>OV702283.1:346169395-347386062 GCA_916181665.1 Avena sativa
TAACTTAACTATTTCAGACCAAAGTTAACTATAAAACGTCTAACCATGTTTATAATATTCTATTTAGAGTCTTGTAGACTAAAGTTAACCTTAAAACATATATAGTGTGAAAGTATAATGTTTATAACATTTGTACTTGGTGTACTTGGTAAAGTTGCCTTAAGGTTACTTAAGAATGGTTATATTCTTCTTTGATGTGGTGGTTTTCTTGACTTTATAATGGATTAATATCACTTACCCCTTTTATGGATGAGTGGTCATAGTTTGTAAATCATGGAGTAATGTTACTTGATTGCTTCTGAGTTCATTAAAGTGTTTTAGTATGTTGATAAACTTGTGATTAAAGTAAAGGAAATAAGTTTTTATGTAACTACAAATTATTCTTGATGATTTTATATTTGATAAGGATTCTCTTTAGAAAATATTACACACCTATGGTTGAGGAGAATTCAATAAAATTGTAATTAAAATGTGTTAAACTATTTGGACTTCATATTATTAATGTTGAAGACTAATACTATTTATTAGACTCAATTGGTTAATTTCTACAGATATTAGCAATTTTTATTTACCTTTATATGAATTATCAATTAAATAAATAAATTTAAATTTGAGTTATTGAAATATTTGAATTTTATTTACTCAAAAGTGGAATATTATATTTTTAACATGTAGATATTATTTTTGTGATCATTTTGGTATATTATATTTACTTTTATTCTTTAGAAATAATAAGATATGATTTTTGTAAGATTTATTACTTTATAAATACTTAATAAATAATAAATACTTAATTAAGTTGAATTTAAATGCATGATTATAATTTTAATTATAATTCTTATTTTTCTAAGATTTTTGGTATTCTGTTTATATTTTTAACATTTATCATTATTAAAATTTGAATTATTAAAGTTTTATTACTTATAGAACCTTTATTAAATAATATTTATTTAAATAATCATTATAATAATATTTGATAATAATTTTAAGTTGTAGATTTTATTTTTCTACAATTTTTCATATATTACACACATTTTTCTGAATTATAAATCAAAAGTTATTAACTAAACAAGATTTAATCATTTATTTGATTTCTTGAATATGAATAATTGAGTTTATAACATTTTACTTATTTTTTTAAACAGGAATTAACTTTTTGCACCGCACCCACACCTATCCCTAGTCACTGACCAGTGGGCCAGTGGCCACCTCAGCTCTTAGGTTAATAAATGTATTTAGTACCGACCCTAGTTCTACTCCTGGACACTGACATATGGGCCCAAGGCCATGTCATCAGCCACGCGAGACAAAGACTGGTCAAACACGTTGACGTGGCCAAGGGTGATCTCACCCTGACGTCACCTCGTCGGTGGCATGGCAGACGACGGCGAGGAGGGAAGTAGCGTGCGAGCTAGCGGGTGTGCAGGGGCTTATTCGAACCAGAACAACAAGGCGAGTAGGATAGTGGTGGCGCCACTGGTTTTTGGTCATCAGAGGGCAACCGACGACGAGCTTATGCGGCGGTGCTTGCGGGTGATTACAGTGGCGTGGATTTAGGAAGCAAACAAGGCATTGGCGCATGCGAGGAGAGTTAGTGACTCACCAGGAACGCGATGGTTTGATTGATTCGGCGAGGCGCGGTCGGAGACGACGGTGAGGTCGACGAACAGCGCTAAGAACCGAGGGTGCGATTGGATTGATTTACGTCTCCTCCGCGGGTGCAAGTTGCGGCAATCGAACGAGAAGAGCACGGCGGCCTCCACCGTGGTCTTATCTGGCCGAGGAGAGCACAGAATCGCCGGCTCCGGCTCACCTACGAGCTAGGGTTCTCGGTGAAGAAAAGGAAAACAAGATAGAGAGGGTTTCAGAGGGGGAAATGGGGATGAGGATGAGAAGAGGCGTCGTGGTGGCCTCCTTATTGTCAACACCCGGATTTTTAATCCCAGATGCCTGTTATGCCATACATCGCAATCCCATGATTACCATTTTTGCGAGACATAACAGAATTGGATACCACAGTACATCATCCATTACAAACCATACATAAGGTCTTACACAAATAAGGATCTCATGATCCAGTTCTTAATACAACTCAAGCAGCTGAAATACGTAATAATAACGGTAGCATAGGCGAAGCTCCATCTTCGGGGTCACAGGCAATGCTGACGATGTGAGATGATCCTAGTTGTCGTAACCTTCCTGGGGTCCATCCTCCAGGTACTCCTCTTCATAGTCTCGCCACGGGAATAGCCAGGGACAAAGCCATGAGTACTCTTTAAGTACTCGCAAACTAATACTAACAAGTGAATGGGGTTTTTGTAGTAGGACACTAAGCTCTAGGGTTGTTTTGCAAAAAGCCAGATTTACATCTACTAAGTTTAGAAATGAAGAAAGCTAGTTGAAGTTTTATAACACCTAAGTGGGAACTTGTATTTCATATCACAACTCTGTTGTGGTCAAGTCAAAATCTCAATCCATTTCACAAGTCATTTTGAAAACATCTGATGGGGGAACAGTATGGCCACTCCAACTGTCCATAACCGCGGACGCGGCTATTCGAATAGTTTGACACTCTGCAAAGATTGTACACTTTCACCACAACATTCGATACATCCGTCAGGAACAAATCATGAATTCACCATACTCAGTATGCGGATAATCAATCCTAACCTTTCAATTACATGCCTTAGTATAAGCACCTCTCCTGTGAGTTTGGCCTCCCAACCATGACCAACTGTCATATTGGGTACTGCACAGGTGGACAATCTTCACAAGGTAGCCTTAGCTCAGACCTTGGCCGTGAGGGAACCCATACTAAGGTATATAAGTTTCCAGTCAAGCCCTACCCAATTTTCGGGTATTGTGGTTGTACGGTAAAATTGGAATGGTATCGCATCCAGACAACCATCAGCTTTATAAAGGGCTAAGGCTCATGCCTCAACATTTTCATCACCAAAATCATCTGGTGTTCGGAAACACATGTCCAAAACATTTCAATAGAATGATCCGTCATTCCAAGGTTTTCATAACCATTTTTCCACCAAGTATTCCCATCTAAAGTTGATCAAGTTTTATGCTTAGCACTAGCATCTACAAGTGGGGGTAAGTACTAAAGAGGGGTGGTAAACTAGTGGAGTTTTACTAAGTTCAATCTCATGCCTTAGGATGACATAAAGATTATCTAGCTTAGGCCAAGTTTTATGCTCTTTATGCAACCTTCAATTATCTTTCTAATATCTACAATTTATTCTAGTAAACTCTAAGTAAGAGCTTTGATAAATAAATAAAGTATAAAGCTTGCAAGTAAAACTAGGATTGGGTATCATCAAATGTATCTAACCAAGCATGCTTAGTGCATTGCATAGGTTATTTAACTCTCATAATTGCAAGTGTTAGCTTGCTCAATCAACTAGTAGTATTAGGTTTGCTAAGTTAATAGCTTGCAAGTATTGGCTTGCATCAGTGTCAGTATAATCTTGCTAAATTGCAAGTGTTAGATTGCAAGTATTGGCTTGCAGCAGTATCAGTATAAGCTTGCTAAATTGCAAGTGTTAGCTTGCAAGTATTGGTTTCTAAAGTAGAGTATCTTGCAAGTGTTAGCTTGCCTTGTGCAGAGCAGTAGTTGAAGTTCTCCTTGGCTTCTTCTTCATAGTATCCTCCTTCTTCCTCGTATCCTTGGTCGGTACTAGCGTCTATAAATTAATACGAGGTACACAATCACCAAACAATACTGAACTATTTTCAATCATCACACAAAAGGGTCCTATAGATGATCTAGCATCATCACTAACATTACAAGATTAAAGCTTGGTTTAATTTATTTTATTTTTAGAGAAGTAATTTCTACTCATTGAAAAACTACTTAAGATTTAATATTCTCCAAGCCAAACATGGGATCATGTTGACACATGTCATCACCACACATTTCAGTACATGGGAATGTGATTTAAAGTGGTGTCACAATTTAATAAGGTTTAGCCTTTTATTTTAATTAAATAAAGTGACTAGAAATGCCTATGTGGCATTCTTTTATTACTTGAACATTATTTCTATAAGTAAACCAATATATTTTTATATATTCTGAAAGGTATGATCAAAGGGCACAAAGGGCTATCGGCGTGGGCGACGGTAGGGGGCGGTGCTGTGCTCCCTGGCAAAGCTCAACGACGTGGTGGCGAGGCGTGCGGCGGTGCTGATCGGTCGGAACACTGCGGTGCTCTGCGCGTGCCCGACGGAAGTTTTTATGGCACACAGCATGCATGGTCCGCGTGGCGGCGAACGAGCGTGTCTGCGGGGTTGCTGGGACGGTGGTGATCACGTATGCACGCGGCGAGGGCGGGGCGCGGTCTGTGGGCGTCTGTCGAGCGTGGAGCACGGGGCGCGCTCTCGGCATGGTTGCAGATAAGGTTGGCAAGGTCTGTGCGTGTGGTCCAGGGGCTGGCATCGCTCGCGGCTGGAACATGGAGTGGCGGTGGGGTGTTGGCTTGCTCCTAGACATGTTGGCTAGGCTTGGTGCTTATCCTAGCTTGTTGTCGACATGTGGGTGGCAAGGTGAGGCTCAGCCTGCTCACCGCTGATGACAATGGACAGCTTACAGTGGTGATATAGATTATTTTAGGTTGTTAGATGATCTACTAAGGCTAGTGGTGTCCAGAGAGGGACAAGTTAGGCCAGAATCACTGCACACTATAGTGTTTGTGATTTTGTTGATTTGAATCTGCAAGGTGTTTGATGAAATGGCCGCATGAATTCAAGTTTTGAATTTTGAAAAGATTTTTGGTGGGTGTGCTAGGCATGTGCTGGTGAGTCTGTAGATTCTTGGGTTCTTAAAGTTGAGCTTGTTTGAGTGATTTTTGAAAAAGTGGGATCTTCCCATATGATATAGATTCAATTTTAAACTGTCATTTAAACTATGCATTTGAATGTTTCTGGATGATCACAAGGTGGGCCTTGATACTTTGTTATGAGTACTATCAAGGGGTGCAAAGATCCAAACAAGTTTCTGTTAAGTTCTGAAAGTTAGAGATAGCCAAAGTAGGCATGGGAGTTAATTTGGCCAAAGTGACCATTCCTTTATTTTGTTTGTTTTGATTTATTTTTCTTTGGGAAAAGTGTGGGGATTGTTTAGATGATGTTTATTTTACCTAAGAATCCTTTTACAAGCAAAGAAACACACAAGCAAGGTAATTCAAAAAGAATCCAAATTGGAATGCATACACATATGCATGCTTTCATATTTTTAATTTGAGAAGTTGTTAACCCTAATTTTGATGATTAGATTTTGATGATCCAAGTTTCATATTTTTGGGATGTTACAAACCTTCCCCCCTTAAACAAAATCTCGTCCTGAGATTTGAAAAAGGACAAAAAGATTACCTAGGATTTGAAGAGATCGGGAAACTCCGTCCTGATGTGATCTTCGCGCTCCTAGGTAGCTTCCTCTTCCGTGTGGTTGCTCCACTGAATTTTGAGAAACTTGATGCTTTGGGTTCTAGTAGTTCTGAAAGCTTCTTCCAAAATATGGATGGGTACTTCGGGATAGGTCAGGTCATCATTGATCTCTATAGTCCGGTGATCAATATTCTTGAATACTTCAGTCTTCTCCGGGACTTCGAGACACTTGCGAAGTAATGAGATATGGAACACATTGTGCATGGCTGACATCTCTTCGGGTAGTTCTAATTGATACGACACTTCTCCTCGACGGTTCAGAATCTTGAAGGGGCCGATATATCTGGGGGCTAACTTTCCTTTGAGTTGGAAACGCTGCATTCCCTTCAATGGCGACACTTTCAGATATACAAAATCTCCTATGTTGAAGGCGAGGTCTCGACGTCTCTTGTCGGCGTAACTCTTCTGTCTGGACTGGGCGGTCTTGAGGTGCTCACGAATCTTGTGAACCTTCTCTTCTACTTCTCGTAGGATATCGGGTCCGAAAATCTGACTCTCTCCTACTTCCGACCAATTCAAAGGGGTGCAACACTTTCTTCCGTACATAAATTCAAATGGGGCCATTTGCAAACTAGCTTGATAACTATTGTTGTATGAAAATTCTGCGAACGGCAGACAGTCTTCCCACTTAGATCCATATTCTTACACACATGCTCTTAGCATATCTTTGAGTATTTGATTTACTCGCTCCATTTGTCCGTCGGTCTGAGGGTGATAAGCGGTACTGAAATCTAGTCGGGTTCCTAAACCTTCTTGGACTTTCTTCCAGAATCTCGAGGTAAACTGAGTTCCTCGATCTGATACGATGTTCTTGGGGACTCCATGCAAACTGACGATTCTAGCGATGTATAACTCCGCTAGCTTCAAACTCTGATATGTGGTCTTGATGGGTAAGAAATGGGCGACTTTGGACAATCTGTCCACTATGACCCAGATAGAGTCATTTCCCCTACTAGAAGTAGGCAATCCGGTGATAAAGTCCATTCCAACGGAATCCCATATCCACTCTGGAATCTGCAATGGTTGCAACAATCCAGCGGGTCTTTGATGTCCGGCCTTGACTCGCTGACATATATCACACTTGGCGATATAGCTTCTGATTTCTCTCTTCATCTTATGCCACCAAAATTGCTCTTTCAAATCTTGATACATCTTAGTTCCTCCGGGGTGGATAGAATAAAGAGTATCATGAGCTTCCTTCAGAATCACTTCTTTCAACTCAGAATCTGCTGGTACACAAAGGCGTCCTTTGTACCACAGAACTCCTTCTTCGTCTTCGGTGAATCCAGGTACTTTGCCTGTACCGATACAACGCTTGATTCCGTCAATACTAGCATTTCCTTTCTGCGCCTCTTTGATCTGGCTGATCAAAGTGGGTTAAAGTTCTATGCTAGCCAAAAATCCTTCACTCACTAGTTCGATTCGGAAATCTTCCATCTCTTTGTGCAAGCTTGGTTCCTCCTTTAAAATCATGGAGTTCAAGCGGCACGACAATCTGCTAAGGGCATCTGCTACCATGTTGGCTTTTCCGGGGTGTTAGTGAATGTCCAGATCGTAATCCTTGATTAGCTCACTCCATCTTCTCTGTCTCATATTCATCTCCTTCTGAGTGAATATATACTTCAGGCTCTTGTGATCCAAATAAATCTCACAACGGTTTCCCATCAGGTAGTGCCTCCATGTCTTCAGGGCTAGAACTACGGCTGCGAGTTCAAGGTCATGGGTTGGGTAATTTTCCTCATGTTGTTTCAGTTGTCGAGATATATAAGATATAACTTTGCCTTCTTGCATTAGCACACATCCGAGACCTATCTTGGATGCGTCACAATACACGTCGAAGGGCTTCGTGATATCCGGCATGATTAAGATTGGGGCTGAAATCAATCTCCTCTTGAGTTCTTGAAAACTCGCTTCACATTCGTCTGTCCATTCAAACTTCTTGTCCTTCTTTAGCAATTGGGTCATGGGTCTGGCGATACTCGAGAATCCTTCTACGAACTTGCGGTAGTATCCCGCCAATCCGAGAAATGCACGAACTTGGGTTTGAGTGGTTAGGGCTTGCCAATCTTCGACATCTTTCACCTTTGCTAGGTCAACGACAATTCCTCCGGCTGAGACAATGTGGCCGAGGAATCCTACCTCCTGTAACCAGAATTCACATTTGCTAAACTTGGCATACAACTGATGCTCTCTAAGGGTTCCAAGAATGGTCCTTAGGTGTAGCTCATGTTCTTCTTCTGATTTGGAATAAATCAGAATATCATCGATGAAAACAACGACAAACTTATCCAGGAAGTCCATAAAAATCTTATTCATGAGATTCATCAAATAAGCGGGGGCATTGGTTAATCCAAAAGACATGACAGTATACTCTTATAATCCATATCTGGTGGTAAAGGCAGTCTTTGGAATATCCTCTGCGCGAATCTTGAGTTGATGATAGCCAGTTCTAAGATCAATCTTAGAAAACACCTTGGCACCGGTCAACTGATCAAACAAATCTTCTATCTTGGGCAAGGGTTACTTGTTCTTGATGGTGACATCAGTCAACTTCCGATAATCCGTACACAAACGGTTACCTCCATCCTTCTTGTCCACAAATAAGATAGGTGATATCCATGGTGACGCACTTGGTTGAATTAATCCAATTTCCAACATGGAATCCAGTTCTTCTAGTTCAGACAGGTTCATACTATAGGGTCTCTGGGCTATGGGTCCTGTTCCGGGGATTAGTTCAATGATAAACTCGATATCCCGATCTGGGGGCATACCAGGCAAAACATCTGGAAATACATCGGGGTATTCACAGACCATCCGGACTTGGTAAACGGTAGGTTGGGATATACTCTTGTTGCACTTGAATTGATGAGGTAAGGTTTCAGATATATGCTCGACTGATATTCCAGCGGTACTGGTCATGGTGATGGCTTTCTTGGCACAGTCAATCAATCCTTTATGTTTGGACATCCAATCCATTCCTAGTACTACTTCCAAACCTTTAGTTCCAAGTGCTATCAGATTAGCATAAAAGTCTATGCCATGGATTCGGATGGGGACGGCTTTGCAAATTTGCCTAGCCTTGGTGGTTGAACCGGGGATTTGAACGATCATAACATGCTTCAGTTTGGTTGGTTGAATCTTACTAGTGCAGGCAAATTCTTCGGTGACAAATGAATGTGAAGCACCGGAATCAAACAACACTCTTGCAAGTACTGAATTAACAGAAAACATACCTAGCACGACGTCTGGCGCTTCCTGAGCTTCTTCAGCACGCATGAGAAAAAGACAGCCGTTGCGGTTGAGCGAATTCCCTAGGGAAAATCTTCTTCCAGGCTGAACACGACGCTGCTGCTGAGCTGGGGCATTTGCATTGGGGGCTGCGGCATTCTTCTTGTTGGGGCACTCGTTGGAGTAGTGACCCTTATTTCCACAATCATAACAAGTCACTTGCGACTTGTCCTTTGCTGCAACAGGCACAACATTGCTTCCAGTCCTCGGGGCAGTGTTGGTGTTGGTGGTAACATTGTTGTTGTTGAACTTGGGTGGTGCACGGTTGAAATTGTTAGAGTTGCCGGGGTTGTTGTGATTTCCTCCAGGCCTCGGGTTTCCACGGTTGGGATAGGTCGGACGGTTCATCGGGGGTTTATTGGTTCTTGGGGCAAATCCTGGAGATGGGTTAGGGTGATACTTTGGGGTCTGATGGGTTCCTGGTTGATGCATCATGCGACGCTTGCGGTTCTCATTGGCTTGGTTGATCTTTCCTTCCATCTAGATGGCAGAGTCGACAAGGGCTTCAATATTAGCAAAAGGGATATTGACTAACACAGTCTGCATCTCATCGTGCAGACCATTCAAGAATCTATCCTTCTTCTTGGCTTCGGTGTCGATCTCATCCGGGGCATACCTAGCTAATGACAAGAATTTGTCACGGTATTCCACTACGGTCATCCGTCCTTGCTTCAGTTCTCTGAACTCATCTCTCATTCTCTTGATCAAACCTGGTGGCACATGGGTTCTGCTGAACTTGACCTTGAATTCCTCCCAGGTCATCATCTATCCTCCGGTCATCGCACGAACGCTGTTCCACCATGCTCTAGCATCTCCGGCTAGATATTGGATGGCAAACAAAACTTTCTCGTTAGCTTCCACTCCGGCGACTTCTAGGTTGTTTTCCATGGTCTGCATCCAATCATCGGCATCTAGGGTCTCTTCCGACTTAGTGAAAACAGGTGCGTTGGTGTTCTGGAAATTTTTAAGCTTAGATCCATGGTTGTCCTGATTTCCGTGGCCTTGATTGTTGTGGGCTAGCTGGGCTATCTGCTGAAGGGTGGCTAGCTTGGCTTGATGTTCCGCTCTTTCAGCTTCGTGGTCAGAAACCAACATTTGCAGGATCTGCAACATCGGGTCCGGGGATGAACCACTTCCTCCATGTGGCATCTGAAGATTAAGATATATCATGAGAAAAGAGGGAAATTTCTAAGGTTTTGGGACTTTGAAAAGTTTTTAAAGTTTGACTCAGATTTTCTAGCAACCTGCTTTTCATTCATTCATTCATAGCACCCGATACAAACACACACCACAAAACAAGAAAAACAGATGGTTTTAAGAACCATTTTGGAAACTACGATACAGTGGGACCGAATACAACTCACTACGCTAGTGCTCAAGTGCTACTACTCCTTGGAGTCGGTGTAGTCGTCATCCTCATCATCCTCATCGTCATTGATGAAGGTGAAATCCTCCTCATCAGTGAAGAAATCCATAGCCTGATCCTCCAGAAAATCATCATCATCACTGAGATAGGAGTAGGGGTCTCCACGAAGATCTTCTCCGGCATTCTCCCTTTCCTCCAACTGCATGTCTCTCTCATGGATGGTCTCCTCCAAGTCCGAGATACAGTGGCGAAGAAGGGCAATGATGCGCTCCTTCTTATCGAGCTGACGGCGACGATACTTGCGATCCTTTGCTAGCATGGCGATGGTTTGATCCTTCGTCTTGATGATGGCGGACTTGTGGTTGGAGTAGTCACGACAATTATCCAACTCCTGCTGATGATCGTACATCATGAAGCTAAGGTGGTCCAACTGAGTGTTTAGCTCGTGGTGGTATGGGGCTTCCAGTGGCTGTCTATTAGCATCACGCCTTGGACAAAACTCAAAGCGAGTACCCTTGATCTGGTTGATACTCTGCCCACACAGACGGGCAAGAGCTTCCTGCATGGCCCTAGCAAGTCCATCGAGCCAGTTGTTCTCTCTTAAGGTGAATTGAATTCCCTCAGCAGTGGGAGGTTCAATCTTTCCTCGGATACTTGCAACAATTAGCCACTGCAGATCTTCTCCTCCTTGATCATTGAGCTGAGCTCCGAAGAACTTGGGGTGCGGACGCTCCAGAAGTTCCGAAAGCTGGTCCAAATCCCTCTCAAAGATAAGGTCTCCGCCATTTCCCAACTGGTAAAACTTGCTGTACTTCACGTCCATCTATAAGAATATAGGATGAGTAAGTTAGTAGAGTGATCAAGTGTGTCAAATTTTATGTATTTTGCAAGAGTTTTTCAGGAACATGAATTTTTGTAAAAGAATCAAGGTGATAAGAATGGGAATAAGTTTTTGTAAATATTTGTTTCCTTTGTTTTTGAAACTAAGTTTTTGATTCAAACGTCTTGTCTAACTAGGGTCTCCTATGGTCAGGATGACTCTGATACCAACTTGTCAACACCCGGATTTTTAATCCCAGATGCCTGTTATGCCATACATCGCAATCCCAGGATTACCATTTTTGCGAGACATAACAGAATTGGATACCACAGTACATCATCCATTACAAACCATACATAAGGTCTTACACAAATAAGGATGTCATGATCCAGTTCTTAATACAACTCAAGCAGCGGAAATACGTAATAATAATGGCAGCGTAGGCGAAGATCCATCTTCGGGGTCACAGGCAATGCTGACGATGGGAGATGATCCTATTTGTCGTAACCTTCCTGGGGTCCATCCTCCAGGTACTCCTCTTCATAGTCTGGCCACAAGAATAGCCAGGGACAAAGCCATGAGTACTCTTTAAGTACTCGCAAACTAATACTAACAAGTGAATAGGGTTTTTGTAGTAGGACACTAAGCTCTAGGGTTGTTTTGCAAAAAGCCAGATTTACATCTACTAAGTTCAGAAATGAAGAAAGCTAGTTGAAGTTTTATAACACCTAAGTGGGAACTTGTATTTCCTATCACAACTCTGTTGTGGTCAAGTCAAAATCTCAATCCATTTCACAAGTCATTTTGAAAACATCTGACGGGGGAACAGTATGGCCACTCCAACTGTCCATAACCGCGGACGCGGCTATTTGAATAGTTTGACACTCTACAGAGATTGTACACTTTCACCACAACATTCGATACATCCGTCAGGAACAAATCCTGAATTCACCATACTCAGTATGCGGATAATCAATCCTAACCTTTCAATTACATGCCTTAGTATAAGCACCTCTCCTGTGAGTTTGGCCTCCCAACCATGACCAACTGTCATCTTGGGTACTGCACAGGTGGACAATCTTCACAAGGTAGCCTCAGCTCAGACCTTGGACGTGAGGGAACCCATACTAAGGTATATAAGTTTCCATTCAAGCCCTACCCAATTCTCGGGTATTGTGGTTGTACGGTAAAATTGGAATGGTATCGCATCCAGACAACCATCAGCTTTATAAAGGGCTAAGGCTCATGCCTCAACATTTTCATCACCAAAATCATCTGGTGTTCAGAAACACATGTCCAAAACATTTCAATAGAATGATCCATCATTCCAAGGTTTTCATAACCATTTTCCCCCCAAGTATTCCCATCTAAAGTTGATCAAGTTTTATGCTTAGCACTAGCATCTACAAGTGGGGGTAAGTACTAAAGAGGGGTGGTAAACTAGTGGAGTTTTACTAAGTTCAATCTCATGCCTTAGGATGACATAAAGATTATCTAGCTTAGGCCAAGTTTTATGCTCTTTATGCAACCTTCAATTATCTTTCTAATATCTACAATTTATTCCAATAAACTCTAAGTAAGAGCTTTGATAAAGAAATAAAGTATAAAGCTTGCAAGTAAAACTAGGATTGGATATCATCAAATGTATCTAACCAAGCATGCTTAGTGCATTGCATAGGTTATTTAACTCTCATAATTGCAAGTGTTAGCTTGCTCAATCAACTAGTAGTATTAGGCTTGCTAAGTTAATAGCTTGCAAGTATTGGCTTGCATCAGTATCAATAAAAGCTTGCTAAATTGCAAGTGTTAGCTTGCAAGTATTGGCTTGCATCAGTATCAGTATTAGCTTGCTAAATTGCAAGTGTTAGCTTGCAAGTATTGTCTTTCTAAAGTAGAGTATCTTGCAAGTGTTAGCTTGCCTTGTGCAGAGCAGTGGTTGAATTTCTCCTCGGCTTCTTCTTCGTAGTATCCTCCTTCCTCGTATCCTTGGTCGATACTAGCGTCTATAAATAAATACGAGGTACAAAATCACCAAACAATACTTAACTATTTTCAATCATCACACAAAAGGGTCCTATAGATGATCTAGCATCATCACTAACATTACAAGATTAAAGCTTGGTTTAATTTCTTTTATTTTTAGAAAAGTAATTTCTACTCATTGAAAAACTACTTAAGATTTAATATTCTCCAAGCCAAACATGGGATCATGTTGACACATGTCATCACCACACATTTCAGTACATGGGAATGTGATTTAAAGTGGTGTCACAATTTAATAAGGTTTAACCTTTTATTTTAATTAAATAAAGTGACTAGAAATGCCTATGTGGCATTCTTTTATTACTTGAACATTATTTCTGTAAGTAAACCCATATATTTTTATATATTCTGAAAGGTATGATCAAATGTGATTTTTGAGAGTTGGAATCAACTCAAAAGATATTATGGTTTAAATTTGAAAAATGTTTGAATGCAGAAAAGCTTCTGCCTTGTTATTTTTACCAAGGTTGATCTATAGATTCAAATGATTTGAATCCAACAGGCTTGGATTAAGCATTTCAATATATTTCTAACAAAATTGGTTTCATGCAATTTGGTTCACTGTATCGAGCTGGGTTGATTTTTGAAACTAGGTACAGAACTATGTTTGAATGAAAATGGGAAAATACAAATTCAAACGACTGGGCTGCGCGGGAACTGCTAATGGGCCGGCCTGATACGCACAGCGCTTACACGGGTTAGGTAAGTTTCTATCCCCACGCGTCAGTGAGACGGGGGGTGCGAAGCGGTACGGGGCAACGTGGTGCGTTAGATCTAGTTCTAATCCAATGGCTCTGGTTTATCGTCCACGTCGGGCAAGGCCGGCGATACAGAACCCTAACGCGGCAGGTGGGGGTCGTGGGAGGATCACCGGGGCTCAGGCGAAGGTCGGCGATGCGGGCAAACGACAAAGTCGACGACGGCGAACCTCCTGGTACCGGCAGCTTCTCCTGGGGCGGCTCCAATCACTGGCTTCTTTCTTCTCCAGCAGCGGCGGGCTCCGGCCAAATTCCGGCGATGCGCGGCTCGCCTTGCTCCGGGAACGGGGTGGAACGATCAGTGAGGAGAGGGGAGTGAGATGGTGTGCTCAATTCGGCTGGGGGTGGCCTCTATTTATAGTGGAAAGAGGGAACCGACGGGTGCAAGCTGAGCTCGTCATGGTCGACGGCACAGAGGGCTATTAGCGTGGGCGACGGTAGGGAGCGGTGCTGTGCTCCCTGGAGAAGATCAACGACATGGTGGCGAGGCGTGGGGCGGTGCTGATCGGTCGGAACGCTGCGGTGCTCTGCGCGTGCCCGACGGAAGTTTTTATGGCGCATAGCGTGCGTGGTCCGCGCGGCGGCGAACGAGCGTGTCTGCGGGGTTGCTGGGAAGATGGTGATCACGTATGCACGCGGCGAGGGCGGCGCGCGGTCTGTGGGCGTCTGTCGAGCGTGGCGCACGGGGCGCGCTCTCGGCATGGTTGCAGAGAAGGTAGGCAAGGTTTGTGCATGTGGTCCAAGGGCTGGCATCGCTCGCGGCTGCGACAGGGAGTGGAGGTGGGGTGCTGGCTTGCTCCCAGACATGTTTTCTAGGCTTGGTGCTTCTCCTAGCTTGCTGTCGACATGTGGGTGGCAAGATGAGGCTCGGCCTTCTCACCATTGATGACAATGGCCAGCTTACAGTGGTGCTAGAGATTAGTTTAGGTTGTTAGATCTACTGAGGCTAGTGGTGTCCAGAGAGGGAACAAGTTAGGCCAGAATCACTGCACACTATAGTGTTTGTGATTTTGTTGATTTGAATCTGCAAGGTGTTTGATGAAATGGCCGCATGAATTCAAGTTTTGAATTTTGAAAAGATTTTTGGTGGGTGTGCTAGGCATGTGCTGGTGAGTCTGTAGATGCTTGGGTTTTGAAAGTTGAGCTTGTTTGGGTGGTTTTTGAAAAAGTGGGATCTTCCCATATGATATAGATTCAATTTTAAACTGTCATTTAAACTATGCATTTGAATGTTTCTGGATGATCACAAGGTGGGACTTGATACTTTGTTATGAGTACTATCAAGGGGTGCAAAGATCCAAACAAGTTTCTGTTAAGTTCTGGAAGTTAGAGATAGCGAAAGTAGGCATGGGAGTTAATTTGGCCAAAGTGACCATTCCTTTATTTTGTTTGTTTTGATTTATTTGTCTTTGGGAAAAGTGTGGGGATTGTTAAAATTATGTTTATTTCACCTAAGAATCCTTTTACAAGCAAAGAAACACACAAGCAAGGTAATTCAAAAAGAATCCAAATTGGAATGCATACACATATGCATGCTTTCATATTTTTAATTTGAAAAGTTTTTGTTAACCCTAATTTTGATGATCCAAGTTTCATATTTTTAGGATGTTACACTTATCCTCTTCTGGCGACGGCGGCGTGGATCTTGGTGCAAGGACGACGGTGGACGGCCTCGCCTCGCCACCGAGCTGCTTCTAGCTGGAGGAAGACGACGATGACGGTTTTGTAGAACACCCTCTGGCACTTCTTTCCTCTCAACCCGCGATCCTTCCCTGGTCCCACCTGTCAGTCACAAAAGAGAATGATCTGGGATGGATGTTGGGCTTTTGTGGGCTTCACCTGGGCGACAGGTAAGCAGAGAGAAGTTGGGCCACGGCTAGGATTTGTTTTTTATATGTTTTCCTTTTTTCTATTTTATGTTTTACTTTCAGATTTGAATTTTTCTTATTTGATTTGAATTCTCCTTATAGAATTAATTTGCTGAGTGATTGCAGTATTAATAAAGTATATTAAGGTTCTTTTATGAGTTTGTCATATAATGGTATTATTTCTTTATTTGTTTTCTATCATAAACCTTTTTATATTATGTAGAAGCCCTTACTATTAATTTTTCTTTCTACATTAAATCATGGCTTTATTATATGATATTTCCTTATTTGTTTATAAAACTTAACTCTAGTTGGCTCATAGTTTGAATAGAAATTTTTATATGTATAAAGATCCTATATCATTATTTGATGCATGAAATACAAAAGAAATTAATATGGTTATTACTACTTCCATTAACTTATAAAATGTTAATGTATATAATCCATTATGTTAAACATAGAAGTTTAGGGTTCTTAATTCACTTATAATTCTTTGTTGATGTGAGAAAAGATTTAATAACTAAGCATAGTGTCTTCTGTTTGTGATATTTGATGACATCACCTTTTATAAAAGAAAGTTATATCTAGAATGTTTTATAGAAAGGAATTGATAAAGATACTCCTAAGCACATATAATTATGATAATTGGAATAAACAGAAATGTGCTTATTTGATTTTCTATAGGAAAATATTCCTATAGAGTGATATGGATATAAGATAATGGATCAATAACATGAAATGGATATTATGTTTGGTTTGAGATTTAGAGTTGGTTGTTTACCAAGAATGTCTATCTTCCATAATTCATCATTCTAGACTTCTAAATAAGGAATTCCTTTCCTAGACATACTATTTCTTCCTATCTATCATCATGGTTAACATGATGAGCTTTACTTCACAAAAATATTCTTATTCACCTATTATTCTTCTAAACTAATTGATAGATCCAATGAGCTTGACATTGAAGCTTTTATAATTTCCTCATATCCATTCTGGGTTATATCCACTACTCTACTGTTGATAACCTTCCATCCAACAAGTAGTTCCTTCAAACTCCACTCATAATCTTCCTTAATCATCCATCACTAATATTCCTCCATCAGATGTTTGTATCCAACTACCTTTCTCTAAGGCTTACTATCCTTTAGGATGAATAACACTACTTCCATAACTCGATGCTATACTAGCTTTGATTTAATCATATCACCTACATTTACTTTACTCTAACAACTCACACTCCAACCTCACATTATATTAATGTGGCATGTAATGACTACTCTAGGATAACTTATCTATACTAGGGTTTTAATCATGTTCTACACACCAATATCACCTATACTTGCTATAAGTATTCAATATTGGTGAGCAAGGTATGATATTTTAAATCCTTTCATTATTTATAGCTTAAGTTCTTAGTTGGCTACGCAAGGCTTTACCAATACAACCTTACAATTGTATTGGAATTATCTTCTTAGTTGTTTCTTTAAAGACACTTAAATGTAAACTATGTTCTGGTCAAGAGTTGATAGATTGAGAATTGGTGAATCAACAGTTGATTCCTCAACATTGATGAACAACAGATATTGCAATATAACTCAATAGAGATGATAAGGATTGATATGGAAAGAAAGATATATAGTGAATGATCTTGACTTGGTCTCTTTCCAACTCAAACTCATTAAAGTGTTAAAGTTAGGTATTACCATGATACTCATGTTATAAGCAGATGAGATTAAGATATAGTTGTTACATTCTTATTACTTAAGTTCTAATCTTAACTTGGCATTCATGAGTTGTTGTGCTAAATATTATGGTATGATCCCTTAAGGAATAGATATTAATCATTTAAGCAATGTATTATGAGTAACATTTTATTATATCTGATCTACCCTTAGATCAAATCATATTTACCCAAAAAAGGTTTTAGCAAAGGTCATATTGAAACTTATCACAGTCAACTTGATGATCAACTTCAATTCCATCAAGTTGAGAGAAGCTTCAATCACTTCGACAAGTTTTGTTTAAAAGCACGAAAATTATTGGGATTTTATATGCATGAATGCAATGCACACATCTGGGTTCAACTTATTTCTAAGATCTAATGCTGGGATGTTACACTTTCCATCAACCATCCATGTTTCCCTCATCCATGAGTGAGTAATTCCCCACTATAGGCTATGGGGATGGTAGGGATTGGATGAGTTCTATCATTTAATCGAATAAGATTGTTAGGGCATGGTGCCTACTATCTCTATTAGTGCTATTTGACTTTGTTGCAACTTGTTGTGCTTAATGCTTGTCACTAGGGCCCAAGTGCCATGATCTTAGATATGAAATTATTATTGAATCATTATGATAGTATTGTTTGTGATCTTATCTGCAAGTTGTGTACACATATCATTGTCCGGATCCAAAGGCCCCTAAGTGACAAAAATTGGGACAACCTAAGGGGATGGCTACGATGTGAGGATCACATATGTTCATGGACTGTTAATGCTTTGCTCCGGTGCTCTATTAAAAGGAGCACCTTAATTGCCAGTAGTTCCCTTGAGGCCTCGCTGCAATGGACTGGCAGGACAAAAGATGTTGTGCAAGTTCTCATTGTGAGCATGTATGACTATACATGGAGCACATGTCTATGATTATTTAGTACTTGGATGCTTTATCTTATTTATCTACAATAGCCCTAGATCTTGAAGTTATATGATTAGTCTCGTCCAGGCAACACCCGTCCATCCATCCCTATGCCTACCGCGCTCATATCCTACTGTTTGTTACTATAGTTACTATTGCTCTTGTTTTACTACTGCTATTACTTTTCTATTGCTACTACAAAAAATTTGCTACTGATAAACTTATGTGAGCAAGAACTATTTCCAGGTGCAACTGAATTGACAACTCAGTTGTTAAGGCTTGCAAGTATTATTTGGCTCCGCTTGTGTCGAATCAATAAATTGGGTAAGACTACCCTCGAAGACTGTTGCGATCCCCTATACTTATGGGTCATCAAGACTATTTTCTAGCACCATTGCCGGGGATCATAACTTTACTTGTAAGTTCACTTGGATATATTATTGTTCACTGCTACGCCTTTCATCATGGGGAAGTCTCATGATGGAAAGTTTCCTATTTTACTGACCACTACAAGAAGAGGTACAATCCTAAACACCTCTGCTATTCTTGATTCACTGTCTGTTATAAGTAAGCTTGTTACACCACCACCACATACTCATGATACACACACTGCTACTACTGCAGAATCTGAAACTGCTTTGAAACTCATGATGTTACTTCTACTGTGCTTGATGCGAGTGGTTCATTAGGTCCTTTCCTAGATGCTACTATGGCTTGTCTAGGAAATACTGAAACTCCTAGTGAAGACACTGTTACACCTATTAGCTCACCTGAGTTTAGAGAGAGATATGATATTAATGATGGTTACATTGAATTTACTGATGAATTTATTGAAGAGTGCCAAAACACACATGGTGCTAGTGCTATTAAGAGTCTCCTTGAGAGACATACCATTACTCCTAATCTGTCCTCTGATCCTAAGTTTGCCACCTCTCCCATAGATATTAAAGATAAATATTGTGATTTCTCTCTTGATTTATCCTATTTGGACATTGTTGAGAAAGAACCTTTTTGTGGGACTGATAATGAGAGTGTTGTGGCACATATGAATGAGCCTTCCACTATGAGTGCTTTATTCTCTAATTATTTTAAGATGCGCAAGTACTTTGTTACTAAGATCTTCCCTTTTTTCACTAAAAGGAGAAGCTAGTGCTTGGTTTAATAGATTACCTCCTGGATCCATTGATAGTCCTAATTGTTTGATTGTTTCTTTCTTCCAGAAATATTTTCCTCCCAGTGCTAGACATGCTGCTTTGTAGAGACTTTTTGATTTTAAACAGGGAGAAGAAGAGAAATTGTCTGAGTCATGGACAAGGTTTTGTGCCTTGATTTATGCACATCCTGGATGTCCATTACCTAAAAATGAGCTTATTGACATTTATTATAATGGACTAACTGATGATTCTAAGATATACCAAGATAGCTTTGCTGATTGTGTTTTCAGGAAAATAACTCCTACATATGCTGAATAATTAATGGCTAAAATAAGCAAGAATTATGATGATTAGACTTCAACTGAGCTAAATACACCTGAGCCTATTACTCCTGAACCAGTTGTGCCTGAACCAGTTCCAATACCAACACCAAAGAAGAGGAGAGTAATTGCATTAAATGATGAAGTGATGAAGGAAGCTAAGAAATGTCTGATATGTTGGAAACGTATCTATAATTTTTTATGCTCCATGCTTGTTTAGTATCTACTTTGCTTTACTTGTCCACACTTTGAGGTGCTTTTCACATGTTTTCTGGTATTAACCTATTAACAAGTTGCAACAGTGCCAGATGCATGTTTTCTGCTATTTTTGGTTTTAGAAAAGTTAGTAAAGAAATATTCTCGGAATTGGACGGGACGAAGGACAAAGTCAATTACTTTCCGTGGGGAACAAGAAGTCCACAGGGGAGCCCGGAAGGCCAGCCAGGGGGGCCAGACCCACCTAAGGTGCGGGTGGGCCCTAGCCCGTGCCTAGCTAGGGTTTGGGCACCCTGGCCGCCTCTCGGTCTCGCCCCTTCGCCTACAAGAAGCCCCCGATGCAGAAACCCTAAGTACCCGATCAATATTCCATGAAACCTTCTGTAGCCGCCGCCACCATCGTCCCTAGATCAGGGGATCTGATGCTCTTCCCGGCACCCTGGCGGAGGGGAGATCATCCCGGAGGCCTTCTCTCCGGTATGATTCATGAGTAGTTCCACCTTGTACTATGGGTCCATGTAGTAGCTAGATAGTTGTATCTCCTCCTTTGTGCTTTCATGTATAGATCTTGTGATCTCCGTTCATGATCAAGATCTAATCTATTTGTAATCATGCATGTTGTGTTTGCGGGGATCCAATGGATATTGAGATTATTATGTTGGTTTGATTAATGGTTTTATCTTTATGATTCTATCATGTCTGTGTTGTTTGTGATCTTGCATGATCTCCGTTGCTAGTGGTTATCTTGGCCAAGTAGTTGCTAGTGACTCCAAGAGGGAGTATTTATGCTCGATAGTGGGTTGACGCCTCTAGTTTCCAAGGGAAGTGAAAATAATCTCTTCGGTTGTAGATGTGATGTTGCTACTAGGAAGAAAACAACGGTCTCTTGTTCATGGAACATGTGGACTATTTACCTTACACACTTTGCTTAAAGCAGTTGTCTGTTGCTTGCAACTTAATACTGGAGGGGGTTCGGATGATAACCTGAAGGTGGACTTCTAGTCATAGATGCAGTTGGATGATGGTATATGTATATTATTGTATTGCACAATCAACCTCATAGGATCTTTGTGGCTAGTAATTGCATTGTTATGCCTTGATCAGTTCCTGTCAATTGGACCGCTGTAATTTGTTTACCCTTCATGTCATGTTATTTATCTAAGGAGAGCACCTCTAGTGAACTATGGACCCCGATCCAATCTTTACCATTGATACATCTTTCACTGTTACTTGTTTACTTGCTGCAAACCATTACCTTTCACACCATATGTTTAATCCTTTGTTACATCAAACCGGTGAGCTTGACAACCTCACTGATTCGTTGGGACAAAGTCTTGAGTTTGTGTTCTGCAGGTCTCCACGTTTCTTGCAACACCTTTGAGACGTTTCCTTCCTCCTTCTGGTTCGATAACCTCGGTCTCTACTGAGGGAAACTTGCTGCTGTGCTCCATCACACCTTTGTAGCACCCCGGTAAAACCGCAACTAGAAAATCGCTAGTATTTTTATTATGTGCATCATCATAACATCATCATGCATCTTTTAACCTAAAAACAATTTCCTAAAAGCCTATTTTGTTTTCTAGATTTTCCCCTCTTTGTTCAAATCGAAACCCTAGATCCGATCGGATCTTTTATTTGCTAAAACCTTTTTGCAAGTGTTTTATTTTAAAAGAAAAGAAAATAAATAATATAAATATTTTTTAGGGGGAGGCAGTCCAGCCGCCAGGCCCAAAGGACGGCTAGCCAGACCACCTACAACCCCAAACCCTACCCCAAACCCTAGCTAATCGTAGCCCCACATCAACCAGAAACCCTAACCCTAGCTTCAACCCCACCTAGATCCTACCCAGCCGCCGCCACACCCCAAAACCAACCTAGCTAACACACACGATGTCACCCACCTTGACCACACCGGACGTGCCCCTGACCCAACCCAACACGCACACCACGCACAAGGGCCCACCTGCGGACCACGTTCCTTCCCCGAGCCCCGCGTGCGGTCGATCCCCATCCCCCGTCGCCTCCTTCCTCGCTAGGCCCCACTGTCGGTCGCTTCTCCTTCCCGCGATCACGCGCCGCCGCCCTCTGGCCAGACCGAGCCTCCTCCCCGGGCTTCCCTGCCTCTCCGGCCCTCCGCCCGCCGCCATCCCGCGCCAGCGCGCCGCCTGCGTCGCGCGAAGCTCCCGCCGCCTCTGCATCGAACCCGCCGTCGGCCAGTGCAGCCTTCCCTCTCTGGCCAGCGCCGTCATCGCCATCTCTCACCTCAAGCCCGCGCTGACCGGCCTCCTCGCTGCCTCGTGGTGGCGCCGCCCAGCATCGTCCATCCCGTCCTCCCCGAGCCGCTCGACTGCGAGCCAATGCACGCCCTGTAGATCGTCTTCTCTGCACGCCGTCCTCCGGCGAGCAGCGCCTGCGCCGGCCTGTCTTCGGCTGCCTGTGCTACGACCGGCGTGCCCAAGTCCGTCGCCCGCAGATCCTGGCGTCGCCCTCTCTCTGTGAGCGTTGCCGTCCCATGAACGCCACGGAGCTCCCCCGTCTGCCACAGTGTTGAGGCTGGCTTGATGCATTGGCTTTGATTCTAGCGTCTGTAATGGTTGTCCCCATCCTGAAGTGGTGCCTAAAATTCTCTTTTGTGGCCGCAAGTGTATTTTTCTCATATATTGTGTGCTGTCAGGTTCCGGCACCTTATGCTGCCTGAATGCACCCTGTGGAACGCCAAGGCCATCGTGTTGTTGTCATGTTCTTTGATTCCGACACCTCGGCAAGATATCCTTCTCGGTACCAATGACCACGAGTATGCCGATAGAGACACGAAGACGCGAAGACATCTTCATGGAAACCAAGGCGATGCCACTCAAGTGCTCCTTCACGGATCCGGTGGCCAAGACCCCGAAGACCGATCCCTCAAACCTTCCAAACACCAAGATCGGCGAACCTCGATGTGTGACCACTCCCGAGCCCTTATTTTATCAATTGACATATTATACTTGTTGCATACAATTGATCATGCTTTCATACATATTGTGGCTGATTGGGGGTGCTTCGACTACTCACCTAAATTAAATATGGAGGCCATATGTGGGTGAATCTAGTCTAATATTGGTCCCATTTAAATTTGTGCATCGAACCGGTGAAATATTTTGCCTTGTTAAGACAACATTTAAATTGCGGGGTATCTAAATAACATGAACCTATTAATTAATTGTCGGGACCCCGGTTCCGCTTAATATTGCCTAATTGCATCGCATCCTTGCCATGTCATACATCATATATGCATCATGCCAGGTCTTTTGCCGTAGTATTAAATAGTGCATCCAGTGTTTCTTCTAGTGCTTTGCTTCTTCACGGATTAGTCCGATGAGTTGATGCGAGTGTCGACCCGAATTTCGGATGAACCTTCGGCAATGTTTTCAGGCGAGCATTCTCCCCCTTTCTACCTATCTTACTTTTATAGTCTTTATTTCCTCTTGTTGATCTATTGCTATCTGTGATGCGATGCTCTAGTTTTCGTACCCGTGATATCCCTTGCAGCCAATAAATTGCCTTGGACACATCCTATTACCTGTTGTTTGGTAGATAGTCAGCCTTGCGAGTCGTAGTTGCTTGCGCAGGTGTTGCGTCGCGCCGTCGATGTTCCACAATTGTTGGAGTAATGCCGCATGTTTAATGTTGGAGATGATTATAACTTTAATTACAGTTTAATAACTAAAATTGAAGTAGGTAAATAATGCAGAGGCACATGTGGGCAATAGATGTTTTTTGGTTTTTAACCGTCCACTTGTGTCCCGTAGGACCCCGAGTACTTGATACCTGTTCTTTGAATATTCGCACTATCCGCATGTGGGACCAAGAATCCCCCTAGCCAGAGATTGAGTCATATTTATTTCTTGGGGCCACAAAGTAGTTTGAGGCTTTCTTACTATCATGTACTTATGTCATTCTTTAATGCTTTATTTACTATTGCACGTGGAGTGCCTGTACTGTTTAGGTAAGTGGAATGTTTCCGCGGTATCGACAAGCCCAGTCACACTTTCGGGTTCCCAGTCGTTTACAGCCATTGACACAAACCTCTAGGTCCGTCTCGGAGCCGGCCAACTTCGTAGCGGGTAGCTTGGTGGGGTGGCCCCCTGAAATTTATATGAATCTTGCAATTGCTCTGTCGTGATGCCTCGTTGGGTTTTATTTGGTTTTTCTCGAGGTTAATCGTGTGTGTGTTCCTATTTGTGCCCCCCTGGAGGGTAAAACTTTATGAAAGCCGTGTCCGCGGTTATGGAAGACTTGGAGCACAGTATCTCGACCATAGACAACTATAAATAAAGTAGTGCTATAAATTTGACTTTATAATGACTAGTAATCAGCTTCACTAAAATGGAATGGCTAAATAAAAGTGCCAACGATTGCTGGTTTGAGTTGTCACCTGTTACCATTGTATCTGACTAGTAAGTATTGCAACTACAACGGAATGGCTAAATAAAAGTACCAACAACTGCTGGGTTTTGGGATGCCTCATGCTATATGTATCTGACTAGTAAGTACTACGACTACAACGGAATGGTTAACTAAAACTGCCAACTGCTTATTATATCAGGATGACTCATGCTATCTTTATCTGACTAGTAATTGCCGTAATTATAACAAAATGAATAAAACTGCCAACTGTGTGAGTTCCTCGGTTGACTTCCTCGTTTGGTCTCGAGGGGGAAATACCAGGATGGGTATGCTTGGTGATAGTTTCAGGTTGGATCTGAATAGGTATTTCTTATCCCTATCTGATAGCCGCCAGTTGTATTGAGTCTCTATAGCTTGTTTAGTGCATGCTGCGCTGCCGCTTTAGTCCACCATACCTATGTAGGCGAGGACCGCCGAATTCTAGTCTCGCCGTGTACTGGGCAGTACTGACCGCTCTCTTCTTCCTTTTCCCTTTGTCGGCACCCCTTTTGTTTAAGCAGGTTTTGAGATCGACATCGTTAGCAGGGTTACCCTTCCGGCTTGGCCTGGGCAGGGTTATGGACACCATTGGTTATTCTTCAGGGCTCTTAGCCCCATTTGCATCTTGTCTGTGCTCGGACGCTGTATCGTTTTCAAGGTGATTTGGATCTTTGTACTGTATATCTGTATTCTTGACTCTTTGAGTCATTGTTGTATATATATGTTCTGTGGGTTCCGTCGTGGACTATTGTGTAATGATATTACTTCGTTATCCACCCGCACGCAAGTTCCTGGTGGGCGCCTTTGAATCGTTTCTATGCGGGTTTGGTGGGAATTGCTGAAACTTGCATAGGGCCGATTCCGAGGGTGTTATAGAGTGGTATCAGAGCTGAGCAGTTACGATACCCCACTGGTCTAGCCTGTAGGATAACCTAGCTAACAGACGTTATAGAGTGCCAAAACTATTTTGTAAAATCGGTTGGATAGATCCAATTAGGTCTGCTTTTACTCCTTACCCCTCTGCTACTCTCTTCTTACCTTGCGTGTTTTGGATCTGCTCTCTTACCTTCTTCGAGTCCAGGATTTCTCGTGGTTGGGGTTCCGTTGTACCTTTAGTGTTTCGATTCTTTCCTCTTGTAACGGTGCTTCGATGTCTGGACTTCTTGTTATCTGAGGAATCTTCCTCTGTGTATCTTTCAGTGGACCAAAAATTCACTAAAAAATTTCTTTGAATCTTCCGGTGTTCTACTTCGCGATGACCTCTTTTGCGTCAGATCTGATAAAGAGCCTACATCACTACTTTGTTTTCCGAACCTCGCTTGTCGAGATCTTCAGTCTGAATTCTGAGAGTTGGTTGCATAGTCTGCTATTCGTGTACATAGTAATGCTTTGAGTGCGGGATGGAGTCGCGACCATACCACTACTCTTATCATTCGCTTTTGTACACTGAATGGTGGATCGATGCAATTCTTACTCCTTCAATGGAAGTTAGAGGTGGCCTTACCTTTAACTCCTCTATTGTTTGTCCGGTGTGTTCCCTCGACGAACGGGAGCATCGACCCTTGTTGGTGGTGTCGCCGATTTCAAGACGAAGAAGGATCCATTGCTAGTGGTGTCGCGAGGGTCTACATGAAGTGAGAAGATTCAGACCGTCGACCTTCTTCCCCGTACCAGGAGGCGGATCTCGAGGGCGAGATACATTGTTAGTGGTGTCGAATTGTAGCACCCCGGTAAAACCGCAACTAGAAAATCACTAGTATTTTTATTATGTGCATCATCATAACATCATCATGCATCTTTTAACCTAAAAACAATTTCCTAAAAGCCTATTTTGTTTCAAGAGATTTCCCCTCTTTGTTCAAATCGAAACCCTAGATCCGTTCGGATCTTTTATTTGCTAAAACCTTTTTGCAAGTGTTTTATTTTAAAAGAAAAGAAAATAAATAATATAAATATTTTTTAGGGGGAGGCAGTCCAGCCCGCCAGGCCCAAAGGCCGGCTAGCCAGACCACCTACAACCCCAAATCCTACCCCAAACCCTAGCTAATCCTAGCCCCACATCAACTAGAAACTCTAACCCTAGCTTCAACCCCCACCTAGATCCTATCCAGCCGCCGCCACACCCCAAAACCAACCTAGCTAACACACACGATGTCACCCACCTTGACCACACCGGACGTGCCCCTGAACCAACCCAACACGCACACCACGCACAAGGGCCCACCCGCGGACCACGTTCCTTCCCCGAGCCCCGCGTGCGGTCGATCCCCATCCCTCGTCGCCTCCTTCCTCGCAAGGCCCCACTGCCGGTCGCTTCTCCTTCCCGCGAGCGCGCGCCGCCGCCCTCTGGCTAGGCCGAGCCTCCTTTGCCTCCTCCCCGGGCTTCCCTGCCTCTCCGGCCCTCCGCCCACCGCCATCCCGCGCCAGCGCACCGCCTGTGTCGCGCGAAGCTCCCGCCGCCTCTGCATCGACCCCCGCCATCGGCCAGTGCACCCTTCCCTCTCTGGCCAGCGCCGCCATCGCCATCTCTCACCTCAAGCCCGCGCTGACCGGCCTCCTCGCTGCCTCTTGGTGGCGCCGCCCAGCATCGTCCATCCCGTCCTCCCCGAGCCGCTCGACCGCGAGCCCATGCACGCCATGTAGATCATCTTCTCTACACGCCGTCCTCCGGCGAGCAGCGCCTGCGTCGGCCCGTCTTCGGCTGCCTATGCTCCGACCGGCGTGCCCAAGTCCGTCGCCCGCAGATCCTGGCGTCGCCCTCTCTCTATGAGCGTTGCCGTCCCATGAACGCCATCGAGCTCCCCCGTCTGCCGCAGTGTTGAGGCTGCCTTGGTGCATTGGCTTTGATTCTAGCGTCTGTAATGGTTGTCCCCATCCTGAAGTGGTGCCTAAAATTCTCTTTTGTGGCCGCAAGTGTATTTTTCTCATATCTTGTGTGCTTTCGGGTTCCGGCACCTTATGCTTCCTGAATGCACCCTATGGAACGCCAAGGCCATCGTGTTGTTGTCATGTTCTTTGATTCCGACACCTCGGCAAGATATCCTTCTTGGTACCAATGACCACGGGTATGCCGATAGATACCCGAAGACGCGAAGACATCTTCATGGAAACCAAGGCGATGCCACTCAAGTGCTCCTTCACGGATCCAGTGGCCGAGACCCCAAAGACCGATCCCTCGAACCTTCCAAACACCAAGATTGGCGAACCTCGATGTTTGACCCCTCCAGAGCCCTTATTTTATAAATTGACATATTATACTTATTGCATACAATTGATCATGCTTGCATACATATTGTGGCTGATTGGGGGTGCTTCGACTACTCACCTAAATTAAATATGGAGGCCATACGTGGGCGAATCTAGTCTAATATTGGTCCCATTTAAATTTGTGCATCGAACCGGTGAAATATTTTGCCTTGTTAAGACAACATTTAAATTGCGGGGTATCTAAATAACATGAACCTATTAATTAATTGTCGGGACCCCGGTTCCGCTTAATATTGCCTAATTGCATCGCATCCTTGCCATGTCATACATCATATATGCATCATGCCCGATCTTTTGCCGTAGTATTAAATAGTGCACCCAGTGTTTCTTCTAGTGCTTTGCTTCTTCACGGATTAGGCCGATGAGTTGATGCGAGTGTCGACCCGAATTTCGGATGAACCTTCGGCAATGTTTTCAGGCGAGCATTCTCCCCCTTTCTACCTATCTTACTTTTATAGTATTTATTTCCTCCTGTTGATCTATTGCTATCTGTGATGCGATGCTCTAGTTTTTGTACCCGTGATATCCCTTGCAGCCATTAAATTGCCTTGGACACATCCTATTACCTGTTGTTTGGTAGATAGTCAGCCTTGCGAGTCGTAGTTGCTTGCGCAGGTGTTGCGTCGCGCCGTCGATGTTCCACAGTTGTTGGAGTAATGCCGCATGTTTAATGTTGGAGATGATTATAACTTTAATTACAGTTTAATAACTAAAATTGAAGTAGGTAAATAATGCAGAGGCACATGTGGGCAATAGATGTTTTTTGGTTTTTAACCGTCCACTTGTGTCCCGTAGGACCCCGAGTACTTGATACCTGTTCTTTGATTATTCGCACTATCCGCATGTGGGACCAAGAATCCCCCTAGCCAGAGCTTGAGTCATATTTATTTCTTGGGGTCCCAAAGTAGTTTGAGGCTTTATTACTATCCTGTACTTATGTCATGCTTTACTACTTTATTTACTATTGCACGTGGAGTGCCTGTACTGTTTAGGTAAGTGGAATGTTTCCGCGGTATCGACAAGCCCAGTCACACTTTCGGGTTCCCAGTCATTTATAGCCATTGACACAAACCTCTGGGTCCGTCTCGGAGCCGGCCAACTTCTTAGCGGGTAGCTTGGTGGGGTGCCCCCCGAAATTTATATGAATCTTGCAATTGCTCTATCGTGACGCCTCGTTGGGTTTTATTTGGTTTTTCTCGAGGTTGATCGTGCGTGTGTTGCTATTTGTGCCCCCTGGAGGGTAAAACTTTATGAAAGCCGTGTCCGCGGTTATGGACAACTTGGAGCACAGTATCTCGACCATAGATAACTATAACTAAAGTAGTGCTATAAATTTGACTTTATAATGACTAGTAATCAGCTTCACTAAAATGGAATGGCTAAATAAAAGTGCCAACGATTGCTGGTTTGAGTTGTCACCTGTTACCATTGTATCTGACTAGTAAGTATTGCAACTACAACAGAATGGCTAAATAAAAGTACCAACAACTGCTAGGTTTTGGGATGCCTCATGCTATATGTATCTGACTAGTAAGTACTACGACTACAACGGAATGGTTAACTAAAACTGCCAACTGCTTATTATATCAGGATGACTCATGCTATCTATATCTGACTAGTAATTGTCGTAACTATAACAAAATGAATAAAACTGCCAACTGTGTGAGTTCCTCGGTTGACTTCCTCGTTTGGTCTCGAGGGGGAAATACCAGGATGGGTATGCTTGGTGATAGTTTTAGGTTGGATCCGAATAGGTATTTCTTATCCCTATCTGATAGCCGCTAGTTGTATTGAGTCTCTATAGCTTGTTTAGTGCATGTTGCGCTGCCGCTTCAGTCCACCATACCTATGTAGGCGAGGACCACCGAATTCTAGTCTCGCCGTGTACTGGCCTCAGTACTGACCGCTCTCTTCTTCCTTTGCCCTTTGTCGGCACCCCTTTTGTTTAAGCAGGGTTTGAGATCGACGTCGTTAGCAGGGTTACCCTTCCGGCTTGGCCTGGGCAGGGTTATGGACGCCATTGGTTATTCTTCAGGGCTCTTAGCCCCATTTGCATCTTGTCCGTACTCGGACGCTGTATCGTTTTCAAGGTGATTTGGATCTTTGTACTGTATATCTGTATTCTTGACTCTTTGAGTCATTGTTGTATATATATGTTTTGTGGGTTCCGTCGTGGACTATTGTGTAATGATATTACTTCGTTATCCACCCGCACGCAAGTGCCTGGTGGGCGCCTTTGAAACTTGCATAGGGCCGATTCCGAGGGTGTTACAACCTTGTTCTTGGGGTTTCCAACAAAGTGCTTCAACCTCTTCCTCCCGTCAAGCACGCATCAAGATTTCTGGCGCCGTTGCCGGGGAGGATAAGGACGTCTTCACAAGGGGAGTCCTTCACTTCCTTTCTCTTTACTTTGTTTTTAGTTTGCTTTGTTTCTTTTGCTTGGTTTTATTTGCCTCTTTCCAAAAAAACCAAAAAAATTAGTCTAGTTTGGTTTTCTTTCTTTATTCAAAAACACAAAAAAAAATTAGTTCCTGCTCTAGTTTCCACCTTGCCCTAGCTCACCATGTTGCTCCCCCAGTTCTCTCTGAAAAATCTTGCAATAGGTAGTGGCTCCATAATTGGGAAAGATAATAATGAACAATTCTTTAATTATGTTAGCAAGCATGATGTTATTGAGGATAAATCTATAGCTGAACTTGCTCCTAATTATGAGATTGTTGCAGCTTCTTTAGTTCATATGTTGGAGGTTAGGTTTGTTAGCCTTAAACCCCTTCATACAATTCTTATTCCTAAAACTAAAAGAAGATAAGAATGTTGAAAAAAGGGAATTCATCCTTGAAACTTTATCAAAAGAATTCCATGATGTTGCTAGGGAGGCCAAAAAGGTTTTTGAACGTTTCAATATGCTAGGTTCAAGTGTATATGTTGTGGGTATTTCTGATAAAACTAAGCCTAGAGAGGAATTCAATATACCCATACCCTGTAAGCTTGTTGGAATGCATGAAGCCTTTGAAAATAACTTCGATTGGATTGCCCCTGAAAATCTTTTTGATGAAGGTAGTAGACAAAAGAGAGATGATAAAGGATCCTCCAAAACCCATTTGGATGAGATACCTTTCATAGTTGAAGATTTTGCAAGCATGAATGTTAATGCTTCCTCATTTGAAAATACTTGATTCTTTTTCTTCTTGTGCCTAACTTAAAGGCGTTAAAGAAAAGTACTTGTTGGGAGATAACCCAAGAGTTTCCTTGAGTCTTGGAAGTTATTACTACTGTAATGACCTCTCCTTATCCTTTTTGTTTGCTTTTTGTGCCAAGAATGACCTCTAATGAGAGGGAAGTAAGATTTGGGGAGTTGCTGTCCTGAAACAGATTTCTGTCCTAGGCTCTGTAACTTGGATTGAGCTAAACATTTACGAAAAAATCCCCCAGTATGTTTGCTAACTTTCGTTAGTTCAACACTTTTCGATTTGAGCAACAGAAGATGTTCGAAATAAATCGTTTCTACTTGCTGGTCTGTTTTGACAGATTTCTGCCATTATTTGCATTTGCTTCTTATTGATTCCTTTTTGAGCTTTCTTCAGGTAAATTGAGTTTCTTTGAAGGAGTTACTACAGTAGCTTGTGTTTTTACTGAAATGCCTTGCTGTTCCAAAGCTTTGCCAGGGGTCTAATATCTTTTGAATAAGCTAATGTTGCTAATGAAGATTGTGTGAAGTTTTGTATGAAGGAAAATTTTCAGGTGTAGAGAGAGAATGATGCAATGAGATGAAGAATGGACAAAAGCTCAAGCTTGGGGATGCCACCATGGTGTCACCCCAATAAATATCCAAGAGGTACAAGCATCAAATCTTGGGGATGCCCAAGGCATCCCCTTCTTCATCAATAAAAAGCTCAGGTCTGTCTAGACACTTCGTTTTTATTGTTTCATGCACAGTTGTGTTGTTCTTGGAGCGTCTTAGTTTTCATTTGCTTTGCTTAGTTTGTTTAGTTTTCTTTAGTAGTTTGGACCCCCGTTCTCTCTGTGTTGTTTTTCAAATAAGTTTGCTTGGTGTTTGGAAAGGAGTAGTAAGTTCTTGCTTGAAGTGCAAGAGGAGCTTGCATTGACTGTGACTTGGACTTTAGCATGACATGCTAGGTGTTGTTTTTGCATTATGGTTAGTGATTATTGTTGTAGCATGTATTGTTCCAAACAATTGGGATTGCTTAGTGTGCCTTGAAGAAATTATGCGTTGTTTTAGCATGCAAACGCATAGTATTGTGGTATTCTCCTTTGATGTTTTGCTTGGGTTGACTTGGCACATGCTCACACCATGTTATGACTATGAACAAGTCACCATAGCCTCTATGATCATTTAGTCCTTGACTTGTAGTACCACTCTTTGCTTTGATTAGTTTGCTTTGTTGCATTTCATAATTATGGCCATTATTGCTCTCTTAGTTGGTTGCTTCCAGTCTTTTGCTAGCGTCCACTTGTATGAGTAAGTTCTACTCATGCCTCTAACTCCCAAGAAACCAAGTTATTCTAAAGTGTCCACTATAAACTCCTATGCATGGTGTGTTACACCATTCCAAAGTATATTCTTGTTTTCAACTATCTTCCAATTAAAAGCTATTTTGTTATGTGAAAACTTAGTGATTAAAGCCCTCACGAACTTGATGACACACTTTATTCTTTCACCCTAATAAACTTGAACCATTGAGACAACTTTGTTGTATATGCTTGCACTTATAAGTTCGGATTAGCAGAACCGTGCTGTCACGGGGAACGTTTTCAACATTGCACTTGTACTTTTGTACTCCGTTGATATAATGCTCTTTTGTCTATGGATGTTACCGGTGTGAAATGAAGTGGGAACTTGTAAGTCCATGGAGTTTGTATTCTGTGTTAGAGAAACGCATGGGCCGCTAGCCTAAGCCATGCCTAATCATGGTGGAAACTTGCAGCATCACCATAGTGACATATATGAACCATTCTTCTTATAAAAAAAGAGAGACACATTGAGAAAAGAGGAAAGAGAGAAAAAAGTCCCATGGTACATAAGAAGAATTGCTGAGATGCTCATTGTCTGCTTGCCTTGTCGTTTTGGTTATGGGAAAGCTCATGTACCATGTGCAAGGGGTACCCCGTTGGCGGTTCTCAATGATATGCAAATACTTACAGTGACAAGAACTTACCCGGGCCCTAAGTTGAGTATCCATGAGGTGTAGCCCTCATATTCAAGGGACATGAGATTGCCAACTTATACTTCGTCAAGCATATACTCCAGCTTTGCCACTTTAACCTTAACCACTTCAAGATTCTTATGATAGGGGCAATAAGGACTGAAAGCTAACTAGTATCATAATTTTTGGAAGCTCTTTTTGGAACTTGTAATCCCTGCTTCCTTTATAAAAAATTCCTTTCTTCCACCATTATTGAGTCTCCACCTTCTACCTTTAGGCACCATTAAGAGAGCATAGTTGTCATTCTGTGTGCAGTGTTCCAAAGCTTATTAATTAATGCATATTGTGTTATTACTTGCTCTTGTGCTATTTTTTTCTAGTAACCCTTGTGAACTTTGCAGGTGTCCTATGCATTACATTGCTACTCTATGAGGTACAAGCTGATTGCCACTATGCCATTATTTCTGCATGTGAAACAAACAAACGTTTTTCAATACATATTATTTGTGGTCTTTGTTTGTAGCTTGCCATGTTGCATGCATAATTACTATGTCCTATTGTTAGAACTCCATCTTTCATTCACATGTTTAGAGTTCTTTGATCCCAGCTTTCAATGCTTGCAAATGGTTGGATCTTTATTGTGAGGGTGCATGTCACCTCAAAAATTATTCTTTTATCACTTACCTACTCGAGGACGAGCAGGAGTTAAGCTTGGGGACGCTGATATGTTGGAAAAGTATCTATAATTTTTGATGCTCCATGCTTGTTTAGTATCTACTTTGTTTTACTTGTCCACACTTTGAGGTGCTTTTTTACATGTTTTCTAGTACTAACCTATTAACAAGTTGCAACAGTGCCAAATGCCTGTTTTCTGTTGTTTTTGGTTTCAGAAAAGTTAGTAAAGAAAATATTCTCGGAATTGCACGGGACGAAGGGCAAAGTCAATTACTTTCCGTGGGGAACAAGAAGTCGAGAGGGGAGCCCGGAAGGCCAGCCAGGGGGGGGGCAGACCCTACCTAGGCACGGGTGGGCCCTAGCCCGCGCCTAGCTAGGGTTTGGCCACTCTGGCCGCCTCCCGGTCTCGCCCCTTCGTCTATAAGAAGCCCCCGATGCAGAAACCCTAAGTACCCGATCAATATTCCACGAAACCTTCTGTAGCCGCCGCCACCGTCGTCCCTAGATTGGGGGATCTAAAGTTCTTCTCGGCACCCTATCGGAGGGGAAATCATCCCGGAGGCCTTCTCTCCGGTATGATTCGTGAGTAGTTCCACCTTGTACTATGGGTCCATGTAGTAGCTAGATGGTTGTATCTCCTCCTTTGTGCTTTCTTGTATAGATCTTGTGAGCTCCATTCATGATCAAGATCTAATCTATTTGTAATCATGCATGTTGTGTTTGCGGGGATCCGATGGATATTGAGATTATTATGTTGGTTTGATTAATGGTTTTATCTTTATGATTCTATCATGTCTGTGTTGTTTGTGATCTTGCATGCTCTCCGTTGCTAGTGGTTATCTTGGCCAAGTAGTTGCTAGTGACTCCAAGAGGGAGTATTTATGCTTGATAGTGGGTTCATGCCTCTAGTTTCCAAGGGAAGTGACAATAATCTCTTCGGTTGTAGATGTGTGGTTGCTACTAGGGAGAAAACAACGGTCCCTTGTTCATGGAACATGTGAACTGTTTACCTTACACACTTTGCTTAAAGCAGTTGTCTGTTGCTTGCAACTTAATACTAGAGGGGGTTCGGATGATAACCTGAAGGTGGACTTCTAGTCATAGAAGAAGTTGGATGATGGTCTATGTATATTGTTGTATTGCCCAATCAACCTCATAGGATCTTTCTGGCTAGTAATTGCATTGTTAGGCCTTGCTTAGTTCCTGTCAATTGCCCCGCTGTAATTTGTTTACCCTTCATGCCATGTTGTTTATCTAAGGAGAGATCCTCTCGTGAACTATGGACCCCGGTCCAATCTTTACCATTGATACATCTTCCACTGTTACTTGTTTACTTGCTGCAAACCATTACCTTTCACACCATACATTTAATCCTTTGTTACAGCAAACCGGTGAGCTTGACAACCTCACTGATTCATTGGGACAAAGTCTTGAGTTTGTGTTGTGCAGGTATCCACGTTGCTTGCAACACCTTTGAGACGTTTCCTTCCTCCTTCTAGATCGATAACCTCGGTCTCTACTGAGTGAAACTTGCTGTTGTGCTCCATCACACCTTTCTCTTGGGGTTTCCAACGAAGTGCTTCAACCTCTTCCTCCCGTCAAGCACGCATCAATGTCTTAGGGAGAAGGTATTAGAGCTAAATATGTGAAGAATCTACCTTCTATAGAAGAATTATGTAAGCTAATTCCCCACTCATCTAATATTGAGGTACACTCTCTCCACTTTGATGAAGGTGATATTCCCTATGGTAAGCCTCCTGATCAATGCTTAGAGGAACTTGAAACATTTATTGATAAAGAAGGTAATTTTAATAAACAAGTTCAGAATCATTTATTGGAAAACTCTAGAGCTATTAATGAGTTGAAAGATATTGTGGAAAGAACCTCTAATGATATTAAAATGATTTGTAAACACTTTCAAATGGTTGAAAAGCAAATTGATCAACTTGCTAAGGTACAAAAGGATATGCTAGTTAATGCCTCAGGAGATAAACATGCTTATGGAATTAGAAATAGGAGTGGTATAGCTCCTTAGGATCCTTTATATCCCGAAGGACACCCTAAAAGAATTGAGCATGATTCCCAACAAGGTGAAAGTAGTGGTAGTCCTCGTTAGAGAAAGAAAAAGAAACACAAAATAGTCGAGGAACCACTTGAATCTGCTGTAGATCCTAATAGTATATCTGTCTCTGATGCTGAAACTAAAAGTGGTAATGATAAAAATGATACTCCTAATAAGGAGGAAGTTGAGGAAGAACCTGATAAGAACACTAAGAATACTAGAAACACTAAGGAATATTTTATAGCTAATAAACATGGTAAAGAGAGAACCTTGGGTGCAGAAACCTATGCCCTTTCCCAATAAGAAACAAAAGTCAAAGGAGGAAGAACACTACAACAAGTTTTGTGAGTGGATGAAACCTTTATTTTTGCAAATTCCTTTGACTGATGCTATTAATTTGCCTCCTTATTCAAAGTATATGAAGGATATTGTCTCTAATAAAATGAAGATTCCTAATGAGGAAATCTCTACTTTGCTTGCTAATTATTCCTTCAATGGTAAGGTTCCAAAGAAACTTGGTGATCCAGGAATACCAACTATTCCTTGCTCTATTAAGAATAATTATGTTAGAACTGCTTTATGTGATTTGGGAGCGGGAGTTGGGGTTATGCCTTTTTCTCTCTATAAGAGACCCCAGTTAGAAAAGTTGATACCAACTGATATATCTTTGCAAATGGCTGATAAGTCAACTACTATTCCTGTTGGTATATGTGAGGATGTTCCTGTTCAAGTGGCTCATAATTCCTTGGTTTTAACTGATTTTGTTGTGCTTGAGATGCATGTAGATGATAATATGTATTTTATTCTTGGGAGACATTTTCTTAATACTGCAGGTGCTGTCATTAATTGTAATCAAGTAAAAATAACATTTAATATTAATGACAAAGATCATACTGTTTTTTCCCCAAGAAGGTTGCTAAAAGCTATTGCCTGAACTAAATTGAAAATATTGAGAGCATAAAGGTTGGAGAAATATATTGTCCCATTCCACAAGAAAGTTTTGAAACTATTATGATTGGGACCATTGCTATCAATTTTGAGGTAACATAATCACTTTGTGGAATACAAAGTTTTGTTTCATATAAGATTGTTTTGGTAACAAGACTTGATCAACCTTGTTAACAAAAGGATTTTAATGAACAAAATAATGTTTTCACTTTGGATATACTTGCTCACTTTTACTTTTCTCCTTCCTAGTCTTTGCTTTTTCTCTTGTTAGCTTTGGTTTTGCTAGTTGTTTGCTTGTTAGAGTGTCTTAGAACTTCTGTTGTTTTGGTTTTGGTTTGTTTTTGCTTCTTCTAAAAAATCTTTTCTACGAGAAAATCAATTTTCATACCCTGAAAATTGGCCAAAAATAATGTTTCCCAAAAAATCCCAGAAAATTCATAATAAATTTTTCCTCGAAAAAAGGGGTGGAGGGACACCTGGAGTGAACCAGGACCCCCCAGGCCAGCACACCCCCTGGTGGCGCGGCCAGCCCTAGGGCGCGCCTGGCATGGGTGCGGCCCACCTGTGGCCCTCCAAGATGCCTCCTCCCAGCCACCTTCTTTCTCTCTCCCGAAAAGCACCGGAAAACTTTCTCAAGGTCGAGTTCTTGTTGTTCTTGCTCCTGAATTCGATCTCCTTGCTCAACCGATCTTTGCTGCTGATTTTTGGAGGGATTGCTCCTTGGTATGTGCCTCCTCCGCTTTCCAATTAGATTTGTGATTGGTAGATTGTATCTTGAGTATTTTTCTGCTATAGGTGTTAGGTTATGTGAGCTTGCATGCTTATTCTATGCTTAGAGATTTCATTTTGATGCATGTGTAGCCCTCTAGCAAGTTCCTATAGTAGTTTCTCATCATTTATCAACTTGGAAATCACTTGGTTTGATGTTTGTCTAAAAATTTCAGAAAAAAGTGGTCATGGACAACCACACCTATGGTGAAATATTTGAGAATGATGCACCTAGAAGGACAAGGCCTTCAAGATCATCCTCCCGAGCCAAGCCCACATACAATGAGGATCTCATTACAACGCGATTTGGCGACGAGGGAGATAAGGGGGATGCACACACTTCTACCTTTCCTTGTCCAACCTTTTTGCAGGCTGCTAGGATTCTTAATGATTTTCTAACCTTGGTTCGGAGGGTTGGACTAACAAGTTATATGTAGGATGAGAGCGTGCAGTATGCTACGCTTACTAAAACCTTTGTGGAGAGTTTCTCTTTTTCTAACAGCGCTTTCAAGACAGATGTGTCTTTCAAAATCTATAACAGGCCTTACTCCATGACATTGAAGAAATTTTGTGAGATCCTAGACATTGGTACGGCTGGGAAGGTGAAGAAGATTCCAGCTTAACCCGCTGATTTGTTGGAGCTCTACCATGGAATAACTAATGATGATGATCATAGAGCCCAGCGGGGAAAGATAAGAAATATTCAACTCCCAGCTATCATGTATTTTTCTTATTATCTTGCCACTAGTGTTCTTGGTAGGGAGAACACTAGCAATATTTCCAACTATCATTTGGCCTTCCTAGCTGCTGCGCTCAACAATGAGACTAGGTACAATCTTGGTTCCCTCATTGCTCGTCGTTTAGCTGCTAAGGGACCCATTTATGGGCGTACTATTGATCCATGTGTTGTTGTTGCCTTAGGCCTTTCTGTTGATCCAAATGATATAGTTTTGGCTCCTCACAGGCTTGACTTAGCTGCCATGAAAGCACATCACTTTGTCACTGCTGGCTCTACCCTTGAGAGTCTGGTTTATAGAATGTTGTTTACTCACGGGGAAGAGAGAGAGAGATCCCTCTGCCCCAAACCACTTTGTTTAGTATTTCCCAGAGACCTCTATCTCTCTCCAAGGAGGAGATGGACGAGAAGATGCGCATTCTTGGCTTCCATGGGCACTATCAAGGGGAGGCGCCCTCATCGATCCCTCTGTGCACTACACATGGGAGTCCTCGAGCTCTTGCCAGGACGAAGGGGCCTCCTCGTCGTACTACGGAGGTGCACCTTTTTGGTCACCACGGGGTTGAGCCCCACTTAGGCCAAAAGCCTAAGCTTGGGGGGAGGTATAGACATCACACTCATCTATATATCATGTTCCATCGGTTCTTTGTATATCCATGTTTCGCTTTCATTTTGGTTTTTGTTCTCCTTTCCCAAAACACAAAAATACCAAAAATATTTTCGTTGTTTTTCTTGGTTTGTTTCTTTGCTTTTTATCTTTGGTTTGCCTTAAAGAAAAATCCAAAAAGATTTTTGCTTTGTTTGTTTTTGCTTTGTTTGCTTGCTTTAAAAAATCGAAAACACCAAAAATATTTGTTGTTCTTTTTTTGGTTTTGTGAAGTTCTTTGCAGGGTTCAACCGTCCTCAGTGGATTTTGGTTTCATGTTATTATTCAAGTCACACAAGCGAAGGGCAATAATGAAGATTAAGACAACTTGAGGTGTGGTAAGAGGCTGGTAACGAACTCTATTTGCTTTCATTTTTGTACATATACTCATCATGGTGAGCATGCTTAGTCCGTTCATGTAAGGTGTATGTTATTTATGGATGCTTAGTAGTTCTGCTTTCTTGTGATTACTCCAGCTTGCTAATAGTTTGTAGAATGTTATATGAATGTTTGCTTGCATTGTTTTATTCATAACTTGGTATGATATTGTGGTATCCTCCTCTGAATGTTTCATGTGAATCAACTTGGCACATGCTCACGCATGCATATGACTAAACAATAGTTAGTAAGCCTCGATGATTTATTTTGCCTCAGAGTTCTTGTATCACTTTCATATGCCATAATTAGTCCTGTTTTGTTGCAAGCATGATTATGACAGTTATTTCTCTCTCGTTTGTTGCTCCCTCTCTATTGCTAGCCTTCACTTGCACTGAGTATGAGCTCTACTCGTGTATCCAACTCCCCAAAACCAATATTGCCAACAGTGTCCACCATACCTACATATTAGCGTCATTTGCTATTTCAGCGCATATTCACTATGCCTTGTTTTCTTCCAAATAAAATGTTTGACTGTTTTGAGAAAGTTAGTTAGTAAAGATCTCACGAACTTAATGGCACACTTTATTTATTGCACTTAATAAACCTAAACCATTGTGACCTGTCCATGAAAGTTATATGCTTGCAAATTATAGGCTGGGAGTTAGCAGAACAGTGATGTCATGGGAGCGCTTTCAACACCTGTAAATATATACCCAGTTGACATCATGCACTTTTGTTTGCGGATGTCGTTGGTGTGAAATAAAAGGGGAGCTTGTAAGTCCATGGAGTTATGTATATGTGTTAGAGAAAATGCCTAGGCCGCTAGCCTAAGCCATGCCTAATCATGGTAGAAACTTGTAGCATAACCATAATGAGCAATCTATGAAGCTTTCTTCTTATAAAAAAGAGAGACACATATTGAAAAGACGAATGAGAGAAAAAATGCGCGATTTTCCCATGGCAAATAAGAAGATTGCTGAGAAGCTCATTGTCTGCTCGACTTGTCATTTTGGTTATGGGACAGCTCCTGTACCATGTGCAAGGGGTACCCCGTTGGCGGTTCTCTATGATACACATGTATTTACGATGACAAGAACTTACCGGTAACTAAAGTTGAGTAGCATGAGGAGCGACCCTCGTACTCAAGGGACATGAGATGTAGGGGTCCCAACCTAATAAGGTAGAGTCCTCCTGTGTTTTACAATGCTAGTCCCTAGATCAATAGCTAGCATCCACAGTTTAGATGTAATATCAAGAAACAAAGGTCATAATATAACTTTATAACCAGGAATAACATAAGTTTATTACATCAAACATAGCTCATATGGCTATTACATTACATTGCAGCGGAATAAATATAGTCATGGGTCCTTCATCTTCAAAGTGCCACAGGCAGATGTTGGTTGTAGACTTTGTAATCCTAATTAAACAATCTTCACTAAAAACAATCAAACCTGCAACATACAAGTTACAGCCACAAAGGTCAATACATTTGAATTGTATTGGCAAGTGATACTATATTTGTATAGTGGAGTCTATCATCTATATGCATTTGTCTAAGTGGAGTTGAGGCTTGCATTGCTCAAAATAGATTTTTTTCTTATCATTTTGAAAATACTAAGTTTTTGCTTGACAAAATCATTTTTCTCAATCAAAGATTTCAAGATCCTTGTACCAAGCCATCTCTCCATCAATGATTGAAGAATTCAAACAACCCTTGTTCAAACCACAAGTTTTAATTTAGAAATTTGAATGATGAGATTCTTAATTGCTTCCATGTCTTGATGCTCAAATTGTCCTTTACCAGGGACATGGCTAAGTACTTAGATTTTACACTCTGCAGAGGTGGTGCACTTTCCCCACAAGACTTGGTTTCCCAAGACAAGATCTTTCAGAAGCTTTTCCTTAGACCAAAATGGACGCGCTCCAACCTATCAAACACTAACACCCACTGTCCATATGGCTAAGTTCTTGCAACCTATATGATCATGGCAGAGCCCATATTGCCAAGTGGTTGCACTTGAAGCTTCTCAACATTTGACATCTCAAATCTCTTTGTTTCCTGGGTGGCCATCCACAAGTGAGATACACAATCCAAGTCCATGGCATTGTGAACCACTCAACCATTCTCCACCAAGCAAGCCCATTCCACCCAGGTGATTCATTAACTTAGTTGTTTTATTAGACAAAATCACAAGTCCTTAGACTTAGAATATTTTCCATAGTGTGAATATATATTCCACCCCTGTTTTCTATTAGCTAGGCTAAGCTTGGTAGTAGTAGGAATCTCTAACTTAGGAAAATCCTACTAAGGATTCATTACTATGTTTTCCTATAGCAAGATCTATACTTAGCAAAATCCATGCAAGTTTACTTAGCAAAATCACTAATGCATAGAGAAAGTAATAGGATAGAAAGTATGAAGCATCACTTGCCTTTTTGGTAGGGAATGTTGGTTCACTCCTTGATCTTTCTAGTCTCACACTTCACTACAAATCAATCAAGCAAACACAAATTCAATTCACATTCCAAACCAAAGTCAAACAAACAATTCTTCACACACACAAAGTAATGGAATCTAAGTCATGCATGGGAGCATGCACAAGATAGTTTTATTTTGCAAAAGGGGTCTCTATGGGGTTTCTAAACTTTGTAAGATCCAAATTGGTCATTTACCAAAGTGGCCAAGTCATTAGCAAGAGGGTTTTGTCCAAATACTATTTTTAATTCCATTCATCATTTCATGTGGTGAAAAATGTTTTTATTAAGGCAAAACTCTTAAGTTGTTCACCAAATGAGTTGCTATTGCAAAACTTGGTGTTTTGGGGTCAGTAGGTTTGGTCCAAACCATTTCCTCCAAAGTTTTTACTCAAAATCATTTTCATAAACAAATTAATAGTTTTATTTAGCTAGAAATGGACTAAACCAATAAATCCATTCTAAACTTTTCCAAATCCATTTTGCAAATCATGGGTTGGTTCCTAGGGTCAGTAGGGTCTCAACAAACCATTTTGCAAAGGTTTTAATTCAAAAATCATTTTTAAACAATTTTTATACCCTAAACAAGTACACAAATGTTTCTGCAAATTCAAACAAGCTAACAGATACTATTTGCTAAACTAAGGCCATGGTTGGCTAGGGCTTGTTCTCCTGAATCCATTGATATAAAATTTGTCAAATTTGGACGTGTGGTTTGAAAGTTACAAAGGTTTCAAAATGGCTTTTAAATCTGGTTTCTAATTCTGTTTTAATCAGAACAGGGACACGCGGCAGGATTCTATTGGACGGTACCGGTTCGGCCGGATCGGGCGACGCTGGCCGTTGGATTTAATTAACATCGCGCGGCTCTGGTTGCTCGATACCCCTTCGCTCTACTTTCTATCCTATCCACTGGATTAAGATCGGACGGCTGCTGCTGCCTAGCCAAGGACTGGCGGCGCGAGTTCACCGGCGAGCGGCGGAGCGGCCAGTTGGCGGCGGCGCTGGCGATGCAGGAAGCAAGAAAGGGTGGGAGTAAGCTCACCAGGCTCAGGAGAACACGGCGAAGCTCAAGGTACTCGCGGTTGGTCAAGGGGCGCACTATGCTGGCTTGAATCTCTCGCCGAAGTTCGTGTACGCGTCGGGCTTCTCTGTTTTTCGTCGGAGGCGATGACACAAGCCACGGAAAAGCAAGATAACAATTGCGTTAGATGCGTACGGGGTCGGTGATCGTGTGTGCATCAACGAGACAGAAGGGGGTGGTCAGATATCACCTGGAGGATTCGCCGGAAAAGTAGCAGACGACGGCGGCGTATAGGTGGAGTTGTTGCCGACGTTTTGGAGCGCCCGCAGGTGAATGGTTGGTATGGACGGATGCGTCTGGACGCGTGGAGTATGTGTGCTAGGTCGACGAGGCAAGGGGCGGCGTGTGGCAGCCGGAATCGGCCGGAGACGATGGTCGGAGTCGAGGCAGTCGAGGAGAAATTGGGATGGACTGGAGGCGTGCTCGGGGGAGGGAACAGAGGGGAATGGAGGAGAGAGCGTGGGCGATTAAGACAGTGTGGTTGCAGGAGCGATTAAGTGCGGCGTTAACGCGAATTGATGCTCGCGAATTCATCACAGAAACGGGAGGAACGGTCGAACGGGGTGGAGAGGAAGAACAGTGGCGTGGGGTCGTTGCGTCAGTGGGAAAAAGAGGGAGAGGGAGGGTCCACCTGTCAGCTGCTCAGCGGGTTCTTTTTGCTGTGAAGAAAACGGTTCGGGGCAAGGGCACAAGTGGGCTGGCGTTGGGCTGTTGGGCTGAGTTGGGCTAGATGGTTGGGCTGCTCCATTTTTTTTTTCCTGTCTAAATCTTTTTCCTTTTCTATTTCTATTTCCTGATTTGTTATTTCAAACAATTATTCAAACATTCAAACAACAATCAAACAAATTCAAACAAACACTCAACCTTACTTTGAATTTGATTCTGTTTTTCAACATAATCCAAATCTCAAAATAAAATAATATTTTATTTATTTTGGATCCATTTATTAATTAAATAAAATGGATCTTTAATTTATTAATAGTGTTTGGTTTATTTAATAAAATTTCCATTTGAAATCCAAATGTTTTAAATATCAAATCAGTAGGTAACATTTGGAAGTAAATAATATTTGGATACTTGTTTAAACAAAATAATATTTTACTTTAGGGTTAAATATTAATTAAATAAAATGGGCCAAGGTTTATTAATTAAATAGGAGTTGATTTTTTTAATAAAATCTTTATTTGAACCTAAATATTTTCAAAACCAAATCAGTGGGTTTTATTTGGGAAATATAGAATACTTGGAGATTTGTTTTAAAATAAAATAACATTTTTGCTAAAGGGTCCATTATTAATTAAATATAATAGACCTTCATTATTAAAACAAATAGGGTTTGTTTTATTGAGATATTTATTTTGAAATCTAAAATAAAGCCAAAACACTTTAGTAGGTTTTATTTGTGAATATCAAATATTTTGAAAACTTATTTTAAATAATTTAATAAGTTTTGATGTTTTAATTAAAATGGTAAAACCTTTTATTAAATAAAGTTGGATATTAAATCCTTATTATTTTATTTAAATAAAACCTTTGTTATTTTCATTCAAAGCAAAATGTTTTAATTCAAAGGTTTGGCCAAGGTTTTAATTTGGTTCTGTAAAATAATCTTTATCTATAAAACTTTTATTTCAATTGAAAACCAAATCCTTTTCTTTTAATGATCAAAAATAGTATTTCCAAAATATTTTGTTTTCCTTTATTTAAAATGTTTATCTTTTTTAAATACCTTTAGGATTTTATTTGATTCAAATGGGTTTGAGGTTTCATTTAAATTCAAAAAGTTTCTTCTGGCCTTGAAAATCAAACAAAGTTTTATTTTATTCATTTATTTTCACATTACAAGATTTGGAAAATCTTGGGATGTGACAGGAGATTTCCAGTATATGGTCTGTCAAGCATATAACTCATATTGGACCTCACTTTCACCTTAATCATCTAAAGATGCCTATGATAGGGGCAATGAGAGCTCAAAGCTAATGAGTACCTTACTTTCAGCATTTGGAAGCCTTTCAAACTTTTCAAAACCTTTTCACTTCCTTGTTGAGTCACAACTTATTCTATTAGCACCTTCTTGAGAGCATAGTTGTCATTCTTGTGTTTGTCTCAAAACTTGGTTAATTATGTCATTACTTTGATGCTTGTATCACTGATATCTTTACTTCTAGTCTTCACTTCAACTTCAGAGGTGCCTTGGCATTCATATTGTGCTCTACAAACAAAGGCTAGTGAGATACTACTCTATCATACCTTTTTATGAGCATTGCAATGTTGCTTATGTTTATGTTTCATGCTACTTATTATTATTGAGTTGGAATCTCTTCATAGCTTGCAATGACTATTGAGTAGACTTAGTTGCATACTCCTTATTATGAATTGTTTAAGTGTCTACTCCGGTGCTGAGAATATTTACATCATATGAAGCAAATGTGTTCATGAAAGTTATTTTATCGCACTCAGTTTTCAACTGAATTGCTTGAGGACAAGCAATAAGCTAAGCTTGGGGGGAGTTGATACATCCAAAATGTATCTACTTTCCTGAACACTTTTGCTATTGTTTCTCCTCTAAACTTGTGTGATTTGGATGCAACTAACACGGACTGACGCTGTTTTCAGCAGAATTACCTTGGTGTCTAGTTTTTGTGCAGAAAATCAACTATCAGGAAAAATCCCGGAAAATATGCCAAAAATCCTATTTCACCAGAATACTCACGGAGCCAGAAGACGAGGCGGAGTGGGTCCCTGGGGGGCCCAAACCCCCCAGCCACGCGGGCCAGGCTTGGCCGTGCCTGGAGGGGGTGTGGCCACCCCAGGCACCCCCTCGGCCTCCCTCTTCGCCTATAAGATGCCACTTGACCTAAAAACCGAGGGGGTTCGATGTTTTTCTAGAAAGAGTTCCGCTGCGCCGCCACCATTAGAAACCGTGATTCGAAACCAGAAACTCCGTTCTGGCACCCTGTCGAAACGGGGAATTTGGAGAGGATCATCGCCATCTTCATCACCAATGCCTATCCATCAACCATCCATGTTTCCCTCATCCATGAGTGAGTAATCCCCCGCTGTAGGCTATGGGGATGGTAGGGATTGGATGAGTTCTATCATGTAATCGGATAAGATTGTTAGGGCATGGTGCCTAGTATCTCTATTAGTGCTATTTGACTTTGTTGCAACTTGTTGTGCTTAATGATTTTCATTAGGGCCCGAGTGCCATGATCTCAGATCTGAAATTATTATTGAATTATTATGATAGTATTGTTTGTGATCTTATCTGCAAGTTGTGTACACATATAATTGTTCGGATCCAAAGGCCCCAAAGTGATAGAAATTGGGACAACCTGAGGGGATGGCTGTGATGTGAGGATCACATGTGTTCATGGAGTGTTAATGCTTTGCTCCGGTGCTCTATTAAAAGGAGCACCTTAATTTCCAATAGTTCCCTTGAGGCCCCGCTGCAACGGGCTGGCAGGACAAAAGATGTTGTGCAAGTTCTCATTGAGAGCACGCATGACTATATATGGAGCACATGCCTATGATTGTTTAGTTCATGGATGGTTATTCTTATTTATCTGCAATGCCCTAGATCTTGAAGTTACATGTTTAGACTCGTCCATGCAACGCCCGTCGATACATCCCTATGCCTACCGCGCTTATCCTACTGTTTGTTACAATAGTTACTATTGCTCTTGTTTTACTGCTGCTATTGCGACTACAAAACTGTTGCTACTGATAAACTTCTGTGAGCAAGAACTATTTCCAGGTGCAGCTGAATTGACAACTCAGTTGTTAAGGCTTGCAAGTATTCTTTGGCTCCCCTTGTGTCGAATCAATAAATTGGGTCATACTATCCTCGAAGACTGTTGCGATCCCCTATACTTGTGGGTCATCATGGACCTCCTTCGTCTCGTCTTCTGGCTCCGTGTTCTCCTTGGTGAAATATTGACTTTGGGTTTTGTCCCGTCCAATTCTGAGAATATTCATTTTCTGGCTTTTCTGGAACCAAAAACAACAGAAAACAAGCAACTGGCACTGTGGCATCTTGTTAATAGGTTAGTTCCAGAAAACGTATAAAAATACCTCAAAGTGTAGACAAAGCAAAGCAAAGTGGATACTAAACAAGCATGGAACATCAAAAATTATAGATACGTTTACGACTTATCACTATCCCAAACACCCGGACTCGATACCTTTTCCACAATACATTGTATCATCAACTGCAGATCCTACCTCTTATTCTAGCTCTTGTGAAGTCAACAACAATGATTGCTTTTTTAATGTGAATGGAAAGTGAACTCGTGACGATGATATGATAAATAATTGAGAAGAAGATGTGTATTAACATTATATTGATAATTGACAGAGAGCCACAAATTAGTAATAATATACATATTAGAATAAAGAAAATAAAAACCAACCATGGCCACAAGTATAGACAAATATCCAACCTAAAATCCATCTGAAATCATTGATGAGAGACCAATGAGCAGGCCATTTGAGATCAACCAATAGCTAGCCCTAGTTAATAATATGTAACACCGATTTTGCACACAATTTTTTCTAGAAGTAAACCAACAAAATAATAAATCTAATTTTCTAAATTAAGGTTACGTTCTACAGAAGAAATATGTAATCAAGGCTGCCACATAGGCCTTGAAAACAGGGCGACCATCCTAGGTCCGATAGAAGGAGGGCCCAAATAAATTATACTATAACAACTTTACTATTATCCTATAGATACAAAACATTATTTCAATATATGAAAAAGGTCCAATTTGCATAAGTAGGTATATGCCAAGAACCAGTGATATTACTGTTGGAGATATGCCCTAGAGGCAATAATAAAAGTAGTTATTATCATATCTTTGTGTTTATGATAAATGTTTACATTCATGCTATAAATGTATTAACCGGAAATATTAATACTTGTGTTATTTGTAAACTTTTTAGAGTCCCTAGTAAAGCCTCTTTATAATACTAGATTATTGGTTTATAGATGATCATGGTTTCCTTATCATGAATATTTAGATGTTATTAACAACAAGATCATATCATTAGGAGAATGTGTGATGGACATACTCCTATATATAAGCGTAGCATAAAGATCAAGTCATTTCAATAGTTCGTTTTCTATAAGCTTTCAGATACATATTAACCTAATTCCTTCGACCATGACATCATGCTAATCACCATCATCGGATGGATGCTTTGATGGCATCAAACACCACTTCGTAACTGGGTGGTTATAAAGGTGGCATTGAGTGTTCGGAAAGTATGTGTTGAGGCACATGGATCAAGAGTGGGATTTGTCCATCCATATGACGGATAGACATACTCTAGGCCCTTGATGGCGCCTCGTCGGTGTTAACGTGGGCACTTCGTTGGAAACCCCAAGAGAAAGGTATGAAGAGCACATCAGCAAGTTTTCCCTCAGTAGAGACCGAGGTTATCGAACCATAAGGAGGAAGGCATAACAATGCAATACTAGTCAGAAAGATCCTATGAGATTCGATTGGGCAATACAACAAGATACATAGACCACCATCCAACTGCATCTATGACTAGAAGTCCACCTTCATGTTATCATCTGAACCCCTTCCAGTATTAAGTTGCAAGCAATAGACAACTCCTTTAAGCAAAGTGTGTAAGGTAAACAGTCTACGTGTTCCATGAACAAGAGACCGTTGTTTTCTCCCTAGTGGCAACAACACCTCTACAACCGAAGAGATTTCTGTCACTTCCCTTGGAAACTAGAGGCATGAACCCACTATCGAGCATAAATACCCCCTCTTGGAGTCACTAGCAACTACTTGGCCAAGATAGCTACTAACAACGGAGAGCATGCAAGATCACAAACAACACAGACATGATAGAATCATAAAGACAAAACCATTAACCAATCCAACATAATAATCTCAATATCCATCGGATCCCCGCAAAAAAAACATGCATGATTACAAATATATTAGATCTTGATCATGAGCGGAGATCACAAGATCTATACATGAAAGCACAAAGGAGTAGATACAACCATCTAGCTACTACATGGACCCATAGTCCAAGGTGGAACTACTCACGCATCATACCGGAGAGAAGGCCTCTGGGATGATTTCCCCTCCGGCAGGGTGCCGGGAAGAACTTCAGATCCCCCCCGATCTAGGGACGACGGTGGCCGCTCCCAGGGGGTCTGGCCGCCCTCTGGTTGCCTCTCCGTCTCGTCCTCTGATTCGTGTCCCCCACGAAAAGATATTGACTTGGCTTTTGTCCCGTCCAATTCCGAGAATATTGATTTTCTGCCTTTCTGGAACCAAAAACAGAAGAAAACAAGCTACTGGCACTATGGCAACGTGTTAATAGGTTAGTTCTAGAAAAGATATAAAAACACCTCAAAGTGTAGACAAAGCAAAGCAAAGTATATACCAAACAAGCATGGAACATAAAAAAATATAGATATGTTTCCGACGTATCAAGCATCCCCAAGCTTAAATCCTGCTCGTCCTCGACTGGGTAAGTGATAAAAAGAATAATTTTTGAGGTGACATGCACCTTCATAATAAAGATCAAACCATTTGCAGGCATTGAAAGCTGGGATCAAAGAACTCTAAACATGTGCATGAAAGATGGAATTCTAACAACAGGACATAGTAACTATGCATGCAACATGAAAGGCTACAAACAAAGATCATGAATAACATGCATTGAAAAACATTTGTTTGTTTCACATTGTCACATCCCAAGATTTTCCAAATCTTGTAATGTGAAAAATAAATGAATAAAATAAAACTTTGTTGATTTTCAGGGTGAGAAGAAACTTTTTGAATCCAATTGGAAACTTTCAAAACCTATTTGGATCAAATAAAATCCTAAAGGGATTTAAAAAGATAAATAAACAATAAACTTAAAAATATTTAAAATTACTATGTTTGGATCTTTTAATAAAAGGATCTGGTTTTCAAAAGAAAAGGTAGATTTATAAATAAGAATTATTTTATAGAGCCAAATTAAACCTTGGCCAAGCTTTTGAAATAAAATATTTCTATTTGATAAAGAGAGTAAAGGGTTATTTAAATAAAAAATGAGTGGTTATTAATAAACCAAATTTATTAAAGTAAAGGCTTTTCCCATTTTAAATAAACACTAAAACTTATTAAATTGTCACATCCCAAGATTTTCCAAATCTTGTAATGTGAAAATAAATTAATAAAATAAAACTTTGTTTGATTTTCAGAGCCAGAAGAAACTTTTTGAATTCAATTGGAACTTCAAACCCATTTGAATTAAATAAAACCTAAAGGGATCTAAAAATATAAACATTTAATAAAAGGAAAAATAAAAACATTTGGAAATACTATTTTGAAAATCTTGAGTGAAAAGATTTATTTTTAAAAAGGAAATAAAAGTTTTATGAATAAAGATTATTTTATAAAGCCAAATTAAAACCTTGGCAAGGCTTTGGAATTAGTACATTTTTCTTTGATTAAAAATAAACAAAGGATTATTTAAATAAATTAATAAAGACCTAATAACCAAATTTTATACAAATAAAAGGTTTCACCAATTTAATTGAAACATCAAAACTTGTTAAATTATTTAAAAATAAGTTTTCCATATAATTGATATTCACAAATAAAACCTACTAAAGTGTTTTGGCTTTATTTTAGATTTCAAAATAAATATCTCAATAAAACAAATCCTATTGGATTTAATAATGAAAGTCTATTATATTAAATAATAATGGACTCTAAAATAAAATGTTATTTTGTTTTTAAAACAAGTTTCCAAGTATTTAATATTTCCAAATAAAACCTACTGATTTGGTTTTGAAAATATTTAGGTTTCAAATAAAGATTTTATTAATAAAATCAAACCCTATTTGATTTAATAACTAAGGCCCATTTTATTTAACTAATATTGGACCCTTTAGCAAAATATTATTTTGTTTTAAACAATCTCCAAGTATTCTTTATTTCCAAATGATACCTACTGGTTTGGTTTGGGAAAATATTTTGGAATTTAAATGGAGATTTATTAAATAAATCATATCATATTTGATTAAATAACTATGATCTATTTTATATTAAATAGATCCTAAAAGGAATGAAAATAATATTTTATTTTAGAATGTGAATTATGATGTTAAGCAGAACCAAATTCATATTTGAAAAGCTTGATGATTGTTTGAATCATTTTGAATGTGTTTGGTTGTTTGAATTTCAAAACAGGAAAATAGAAATAGAAAAGGAAAAAGAATCAGACAGAAAAAAAATAGTGCAAAGACCCAGCCCAACAAGGCCCAGCCCAACAGTCCCACAGCCCAGTTTCCCCTCACCCCGAAGAAAACGATTCGCACCAAATAACTAACCCACACCGAGACTGACTGGTGGACCTCCCCCTTTCTCTCCTTTTCTCACTGACAGAGGACCCCACACCCTACTGCTCTTCTTCCCCACCCCGCGGACTGGTTCTTCCCCTCTCCTCGCCGTTGCAGACATAACTTCTCGGTTTGATTACGCCTTAACGCGACGATCTTTACTCGCAGTGATCGCACACCTTAAAGCGCCAGCCTCCCCTCTTCCGTTTCCCCCAGACGCCCCTCCTCGACACGCCTCCAGGCCGCCACAATTTCTCCTCGACTGCCCTGTCTCCGATGATGCTCCGGTGATGATTCCGGCGAAACCAGACCTCCCCTTGCTTCATTGACCAAGCTCACAGCTTCCCCACAACCAGACGCATCTCCCAGCATCCTCCTCTCAACCGCGGGCGCCCCATAGCGTCGGCTACATCAAGCTTTCGAACGCCGCCGCGGCTGCCATTCTCCGACGACGTCCCCAGGTAGAACCCGACCTCCCCTCTCAAACCCGATGATGTTCCCTTACTCGCGACCCTCGTGCGCACCTAACCATGCCTCTATTTTGTCCTAGCATGGTCCTAAACGAAGCCGGCAACAACAACCCGAGAGCACCGCCGCCCGAAGTAACTCCGGCGAGCAATCCTGCCAAGACCAGTGCGCCCCTTGCCATCTCTAGAGCACCTTGAGCTTCGCCGTGTTCTCCTGAGCCTGGTGAGCATCTTCCCTTTCTCCCTAACCTCCTGTAGCATCGGCACCGTCGTCGACCGACAGCTCCGCCGCCGCTAGCCACCGCAGCGCCGCCCACTTTAGGTCGAGCCTGCCGCAACCGTTCGATCTAGATCGGGCGGGCACGATAGAATCATTTAACGCCGAAGGGGTACGCTTCCAGAACCACTCGATCTAACTAGATCCAACGCCCCACAGTCGCGATCCAACCGAAACGGTATGGACCAGTAAGAACACGCCGCGTGTCGCCTATTAGGTTTAAAAACAGTTTTGAAATCAGAAACTTTTGCAAACTTCAAACCCTTATATCTTTGGATCCACACGTCCAAATTTGACAAATTTTATATCAATGGATTCAGGAGAACAAGCCCTAGCCAACCATGGCCTTGGTTTGACAAATAGTACATGTTAACTTGTTTGAATTTGCAGAAACATTTGTGTACTTGTTTAGAGTAGAAAAATTGTTTAAAATTGAATTTAAGGATAAAACCTTTGCAAATTGATTTGTTGTGACCTTACTGACCCTAGGAACCAACCAATGTTTTGGAAAATGAAATTGGAAAGGGTTAGGATGGATTAATTAGTTTAGTCCATTTCTAGCCAAACAAAACTATTGTTTTGTTTATGAAAATGGTTTTAAATGGAAAACTTTGGGAAAATGTTTTGGACCAAACCTACTGACCCCAAAACACCAAGCTTTGCAATAGCAACTCAATTGGTGAACAACTTAAGAGTTTTTGCCCTAATAAAAACATTTTTCACCACATGAAATGATGAATGGATTTAAAAATAGTTTTTGGACAAAACCCTCTAACTAATGACTTTGCCACTTTGGTAAATGACCAATTTGGATCTTACAAAGTTTAGAAACCCCATAGAGACCCCTTTGCAAAATAAAACTATCTTGTGCATGCTCCCATGCATGACTTAGATTCCATTACTTTGTGTGTGTGAAGAATTGTTTGTTTGACTTTGGTTTGGAATGTGAATTGAATTTGTGTTTGCTTGATTGAATGTAGTGAAGTGTGAGACTAGAAAGATCAAGGAGTGAACCACCATTCCCTACCAAAAAGGCAAGTGATGCTTCATACTTTTTGTCCCATTACTTTTTCTATGCATTAGTGATTTTGCTAAGTAAAACTTGCATGGATTTTGCTAAGTATAGATCTTGCTATAGGAAAACCTAGTAGATGAATCCTTAGTAGGATTTTCCTAAGTTAAAGATTCCTACTACTACCAAGCTTAGCCTAACTAATAGAAAACATGGGTGGAATATATATTCACACTATGGAAAAATATTCTAAGTCTAAGGACTTGTGATTTTGTCTAATAAAACAACTAAGTTAATGAATCACCTGGGTGGAAATGGAAGGATTGGGTTATGTTGAGTGGTTACACAAGACCATGGACCTGGCTTGTGTATCTCACTTGTGGATGGCCACCCAGGAAACAAAGGGATTTGAGATGTCAAATGTTGAGAAGCTTCAAGTGCAACCACTTGGCAATATGGGCTCTGCCATGATCATATAGGTTGCAAGAACTTAGCCATATGGACAGTGGGTGGTAGTGTATGATAGGTTGGAGCGCGTCCATTTTGGTCTAAGGGAAGGCTTCTGAAAGATCTTGTCTTGGGAAACCAAGTCTTGTGGGGAAAGTGCACCACCTCTGCAGAGTGTAAAATCTAAGTACTTAGCCATGTCCCTGGTAAAGGACAATTTGAGCATCAAGACATGGAAGCAATCAAGAATCTCATCATTCAAATTTCTAAATTAAAATCTTGTGGTTTGAACAAGGGTTGTTTGAATTCTTCAATCATTGATGGAGAGATGGCTTGGTACAAGGATCTTGAAATCTTTGATTGAGGAAATGATTTTGTCAAGCAAAAACTTAGTATTTTCAAATGTTAAGGAAAAATATATTTTGAGCAATGCAAGCCTCAACTCTACTTAGCCAAATGCATATAGATGATAGATTCCACTATACTACCATAGTATCACTTGCCAATACAATTCAAATGTATTGACCCTTGTGGCTGTAACTTGTATGTTGCAGGTTTGATTGATTTTAGTGAAGAATGTTTGATTAGGATTACAAAGTCTACAACCAACATCTGCCTGTGGCACTTTGAAGATGAAGGACCCCATGCTTATTGTTATTCCGCTGCAATGTAATGTAATAGCCATATGAGCTATGTTTGATGTAATAAACTTATGTTATTCCTGGTTATAAAGTTATATTATGACCCTTGTTTCTTGATATTACATCTTAACTGTGGATGCTAGCTATTGATCCAGGGACTAGCATTGTAAACACAGGAGGGAACAATCTTATTAAAGGTTGGGACCTCTACAGATGGTATCAGAGCATTGTGTTGCCTGTAGGATTTGTAAACCCTAGGATTGGACAAAAACCCTTAGGAAAAAATAGGAGTTGTCTTATTCCAAAAACTTATTTACAAAAACACTTGTAAACTCTTTCCTCAACCATTTTGGTTTCAACTCTACATCTCTTCTACTTCAACTTGATGGAAAACCTACCCCAAGACCAAAGACTTCATCATATGCAAAGGACTTCTTCAACCTCTTCAAGCTCTAATGACTTCAACATCTTCATCATGTTCACCAAGGACTTCCAACTTAGAAATTACTAAGGACCACAAGTGAAACAAGGAAATCTTACTCAAGATTTAGAGACTAAGGGAATGCAAAATAAGAAGGAACCACCAACAACTTTGAAGTATTGTAACCAAGAGTTTTTCCAAGGAAGCCATGATCTCATACAAGAAGAATCATGAAGGAAGGAAAGATCACAAGTAAACCATATAGATGGACCACCATTTATAGTTAAGTCAAACACACCAACTTATGTGGTGTAACAAAAATATTTTGTTGCCAAAAAATGTGCTTGAACTTTGTTGATTGAGTGAAATGTTTGTTTGTGATTGCTTGCACATTGCTTGTGTAAAATGATGTGTGTGATTAAAAATAATTCCTTAGAAATATCTTGCCTATTCTAATCTCCCATCAAAACCCAAACAGATGACTACTCCAAGAGACTTCAACATCAAGGTTGATGACAACAACAACCAAGAAGACAACATGAGAGAACTTATAGCAACCCAAAACCAGTTGAGCCAAGAGACAACTCAGCTTTTAGCCAACAACAATGGACTAGACCCAGCCATACAAAGGATTTTGAAACTTCAATCCCAATTGTTGCAAGGATTAGTTACTCAAATGATCAACATGAGAGAAAACTTTTCCCAAAGAGCTAATGACAACAAGGATGACAAAGATGTTATTCTAGAAGGAACCCAAGCTAGCCATAATATTAGATACAGGGATCCTGCATCCAAGGAACATGAAGATCAATGCCCCAAGAAGAGAGAAAGATCTCCCACCTATGAAGAACATGAACTGGAAGAACTCCTAGCTTTGGAGAGACCCAAGAAGAAGAAGAAGAAATGCCCCAACCCAAACAAGAAGGATATTACTCAAGAGCAATGTTACACTTGCAAAGAGATGGGACACTATTACAATGAATGCCCAGAAAAGAAGAAGAGACAAGAAGACAAACAAAAGCTGGTGAAACCCAAGATAAGGAAGGATTTTAGCCAAGTGATGTGCAAATACTGCAAAGAGTTAGGACATTATGCAAACTACTGTCCAGAAAAGATGAAGCATAAGATAAACCAACCCATGAGGGAACTCAGCCTTGTCACATGTTTCAAATGCAAGGAACTAGGCCACTATGCAAACAATTGTCCAGAAAGGATGGAGAACAAGTTAAACAAGTCTATGAAGGATCTCAACCTTGGCCCATGAGTCAAGTAAAGAAACCAAGGACACATGCAAAGTTGCTTAGAGAAGTTTTAAAGAAGGACAATATGTAATTTTTGTTTGAAAATTTTTAAGGGTGGTAGTACCCTAGTTGTTTTGAACTTGCTTGTAACCCTGCCTTCCCAAATCTCGGGACGAGATTTATTTTAAGGGTGGTAGCCTGTCACATCCCAAGATTTTCCAAATCTTGTAATGTGAAAATAAATTAATAAAATAAAACTTTGTTTGATTTTCAGAGCCAGAAGAAACTTTTTGAATTCAATTGGAACTTCAAACCCATTTGAATTAAATAAAACCTAAAGGGATCTAAAAAGATAAACATTTAATAAAAGGAAAAATAAAAACATTTGGAAATACTATTTTGAAAATCTTGAGTGAAAAGATTTATTTTTAAAAAGGAAATAAAAGTTTTATGAATAAAGATTATTTTATAAAGCCAAATTAAAACCTTGGCCAAGCTTTGGAATTAGTACATTTTGCTTTGAATAAAAATAAACAAAGGATTATTTAAATAAATTAATAAAGACCTAATAACCAAATTTTATACAAATAAAAGGTTTCACCAATTTAATTGAAACATCAAAACTTGTTAAATTATTTAAAAATAAGTTTTCCAAATAATTGATATTCAGAAATAAAACCTTCTAAAGTGTTTTGGCTTTATTTTAGATTTCAAAATAAATATCTCAATAAAACAAATCCTATTGGATTTAATAATGAAAGTCTATTATATTAAATAATAATGGACTCTAAAATAAAATGTTATTTTGTTTTTAAAACAAGTTTCCAAGTATTTAATATTTCCAAATAAAACCTACTGATTTGGTTTTGAAAATATTTAGGTTTCAAATAAAGATTTTATTAATAAAATCAAACCCTATTTGATTTAATAACTAAGGCCCATTTTATTTAACTAATATTGGACCCTTTAGCAAAATGTTATTTTGTTTTAAACAATCTCCAAGTATTCTTTATTTCCAAATGATACCTACTGGTTTGGTTTGGGAAAATATTTTGGAATTTAAATGGAGATTTATTAAATAAATCATATCATATTTGATTAAATAACTATGATCTATTTTATATTAAATAGATCCTAAAAGGAATGAAAATAATATTTTATTTTAGAATGTGAATTATGATGTTAAGCAGAACCAAATTCATATTTGAAAAGCTTGATGATTGTTTGAATCATTTTGAATGTGTTTGGTTGTTTGAATTTCAAAACAGGAAAATAGAAATAGAAAAGGAAAAAGAATCAGACAGAAAAAAAAATAGTGCAAAGACCCAGCCCAACAAGGCCCAGCCCAACAGTCCCACAGCCCAGTTTCCCCTCACCCCGAAGAAAACGATTCGCACCAAATAACTAACCCACACCGAGACTGACTGGTGGACCTCCCCCTTTCTCTCCTTTTCTCACTGACAGAGGACCCCACACCCTACTGCTCTTCTTCCCCACCCCGCGGACTGGTTCTTCCCCTCTCCTCGCCGTTGCAGACATAACTTCTCGGTTTGATTACACCTTAACGCGACGATCTTTACTCGCAGTGATCGCACACCTTAAAGCGCCAGCCTCCCCTCTTCCGTTTCCCCCAGACGCCCCTCCTCGACACGCCTCCAGGCCGCCACAATTTCTCCTCGACTGCCCTGTCTCCGATGATGCTCCGGTGATGATTCCGGCGAAACCAGACCTCCCCTTGCTTCATTGACCAAGCTCACAGCTTCCCCACAACCAGACGCATCTCCCAGCATCCTCCTCTCAACCGCGGGCGCCCCATAGCGTCGGCTACATCAAGCTTTCGAACGCCGCCGCGGCTGCCATTCTCCGACGACGTCCCCAGGTAGAACCCGACCTCCCCTCTCAAACCCGATGATGTTCCCTTACTCGCGACCCTCGTGCGCACCTAACCATGCCTCTATTTTGTCCTAGCATGGTCCTAAACGAAGCCGGCAACAACAACCCGAGAGCACCGCCGCCCGAAGTAACTCCGGCGAGCAATCCTGCCAAGACCAGTGCGCCCCTTGCCATCTCTAGAGCACCTTGAGCTTCGCCGTGTTCTCCTGAGCCTGGTGAGCATCTTCCCTTTCTCCCTAACCTCCTGTAGCATCGGCACCGTCGTCGACCGACAGCTCCGCCGCCGCTAGCCACCGCAGCGCCGCCCACTTTAGGTCGAGCCTGCCGCAACCGTTCGATCTAGATCGGGCGGGCACGATAGAATCATTTAACGCCGAAGGGGTACGCTTCCAGAACCACTCGATCTAACTAGATCCAACGCCCCACAGTCGCGATCCAACCGAAATGGTATGGACCAGTAAGAACACGCCGCGTGTCGCCTATTAGGTTTAAAAACAGTTTTGAAATCAGAAACTTTTGCAAACTTCAAACCCTTATATCTTTGGATCCACACGTCCAAATTTGACAAATTTTATATCAATGGATTCAGGAGAACAAGCCCTAGCCAACCATGGCCTTGGTTTGACAAATAGTACATGTTAACTTGTTTGAATTTGCAGAAACATTTGTGTACTTGTTTAGAGTAGAAAAATTGTTTAAAATTGAATTTAAGGATAAAACCTTTGCAAATTGATTTGTTGTGACCTTACTGACCCTAGGAACCAACCAATGTTTTGGAAAATGAAATTGGAAAGGGTTAGGATGGATTAATTAGTTTAGTCCATTTCTAGCCAAACAAAACTATTGTTTTGTTTATGAAAATGGTTTTAAATGGAAAACTTTGGGAAAATGTTTTGGACCAAACCTACTGACCCCAAAACACCAAGCTTTGCAATAACAACTCAATTGGTGAACAACTTAAGAGTTTTTGCCCTAATAAAAACATTTTTCACCACATGAAATGATGAATGGATTTAAAAATAGTTTTTGGACAAAACCCTCTAACTAATGACTTTGCCACTTTGGTAAATGACCAATTTGGATCTTACAAAGTTTAGAAACCCCATAGAGACCCCTTTGCAAAATAAAACTATCTTGTGCATGCTCCCATGCATGACTTAGATTCCATTACTTTGTGTGTGTGAAGAATTGTTTGTTTGACTTTGGTTTGGAATGTGAATTGAATTTGTGTTTGCTTGATTGAATGTAGTGAAGTGTGAGACTAGAAAGATCAAGGAGTGAACCACCATTCCCTACCAAAAAGGCAAGTGATGCTTCATACTTTTTGTCCCATTACTTTTTCTATGCATTAGTGATTTTGCTAAGTAAAACTTGCATGGATTTTGCTAAGTATAGATCTTGCTATAGGAAAACCTAGTAGATGAATCCTTAGTAGGATTTTCCTAAGTTAAAGATTCCTACTACTACCAAGCTTAGCCTAGCTAATAGAAAACATGGGTGGAATATATATTCACACTATGGAAAAATATTCTAAGTCTAAGGACTTGTGATTTTGTCTAATAAAACAACTAAGTTAATGAATCACCTGGGTGGAAATGGAAGGATTGGGTTATGTTGAGTGGTTACACAAGACCATGGACCTGGCTTGTGTATCTCACTTGTGGATGGCCACCCAGGAAACAAAGGGATTTGAGATGTCAAATGTTGAGAAGCTTCAAGTGCAACCACTTGGCAATATGGGCTCTGCCATGATCATATAGGTTGCAAGAACTTAGCCATATGGACAGTGGGTGGTAGTGTATGATAGGTTGGAGCGCGTCCATTTTGGTCTAAGGGAAGGCTTCTGAAAGATCTTGTCTTGGGAAACCAAGTCTTGTGGGGAAAGTGCACCACCTCTGCAGAGTGTAAAATCTAAGTACTTAGCCATGTCCCTGGTAAAGGACAATTTGAGCATCAAGACATGGAAGCAATCAAGAATCTCATCATTCAAATTTCTAAATTAAAATCTTGTGGTTTGAACAAGGGTTGTTTGAATTCTTCAATCATTGATGGAGAGATGGCTTGGCACATGGATCTTGAAATCTTTGATTGAGGAAATGATTTTGTCAAGCAAAAACTTAGTATTTTCAAATGTTAAGGAAAAATATATTTTGAGCAATGCAAGCCTCAACTCCACTTAGCCAAATGCATATAGATGATAGATTCCACTATACTACCATAGTATCACTTGCCAATACAATTCAAATGTATTGACCCTTGTGGCTGTAACTTGTATGTTGCAGGTTTGATTGATTTTAGTGAAGAATGTTTTATTAGGATTACAAAGTCTACAACCAACATCTGCCTGTGGCACTTTGAAGATGAAGGACCGCATGCTTATTGTTATTCCGCTGCAATGTAATGTAATAGCCATATGAGCTATGTTTGATGTAATAAACTTATGTTATTCCTGGTTATAAAGTTATATTATGACCCTTGTTTCTTGATATTACATCTTAACTGTGGATGCTAGCTATTGATCCAGGGACTAGCATTGTAAACACAGGAGGGAACAATCTTATTAAAGGTTGGGACCTCTACAGATGGTATCAGAGCATTGTGTTGCCTGTAGGATTTGTAAACCCTAGGATTGGACAAAATCCATTTTATTTAATTATTAATGGACCCTAAAATAAAAATGTTATTTTATTTTGGACTTTGGATTCTGTTGTTAAACAGAATTAAAAAAACTACACAAACTTTGACAAAGGTTTGAATTCATGTGTTGTTTGAATTTCAAAACAGAAAATCAAATAGAAAAAGAAAAGTTGCTGTATAAAAAAAATGAAACAATAGCAGCCCAGCAAACAGACCCAGGAAGGCCCAACTCGCAGCCCATCTTTCTTTCCCCACTGCAAATCGTTTTCACTCGAACTCACACCCACACAGACGCAGACATGTGGACCCCAACTCCCCTCTCTCACTCCGCTAACGAAACGGCCCCACACCCGAGCTTTCTTCCTCACCCGCCGCGACTTCTTCTCCCCCAACCTCGTCGCCGTTTCTGCCAATTAACTACACGCTTGATTCCTCATAACCACGCGTTGATTCAGCCCTGTGACCGCGCGCATTTAAGCATCCCTCTCCCCTCTCTGATCTCCCTCACTCGCCAGACCTTCCTTGCCCCCAGGCTGCCACAATTTGAGCTGGCACTCCCTCTGTTCTGACGAGCCGCAACCAAAATTCCGGCGAGCCCAGTCATTCCCCGGCCCCCTAGCCCGCACTAGCTTGCTCGCCTTAGCCGTGAGCACCTGCCAGTATCACCATTTTGCTCGCGTGCACCCCAGAATGCCGACGTCGTCTTTGTCCGAGCGCCACCGCGAACTACTCTGACTCCGGCGACCTCTCCCTGTAAGTCCTGACCGCACCTCTCCCCCTTGTTGACACTCGTGTAATCAGCATTCACCTGCGCGTCTAACAAACCCTTCACCTTGCCTTTCCGAGCCTTGTATCCTCGTCTCCGTCAACGACAGAGCATGCCCGAGGTGAAGCGCAACTCCGGCGAGCGATTCAGGACGAACCCGTGCGCCCCTGTCCCTGTGGCGACCACGTCGAGAATCAACGCAGCCCTGCGAATCCGGTGAGCATATTCCCAGCCTCTCTCGCTTCCTGCTTCACCAGCACCGCCACCATCTGACCGCGCCGCCGCCAGCCACCGTCGCTGCGCCGCCAGCCTTTGGTCAAACACACGTGGGCCGTTGGATCCTCATCCTGTGGCGTAGACAGAACCACTTAAGCGAAGAGGTACGAGCTAATCTGCACCGTCCAGTCCCACTTAGATCCAACGCACCCCGTAGCCGATCCAAGAGAAACGGTATGGACGAATCAGAACTCACCACGTGGCCAGCCTTTGATTTAAAATAGAATTAGAATCTGATTTGTATGCAAATTTGAAAAATCCATAACTTTAGTTCTACACGTCCAAATTTTGCAAACTTTATATCAATAGAATTAGTGGAACAAGCCCTAGCCAACCATGCAATTTGTTTAGTAAAAAGTTTCTGTTAAATTGTGTGTTTTTGCAGAAACTTGTGTATGCTTGTTTAGGTTATAAAAATTATTCCAAAAAGTTTTTGAGGATGAAATCTTTGCAAATTGATTTGTTGTGAACCTACTGACCCTAGGAAACAACTCATGGATTTAAAAATGTATTTTGTGCAGTTTAAGATTGAATAATTGAATTAGCTCATATCTAGTCAAATAAAAATATGGTTTATTTATTAAAAATGATTTTGAAGGAAAACCTTTGGGAAATGTTTTGTTTTAAACTCTCTGACCCTAAACACAAAGTTTTATGGTTCGAAAACATATTTTGTGAACCCTATAGATTAATGCCTTAGTAAAAACATTTCTACACCACATAAAATGATACCTTGGTTTGAAAATGGTTTATGAAGTGAAATCTTTTGCAAATGACTTTTCCACTTTATAAAATGACCATTAGGTGTTTTCCAATGTTTTTATGACCCATTAGGAACCACTTTTTCAAATAAAACAAAGCTTGGAATGCTTGCATGCATTACTTTGACTTTATCATTTTATGTGATGAAATGCTTGAATGGTAGATTGAAATATTGTTTGCTTGATTGAATTGTAGTGACTAGAAGTGTGTGTGAACATTGCAAAGATCAAGGAGTGAACTTATACCCTCTACCAAAAAGGCAAGTGATGCTTCATACTTTGTCCCATTATTTTCACTATGCATTAGTGATATTTCTAAGTAAGACTTGCATGAAATTTTGCTAAGTATAAACCATGCTATGGGAAAACCTAGTAGATGAAACCTTAGTAAAATTTCCTAAGTTAAGATCCCTACTACTATCATGCTTAGCTTAGCTAATAGAAAACAAGGGTGGAATATATATTCACACTATGGAAAAATTTCTAAGTCCGAGGACTTGTGTTTTGTTTAATAAAACAACTAAGAGAATGAATCACCTGGGTGGAATGGAAGGAATGGTTTGTGTTGAGTGGTTCACAAGGCCCATTTTTATGGTTTACCTTGTGTATCTCACTTGTGGATGGCCACCCAGGAACAAAGAGATTTGAGATGTCAAATGTTGAGAAGCTTCAAGTGCAACCACTTGGTATTATGGGCTCTGCCTGGATCACATAGGTTGCTAGAACTTAGCCATTTGGACAGTTGGTGGTAGTGGGATGATAGGTTGGAACACGTCCATTTGGTCTAAGGAAAGGCTTCTGAAAGATCTTGTCTTGGTGAAACCAAGTCTTGTGGGGAAACTGCACCACCTCTGCAGTGTGTAAAATCTAAGTACTTAGCCATGTCCCTGGTAAAGGACAATTTGAGCATCAAGACATGGAAGCTATCAAGAATCTCATCATCCAAATTTCTAAGTTAAAAACTTGTGGTTGAACAAGGGTTAAAGGATCTTCAATCTTTGATTGGGAGATGCCTTGGGAAAGATTATTTTGTGAAGCAAAAACTTAGTGATTTCAAATGACATGGAAAATCTATTTTGAGCAAAGCAAGCCTAAGCTCCACTTAGCCAAATGCATATAGATAATAGACTCCACTATACTACCATAGTATCACTTGCCAATACAATTCAAATGTATTGACCCTTGTGGCTGTAACTTGTTATGTTGTAGGTTTGTTTGATATTAGTGAAGTTTAATGATTAGGATTACAAGTCTACAACCAACATGTCTGCCTGTGGCACTTTGAAGATGAAGGACCCCATGCTTATAGATATTCTGCTGCAATGTAATGTAATAGCCAAATGAGCTATGTAAGATGTAATAAATTATGTTATTCCTGGTTATAAAGTTGTATTATGACCTTTGTTTCTTGATATTACATCTTAACTGTGGATGCTAGCTATTGATCCAGGGACTAGCATTGCAATCACAGGGATCCTTTTTCCTTTACAAAGGAGGGATCTTACACACATACAGAAAACATGGCATAGTGGCAATCAGCTTGTCCCTCATAGAGTAGCAAATAGATGCATAGGACACCTTCAAAGTTCATAAGGGTGACTAGAAACAAATAACACAAGAATAAGTAATATCACAATATGCATCAATCAATAAGCTTTGGGACACTGCACACAATATGGCAACTATGCTCTCTTAATGGTGCCTAAAGGTAGAAGGTGGAGACTCAATAATGGTGAAGGAAAGGCCTTTTATAAAGGAAGCAGGGATTTCAAGTTTCAAAAAGAGCTTCCAAAAATTATGGTACTTGTTAGCTTTCAGCCCTCATTGCCCCTATCATAAGCATCTTGAAGTGATTAAGGTTAAAGTGAACAAACTATGGAGTACATGCTTGACAAAGTATAAGTTGGTAATCTCAAGTCCCTTGAATACGAGGGCCACACCTCATGCTACTCAACTTCAGTCACCTATAAGTTCTTGCCATTGTAAGTATTTGAATATCATAGAGAATCGCCAACGGGGTACCCCTTGAACATGGTACAGGAGTTATCCCATAACCAAAATGACAAGGCAAGCAGACGATAAGCATCTCAGCGATCTTTTTATTTACTATATGCATAGATTTTTATTGAGGATGCTTCATAGATAGCTCACTATGGTGATGCTGCAAGTTTCCACCATGATTAGACATGGCTTAGGCTAGCGGCGTAGGCGTTTCTCTAACACAGAATACAAACTCCATGGACTTACAAGCTCCCTCTTTATTTCACACTGGTGACATCCATAGACAAAAGAGCATGATATCAACTGAGTACAAAGTACAAGTGCAATGTTGAAAACGTTCCCCGTGACAGCACGGTTCTGCTAATTCCAACGTATAAGTGCAAGCATATACAACATATATGACACAATGGTTCATGTTTATTATGGGCAAAGAATATAAAGTGTGCCATCAAGTTTGTGAGGGCTTTAATCACTAAGTTTTCACATAACAAAATAGTTTTTAATTGGAAGATAGCTCAAAACAAGAATATACTTGGGATGGTGTAACATACCGTGCATAGGAGTTTATAGTGGACACTTCGGGAAAAACTTGGTTTCTTGGGAGTTGGAAGCATGAGTAGAGCTTACTCATACAAGTGGAGGCTAGCGAAAGACTGGGAGCAACCAACTAAGAGAGCATAATGGCCATAATCATGCAGAGCAACAAAGCATTACTAATCAAGTGGTACTACAAGTCAAGGACTAAATGATCATAGAGGCTATGGTGACTTGTCATGGTCATAACATGGTGTGAGCATGTGCCAAATCAACCCAATCAAAGGATCAAAGGAGAATACCACAATACTATGCTTTTGCATGCTAAAACAACGCATAATTTCTTCAAGGCACACTAAGAAATCCTAATTGTTTGGAACAATACATGCTACAGCAATAATCACTAAGCATAAAGTCAAAACAACACCTAGCATATCATGCTAAAGTCTAAGTCATAGTCAATGCAAGCTCCTCTTGATCTTACAAGCAAGAACTTACTACTCCTTTCCAACACCAAGCACTTATTTGCAAAACAACACAGCGAGAACGGGGTCCAAACTACTTTATTCAAGCAAAATAAACAACCTAATCAAAGCAAAAGAAAACTAAGACGCTCCAAGAACAACACAACTGTGCATGAAACAATAAAAACAAAGTGTCTAGACAGACCTGAGCTTTTTATTGATGAAGAAGGGGATGCCTTGGGCATCCCCAAGATTTGACGCTTGTACCTCTTGGATATTTCTTGGGGTGACACCAGGGTGGCATCCCCAAGCTTGAGCTTTTGTCCATTATTCATCTCATTACATCATTCTCTCTCTACACCTAAAATTTTTCCTTTATACAAAACTTCACACAATCTTCATTCGCATCATTAGTGTATTCAAAAGATATTAGACCTCTGGCAAAGCTTTGTAACAGCAAAACTTTTCACTAAAAACACAAGCTACTGTAGTAACTCCTTCAAAAGCTCAATTCCCCAAAAGAGAACTCAAAAAGGAATCAATAAGAAGCAAATGCAAATAATGGCAGAAATCTGTCAAAACAGACCAGCAGGAAGAAACCGATTTTTGCGAACATATTCTGTTGCTGAAATCAAAAAGTGTTGAACTAACTAAAGTTAGATAACATACTGGAGGATTTATTCGTAAATTTTGAGCTCAATCCGAGTTACAGAGACTCCTCACGAATTTTTATGGTGGAGGACAGAAATCTGTTTCGGGACAGCAACTCCCCAAATCTTACTTCCCTCTCCTTAGAGGTCATTCTTGGCACAAAAAGCAAACAAAAAGGATAAGGAGAGATCATTACTGAAGTGATAACTTTCAAGACTCAAGGAAACTCTTGGGTTATCTCCCAACAAGTACTTTTCTTTAACGCCTTTAATTTAGGCACAAGAAGCAAGAAGAATCAAGTATTTTCAAATGATGAAGCATTAACATCAAACCTTGCTTTCAAAGGAGGAGAAAAAAACAACTTCTCTCTCCTCATAGGGAAGTGTTCAATACCTTTCTTGAATGGAAAATGATATTTAATGGTTCCTTCTTTCATATCAATGATGGCACCAACTGTTCTAAGAAAGGTCTTTCTAAAGTAATAGGACAAGAAGCATTGTATTCAACATCCAAAACATAGAAATCCACAGGGACATAAGCATTGTTAACCATAATGAGAACATAATTAATACTCCCCATGAGTTTCTTCTTAGCATTATCATTAAGTGGGACATCCAAATAACAATCTTCCAAAGGTGGCAAATCAAGCATTTCATAAATCTTCATAGGCATAATAGAGACACTAGAACCAAGATCACATGAAGCTTTGAGATCAAAGTCATTCACTTGCATATTAATAATGGGTTCCCAACTATCTTCTACTTTCCTAGGAATAGAAGCTTTGTGTTTTAACTTCTCTTCATTAATCTTAATAAGAGCATCTGTAATGTGTTTAGTGAAAGCAACATGCATATCACTAGCATCAGGACTTCTAGCAAGCTTTTGTAGGAACATAATCACTTTAGAAATATTGCAACCATCAATATCAAAATCAAACTTAGCATCACTAGTAGTAGGCTCAATAGGCTTAGGAATATTAGGAGGAGGAGGAGGAACAGGGACTACTTGTGGTTTAGTGGTGATGGTGCACACACTATTGTTTCTATCAATTTCAGCTTCCCTTTCCCACTTAGCATGAAGTTGGGCTAACAATCTAACATTTTCATCAATAGTGACTTGTATGGCATGAGTGATAGCAAAGGTACTTTCCATGGTTTCAGGTTTATCAGCCATTTTATTAATCAAAGAGCACTGAGCTTTAGACAAACAGGATATATTTTTCTCAGCACTCAAATTTTTTGACTGTAAACTAGGAATTTCTCTATTCAGATTCTCAAGCTGATGACTAATGTTTTTCAAAATAATAGGTTGTTCCTCCATAGTTTTAGTGAAAATCTTATTTTGCTCATATTGTATCTGCATAAAATTCTTAGTGGATCTCTCTACTTCTAGAATCCTTTCTTCACTAGGCATTCCAGATCTACCATGATAAACATTTCCACTAGGTGGATAAGGCCTATAATTACCATAAGTATTGTTGCCAAAATTGTTGTTTCTAATGAAGTTCACATCAACTTTCTCTTCTTGAGGAACCAAAGAGGCTAAGGGAACACTATTAGGATCTAAAGGAGCTTTCCCATTAACAAGCATATCCATAATAACATCAATATTATCAGTCAAAGAGGAAGTTTCCTCAACAGAATTTACCTTCTTACCATGTGGAGCTCTCTCAGTGTGCCATTCCGAGTAGTTAACCATCATATTATCAAGGAGTCTAGTTGAAGCACCCATATGCTAATAAAGGTACCTCCAGCAGCTGAATCCAATAGGTTTCTTGAGGAGAAGTTCAAACCTGCCTAAAAAGTCTAGATAATCACCCAAGCAGTGAGTCCATGAGTGGGACAATTCTTAACCAAAGATTTCATTCTTTCCCAATCTTGAGCAACATGTTCATTATCAAGTTGTTTAAATTTCATAATGTCACTTCTCATAGATATAATCTTAGAAGGAGGATAGTACTTTCCAATAAAAGCATCTTTGCACTTAGTCCAAGAGTCAATACTATTTTTAGGCAAAGAAAGCAACCATTCTTTAGCTTTTCCTCTCAGTGAGAAAGGAAAAAGCTTGAGCTTAATAATGTCTCCATCTTCATCCTTATACTTCTGCATCTCACAAAGTTCAACAAAGCTATTGAGATGGACAGCAGGATCATCAGAACTAGCACCAGAAAATTGCTCTCTCATCACAAGATTCAACAAAGCAGGCTTAATTTCATAAAAGGTAGCATCAGGAGCAGGTGGAGCAATAGGAGTGCTTAGGAAATCATTGTTGTTGGTGCTAGTGAAGTCACACAACTTGGTGTTCTCAGCAGAGTTCATTTTGGAAAAGGTGGGCAAACCAAAAACAGCAGCAGAAGCTAGAGCAGGAACTAATTTTTTTTGTGTGGTTTTTGAATAAAGAAAACAAACCAAACTAGTCTAATTTTTTATGGGTTTTCTGAAAAGAGGCAAACAAAACCAAGCAAAAGAAACTAAGCAAACTAAAAACAAAGTAAAGAGAGAGGAAGTGAAGGACTCCCCTTGTGAAGACGTCCTTAGCCTCCCCGGCAACAGCGCCAGAAAACTTGTTGATGGCGCCTCGTCGGTGTTGACGTGGGAACTTCGTTGGAAACCCCAAGAGCAAGGTATGAAGAGCACAACAGCAAGTTTTTCCTCAGTAGAGACCGAGGTTATCGAACCAGAAGGAGGAAGAAAACGACACACGGGTGTTGCAAACAACATGGAGACCTGCACAACAAAAACTCAAGACTTTGTCCCAACGAATCAGTGAGGTTGTCAAGCTCACCGGTTTGCTGTAACAAAGTATTAAACGTATAGTGTGGAAGTTAATGGTTTGCAGGAAGTAAACAAGTAAAAGTGGAAGATGTATCAATGGTAAATATTGGACCAGGGTCCATAGTTCACTAGAGATGCCCTCCTTAGATAAACAGCATGGCATGAAGGGTAAACAAATTACAGCAAGGCAATTGACAGGAAATGAGCAAGGCATAACAATGCAATACTAGTCAGAATGATCCTATGAGATTCGATTGGGCAATATAACAAGATACATAGACCGCCATCCAACTGCATCTATGACTAGAAGTCCACCTTCAGGTTATCATCCGAACCCCCTCCAGTATTAAGTTGCAAGCAACAGCCAACTGCTTTAAGCAAATTGTGTAAGGTAAACAGTCCACATGTTCCATGAACAAGAGACCGTTGTTTTCTCCCTAGTGGCAACAACACATCTACAACCGAAGAGATTTCTATTACTTCCCTTGGAAACTAGAGGCATGAACCCACTACCGGGCATAAATACCCCCTCTTGGAGTCACTAGCAACTACTTGGCCAAGATAGCTACTAACAACGGAGAGCATGCAAGATCACAAACAACACAGACATGATAGAATCATAAAGACAAAACCATTAACCAATCCAACATAATAATCTCAATATCCATCGGATCCCCGCAAACAAAACATGCATGATTACAAATATATTAGATCTTGATCATGAGCGGAGATCACAAGATCTATACAGAAAGCACAAAGGAGGAGATACAACCATCTAGCTACTACATGAACCCATAGTCCAAGGTGGAACTACTCACGCATCATACCGGAGAGAAGGCCTCCGAGATGATTTCCCCTCCGGCAGGGTGCCGGGAAGAAATTCAGATCCCCCCCGATCTAGGGACGAAGATGGCGGCGGCTACAGAAGGTTTAGTGGAATATTGATCGGGTACTTAGGATTTCTGCATCGGGGGCTTCTTATAGGCGAAGGGGCGAGGCTGGGAGACGGCCAGAGGGCCCACACCCTCCCTAGGCGCGGGCCAGGCTTGGCCGCGCCCAGGAGGGTCTGGCCGCCCTCTAGCGCCTCTCCGTCTCGTCTTCTGGATTCATATCCCCCACCGAAAGATATTGACTTTGGCTTTTGTCCTGTCCAATTCCGAGAATATTGATTTTCTGCCTTTCTGGAACCAGAAACAGAAGAAAACAGGCAACTGGCAATGTGGAAACTTGTTAATAGTTTAGTTCCAGAAAAGATATAAAAACACCTCAAAGTGTAGACAAAGCAAAGCAAAGTAGATACCAAACAAGGATGGAACATCAAAAATTATAGATACGTTTCCGACATATCAGCCCTCTCGGTGGAATGTCATCCAATTAGCTTGCAATCATGTGACTGGATCACAAGGGATCACATATCACATGAACGAGTAAAGAGTACTTATCTGTAACGAGGTTGAACTAGGTATGCAGAGGTACCAACGATCAGACCTCGGATAAGTAAAATATCACGAGACAAAGGGAAATTGGTATCGTATGTAAATGGTTCATTGGATCACAAAGTAATCGTAGAAATATGTGGAGGCCATACGAATTTCCAGATTCCTCTGTTGGTTATTAAGGATTCAATGTCTGCATAATTCACGAACCGTAGGGAGACACACTTAAGGATTCAATGTTGTTTAGTAGATAGGAATGTGAGTAAGAAAATTGAATGTTGTTCGGAGTCTCGGATGGGATCCGGGATATCACGAGGAGATCCGAAATGGTCCGTAGAATAATATTCATATAAGGAAAGTCCAATTTCGGAGTTCGGGAATGATTCCGGTGTTTTCACCGGGATGATCTAGAAGGGTCTAGAAGGTTCACCGAACCGGAAGGGGAAGGGTACATGAATGTGTCATGACTAAGTGGAATGATTGCATCATGTCCTAGGTTACTTGGCTGTGCATTTAAAAGAAAGAAATCAAACTCCAAAATTGAAAGTCAAAAAACAAGTTTGAATAGTCAAACTGGGACAATGGTTCCTGGTGGAGGGAGGAGAGGATACCTCCGCTCCCTCCACCGCGTGCGCCAAGGAGAGAGAGTTGGGGGAGTATACGGCCTCCCCTCCCCTAGCTTCCCCTCCCTCTCATATATAGAGGGGAGGGGGCTGCCCCAAGACACACACCACAACGACCCCAGCCCCACAAGCCGCTGCCGCCGCCTTGCGCCGCCGCCGCCCAGCATCGTCGCTGTCCTAGCCGCCGCTAACCCCACCTCCTCCTCTTCAGCCTATAAACCCTAGATGCCACAGAACCCCTCTACTCCACCTACCCGCTTCGTCTTCAGGCGAAGCCCTGCGGGATCTCCCCTCTAAATTCCGACACCATGTTGTCGTGCTGCCGGAATCACGAGGAGAGAGCTACAAACTCCGCTCCCTACTGGAACAAGGGAGAGGAAGGTCTTCATCGAGTACCGAATGTGTGACCGACTGCGGGAGCACTACCAGAACGCGGCGCCAGAAGGATCGTCTACCCGATCTTGTGATCGGCAAGTGAACAACTATATCACCCACGAGAATCTGCTCTCGTTAACCGCTTTGGAATCTTCGAGGGTGAGTACTCTATCGACTCGTTGCTACAATCTAGTAGATAGATCTCGACTTGTTTGTGTTCATGCGATAGAATTTTTTTTGTTTTTCATGCTACAAACCCCTACAGTGGTGTAACATCCCAAAATTCATGATTTATAAAGTTTGCATATCATTCATGCATTCATAAACATCTAGGATCATTTTCAAATAAGATTTCAAAAACAGAAGCAAATTGTTGTCTATTATTTTATGTAAGAAAAACAATGACTTTATTTCCACTCAGTAACATAAGAATACTTCTTTTAACCAGTAAAGGATTGAACATAGGTTTGTTTGATATTTCTAAAGCTTGGTAAAAGTTCTTAAAACAAAAATATGAATTCAAACCATTCATATGCCTATTGAAAATAATTAATTAAGGCATGGTTTTATTTTTAAATTCAATGGGCCAATATAATTTTGAGAGAACAACAATGTTCCACACTCAAATATGTAAAAGTTTCACTTTACAAAAATCCAGAAGGAGTTTGAATTCAAACTCATTTGAAATCATTTGAAAAAGATTCCTGGAAAATCAATCAGAAAAAGAAAAATATAAAAGATTAAGGAAAGGGCCGGCGCCACCAAACAAGCCCAGAAGCAGAACCAGCACATTAGCCAGCCCACCCGGGACCCCCTCTCTTCTTTGTTTCTCACTTGACCCGCGCATACCCACTCGCAGACGCCCCGGACCCACTGCCACGTCAACTCGTCGTCAATCCTGCGGCGGAGGACCTACGCCTCTCTGCCGTTACCTCCCCGAATCAATCCGATTGATTGCGCTTGATTTCCGGCGTAATTTCCCCGCTCATCCTCGCTACTTAAAACCCCTCTACATTTTCCCCCAAACCCCAAGCACTGAACGCCCCCAGGCTACGAGAATTCCTCGCCGCGACCTCGTTGCTCCGACGAGCTGCAGCGCAAATTCCGGGCAACCCCGACCACCCCTCTAGTCCTGGTTCACACGAGCACACTCTACTTCGCCTTGCGCACCTCCCAGTAGCACTAGCTCGCCCGCGCGTGCCCTAGAGCATCGACAACATAATCGACTGAGCGCCACCGTCTTCGGCTTCAACTCCGACGACCTCCGGTGGTAATTTCTGACCGCCCCTCTCCCCCTTGTTGACACTCGCGTGACCAGCATCGTCTTGCGCATCTGACACACTGCTTCTCTTGCCTTGGCATGACCTGTACTCTCGCCAACAACGACGAACAGAAGCGCCCGTCGCCAGAAGGAACTCCGGCGAGCAATCTATGCCAACCTCGTGCGCCCTTGTCCCTGCAAAGACCACCTCGAGCATCAACGACATCACGCTAACTCGGTTCCTGTATAGCCGGCACCATCACCGCCCGAGCGCGCCACCGCCAGCCACCGTCGCAGCGCTGCTCGTTTTTGGTCTGTTAGATTTGGGCCGTTAGATCTAGATCCAACGCATATGATAGATGACTTAAGTGAAGGGGTACGAATCCATCTGAGCCGTGCGATGCACTTTTAATCTGACGATCCAGAGAGCCCGATCCGCGCGAAACGGTACCGTCCAATCAGGAAGGGCCGCGTGGCTAGGTTTAGATTTAAAATCTGGAACTTCATCTATTAGATATTCAAATTTGTAAATTCAATAAATTTTGTTCTGTTTATCCAAAAAATACAAATAATATACCATTGGAATCACAAAAATAAATCCTACACATCTATGGGCTTAGTTTTGTATTTTGTTTCTGTTAAAATGGAATTTTATGCAGAGACATTTGTAGGCATATTTTGTGTATAAAAATTATTTGGAAAATGTTTTAAAGGCCAAATTAAGTTTATTTGATGTTTAAATGTTTTGTTTATTGTTCAGTACTGTTTTTCTTGTCTTGTTTGGTTTAGAAAAATCATCACATAGCATTTGCATGCATTCATATATTTTTGCTTGATTATTTGAAATGTGAATTTGGTGCTATCGTTTTATGTGTAGATTTTGGTGCTAGTGGTGATTGTGACTGTGAAAATTGTTGTTACTCCCCCAACTACCAAGGCAAGTGGTGCTTCATACTTTTGTTCCAATATTTTAACTATGCATTAGAAATATTTTGTACAGGGCTTGCATGATAATTTTTTCTAAGTATCTATATGCTATTCTTGGGAAATCCTAGTAGTTGTAGAATTGTTAGAAATTTCTCTAAGTTAAGATACTTGCTATTGCCATGCTTAGCCTAGCTAGTAGCAACCAACGGTGGAATATATACAAGCTATGGAAAAATATTTCTAAGTCTTTGACTTATGTTTTTGCTTAATAAAACAACTAAGTGAATGAAACACCTGGGTGGAATGATAATTGCTTGGTGGTTTTTGGTTGAGTGGTTACCAGGGCCCATTTTCCAATGCTCTACCCTGCGTATCTCACTTGTGGAATGCCACCCAGGAACAAAGGGATTTGAGATGCCATATGTTAAGAAGCTTCTAGTGCAGCCACATGGCATTATGGGCTCTGCCTGGATCATATAGGTTGCAAAAACTTAGCCAAATGGACAGTTGGTGGTAGGGGATGATAGGTTTGGAGCGCGTCCATTTTGGTCTAAGGGAAGGCTTCTGAAAGGTCCTGTCTTGGTGAAAATCAAGTCTTGTGGGGAAAGTGCACCACCTCTGCAGAAGGAACAAACTAAGTACTTAGCCGTGTCCCCGTTAATGGACAATTTGAGCATCAAGACATGGAAGCTATCAAGAATATCCTCATCCCAATTTTCTATGTTAAAACTTGTGGTTGAACAAGGGTGAAGGTTCACCAATGTCTATTTGTGGTTCCTTGGGAGTTTTTGCCAAACAAAAATTTAGTGTTTTCAACTGATAGGTAAAACCTATTTTGAGCAAAGTAAGCCTAAGCTACACTTAGCCAAATTCATGTAGAAGCTAGATACTATTATTCTACTAACGTATCACTTGCCAATACTATTCCAATGTATTGACCCACTATGGTTGTAACTTGTGATGTTGCAGGTTACTCTGATGAAGATTAGGGTTATGAGTCTACACTCAACATGCTTGACTGTGGCACATGAAGATGAAGACTTTTATTTATATTGTGAAGTTAAAATCTTGTACTAGCCTATGGCAATGGATTTATAAAATACTATGTTATCTCTGGAATGATGATGTAATAATTACCTTTGTTTCTATGTACTTCTTCTTAAACTGTGGATGCTAGCAATTGATCCAGGGACTAGCATTGCAATCATAGGGACCTTTACCTTTATAAAGGTGGGGTCTTACAGATGGTATCAGAGGACTGTGTTGCCTGTAGGATTATGACCCTAGGATTGGATTAGAAACCACTAAGGAAAAAAATTCAACACTTTGAAAAATTTCCACACTTGTATTTTTCTTCTCATAAACTTTTCTAATCTTCTTTCTCATCTCTATTTGTAGATGAACTCCATCAACAAAGCCGTGAGGAAGGGACCACTCATGACCATGACTTTGGAGTGTGAGACTAAATTTCCCAAGGCCCTCAAGAACCTTATGGTTACCATGGGGATACATGGTGTAGTTGTGTACAAAGGATTCCCTATGATGGATGAAGGAGAAGAGTATTGGTGGGTGCAACTTCACTTGTACAAAAACAAGGAAGACAACCACAAGGATTCAGGATTCTGCATGGTCACCAACTTAGAAATGCACACAACATTCTTTGACTGCAAGAAATGCAGCTTGGAATGCTATCAGTGAGCTTGGTGATAGACTCAAGTGCAGAATGCTCAACACCCAAAATGACCTTAGGGATGAAAAGAAGCATACCCAAGAATTAGAGACTACCAACCAAGAACAAAGGGGAGACATCATAGATTTAATATGGGAGTCTTGTGAACAAGATAGACAGATGGCTACTAAGGATGCACTGATAGCTATTTTGTCTAGTGAGTGAGAGTTGTAACGTACTTCGTTAGTTGGACCACCACACTTATCATTTTTACTTCCAAAAATTTGTCTAAGTTATGTTGAACCTTTGATGCTTGTAATGGATCTGTGTATGCCATGACTTGTGTGTTTATTACAAAAAGATGTGCTTGTGATATTTTGTCTTGTGATTTTCTCTATTGATGTTGATTCTAACTTTTCTCTATCTTATAAAAATAGATGCCTAATGTTATTATCAACACAGCCGAGGAGTTCAAGGGAACTCGTTTTGGTACTCGTCTCATTGAGCTCACTAGTGTGCTCAACCTACCACTTCCTGGAATCATGACACTTCCACTCACCAAGTTTGAGAGGAAGGACCTATGGGGCTTCAGAGTCACCCAGCCCGGACGCCAGACAAAGCCAACCACGAAGACCATCACTTTCAAGCTGATGCATGACGACAAGGAGAAAGGCCTAGATGTAGTCATGCAGGAGTTACTTGGGCGCTTGGTAGGGAGACACTCCACCGAGCTTAGAGGTCTTTACTTTCACCCCTTCGGGAGACGCAACGAGGAGGGTGAGGCCATAGAGTACGAGGATGCTACTAGAGAGACGATGGAGCCAATTCGTCCATACCTCCAGGACCTAGAGTGTCTTATTAGACACCTAGATATTGATAGGACCAACGTCATGCTTAGAAATGATGAGCTACAGGTTCAGATCCGAGAGAAGGACAAGCTCTTCGCGGAGCAAGACGAGATAGTCAAGGAAATGGAGGCCAAGTTTGAAAGCCAGGACAAGAAGTTCAAGAGCCAGGAGAAAAGAGTCCAAGACAGGAACTGTAACATTCCAAGATTAGTACCTAGAAATAAAGAGGACACAAGGTTGTGCATTACATTCATGCGTAAGAAAATCCGGGGAATTTTCACGCAAAACTAAAAGAGTTGTAGAGGGATCGAGATCTCTCTTGTTCTGATAGAAACACCAGGACAGGTGCGATGGATTTCGATATGATCTCTAATGTACTTTTGTATTTTAGGGGAAGACAATTCAAATCTGAATATTTACTTGATAGATTTGAATATTAAAAGAATTTCAAATAGAATAAGAATTGGAAATTAAATTATAATAAAAGATAAGAGGTGAATTCTTATTTATGAATAAGATTCAATATTCACAATTATTTGAATTAAAATTTAAAACACAAAGAGATAAGTGTTTCTCTTGCCATTGGAGAAATGGGGTTTAGTTCATCTTAGATGGGGGTTAGGAATTTGGACATGACCTTTGTTGAATTTATAATTTTGGGAAAAAGAATTTACATTCAAGACTTCAAATATGAGATCATACAATTCAAATATAACTTGGGTTTAAATTTAAATCTTAAACTATTACAGGATATTTCATAATCATAATACAAACTGGTATAAGTAAATATCAACTTTATTTAAAGAAATTCAATAATACAATGTCTTTACAAAAGAATTGTAAAAGAAAAAGGAAATAAGTAAACTTTATTAAATAAGATACAAATCCTTAAAAGTTTCAACTAACAAAGAGAAAAATGAACTTTATTACATTAATAAAAGAATACAATATTATTTACAATATTTAAGAATCAAATAAAGTTGTAAAAGAATTAAAAAGAAAACCTAAACTATTTTCCTAACTGGTCCTATGTCTTCTGTTCTTCAACTCTACTTATTCTTCACCCTGCAAAACAAAACAAAACAAAACAAAACAAAAAGACAAGTAAGAAATAGAATGGGGACTTGGTTAAAGTAGTGCTCTCAGTTTGATAGTGTAATGCACTGTTCAGCACATCACTAAGCTAATCTTATAAAAAAAGGGGACAAGTTTCACAAAATGAGTAGTATCTGTTCTTATCTAGTAATGGCCTCAGTCTATGCATCACATGCATGGGGCAAGTTTCACCAAACTAGTAACAGGTAAAAGGAAAGGCAGTAATTCCAGCAAAAGATCTGGTGTACTTGATCTGATCCTCAACTCACAACAGTCAAGCAGACAGCTTACTCAACAACAGCTTAGTCATTGCATGTTTGTAAGCTGTCAACACAACACAACCACAAGGGGAGATAAGAAGAGGGCAGCACAGCCGCAGCAGCTGCACCTAACAAAACAAAGGTTTCCATCCTCATTTCCACACCCCAACTCTGGTTGCTTAGTAAATCCATCCAAGAGCTAGGACAAGGGGGAAAAATCTAGATCAACAACAGCTTGAGGAGAGGCAGGCTGTCAGTAGCAGAGAAGTTATAGGAACTCAAGTAGACCAAGCAAGCAATCAAGATCCACTTATTTCTTTAGAGCATGATTTTATTGGGGGAAATAGAAGGCTCTCAGACTGGTGTAGAAATGCTACACCAGTGTCATCATTGAGCTAGGAGAAACATTCAAGCATTTGTTCTTATATATAAAAATAATTAAGCCTCAGACTATGCATCATGGGTAGCCAAAGTTTATCTTTAATAAGCAAAAATCAAGCAGCAGATCATGTTACTATATATATATATATCACTACTGTGCACACTCATTTGAGGCACCACAGTAGGATTATACAACTAGCAGAAGCCACCATTCAGGGATCTAATAAATCATTCCCAATGAATTTTACCATGTTTACAATACAAACAGGGCACACCAAATGAATTCAAATCATTTCCCTATTCAAGCATTTTAGGAATCATCTACAAGTGCACTCACTAGTTAACAGTATATGGATAGCAATCCATGACCAATGCTACTAGAAACATCACAACCTGGAATTGCCTTAGTTAATAATATCAGAGGAAGTACTTAATCCCCTAGCAGCAGTCTGGAGATAAAGAAGTATCTCCAATAAACAAAAACTGACAAAAACAGAACAAAAATATGTATTTCAGCAAGTATACCAACAATAGAACATATATGGGTATAAATTTGATCAAATATACATCTACTATACTCATAAAATTTTCGAAAGAGTACTGCATATGTGTATATACTACCACACCTCACATACACATAATCTGAGAGATGTTTGTGTGCAACATATGCATCTGAGAATACATGCAAGCATTTAAACGAAAAACACAAGTTATAGTATGCTTAAATCTTCAATGCCCACTCTTATACCTCACCTACATCTTATTTGCTACATATTCATGTGGATTCATTTAGCTAAAATAATTTTAGATATATCTTTAGCAAGAGCATCTGTGAACTGTTTTATCAGATTGCTTAACCAAGTAGAACAATTTGCCATACAAGTTTTACTCCTATTCACCACTAGAACTAAGCCGGACTATTCGGAATAGTTTACAATTTCCCATCTAGAGTGCTAGCAATTCATATCCATTTGACCACCAGATGAAAGCAACAAAATATACTCCTTTACTCATCAAAGAGTGATGAACTAGAGACCACTGCAATACCACCAATTCCAAACAAATTTACCAATCACCTGAATACACATTCGACTAGCATCATAGCCTAGTACATGTCGAGGAATTCAACCAACCACCATAATCCTAAGCATAAATAATCCATCGGCTCGAGGGCCGGTCACACCAGGAATACCTGAGTTAAATTAGAAGGAGAGGTAGCAAGAACAAAGAGTTGAAGTAGTTAGGAAGGTCGGCACCGAGGTTGCGCAGCTGCAGTGCCGTCCCATCGGATGCAGCACTAACACAGCACCATCACTCCAATACCACACCATCAACCACACCACCCCAATAAACAGTCCAATAGAAATAGATCAAGGTCACTGGGGTTGCAAGTGCTCTGCCGTCCCACCAAAACCTAGATCAAAAATTGACAACACAAACAGATTAAGCATCAATACATGTTACCAGGATTTTAGGGTTCCCAATAGTAAAGAGAAGAGGTGAAAGAGGCAGAGGAGAGTAGCCAAAGCCCAGGAAGCTGCCGGAGGCGTGCGCCGACGCACCCGTGGCACCCAAGCTAGGGTTAACCGGGAGACAGGGGTCTGCGCAGGAGCCGACTGGGGTCGAGGATGGGGGAAACTGGCGGAGAAGATCATGCAGAGGCGGGGTCAGCTGACGGCGGTGGTGGAAACGGCCGGTGGCAGCTAGAGGGGCAGTCGGCGGCGGCGACACCGCACGCGGGCAGGAGGTGAGAGGATGGGGTCGTGCGTGGTGTATGTTGGGGGTGGGTAGGGGAATGGGTCGGGGGTCAAGATGACCCCAAACCAGGTTAGTTGGGCCAAATCTGCCCATATGCCCAACTCAAATAGGCCAGCCCACATATCCAACCAAATGGCCGAAGATTGATCAGGTTTAGAAATAAAATAAAATAAAATGAATTACTAAAATAACCTCCAAACATTTTTAGCTGTATAAAATGATAGAAAAATCCTAAAAATACATATGATATATCAAAATGACCACAAAAAATAAAATCTATCTAATAAAAATATAATGTTAAGTGTTTAAAATAAATTTAAAGTAAAATAATTACTAACACCATTAAATCTTAAATGAAAATTTATAAAATAAAACAAAAACCTAAAAATAAATAAAAATCATTTTTGTGTATCAAAATAACTCTATTATTTTATAAAAATACTCACTTAGAGTTTGATAAACAAAACATAAAGCAAATATTTAAAGACACTTAATTCTTTGATGAATTTTATAAAAATAAAGATGATACTTAAAAATAAATAAAATTCATTTTTAAGGTCTTGATGTCATATCCCAAGATTTTCCAAATCTTGTAATGTGAAAAATAAATAAATAAATAAATAATTGTTGAAATTTAGGGTGAGAAGAAACTTTTTGATTCCAAATGGAAATATCAAAACCTAATTTGATCAAATAAAATCCTAAAGAGATTTAAAAAGATAAACAAATAATAAATAAAGTTATGATAGTTGGCATTACTATTTTTTTTATCTTTAAATAAAAAGATATGGTTTTTATAAAGCAAAGATAGAAATATAAATAAGGATTATTTTAAAGAGCCAAATTAATCTTGACCAAGCTTTTGAAATAAAATATTTCTATTTGATAAAAAGAGTGAAGGTTTATTTAAATAAAATAATAAGGATTTATTAATATCCAATTTTATTTAAGTAAAGGCTTTTTCCCTTTTAAAAATAAACACTAAAACTTGTTAAAATATTTTGAATAAGATTTCCAAAGTGTTTTGTTTTTCAAATAAAACCTACTGAAATGATTTTGGTATTATTTTAGATTTCAAATAGAGATTTAAAATAAATTAAACCCTATTTGAAATAAAGACAAAAGTCTTTTTATTTTAATTATTAATAGATCCTAAAAGAATAAAAGAATTATTTTATTTTGACTTTAGTTTATGTTGTTAAACAGAATTAATCTATACCTAAAGTTTGGTGGTGGTTTGATTTGAATTGGTGTTTTAATTGTTTGAATGAAAATCAATTCAGAATATTCAAACAGAAAAAGGAAAAACTTTCTGTATAAAAAAAAGTGAATCAAACCCAACCCAACCCAACAGGCCAGCAGCGCAGACCATCATCTCTCCCCCGCAGTGAACCGTTTTCACTGAAAAACACACCCGCTGAGACGCAGACAAGTGGCCCCTTCTTCCCCTCCATCACTCTCGCTGACAACGGACCCACGCTGCCTGTTCTTCGTTTCCACCCGCGCCAGCCATTCCCCCTTGCCGCTTACTGCCGTGATTACTCCCCTTGAATTCGCGTTGATGCCTGCGTTAATCCTCGCCGTGACCATGCACACATAAACGCCACACTCCCCTCTCTCTTTCCCCCAAATCTCCAGCCACCCTCTGCCACCGGGCTGCTCCAATTTTGAGCTCGACCACCTCTGTCTCCGACGGTGTTCCCAGCCAATTCCGGCGAACCGCAGCCGCCCCTCTCCTCACAGAGCACGCAAGCTTGCTCCTCATTTCCGTGCGCACCTGCCCGTGTGCTCCACTCGCTCGCGTGCGCCCCAAATTGTCGGCAACGACCACACCCGAGTGCCACCGTCTTCTGCCATTTCTCCGGCGAGTATCCCCGGTAAGCTCCGACCGCCCCGAGCCCTCCTGATGATGCTCCTGTACTCCCCACGCTCGCCCGCGTCTAACCATGTGCTCCGTTTGCCTTAGGGCGACCTGCAGCTCCGTCCCTGTTGACATCCAGACGAGCCCGACGCCGCTGCAAGCTCCGGCGAGCAATCTTCGCTTCTCCGGTGCACCCTCGACTAGCAGACAGCACCTCGAGCTTCACCTCGACATGGAGAACACTATGAGCCCCTCCTCTGTCTTCCTTGCTTCCTGCATCGTCAGCAAGCACACCGCCAGAGCATGCTCCGCCGCGCAGCGCGGCCAGTCTTTGACCAAGCAACCTCGTCCGTTGGATGTAGATCCAGTGGTTAGGATAGATCGTTTAGCGAACCGTTATCGATTGATCTGAGCCATGCGTTTTAAATAAGATCCAACGACTTGCAGAGGCTGATCCGCACGAAGCGGTATCGACCAGTAGGGAAGCGCCACGTGGACATGGTTTGGTTTAAAAACAGAAAATAGAATCTATTTGATATGCAAACTTGTAAAATTCATAACTATAGTTCTACACGTCCAAATTTTGCAAATTTTATATCAATGGAATCAGCAAGACAAATCCTACCCAACCATGCATTTTGTTTAATGTTTTGCTTCTGGAAAATTGGTTGAATTTGCAGAAACTTGTGTAGGCTTATTATGAATATAAAAATTGTTCTAGATATATTTTTGAGATGAAATCTTTGCAAAATGGTTTGTTTTGAACCTACTGACCATAGGAACCAACTTATGGATTTAAAAAAATGTATTTTGTGAAGTTAAGGAATAAATAATTGAATTAGCTCATACTTAGTCAAATAAAAATATTGTTTATGGTTTAGAAATGATTTTTGGAGTGAAAACTTTGGGAAATGATTTGATTCAAACCTTCTGACCCTAAACATCAAGTTTTGATAATTAAAATATATTTTGTGAACCCTTTAAAGAATATTGCTTTGCTAAAAGCATTTTCAACCACATAAAATATTGATTTGATTTAAAAATGGTTTATAGATAAAACCTTTTTCAAATGGTTTTACCACTTTTTTAAATGACCAATGTGAGCTTGAAAATGTTTAGATCCTAGTAGAAACCACTTTTGCAAATAAAACTATCTTTTGCATGCTTGCATGCATGACCTTGTTTCTATTATTTTATGTGTGATAAATTGGTTGGAATGCTAGTTGAATTTGTGTTTGCTTGATTGAATTATAGTGGAATTAGAAGAGTGCGATATTTGCAAGATCAAGAAGTGAACCAACATTCTCTACTAAAAGGCAAGTGACACTATCATCCATGTCCTACTATTTTCATTACACTTAGTGGATTTTTGTAACATGCATGATAAGGACTACTATATTTTATGCTATGCTAAATCCTAATAGGATACCCTTATATCGTCCTTAGTGAAAACATTGTAGTTGTAGTATGCTTAGCCCTGCTATATATTTGGGATGGGATACATGATATGATTATATAAAGTGTTGGAAAATATATGTTTTATATAATAAAACAAGTACTCAATGAACCACCTGGGTGGAAAGAGGATACTCAATTTTGGACAAGTTGGCAACAAAGGGAACCATGTTTATATGGCTATATTTTTGTATGTGCACTAGAAGAAAACCACCCAGGGACTTAGAGATTGAACATGTTTCTCGTACAGTGGCTTCCATGTACGGCCACATGCTAAATGGGCTCTGGCTTAGTCAACTACATAGTGGAAGACTCATGCATTGGCATCTTCAGGTTAACTAGAATTGTGTAAGGGAAATTTATCCCTACATTGGTGCCTGGTAGACAAGCTAGCATTGTGTATTGAGAGGACTTCTATGGAAAGACTTTGTCACATTCTCGATCTTCTAGTACTCCATTCTTGGTGAGTACTTATCCAGCGGCCACTGGTGGCATCAAGACGAGATTGTGTCATGTGGGTAAAGTGTACAACTTCTGCAGAAGATCAAATTCTAAGTACTTAGCCGTGTCCCCGGTTATGGACAATACTGAGCAACTAAGGCCAGAAGCTATGAAAGATCTCGACATTTCAATTTCTCAAAGTAAAACTTGATGGTGACAACAAGGGATTTGAAGCACTTGGAGTTTTCCAAGAAGTTCAGAAAGATTTGACAAAATATCAAAAACTATTTTGAAAAGATAGGATAAAACTATATTGCTTTCTGCAAAAGAGCCTAAACCCTACTTAGCCAAATATGCATGTAAATGATAGGATCCACTTATTTCTACATAGTAGTGAAACTTGCCAATACAATTCAAATGTATTGACCCTTGTGGCTGCAACTTATTATGTTGCAGGTTTGTTTGATGTTAGTGAAGTTTGTTGAATAGGATTACAAGTCTACAACCAACATGATTGCCTGTGGCACTTTGAAAATGAAGGACCCCATGCTATTGTTATATTCTGATGCATTGTAATGAAATAGCCAAATAAGCTATGTAAGATGTAATAAATTATTTTATTCCTGGTTATTAGGTTGTATTATGACCTTTGTTTCTTGATATTACATCTTAACTGTGGATGCTAGCTATTGATCCAGGGACTAGCATTGTAAACACAGGGATCTCTACCTTATTAAAGGTTGGGAACCTTACACTTGAATAAATATATTACATTAGAAAAATATTAAATATATTATTAGAAAAGTCTTTAATATTTTAAATAATAAATCCTTACCTTATACCTATTTTGTGAATTCTTTAAAAACAATTCTTAAGTAAGAAATAATCGCAATTCTTATAAAACCTGGAGCAATTAGTGTCTTAGTACTAATTCCAAACCCATAACTTGAATTCATAATCAAACTTAAGTATAACTTTTAACATTAAAATATGCTTTTAAAAATCTTATTAAGAATCCTTTTAAATAAACATTGGGTATCCCCCATTTATATAATATGGTGAATAATTATTATATCTTAACCACTATTAACATAACTTTAAATTATAACAAATTACTAAGATCATCTAATTATGATTCCATTAAATAAATACATATTCCTTTCATAATAGTAAAACAAATTTAATCTAATCGTTTACTTAAATAGAAAGTGAATAATTCCACACCTTAGTTATACCTATCATAAATCTAAGACTTGGGAATAATTAAAATATATTACATCTTAAGTTTACTTAACCTTTTAAAATTAACTTCAGTCTCAAAGCTTATAAACATCATGTCTAATAAATCCCTTATGTTTTTATAGTTAACTTTGGTCTATTTAAACTTAAGACGTAAAGCATCTCAAGTCCAAACTAGTACATCAAACACCAAAAGACATTGATCATGTTCTATTAACAATGATGGTTGTTTAAACCTTAGAAAGGAAATCTTTTCTTCAAATGTTATTCTTTTTGCCACTTCAAGAAACAACTCTAGAATAGTTCTTTCAAACCTTAATAATCCAATACATAGACTTCCATCCTAATCACCAAATAGCAACTAATCTAAATCTTAAATTACTATTGCACTCTACTTTTATATCTTGTATATCAAAACTTCAAATCCCTATAAATGCACTTCATGTGAAGTAAAAACTTGAAGATAAACCAACTGTTAAAAGAATCACCTAAGTTCACTTCACTTATAGTATTGGAGTTTCACTTTGGGGGTTTTACAAAATGCATAGCCTTACTTATGCACAACAGCATATTGCTTCTTTAAACATTAGTCCTTACCGGACCAATGATGCAGATTTCAAATATTGGATCTTATGTCGTCTCGAAGACCGTGAGTGCATAATCTTGCAATCACAAAAGGCAAGTTCACACTTGCTCATGTCCTTTGATTATTTTCTATAAAGTATTTTTCAAATCCAGTGTTGTCATCACCTGCATTTGAAAAAGTTCCGAAAACACTATTTCCATAATAGTGTGATTATAGGTTATTTACCATGAGGTAATAACCTACTATGAAAGTTCCGGTGGTAAAGGAACATATTATCTAGGACCTAACAACCAATGTCGCCAGTGATTCTTGCGCCGTATATAACGCGTTAACCATGAGATTTTGAATGGGACAGAGAAGTCAGCTGTATCTTCTTCCTCTCGCATGTAGCTGGATGTGCAGGTCGTGGTTGTTATCACTCGTAGCATGCATATTAATTGGTAATTCGTAGAGGATATGCAGCATATGGGTGGGAACCCTCAACGTCCCACGATAGTTCTGGCATCTAACGGTCTGTACAAACCATTGCGGTAATTCAATATGTGGGCATGGTGTACACCAAGGAGGCATGCGGGGTTGCGAAGGGGGCAGTGATTGTCTTGGATCTTAGACTGGGCCCCATACCAAGAAAGTATGGACAAGGTCATGACTTGGTTGTGCAACAAGGCTAAGGTCTCTCATGGGTAAAGTAACGCACCTCTGCAGAGTGTAAGAACTGTAACTTGTTACTCCCTGTTCCGGGAAGGAGTTGCGAACGCGGCGGGAAAGGAACTCCATGAAAGTTCTGTTAAACCCGTGAAGACTGAAGGACATAGCTTTTCAGAATAAAAGCAACCTTTGAAGAAATTTTGACGAAAACCTGCATTGCCTACGACCTATGGTCTGTGGCTGTAGATATAGTGCATCAAACACTCCTTTTCTAGTGAACTTGCTGAGTACGCTCGTACTCAAAGTATCTTCTTAACCCTGCTAGGTTCTAAAGCTAGTACAGACGATTACTACATCAAGCCATGCTCCAGGAATCATCATCAATAGCTAAATCTCTTCAATGAAGTCAAGAAAGTCAGCATATACATCATCTCAAGTGAAGACGAAGTTGCTGATTAGATAAGAATAAAATCTCTAGCCATAGAACCTATTTCTGTAGTGTATTACAATAGCAGCAATGCCAGACCATTAGTTAAGATATTAGTCTTAATAGTATTATAATTTTTGAAGTTGTTCATTTTTTATTCTTCTTTGTAAGAAGTTCCTTTCTCTCTCTTTAACCTAGAGTGTTCTCTGGATCTTGTGTAAAGAGTTGAGTTGTAACATGTAGTCATGTCTTGGACCTGCTGTGTTTCTGTTGTACCACTCTGAGGGATGTAATACCAGTGAACGGTGTTTCATTGGTGTTATATCAATGACTATAGTGTACTACATCATATAGTGCTATGCTGGGTCACCGCAGTTCGTATCATAGCATATGCTTTGACCTCAGGATTAAAACCCTTTTAGAAAGATCTGTAGGTTGGATAGTGACTATAGGAGCCATCTTATCTAAACCAAATATTCATATGACTTGTGATGAGTATCCACTTGAGGATAATATTGTTACACCTAAGTCAGATGCTTAAGTCATTCTTTCTTAGGAGTAATTATTTTATATTTTCTCAAGTGTAGTGCTCTTTAGTGTCTTTTGAAGGAGACATAAACCACCAAGATACCTTAGGAAAGCTAATTGGTCATAGTAAATTAGGATCAAGTGTAAGATATCTGTGGAAGTAGTTTTAATGGTGTAACCTAATCCTAGAATTTAAGTAAGAATAGTAAAATCTTAGTGTTAGTTGATAACCAAAGACAACATGATGAATATCATTAGGATAAATGTTGATGTATTGAGTAGTAATCATGTGGGATTCACTTGAGAAATTCTACGTGATGAAGTGAAATTAGGTCAAGACTGAATGACAGTACAGTAAGAAGTAGAGTCATCATGAGGTGAGTAGCTCTTAAATCATGATGTATAGGTAGACATAACCAGATCATGGTGAGATTAGCTCCGAAACCATGATATAGGTGTAAGTATGACAAGTATTTAGTGATTTATCTTGGAGTAGAAGTATGAAAATTACATAGTAGAACTATGATAGAATTTATAAGTGCTAAAAATTTACACTAATCTTTGGTTTAAGATAGCAAATAGAATATGATTAGTCATTTAGGGAGATCATGTGAGGTTAGTTGGCTAATAAAGAAAGGTTGAACATAGTTAATCATTCCAAAGGTGAAACCAAAGGTTAGTCAAAACCAAATTGAGACCACTTTGCTTAATATTATCCTGTTGCACTTGAGAAATTTGGGTAAATATTGAGATAAAAAATAGTTTGATTCTATGTGCTAAGTATCACAATGAAAACCTATATGAGGAGGTGTCATATACTACACAACTAAGCCTGAATTTTAGAGATATTATACTCAACTATTATATTTTGGGCTTAGAATATTCTGTGTTATATGTACCACATTTGGATTTATTTGTTTTTTCTTGGATCTTCTTGATTGACTAGATCTGTACATGAAGTTTGACTTGGTGTGCAAATGCATGTTGCAACATCCAGTCACTACTTAATGTTATAGACCTAGATAAAGTAAGGGAATTCGTGTAAGGGAGTGACGAATTTCAAAGACCAAAATGAAGACTTGCATGAAGAATGGAGCCAAGTGTAAGGATTATCAACTCAATTTGGAGGATGGATTAAGCTTATATCATTAGTAGTTAGCAACAAGAAGTGATGAACTTAAGGTTCAATCAAAATAGGTAATTTTGCTAAGAAGTCAATGGAGTAATTATGCAAGTTCATGGAAGTTTCATGAATAAATACAAAGAAGTAGCTTTGAAACCAAAATGGTATTCAAGCTCTGACAATTCAGAGAGAATGCCAGTAGAATGTCCGAAACCATAGGGTAATACCTACAACCTAGGATGATCCGCAGCTGGTATTTGATCCACAATTGGTATCCTGTCTGCTGCTGGTATTTGCTTAACATAGTTAACCAGATCTTCTTAGAAGTTGCATAAAGAGCATAAAATTTGTCCTAAGTTAAGTAAAACACAAAGGAGTATAATTTTTTTGAAAGTAATCGTCTTTCGAGGCACTTCGCGAAGTCAGACCTATCAAAGCGAAAATGTCCAAATAGTAAGTGAGACAAATAATGCTGAAAGATTCACTTCGGAGATCCACAAATGTGTGGATACACCGTACAATCTTTCATAAAACCCTAATTAGGAAGAGTATAAGCTAGATAGGGACCAATATTCTATTTATAAAAATTAAGAAATACTATATAGACAGTTTGAAGACCATTAGTAAATCCTAAGGGGGAGAGTAAACCTTAGAAATGAAGGTATGATTATCTAACTTTCCGAATAAAGGATGGAGAAGGACTAACTTACAACAACATTAAGCCTTATTTTCATAAGGTTAAAAGGAAGTCATTCTTATAAAAGTACTGAAGATAGTAACAAAATATTGTCTAAAAGCCTAATAAGGTAAAAGCTCGAAGTAATAAAATAGAATAGTTCTAACAAGCTAATTCTAAAAGAAACAATTCTTAAGTGATGCTGAAGAGGTAATATAGCACATCCAATTGGACATGTGTAGAGGAACAAGAAATTTCAATGGGTATGGACTAAATGAGTTCAAATCCAATCTTCAAAGGGACTACCAGTATAAACCATACCATCACAAATCAAAAGATAGTCTTTTGGCCTCCACTATTGACCAAATTAAAACCCTGTTTTAGTGAGACTTCCAAGAACCTTATACTGTATAGCAAGGAAGTTTTATGATCAAGTAAAAGAATTGGATTAGGATACCTAATCAGAATAAGGAACTAAAGAAGAGACCCCAAATTTAAGGAATTATAATAAGGACATATCCCTAAGGGACTAAAATAAAAGGAACTTTGGAGTATTGGATAAAACTAGTTGGAGATTGTCAAGTATAATGAGAATTCAAGAAAAGGATTTGGATGTGGGATACTACAATTATTCCCCTTTGAGATTATCATGGAATTGGGAAGTGTCATGATCAATACAATGGCAATTCCTTATTCTAAAACGTGAGACTATACGAACTTCGACGACAAAGTTTATTTTAAGGGGGAGAGTCTGTAACATCCCAGGATTAGCACCTAGAAATAAAGAGGACACAGGGTTGTGCATTGCATTCATGCATAAGAAAATCCGGGGAATTTTCGCGCAAAACTAAAAGAGCTGTAGAGGGATCGAGATCTCTCTTGTTCTGATAGAAACACCAGGACAGGTGCGATGGATTTTGACATGATCTCTAATGTACTTTTGTATTTTAGGGGAAGACAATTCAAATCTGAATATTTACTTTATAGATTTGAATATTAAAAGAATTTGAAATAGAATAAGAATTGGAAATTAAATTATAATAAAAGATAAGAGGTGAATTCTTATTTATGAATAAGATTCAATATTCACAATTATTTGAATTAAAATTTAAAACACAAAGAGATAAGTGTTTCTCTTGCCATTGGAGAAATGGGGTTTAGTTCATCTTAGATGGGGGTTAGGAATTTGGACATGACCTTTGTTGAATTTTTAATTTTGGGAAAAAGAATTTACATTCAAGACTTCAAATATGAGATCATACAATTCAAATATAACTTGGATTTAAATTTAAATATTAAACTATTACAGGATATTTCATAATCATAATACAAACTGGTATAAGTAAATATCAAATTTATTGAAAGAAATTCAATAATACAATGTCTTTACAAAAGAATTGTAAAAGAAAAAGGAAATAAGTAAACTTTATTAAATAAGATACAAATCCTTAAAAGTTTCAACTAACAAAGAGAAAAATGAACTTTATTACATTAATAAAAGAATACAATATTTAAGAATCAAATAAAGTTGTAAAAGAATTAAAAAGAAAACCTAAACTATTTTTCTAATTGGTCCTATGTCTTTTGTTCTTCAACTCTACTTATTCTTCACCTTGCAAAATAAAACAAAACAAAAAGACAAGTAAGAAACAGAATGGGGACTTGGTTAAAGTAGTGCTCTCAGTTTGACAGTGTAATGCACTGTTCAGCACATCACTAAGCTAATCTTATAAAAAAAGGGGGCAAGTTTCACAAAATGAGTAGTATATGTTCTTATCTAGTAATGGACTCAGTCTATGCATCACAGGCATGGGGCAAGTTTCACCAAACTAGTAACAGGTAAAAGGAAAGGCAGTAATTCCAGCAAAAGATCTGGTGTACTTGATCTGATCCTCAAATCACAACAGTCAAGCAGACAGCTTACTCAACAACAGCTTAGTCATTGCATGTTTGTAAGCTGTCAACACAAGACAGCCACAAGGGGAGATAAGAAGAGGGAAGCACAGCCGCAGCAGCTGCAGCTAACAAAACTGAGGTTTCCATCCTCATTTCCACACCCCAACTCTGGTTGCTTAGTAAATCCATCCAAGAGCTAGGACAAGGGGGGAAAATCTAGATCAACAACAGCTTGAGGAGAGGCAGGCTGTCAGTAGCAGAGAAGTTATAGGAACTCAAGTAGACCAAGCAAGCAATCAAGATCCACTCAAGAAACATCAACTGTTATTCTGCATATCAGGTTGGCAGCTTATAAGAGTAATCATCATCTGCTCTGCTCACTTATTTCTTTAGAGCATGATTTTAGTGGAGTAAATAGAAGGCTCTCAGACTGGTGTAGAAATGCTACACCAGTGTCATCATTGAGCTAGGAGAAACATTCAACCATCTGTTCTTATATATAAAAATAACTAAGCCTCAGACTATGCATCATGGGCAGCCAAAGTTTATCTTTAATAAGCAAAAATCAAGCAGCAGATCATGTTACTATATATATCACTACTGTGCACACTCATTTGAGGCACCACAGTAGGATTATACAGCTAGCAGAAGCCACCATTCGGGGATCTAATAAATCATTACCAATGAATTTTGTCATGTTTAGAATACAAACAGGGCACACCAAATGAATTCAAATCATTTCCCTATTCAAGCATTTTAGGAATCATCTACAAATGCACTCACTAGTTAACAGTATATGGATAGCAATCCATGACCAATGCTACTAGAAACATCACAACCTGGAATTGTCTTAGTTAATAATATCAGAGCAAGTAATTAATCCCCTAGCAGTAGTCTGGAGATAAAGAAGTATCTCCAATAAACAAAAACTGACAAAAACAGAACAAAAATATGTATTTCAGCAAGTATACCAACAATAGAACATATATGGCTATAAATTTGATCAAATATACATCTACTATACTCATAAAATTTTCCAAAGAGTACTGCATATGTGTATATACTACCACACCTCACATACACATAATCTGAGAGATGTTTGTGTGCAACATATGCATCTTAGAATACATGCAAGCATTTAAACGAAAAACACAAGTTATAGTATGCTTAAATCTTCAATGCCCACTCTTATACCTCACCTACATCTTATTTGCTACATATTCATGTGGATTCATTTAGCTAAAATAATTTTAGATATATCTTTAGCAAGAGCATCTGTGAACTGTTTTTATCAGATTGCTTAACCAAGTAGAACAATTTGCCATACAAGTTTTACTCCTATTCACCACTAGAACTAAGCCGGACTAGTCGGAATAGTTTACAATTTCCCATCTAGAGTGCTACCAATTCATATCCATTTGACCACCAGATGAAAGTAACAAAATATACTCCTTTACTCATCAAAGAGTGATGAACTAGAGATCACTGCAATACCACCAATTCAAAACAAATTTACCAATCACCTGAATACACATTCGACTAGCATCATAGCCTAGTACATGTCGAGGAATTCAACCAACCACCATAATCCTAAGCATAAACAATCCATTGGCTCGAGGGCCGATCACACCAGGAATACCTGAGTTAAATTAGAAGGAGAGGTAGCAAGAACAAAGAGTTGAAGTAGTTAGGAAGGTCGGCACCGAGGTTGCGCAGCTGCAGCGCCGTCCCATCGGATGCAGCACTAACATAGCACCATCACTCCAATACCACACCATCAACCACACCACCCCAATAAACAATCCAATAGAAATAGATCAAGGTCACTGGGGTTGCAAGTGCTCTGCCGTCCCACCAAAACCTAGATCAAAAATTGACAACACAAACAGATTAAGCATCAATACATGTTACCAGGATTTTAGGGTTCCCAATAGTAAAGAGAAGAGGTGAAAGAGGCAGAGGAGAGTAGCCAAAGCCCAGGAAGCTGCCGGAGGCGTGCGCCGACGCACCCGTGGCACCCAAGCTAGGGTTAACCGGGAGACAGGGGTCTGCGCAGGAGCCGACTAGGGTCGAGGATGGGGGAAACTGGCGGAGAAGATCATGGAGAGGCGGCGTCAGCTGACGGCGGTGGTGGAAACGGCCGGTGGCAGCCAGAGGGGCAGTCGGCGGCGGCGACACCGCACGCGGGCAGGAGGTGAGAGGATGGGGTCGTGCGTGGTGTATGTTGGGGGTGCGTAGGGGAATGGGTCGGGGGTCAAGATGACCCCAAACCAGGTTAGTTGGGCCAAATCTGCCCATATGCCCAACTCAAATAGGCCAGCCCACATATCCAACCAAATGGCCCAAGATTGATCAGGTTTAGAAATAAAATAAAATAAAATGAATTACTAAAATAACCTCCAAACATTTTTAGTTGTATAAAATGATAGAAAAATCCTAAAAATACATATGATATATCAAAATGACCACAAAAAATAAAATCTATCTAATAAAAATATAATTTTAAGTGTTTAAAATAAATTTAAAGTAAAATAATTATTAACACCATTAAATCTTAAATGAAATTTTATAGAATAAAACAAAAACCCTAAAAATAAATAAAAATCATTTTTGTGTATCAGAATAACTCTATTTTATAAAAATACTCACTTAGAGTTTTATAAACAAATCATAAAGCAAATATTTAAAGACACTTAATTGTTTGATGAATTTTATAAAAATAAAGATGATACTTGAAAATAAATAAAATTCATTTTTAAGATCTTGAATAGATATATTACACTAGAAAAATATTAAATATATTATTAGAAAAGTCTTTAATATTTTAAATAATAAAACCTTACCTTATACCTATTTTGTGAATTCTTTAAAAACAATTCTTAAGTAAGAAATAATCGCAATTCTTATAAAACCTTGAGCAATTTGTGTCTTAGTACTAATTCCAAACCCATAACTTGAATTCATAATCAAACTTAAGTATAACTTTTAACTTTAAAATATGCTTTTAAAAATATTATTAAGAATCCTTTTAAATAAACATTGGGTATCACCCATTTATATAATATGGTGAATAATTATTATATCTTAACCACTATTAACATAACTTTAAATTCTAACAAATTACTAAGATCATCTAATTATGATTCCATTAAATAAATACATATTCCTTTCATAATAGTAAAACAAATTTAATCTAATCATTCACTTAAATAGAAAGTGAATAATTCCACACCTTAGTTATACCTATCATAAATCTAAGACTTGGGAATAATTAAAATATATTACATCTTAAGTTTACTTAACCTTTTAAAATTAACTTCAGTCTCAAATCTTATAAACATCATGTCTAATAAATACCTTATGTTTTTATAGTTAACTTTGGTCTATTTAAACTTAATACATAAAGCATCTCAAGTCCAAACTAGTACATCAAACACCAAAAGACATTGATCATGTTCTATTAACAATGATGGTTGTTTAAACCTTAGAAAGGAAATCTTTTCTTCAAATGTTATTCTTTTTGCCACTTCAAGCAACAACTCTAGAATAGTTCTTTCAAACCTTAATAATCCAATACTTAGACTTCCATCCTAATCACCAAATAGCAACTAATCTAAATCTTAAATTACTTTTGCACTCTACTTTTATATCTTGTATATCAAAACTTAAAATCCCTATAAATTCACTTCATGTGAAGTAAAAACTTGAAGATAAACCAACTGTTAAAAGAATCACCAAGTTCACTTCACTTATAGTTTTGGAGTTTCACTTTGGGGGTTTTACAAAATGCATAGCCTTACTTATGCACAACAGCATATTGCTTCTTTAAACATTAGTCCTTACCGGACCAATGATGCAGATTTCAAATATTGGATCTTTTGTCGTCTCGAAGACCGTGAGTGCATAATCTTGCAATCACAAAAGTCAAGTTCACACTTGCTCATGTCCTTTGATTATTTTCTGTAAAGTATTTTTCAAATCCAGTGTTGTCATCACCTGCATTTGAAAAAGGTCCAAAAACACTATTTTCATAATAGTGTGATTATGCGTTATTTACCATGAGGTAATAACCTACTATGAAAGTTCTGGTGGTAAAGGAACATATTATCTAGGACTTAACAACTAATTTCGCCAGTGATTCTTGCGCCGTATATCACGCGTTAACCATGAGATTTAGAATGGGACAGAGAAGTCAGCTGTATCTTCTTCCTCTCGCATGTAGCCGGATGTGCAGGTCGTGGCTGTTATCACTCGTAGCATGCATATTAATTGGTAATTCGTAGAGGATATGCAGCATATGGGTGGGAACCCTCAACGTCCCACGATAGTTCTGGCATCTAACGGTCTGTACAAACCATTGCGGTAATTCAATATGTGGGCATGGTGTACACCAAGGAGGCATGCGGGGTCGCGAAGGGGGCAGTGATTGGCTTGGATATTAGACTGGGCCCCATACCAAGGAAGTATGGACAAGGTCATGACTTGGTTGTGCAACAAGGCTAAGGTCTCTCATGGGTAAAGTAACGCACCTTTGCAGAGTGTAAGTACTGTAACTTGTTACTCCCTGTTCCGGGAAGGAGCGGCGAACGCGGCGGGAAAGGAACTCCATGAAAGTTCTGTTAAACCCGTGAAGACTGACGGACATAGCTTTTCAGAATAAAAGCAACCTTTGAAGAAATTTTTACGAAAACCTGCATTGCCTACGACCTATGGTCTGTGGCTATAGATATAGTGCATCAAACACTCCTTTTCTAGTGAACTTGCTGAGTACGCTCGTACTCAAAGTATCTTCTTAACCCTGCTAGGTTCTAAAGCTAGTACAGATGATGACTACATCAAGCCATGCTCCAGGAATCATCATCAAAAGCTAAATCTCTTCAATGAAGTCAAGAAAGTCAGCATATACATCATCTCAAGTGAAGACGAAGTTGCTGATTAGATAAGAATAAAATCTCTAGCCATAGAACCTATTTCTGTAGTGTATTACAATAGCAGCAATGCCAGACCATTAGTTAAGATATTAGTCTTAATAGTATTGTAATTTTTGAAGTTGTTCATTTTTTATTCTTCTTTGTAAGAAGTTTCTTTCTCTCTCTTTAACCTAGAGTGTTCTCTGGATCTTGTGTAAAGAGTTGAGTTGTAACCTGTAGTCATGTCTTGGACCTGCTGTGTTTCTGTTGTACCACTCTGAGGGATGTAATACCAGTGAACGGTGTTTCATTGGTGTTATATCAACGACTATAGTGTACTACATCATATAGTGCTATGCTGGGTCACCGCAGTTCGTATCAGAGCATATGCTTTGACCTCAGGATTAAAACCCTTTTAGAAAGATCTGTAGGTTGGATAGTGACTATAGGAGCCATCTTATCTAAACCAAATATTCATATGACTTGTGATGAGTATCCACTTGAGGATAATATTGTTACACCTAAGTCAGATGCTTAAGTCATTCTTTCTTAGGAGTAATTATTTTATATTTTCTCAAGTGTAGTGCTCTTTAGTGTCTTTTGAAGGAGACATAAACCACCAAGATACCTTAGGAAAGCTAATTGGTCATAGTAAATTAGGATCAAGTGTAAGATATCTGTGGAAGTAGTTTTAATGGTGTAGCCTAATCCTAGAATTTAAGTAAGAATAGTAAAATCTTAGTGTTAGTTGATAACCAAAGACAACATGATGAATATCATTAGGATAAATGTTGATGTATTGAGTAGTAATCATGTGGGATTCACTTGAGAAATTCTACGTGATGAAGTGAAATTAGGTCAAGACTGAATGACAGTACAGTAAGAAGTAGAGTCATCATGAGGTGAGTAGCTCTTAAATCATGATGTATAGGTAGACATAACCAGATCATGGTGAGATTAGCTCCGAAACCATGATATAGGTGTAAGTATGACAAGTATTTAGTGATTTATCTTAGAGTAGAAGTATGAAAATTACATAGTAGAACTATGATAGAACTTATAAGTGCTAAAAATTTACACTAATCTTTGGTTTAAGATAGCAAATAGAATATGATTAGTCATTTAGGGAGATCATGTGAGGTTAGTTGGCTAATAAAGAAAGGTTGAACATAGTTAATCATTCCAAAGGTGAAACCAAAGGTTAGTCAAAACCAAATTGAGACCACTTTGCTTAATATTATCCTGTTGCACTTGAGAAATTTGGGTAAATATTGAGATAAAAAATAGTTTGATTCTATGTGCTAAGTATCACAATGAAAACCTATATGAGGAGGTGTCATATACTACACAACTAAGCCTGAATTTTAGAGATATTTACTCTACTATTATATTTTGGGCTTAGAATATTCTGTGTTATATGTACCACATTTGGATTTATTTGTTTTTTCTTGGATCTTCTTGATTGACTAGATCTGTACATGAAGTTTGACTTGGTGTGCAAATGCATGTTGCAACATCCAGTCACTACTTAATGTTATAGACCTAGATAAAGTAAGCGAATTCGTGTAAGGGAGTGACGAATTTCAAAGACCAAAATGAAGACTTACATGAAGAATGAAGCCAAATGTAAGGATTATCAACTCAATTTGGAGGATGGATTAAGCTTATATCATTAGTAGTCAGCAACAAGAAGTGATGAACTTAAGGTTCAATCAAAATAGGTAATTTGGCTGAGAAGTCAATGGAGTAATTATGAAAGTCATGGAAGTATCATGAATAAATACAAAGAAGTAGCTTTGAAACCAAAATGGTATTCAAGATCAGACAATTCAGAGAGAATGCCAGTAGAATGTCCGAAACCATAGGGTAATACCTACAACCTAGGATGATCCGCAGCTGGTATTTGATCCACAATTGGTATCATGTCCGCTGCTGGTATTTGCTTAACTTAGTGAACCAGATCTTCTTAGAAGTTGCATAAAGAGCATAAAATTTGGCCTAAGTTAAGTAAAACACAAAGGAGTATATTTTTTTTAAAGTAATCTTCTTTTGAGGCGCTTTGCGAAGTCAGACCTATCAAAGCGAAAATGTCCAAATAGTAAGTAAGACAAATAATGCTGAAAGATTCACTTCGGAGATCCACAAATGTGTGGATACACCGTACAATCTTTCATCAAACCCTAATTAGGCAGAGTATAAGCTGGATAGGGACCAATATTCTATTTATGAAAATTAAGAAATACTATATAGACAGTTTGAAGACCATTAGTAAATCCTAAGGGGGAGAGTAAACCTTAGAAATGAAGGTATGATTATCTAACTTTCCGAATAAAGGATGGAGAAGGACTAACTTACAACAACATTAAGCCTTATTTTCATAAGGTTAAAAGGAAGTCATTCTTATAAAAGTACTGAAGATAGTAACAAAATATTGTCTAAAAGCCTATAAGGTAAAAGCTCGAAGTAATAAAATAGAATAGTCCTAACAAGCTAATTCTAAAAGAAACAATTCTTAAGTGATGCTAAAGAGGTAATATAGCACATCCAATTGGACATGTGTAGAGGAACAAGAAATTTCAATGGGTATGGACTAAATGAGTTCAAATCCAATCTTCAAAGGGACTACCAGTATAAACCATACCATCACAAATCAAAAGATAGTCTTTTGGCCTCCACTATTGACCAAATTAAAACCCTGTTTTAGTGAGACTTCCAAGAACCTTATATTGTATAGCAAGGAAGTTTTATGATCAAGTAAAAGAATTGGATTAGGATACCTAATCAGAATAAGGAACTAAAGAAGAGACCCCAAATTTAAGGAATTATAATAAGGACATATCCCTAAGGGACTAAAATAAAAGGAACTTTGGAGTATTGAATACAACTAGTTGGAGATTGTCAAGTACAATGAGAATTCAAGAAAAGGATTTGGATGTGGGATACTACAATTATTCCCATTTGAGATTATCATGGAATTGGGAAGTGTCGTGATCAATACAATGGCAATTCCTTATTCTAAAACGTGAGACTATACGAACTTCGAGGACGAAGTTTATTTTACGGGGGAGAGTCTGTAACATCCCAGGATGAGCACCTAGAAATAAAGATGACACAGGGTTGTTGCATTGCATTCATGCATAAGAAAATCCGGGGAATTTGCACGCAAAACTAAAAGAGCTGTAGAGGGATCGAGATCTCTCTTGTTCTGATAGAAACACCAGGACAGGTGCGATGGATTTTGACATGATCTCCAATGTACTTTTGTATTTTTGGGGAAGACAATTCAAATCTGAATATTTACTTGATAGATTTGAATATTAAAAGAATTTGAAATATAATAAGAATTGGAAATTAAATTATAATAAAAGATAAGAGGTGAATTCTTATTTATAAATAAGATTCAATATTCACAACTATTTGAATTAAAATTTAAAACACAAAGAGATAAGCGTTTCTCTTGCCATTAGAGAAATGGGGTTTAGTTCATCTTAGATGGGGGTTAGGAATTTGGACATGACCTTTGTTGAGTTTATAATTTTGGGAAAAAGAATTTACATTCAAGACTTCAAATATGAGATCATACAATTCAAATATAACTTGGATTTAAATTTAAATCTTAAACTATTACAGGATATTTCATAATCATAATACAAACTGGTATAAGTAAATATCAACTTTATTGAAAGAAATTTAATAATACAATGTCTTTACAAAAGAATTGTAAAAGAAAAAGGAAATAAGTAAACTTTTTTAAATAAGATACAAATCCTTACAAGTTTCAACTAACAAAGAGAAAAATGAACTTTATTACTTTAATAAAAGAATACAATATTATTTACAATATTTAAGATTCAAATAAAGTTGTAAAAGAATTAAAAAGAAAACCTAAACTATTTTCCTAATTGGTCCTATGTCTTCTGTTCTTCAACTCTACTTATTCTTCACCCTGCAAAACAAAACAAAACAAAACAACAAGGAAGAAACAGAATGGGGACTTGGTTAAAGTAGTGCTCTCAGTTAGACAGTGTAATGCACTGCAGCACATCACTGAGCTAATCTTATAAAAAAGGGGGCAAGTTTCACCAAATGAGTAGTATCTGTTCTTATCTAGTAATGGCCTCAGTCTATGCATCACAGGCATGGGGCAAGTTTCACCAAACTAGTAACAGGTAAAAGGAAAGGCAGTAATTCCATCAAAATATCTGGTATACATGATCTGATCCTGAACTCACAATAGTTAAGGAGACAGTTTACTCAACAGCAGCTTAGTCATTGCATGTTTGTGTGCTGTCAACACTAGACAGCCACAAGGGGAGATAAGAAGAGGGCAGCACAGCCGCAACAGTTGCAGCTAACAAAACTGAGGTTTCCATCCTCATTTCCACACCCCAACTCTGGTTGCTTAGTAAAGCCATCCAACAGCTAGGACAAGGGGGGGAAATCTAGATCAACAACAGCTTGAGGAGAGGCAGGCTGTCAGTAGCAGAGAAGTTATAGGAACTTAAGTAGACCAAGCAAGCAATCAAGATCCACTCAAGAAACATCAACTGTTATTCTGCATATCAGGTTGGCAGCTTATAAGAGTAATCATCATCTGCTCTGCTCACTTATTTCTTTAGAGCATGATTTTAGTGGGGGAAATAGAAGGCTCTCAGACTGGTGTAGAAATGTTACACCAGTGTCATCATTGAGCTAGGAGAAACATTCAAGCATTTGTTCTTATATATAAAAATAATTAAGCCTCAGACTATGCATCATGGGCAGCCAAAGTTTATCTTTAATAAGCAAAAATCAAGCAGCAGATCATGTTACTATATATATCACTACTATGCACACTCATTTGAGGCACCACGGTAGGATTCTACAGCTAGCAAAAGCCACCATTCAGGGATATAATAAATCATTCCCAATGAATTTTGTCATGTTTACAATACAAACAGGGCACACCAAATGAATTCAAATCATTTCCCTATTCAAGCATTTTAGGAATCATCTACAAATGCACTCACTAGTTAACAGTATATGGATAGCAATCCATGACCAATGCTAGTAGCAACATCACAACCTGGAATTGTCTTAGTCAACATTATCAGAGCAAGTAATTAATCCCCTAGCAGCAGTCTGGAGATAAAGAAGTATCTCCAATAAACAAAAACTGACAAAAACAGAACAAAAATATGTATTGCAGCAAGTATACCAACAATAGAACATATATGGGTATAAATTTGATCAAATATACATCTACTATACTCATAAAATTTTCCAAAGAGTACTGCATATGTGTATATACTACCACACCTCACATACACATAATCTAAGAGATGTTTGTGTGCAACATATGCATCTTAGAATACATGCAAGCATTTAAACGAAAAACACAAGTTATAGTATGCTTAAATCTTCAATGCCCACTCTTATACCTCACCTACATCTTATTTCTACATATTCATGTGGATTCATTTAGCTAAAATTATTTTAGATATATCTTTAGCAAGAGCATCTGTGAACTGTTTTATCAGATTGCTTAACCAAGTAGAACAATTGGCCATACAAGTTTTACTCCTAGTCACCACTAGAACTAAGCCGGAATATTCGGAACAGTTTACAATTTCCCATCTAGAGTGCTAGCAATTCGTATCCATTTGACCACCAGATGAAAGTAACAAAATATACTCCTTTACTCATCAAAGAGTGATGAACTAGAGATCACTGCAATACCACCAATTCCAAACAAATTTACCAATCACCTCAATACACATTTGACTAGCATCATAGCCTAGTACATGTCGAGGAATTCAAGAAACCACCATAATCCTAAGCATAAACAATCCATCGGCTTGAGGGACGGTCACACCAGGAATACCTGAGTTAAATTAGAAGGAGAGGTAGCAAGAACAAAGAGTTGAAGTAGTTAGGAAGGTCGGCACCGAGGTTGCGCAGCTGCAGCACCGTCCCATCGGATGCAGCACTAACACAGCACCATCACTCCAATACCACACCATCAACCACACCATCAACCACACCACCCCAATAAATAGTCCAATATAAATGGATCAAGGTCGCTGGGGTTGCAAGTGCTCTGCCGTCCCACCAAAACCTAGAACAAAAATTGACAACACAAACAGATTAAGCATCAATACCTGTTACCAGGATTTTAGGGTTCCCAATAGTAAATGGAAGAGGCGAAAGAGGCAGAGGAGAGTAGCCAAAGCCCAGGAAGTTGCCGGAGACGTGCGCCGACGCACCTGTGGCACCCAAGCTAGGGTTAACCGGGAGACAGGGGTCTGCGCAGGAGCCGACTGGGGTCGAGGATGGGGGAAACTGGTGGATAAGATCATGGAGAGGCGGCACCAGTTGACGGCGGTGGTGGAAACGGCCAGTGGCAGCCAGAGGGGCAGTCGGCGGCGGCGACACCGCACGCGGGCAGGAGGTGAGAGGATGGGGTCGTGCGTGGTGTATGTTGGGGGTGGGTAGGGGAATGGGTCGGGGGTCAAGATGACCCCAAACCAGGTTAGTTGGGCCAAATCGGTCCATATGCCCAACTCAAATAGGCCAGCCCACATATCCAACCAAACTGCCCAAGATTGATCAGGTTTAGAAATAAAATAAAAAAAGAGTTACTAAAATAACCTCCAAACATTTTTAGCTATAGAAAATGATAGAAAAATCCTAAAAATACATATGATATATCAAAATGACCAAACAAATAAAATCTATCTAATAAAAATATAATTTCAAGTGTTTAAAATAAATTTAAAGTAAAATAATTATTAACACCATTAAATATTAAATGAAATTTTATAAAATAAAACAAAAACCTTAAACATAAATAAAAATCATTTTTGTGTATCAAAATAACTCTATTATTCTATAAAAATACTCACTTAGAGTTTTATAAACAAAACATAAAGAAAATATTTAAAGACACTTTATTCTTTGATGAATTTTATAAAAATAAAGATGATACTTAAAAATAAATAAAATTCATTTTTAAGGTCTTGAATAGATATATTACACTAGAAAAATATTAAATATATTATTAAAAAAGTATTTAATATTTTAAATAATAAATCCTTACCTTATACCTATTTTCCGAATTCTTTAAAAACAATTCTCAAGTAAGAAATAATCACAATTCTTATAAAACCTTGAGCAATTAGTGTCTTAGTACTAATTCCAAACCCATAACTTGAATTCATAATTAAACTTAAGTATAAATTTTAACTTTAAAATATGCTTTTAAAAATCTTATTAAGAATCCTTTTAAATAAACATTGGGTATCACCCATTTATATAATATGGTGAATAATTATTATATCTTAACCACTATTAACATAACTTTAAATTCTAACAAATTACTAAGATCATCTAATTATGATTCCATTAAATAAATACATATTCCTTTCATAATAGTAAAACAAATTTAATCTAATCATTCACTTAAATAGAAAGTGAATAATTCCACACCTTAGTTATACCTATCATAAATCTAAGACTTGGGAATAATTAAAATATATTACATCTTAAGTTTACTTAACCTTTTAAAATTAACTTTAGTCTCAAAGCTTATAAACATCATGTCTAATAAATCCCTTATGTTTCTATAGTTAACTTTGGTCTATTTAAACTTAAGACATAAAGCATCTCAAGTCCAAACTAGTACATCAAACACCAAAAGACATTGATCATGTTCTATTAACAATGATGGTTGTTTAAACCTTAGAAAGGAAATCTTTTCTTCAAATGTTATTCTTTTTGCCACTTCAAGCAACAACTCTAGAATAGTTCTTTCAAACCTTAATAATCCAATACATAGACTTCCATCCTAATCACCAAATAGCAACTAATCTAAATCTTAAATTACTATTGCACTCTACTTTTATATCTTGTATATCAAAACTTAAAATCCCTATAAATGCACTTCATGTGAAGTAAAAACTTGAAGATAAACCAACTGTTAAAAGAATCACCTAAGTTTACTTCACTTACAGTATTGGAGTTTCACTTTGGGGGTTTTACAAAATGCATAGCCTTACTTATGCACAACAGCATATTTCTTCTTTTAACATTAGTCCTTACCGGACCAATGATGCAGATTTCAAATATTGGATCTTATGTCGTCTCGAAGACCGTGAGTGCATAATCTTGCAATCACAAAAGGCAAGTTCAGACTTGCTCATGTCCTTTGATTATTTGCTGTAAAGTATTTTTCAAATCCAGTGTTGTCATCACCTGCATTTGAAAAAGGTCCGGAAACACTATTTTCATAATAATGTGATTATAGGTTATTTACCATGAGGTAATAACCTACTATGAAAGTTCTGGTGGTAAAGGAACATATTATCTAGGACTTAACAACTAATTTCGCCAGTGATTCTTGCACCGTATATCACGCGTTAACCATGAGATTTAGAATGGGACAGAAGAGTCAGCTGTATCTTCTTCCTCTCGCATGTAGCCGGATGTGCAGGTCGTGGTTGTTATCACTCGTAGCATGCATATTAATTGGTAATTCGTAGAGGATATGCAGCATATGGGTGGGAACCCTCAATGTCCGACGATAGTTCTGGCATCTAACGTTCTGTACAAAACATTGCCGTAATTCAATATGTCGGCATGGTGTACACCAAGGAGGCATGCAGGGTCGCGAAGGGGGCAGTGATTGGCTTGGATCTTAGACTGGGCCCCATACCAAGGAATTATGGACAAGGTCATGAATTGGTTGTGCAACAAGGCTAAGGTCTCTCATGGGTAAAGTAACGCACCTCTGCAGTAACTTGTTACTCCCTGTTTCGGGAAGGAGCTACGAACGCGGCGGGAAAGGAACTCCATGAAAGTTCTGGTAAACCCGTGAAGACTGACGGACATAGCTTTTCAGAATAAAAGCAACCTTTGAAGAAATGTTTACGAAACCCTGCATTGCCTACGACCTATGGTCTGTGGCTATAGTTATAGTGCATCAAACACTCCTTTTCTAGTGAACTTGCTGAGTACGCTCGTACTCAAAGTATCTTCTTAGCCCTTGCTAGGTTCTAAAGCTAGTAAAAACGATGACTACATCAAGCCATGCTCGAGGAATCATCATCAAAAGATAAAGCTCTTCAATGAAGTCAAGAAAGTCAACATATACATCAGCTCAAGTGAAGACGAAGTTGCTGATTAGATAAGAATAAAATCTCTATCCATAGAACCTATTTCTCTAGTGTATTGCAATAGCAGCAATGCTAGACCATTAATTAAGATATTAGTCTTAATAGTATTATAATTTTTGAAGTTGTTCATTTCTGATTCTTCTTTGTAAGAAGTTTCTTTCTCTCTCTTTAACCTAGAGTGTTCTCTGGATCTTGTGTAAAGAGTTGAGTTGTAACCTGTAGTCATGTCTTGGACCTGTTGTGTTTCTGTTGTACCACTCTGAGGGATGTAATACTAGTGAACTGTGTTTTATTGGTGTTATATCAACGACTATTGTGTACTACATCATGAAGTGGTATGCTGGGTCACCGCAGGAACAAGAAGATCCGGGAGATGAAGGAAGAGCTAGAGGCCAAGGTCTTTGAGATTGAGCATCAGCAGGGAGTGATCGAGAGGCTTCGCTCACAGAAGAGGGCTCTTAGGGCCAAGATTGAGGCCTTGACTACTAGTATTGATGAGTACAAGACCGCTATGGAGAATGCAGGTCTTACCCTTGTTGATGTGGAGATTGATGTGGAGGAGTAGTGTGGACTACTCAATTATCTTTCATCTACTGTACTTTTGATTATTGAGTCGAAATGACCATCCAACATGTGGGTGGCTTGCTATGGTGTTTTTTGCATTTTCAAACTTGTTATTTATGTTGTTCAAACTCTATGTTATTTTGATGCTTGGTTATTGTGATTGTCTATGTGATGTATTGTGCATGTTAAGCATCTATGGGTATCTCATTCTTATCCTTATTAAAACCACAGATGCCTCCTCGACGTGCCAACCCCAACCCAAAAAACAACAACAACAACAACAACAACAACAACAACAACAACAACAACAATGTCACTCCCGAGATGCAACAATTGATGACAGCACAGGCACAACTGATGCAGATGATGACCACTTTCATGCAGAACCAGAATCAGAATAACAACAACAATAACAATAACAATAACAACAACAACAACAACCAGAATAGTCCGCCAGGATTTGATATGCTCACCAGATTTCTAAGACCGAGGCCTGCAAAGTTCTCGGGAACCACTGATCCAATGGTAGCCAATGACTGGTTACGTTCAGTGAATAAGGACTTAGTGACTGTCGGCTGCACCGACGAAGAGAAGGTCAAGATTGCAGCTCATCTGCTGGAAGGGCCAGCAGCAACCTGGTGGGACAACTTTTAGATCACCACCCCCCATTGAGGATGTGACTTGGGCTATCTTTGAGGATGGACTCCGTACATCTCACATCTCATCCGGAGTGATGAATTTGAAGAAGAAGGAGTTCCACAACCTGAAACAGCGTCACCGCAGCGTGGTCGAGTATATTGAGGAGTTCAACAATCTAGCGCGTTATGCACCGGATGAAGTTGATACTGATGCCAAGAGGAAGGAGAAATTCCTCGAAGGACTGAATGATGAACTGAATCTGCAGCTGTCTGTTTCCTATGTCCCAACCTAGCAATCACTTTGTGACAAGGCTACCATCTTGGAAAACAAGATGAAACAGGTTGAGAGTAGGAAGAGGAATCACAGCTTTGATAAGCACAGCTTGGGATCGTCTCACAAGCGTTCCCATCATGATGATAGTGGGAGTTCTGGATCCCACAAATATGGAAAGTACAACAACCAGCACGGCCACAACCGCCATCATGACAACAAGCATCACCGCAGTCATGATAATGACAAGTACAAGAACCACAAGAGTGGACACAAGAGTCACCACAGTGGAGGTGGAAGTGGAAGTGGAAGTCAGCCTGCAAAGAGAGACATCAGTCAGGTGGAATGCATCAAGTGTAAGAAGATGGGACACTATGCAAATGAGTGCACAGAGAAGAAGGTTGAAGGAACCACCAAGCCCAACCCTTTCCAGAAGGGACAAGTGAACCACATCAATGTGGAAGAGATATATGAGGAATATGATGCTGTGGCTGGTAAGTTCAAACACAATTCTATTCCAGCACTTGTTCTTTTTGATACTGGTGCATTGCATTCATTCATATCAAGAGCATTTGTTGATAGAAATGGATTTCCAACTGAAAATATTGGGTGTCCTATAAAAGTAAGTTCTCCCGGTGGAGATATGATAGTAAGTCTTGGATGTCATGATCTAGTGATAGAATTTGGAAAGCATAAGTTTCCAGTTAGTCTGGTAATCCTAGATTCCCAGGGATTGAATGCAATTTTGGGAATGGATTGGATGACCAAATATGAAGGAGTACTAGATTGTGCCAACCGTACTGTCGCACTCACAACCCCGGATAAGAAACGGATTAGATTCAAGTCTAACTTCGAGTCAAAAGGGAGTAAGTTAAATTCTCTTAAGGGGGTTAGCATAGACAGTGTGCTAATTGTGAGAGAATATCCGGATGTGTTTCCGGAGGAATTGCCGGGAATGCCACTAGATAGAGATGTGGAGTTTCTGATTGACTTGCTGCCAGGATCAGGACCAATAGCAAAGAGACCTTACAAGATGTCAGTTGATGAGTTTAAAGAACTCAAGAAACAACTTGGAGAACAGTTGTAGAAAGGATTTATACAACCAAGTTCTTCATCTTGGGGAGCACTAGTTTTGTTTGTGGAAAAGAAAGATAGAAGTCAAAGGTTATGCATAGATTATCGTTCACTCAATGAGGTGACTATCCAAGAAAAAATATCCTTTGCCCAGAATCAATGACTTGTTTGATCAGTTAGAAGGAGCCCATGTGTTCTCAAAGATTGATATCCGGTTAGGCTATTTTCAACTTAAGATAAGGGAACAAGACATACCTAAGACTACTTTCACCACTAGGTATGGATTGTATGAGTACATAGTGATGCCATTTGGTTTGACCAATGCACCAGCCTACTTCATGAATATGATGAACAAGGTGTTCATGGAGTTTCTTGACAAGTTTATTGTCGTTTTTCATCGATGACATTTTGATCTACTCCAAGAGCAATGAAGAGCATGAAGGACATTTGCGTTTGATACTTGAGAAGCTTAGAGAGCATAAGCTGTATGCCAAATTCAGCAAGTGTGAATTCTGGTTGAATGAAGTTGGATTTCTTGGACACATTGTGTCAGGAGATGGTGTAGTCGTTGATCCCGCAAAAGTTTCAGTTGTAACTGAGTGGGAATCTCCTAAGTCAGTGAAAGAAGTTCGTAGTTTCCTTGGCTTGGCAGGATACTATAGAAGGTTCATGGAGAATTTCTCAAAAGTAGCTAAGCCAATGACGGAGTTACTAAAGAAATACAAGAAATTTGTTTGGACTGAAGGATGTGAACTCAGTTTCCAAGAGTTGAAGAAGAGACTAGTGACAGCACCAGTCTTATGTCTACCAGATTTGGAGAAGGATTTCCAAGTTTATTGTGATGCATCTCATCAAGGATTAGGTGCAGTTCTGATGCAAGAAGGGAAAGTTGTGGCTTCTTCCTCGAGACAACTCAAAACTCATGAAGTGAATTATCCTACTCATGATTTAGAGTTAGCCTCTGTTGTCCATGCACTAAAAACATGGAGACATTATCTTCTGGGAAAGCGTTGTGAAGTGTTCACAGATCACAAAAGTTTGAAGTATATCTTCACTCAGAAAGAAATCAACATGTGACAAAGAAGATGGCTAGAACTCATCAAGGACTATGATTTGAGTTTGCAATACCACCCCGGTAAAGCAAATGTTGTAGCGGATGCATTAAGACGTAAGGTTTATGTGAATGGCCTTACTAAGAGAGAGTTTCCATATGATCTGTGTGCCCAATTCAAAGATCTCAGATTGGAGATAGTGCCTGAGGGACATCTCATGTCATTGGATGTTCAACCCACCTTGTTGGACAAAATCAAGGAAGACCAAAAGACGGACAAGGAAATTGAAGAGATTAAGGAAAAGATTGGCAAGGGAAAAGCCAAAGGATTCCATGAAGACAAACAGGGTACTTTATGGTATGGAAAACGTATCTGTATTCCGCAAGATCCGGAGCTTCAAAAACTGATTTTACAAGAAGCACACAACTCACCATATTCCATTCATCCGGGTAACACCAAAATGTACATGGATGTGAAGGAAAGATTTTGGTGGAATAATCTCAAGAAAGATATCGCCGAACACATTTCTTTGTGTGATGTATGTAGTAGAGTGAAAGCGGAACATCAGAAACCAGCAGGGTTGTTGCAACCACTACCTATTCCTGATTGGAAATGGGACAAGATTGGCATGGATTTCATCACGGGACTGCCAAGGACTAGATCGGGATATGATTCTATTTGGGTCGTAGTGGATCGCCTAACTAAAGTGGCTCATTTCATACCCGTGAAGACAACCTATACAAGTGTTAAGTTAGCCAAGATCTATATGAATAGGATTGTGTGTCTGCATGGAGTACCCAAGAGTATTGTGTCTGATAGGGGAACTCAATTCACTTCCCATTTTTGGAGGCAACTGCATGAGTCATTAGGAACGAGATTGGAATTCAGTACTGCTTTTCATCCCCAGACTGATGGACAGACAAAAAGGACCAACCAGATTTTAGAGGATATGTTGAGGGCATGTGCCCTAGATTATGGAGCTAGTTGGGATGAAAGTCTGCCTTACGCAGAATTCTCTTACAACAACAGCTATCTAGACAGTATTGAGATGGCACCGTTTGAACTTCTCTATGGGAGAAAGTGTACTACACCATTGTTATGGAATGGTGTTGGAGAAAGAAACTTGTTAGGGCTAGAACTAATCAAGGAAGCTGAAGAGAAAGTCAAGTTAGTAAAGGACAGATTGAAGATAGCACAGTCCCGACAAAAGAGCTACGCAGATCCTAAGCGTAGAGAAGTCACCTATGAGGTAGGTGATAGAGCATACCTTAGAGTATCCCCACTTCATGGAGTGAAGAGATTTGGAGTCAAAGGAAAATTGGCCCCAAGATATGTTGGACCATTCAAGATTCTGAGCCGTAAAGGAGAAGTAGCTTATGAGATTGAATTGCCTAAATCATTATCTGCCATTCACAATGTGTTTCATGTGAGTCAGCTAAAGAAATGCCATCCGGAGATGGAAGAGACTTCTTTGAAGGATACTATAACTTTGGAGGAGGTCCAATTGGAAAGTGATCTCACCTATGAGGAAAAACCTACCAAGATTATCGAGACTACAGAAAGAGTAACTCAGACAAATACTATCAAATTCTGCAAAGTTCAGTGGAACCATCATTCTGAGGAAGAAGCAACATGGGAAAGAGAAGATGATCTTCGGAAAGACCATCCTCGCCTATTTGCTAGCCAATCCGAATCTCGAGGGCGAGATTAACCTTAAGGGGGTTAGATTTGTAACATCCCAAAAATCATGATTTATAAAGTTTGCATATCATTCATGCATTCATAAACATCTAGGATCATTTTCATATAAGATTTCAAAAACAGAAGCAAATTGTTGTCTATTATTTTATGTAAGAAAAACAATGACTTTATTTCCACTCAATAACATAAGAATACTTGTTTTAACCAGTAAAGGATTGAACATAGGTTTGTTTGATATCTCTAAAGCTTCGTCAAAGTTTTCAAAACAAAAATATGAATTCAAACCATTCATATGCCTATTGAAAATAATTAACTGAGGCATGATTTTATTTTTAAATTCAATGGGCCGATATAATTTTGAGAGAACAACAATGTTCCACACTCAAATATGTACAAGTTTCACTTTACAAAAATCAAGAAGGAGTTTGAATTCAAACTCATTTGAAAAAGATTCCTGAAAAATCAATCAGAAAAAGAAAAAGATAAAAGATTAAGGAAAGGGCCGGCGCCACCAAATAGGCCCAGCAGCAGAACCAGCCCATTAGCCAGCCCACCCGAGACCCCCTCTCTTCTCTGTTTCTCACTTGACCCGCGCATACCCACTCGCTGACGCCCCAGACCCACTGCCACGTCAACTCGTCGTCAATCCTGCGCCGGAGGACCTGCGCCTCTCTGCCGTTTCCTCCCCGAATCAATCCAATTGATTGCGCTTGATTTCCGGTGTAATTTCCCCGCTCATCCTCGCTACTTAAACCCCCTCTACCCCCTCTCCATTTTCCCCCAAACCCCAAGCACTGAACGCCCCTAGGCTGCGAGAATTCCTCGCCACGACCTCGCTGCTCCGACGAGCTGCAGCACCAATTCCGGGCAACCCCGACCACCCCTCTGCTCCTGGTTCACACGAGCAGATTCCACTTCGCCTTGCGCACCTCCTAGTAGCACTAGCTCTCCCGCTTGTGCCCCAGAGCGTCGGCAACGTAATCGACTGAGCGCCACCGTCTTCGTCTTCAACTCCGACGACCTCCCGTGGTAATTTACGACCGCCCCTCTCCCCCTTGTTGACACTCGCGTGACCAGCATCGTCTTGCGCATCTGACACACTGCTTCTCTTGCCTTGGGATGACCTGTACCCTCGCCAACGACGACGAACAAAAGAGCCCGTCGCCAGAAGGAACTCCGGCGAGCAATCTACGCCAACCTCGTGCGCCCCTGTCCCTGCAAAGACCACCTCGAGCATCAGCGACATCACGCAAACTCGGTGAGCTGCTCCACTACCTTCCTCGCTTCCTGTATCGCTGGCATCATCACCGCCCGAGCGCGCCGCCGCCAGCCACCATCGCAGCGCCGCTCGTTTTTGGTCTGTTAGATTTGGGCTGTTAGATCTAGATCCAACACATATGATAGCTGACTTAAGTGAAGGGGTACGAATCCATCTGAGCCGTGCGATGCACTTTTAATCTGACGATCCAGAGAGCCTGATCTGTGCGAAACGGTAGCGTCCAATCAGGAAGCGCCGCGTGGCTAGGTTTAGATTTAAAATCTGGAATTTCATCTATTAGATATTCAAATTTGTAAATTCAATAACTTTTGTTCTGTTTATCCAAAAAATACAAATAATATACCATTGGAATCACAAAAAGAAATCCTACACATATATGGGCTTAGTTTTGTATTTTTTTCTGTTAAAATGGAGTTTTATGCAGAGACATTTGTAGGCATATTTTGTGTATAAAAAATATTTGGAAAATGTTTTAAAGGCCAAATTAAGTTTATTTGATGTATAAATGTTTTGTTTATTGTTCAGTACTATTTTGCTTGTCTTGTTTGGTTTATAAAAATCATCACATAGCATTTGCATGCATTCATATATTTTTGCTTGATTATTTGAAATGTGAATTTGGTGTTATCATTTTATGTGTAGATTTTGGTGCTAGTGGTGATTGTGGCTGTGAAGATTGTTGTTACTCCCCCAACTACCAAGGAAAGTGGTGCTTCATACTTTTGTTCCAATATTTTAACTATGCATTAGAAATATTTTGTACAGGGCTTGCATGATAATTTTTGCTAAGTATCTATATGCTATGCTTGGGAAATCCTAGTAGTTGTAGTATTGTTAGAAATTTATCTAAGTTAAGATACTTGCTATTGCCATGCTTAGCCTAGCTAGTAGCAACCAAGGGTGGAATATATACAAGCTATGGAAAAATATTTCTAAGTCTTTGACTTATGTTTTTGCTTAATAAAACAACTAAGTGAATGAAACACCTAGGTGGAATGGTAATTGCTTGGTGGTTTTTGGTTGAGTGGTTACCAGGGCCCATTTTCCAATGGTCTACCCTGTGTATCTCACTTGTGTAATGCCACCTAGGAACAAAGGTATTTGAGATGCCATATGTTAAGAAGCTTCTAGTGCAGCCACATGGCATTATGGGCTCTGCCTGGATCATATAGGTTGCAATAACTTAGCCAAATGAACAGTTGGTGGTAGGGGATGATAGGTTTGGAGCGCGTCCATTTTGGTCTAAGGGAAGGCTTCTGAAAGGTCCTGTCTTGGTGAAAATCAAGTCTTGTGGGGAAAGTGCACCACCTCTGCAGAAGGAAGAAACTAAGTACTTAGCTGTGTCCCCGGTAATGGACTATTTAAACTCTTGTACTAGCCTATGTCTATGGAGTTGTAAAAGACTATGTTATCTCTGGAATGACGATGTAATAATGACCTTTATTTCTGTGTACTTCATCTTAAATTGTGGATGCTAGCAATTGATCCAGGGACTACCATTGCAATCACAGTGACCTTTACCTTTATAAAGGTGGGGTCTTACAAGTGGTATCAGAGCCGTGTCTATATGTAGATCTGTTGCACGAGTAGAACATAATGGTCATTATGGGCGGTGGTGCTTTTATTATCAATTGCTTCTTGTGTAGTTTACATATTGCGGTATGGTGGGATGAAGCGGCCCGGGCTAACCTTACATGACATCGTTCATGAGACTTGCTCCACGCTCAACATGCAACTTGTATTGCATAAGTGGCTTTGTGGGTGTCTGTCTCTACCATCATAGTAAAGATTCAATTTACAATGGTCACTTGATAGTTCAAGCATCAACGTTATGGTTATTGTTCGTAAGTTAGAATGGTACTTATTGAAATCCCCAAACCGCGTAAAATATGGAAAGAAAATTAGAGGCATCTAACTTTGTTTTGCAGGGGTGTCTTGTGATGTGATGTGATATGGCCATGATTGTGGTTATATATGATGTATGCAATGATCCTTATTATAAGTCGGCAACCGGTATGAGCCTTATGGTTGTCTTTTAATTTTGTTAAGACCTGCGTGTCTATTGTTCAAAGTAGTTGTAATAGTTGATGCTAGTGGACGACAACCATGGAGTGGTGCCATTGACCTTGACGCCACACCGGTGATGATGGAGATCATGTTCGTGCTTGAAGATGGAGATAGGAAGCACAAGAAGAAAGTCCATGTCATATCACATATTTTGAATTGCATGTGATGTTAATCCTTTTATGCATCTTGTATTTCTTAGATCGCGATGTTAGCATTATAAGATGATCCCTCTCACAAAATATCAAGTTATAAAGTGTTCTTCCTTATTAGGCACCGTTGCCAAGACTCGTTGTTTTGAAACACCACGTGATGATCGGGTGTGTTAGATTCTATGAGTGTATACAACGGAAGCAAGCCAGATTTTCTCATACGGAAACTAAGGTTACATCTTGACGAGCCTAGCATGTACAGACATGGTCTCGGAACACGGATCACCGAAAGGTAAAGCATGAGTCATATAGTAGATATGATGAACATGTTGATTGTTCGCCTTCGAAACTACATTATGTCTCATGATGATCGGACTTGATGTAGTGGATTTGGTTTGTGTGATCACTAAAACATTGTGAGGTATGTTGTTTTGAGTGGGAGTTCACCTAGATTAATTTAACTATTAATTAGAACTCAATTTGCTATAAACTTAGTCTAAAATATTGCAAATATGTTGTAGATCAATGGCGGCCCCTACCATCAATTTTAATGTGTTCCTAGAGAAAGAGAAGTTGAAAAACAATGGAAGCAACTTCGCAGATTGGTTCCGCAATTTGAGGATTGTCCTCAATGCTGGTTAGTTGACCTATGTGCTGGATGCACCACTAGGTGACCCACCAGCAGATGATGCTACCGATGATGAGAAAAATGTTTTTCGTGCTCGGAAGAATCAGTACTCCACGGTTCAGTGTGCTATCTTGTATGGTTTGGAATCGGAGCTTCAAAATAGGTTTGAGAACTTTGACCCACATGATATTGTCCGTGAACTCAAAATGATATTTGAGGCTCACGCGGCAGTTGAGAGTTATGAAGCTTCTGAAAAGTGCTTTAACTGCAAGATGGAAGAGGGCAGGTGCATCAGTGAGCATGTGCTTAAGATGTTTAGGCACGATAATAAGCTCCAGAGCTTGGGCATAATAATTCCTAATGTGTTGGGATTCATCGTGTCCTCCAATCACTACCACCAAGTTACACGAACTTTGTGATGAACTACAACATGCAGCGCATGGATAAGACGTTGCTAGAACTCTTGTCTATGTTGAAGTCTTCGGAAGTGGAGATCAAGAAAGAGCACCAAGTGTTGATGGTCAATAAGACCACCAATTTCAAGAAGCAGGGCAAGTCTAAGAAAAAGGGAACCTTCAAGAAGGGTGGTAATAAAGCTACCGTGCCGGCGAAGAAGACCAAGGCTAGGCCTAAGACTGATACTGAGTGCTTTTACTGCAAAGGAGAAGGTCACTGGAAGTGGAATTGCCCCCAAGTACTTGGCGGATCTGAAGAGCGGCAACATCAAGATGAAAGGTATATCCGATATACATGTTATTTATGTGTATCTTACTAGTAGTCGTAGTTGTGCCTGGGTATTTGATACTGGTTCGGTTGCTCATATTTGTAACTAGAAATAGGTGCTGCAGAATAGACGGAAACTAGCGAAAAACGAGGCGACGATGCGCATTGGAAATGGATCAAAGGTTGATGTGATCGCGGTCGGCATGCTACCTCTTCATCTACCATCGGGATTAGTTTTATACTTAAATAATTGTTATTTGGTGCCTGCGTTGAGCATGCACATTATATCTGGATCATGTTTATTGCGAGACGGTTACTTGTTTAAGTCAGAGAATAATGGTTGTTTGATTTATATGATTAATATGTTTTATGCACATGCATCTTTGATAGATGGCCTATTCTTGTTGAATCTCGATTGTAGTAATACACATGTTAATAATATTGAAGCTAAACGTTTGAAATTAAGCGATAACTCAACATATATGTGGCACTGTCGTCTTGGTCACATTGGAGCGAAACGTATGAAGAAACTCCATTCTGATGGACTTCTTGAATCACTGATTTCGAATCACTTGAAAGATGCGAAGCATGTCTGATGGGTAAAATGATGGAGCGAGCTACGGACTTATCGGAAATCATACATACCGATGTGTGTGGCCCGATGAGTATAGCATCGCATGGTGGTTATCGTTATGTTCTTACTTTCACGGATGACTTGAGTAGATATGGGTATATCTATTTCATGAAACATAAGTCCGAAACTTTCAAGAATTTTCAGGATTTTCAAAGTGAAGTAGAGAATTAACATAACAAGAAGAATAAATTTTTACGATCCGATCGTGGAGGTGAGTATCTAAGTTACGAGTTTGGCGATCATTTGAAGAATTGTGGAATACTTTCACAATTGACACCGCTGGGAACACCACAACGTAATGGTGTGTCCGAACGTCGTAATCAAACTCTCTTAGATATGGTTCGTTCTATGATGTCACTTATAGATTTACCTTTGTCATTTTGGGGTTATGCATTATAAATATCCGCATTCACTTTAAATAGGGCACCATATAAATTGTTCAAACGACATCGTATGAATTATGGTTTGGGAAGAAACCTAAATTGTCGTTCCTTAAAGTTTGGGGTTGCGAAGCTTATGTAAAGAAGTTACAGCCCGACAAGCTTGAACCTGATGACCCACAAGTATAGGGGATCGCAACAGTCTTCGAGGGTAGAATTACCCAATTTATTGATTTGACACAAGGGGAGCCAAAGAATACTTGCAAGCCTTAACAACTGAGTTGTCAATTCAGCTGCACATAGAAATAGTTCTTGCTCACAGAAGTTTATCAGTAGCAACAGTTTTTAGTAGAAATAGCAAAGTAATAGCAGCAGTAAAACAAGAGCAATAGTAACTGTAGCAACAAACAGTAGGATATGAGCGCAGTAGGCATAGGGATGGATGGACGGGCGTTGCATGGATGAGTCTAAACAAGTAACTTCAATAAGCATCCAAGTACTAAACAATCATAGGCATGCGCTCCATATATAGTCATGCGTGCTCGCAATGAGAACTTGCACAACATCTTTTGTCCTGCCAGCTCGTTACAGCGGGGCCTCAAGGGAACTACTGGCAATTAAGGTGCTCCTTTTAATAGAGCACCGGAGCAAAGCATTAACACTCCGTGAACACATGCGATCCTCACATCACAGCCATCCCCTCAGGTTGTCCCAATTTCTGTCACTTCGGGGCCTTTGGATCCGGACAATGATATGTGTACACAAACTTGCAGATAAGATCACAAACAATACTATCATAATGATTCAATAATAAGTTCAGATCTGAGATCATGGCACTCAGGCCCTAGTGACAAGCATTAAGCACAACAAGTTGCAACAAAGTCAAATAGCACTAATAGAGATACTAGGAACCATTCCCTAACAATATTAATCAATTACAAGATAGAGAACTCATCCAATCCCTACCATCCCCATAGCCTACAGCGGGGGATTACTCACTCATGGATTAGGGAAACATGGATGGTTGATGGAGAGGCGTTGGTGATGATGATGGCGATGATCCTCTCCAAATTCCCCGTCCCGGCAGGGTGCCAGAACGGAGTTTCTGGTTCCGAATTGTGGTTTCTGGTGGTGGCGGCGCAGCGGAACTCTTTCTGGAAAAACATCCAACCCCCCTCGGTTTTTAGGTTAAGAGGCATATTATAGGCGAAGAGGGAGGCCGAGCGGGTGCCTAGGGTGGCCACACCCCCTCCAGGCGCGGCCAAGCCTAACCCGCATGGCTGGGGTGTGTGGGCCGCACTCCGCCTCGTTTTCTGGCTCCGTGAGTCTTCTAGTGAAATAGAATTTTGGCATATTGATTTTTCCTGATAGTTAATTTTCTGCACAAAAACTAGACACCAAGGTAATTCTGCTGAAAACTGCGTCTATCCGTGTTATTTGCATCCAAATCACACAAGTTTAGAGGAGAAACAATAGCAGAAGTGTTCGAGAAAGTAGATATGTTTTGGACGTATCAACTCTCCCAAGCTTAGCTTATTGCTTGTCCTCAAGCAATTCAGTTGAAAACTGAGTGCGACAAAAGAACTTTCACGAACACATTTGCTTCATATGATGTAAATATTCTCAGCACAGGAGTAGACACTTAGACAATTCATAATAAGGAGTATGCAACTAAGTCTACTCAATAGTCATTGCAAGCTATGAAGAGATTCCAACTCAATAATAATAAGTAGCATGAAACATAAACATAAGCAACATTGCAATGCTCATAAAAAGGTATGACAGAGTGGTATCTCGATTGCCTTTGTTTGTAGAGCACAATATGAATGCCAAGGAACCTCTGAAGTTCAAGTGAAGACTAGAAGTAAAGATATCAGTGATACAAGCATCAATGTAATGACATAATTAACCAATTTTTGAGACAAACACAAGAATGACAAGTATGCTCTCAAGAAGGTGCTCATAGAATAAGTGGTGACTCAACAAGGAAGTGAAAAGATTTTGAAAAGTTTGAAAGGCTTCCAAATGCTGAAAGTAAGGTACTCATTAGCTTTGAGCTCCCATTTCCCCTATCATAGGCATCTTTAGATGATTAAGGTGAAAGTGAGGTCCAATATGAGTTATATGCTTGACAGACCATAAACTAGAAATCTCATGTCCCTTGAGTACAAGGGCCGCTCCTCATGCTACTCAACTTTAGTTACCAGAAAGTTCTTGTCATCGTAAATACATGTGTATCATAGAGAACTGCCAACGGGGTACCCCTTGCACATGGTACAGGAGTTGTGCCATAACCAAAATGACAAGGCAAGCAAACAATGAGCATCTCAGCAATCTTCTTATTTGCCATGGAAAAATGGTGCATTTTTCTCTCTTTCCTCTTTTCAATATGTGTCTCTCTTTTTTTTATAAGAAGAAAGCTTCATAGATTGCTCATTATGGTTATGCTGCAAGTTTCCACCATGATTAGGCATGGCTTAGGCTAGTGTCCCAGGCGTTTCTCTAACACATATACATAACTCCATGGACTTACAAGCTCCCCTTTTATTTCACACCGACGACATCCGCAAACAAAAGAGCATGATATCAACTGGGTATATATTTACAGGCGTTGAAAGCGTTCCCGGTGACAGCACGGTTCTGCTAACTCCGAGTCTATAATTTGCAAGCATATAACTTTCATGGACAGGTCACAATGGTCCAGGTTTATTAAGTGCAAGAAATAAAGTGTGCCATCAAGTTCGTGAGAGCTTTACTAACTAACTTTCTCAAAACAATCAAACATTTTATTTGGAAGAAAACAAGGCATAGTGAATATGCGCTGAAATAACAAATGATGCTAATAGGTAGGTATGGTGGACACTGTGGCAATATTGGTTTTGGGGAGTTGGATACACGAGTAGAGCTCATACTCAGTGCAAGTGAAGGCTAGAAATAGAGAGGGAGCGACAAACAAGAGAGCAATAACTGTCATAATCATGCTTGCGACAAAACATGACTAATTATGGCATGAAAGTGATACAAGAACTCTGAGACAAAATAAATCATCGAGGCTTACTGACTATTGTTTAGTCATATGCATGCGTGAGCATGTGCCAAGTCGATTCACATGAAACATTCAGAGGAGGATACCACAATATCATACCAAGTTATGAATAAAACAATGCAATCAAACATTCATATAACATGCTACAGACTATTAGCAAGCTGGAGCTAATCACAAGAAAGCAAGAACTACTAAGCATCCATAAATAACATACACTTTACATGAACGGACTAAGCATGCTCACCATGATGAGTATATGTACAAAAATGAAAACAAATAGAGTTCGTTACCAACCTCTTACCACACCTCAAGTTTTCTTAATCTTCATTATTGCCCTTCACTTGTGTGACTTGAAAAATAACATGAAACCAAAATCCACTAAGGATAGCTGAACCCTGCAAAGAACTTCACAAAACCAAAAAAGAACAACAAATATTTTTGGTGTTTTCGATTTTTTAAAGCAAGCAAATAAGCAAAAACAAACAGAGCAAAAATCTTTTTGGATTTTTATTTAAGGAAAACCAAAGCTAAAAAGAAAAGAAACAAACCAAGAGAAACAACAAAAATATTTTTGGTATTTTTGTGTTTTGGCAGAACAAAAACAAAAAAGAAAGCGAAACATGGATATACAAAGAACCGACGGAACATGATATATAGATGAGTGTGATGTCGGTATACCTCCCCCAAGCTTAGGCTTTTCGCCTAAGTGGGCCTCAACCCCATGGTGACCAAGAAGGTGCACCTCCGTAGTTCGACGAGGAGGCCCCTTCGTCCTGGTAAGATCTCGAGGACTCCCCTGTGTAGTGCACAGAGGGGTCGTATGAGGGCGCGTCCCCCTGATAGTGCCCATGGAAGCCAAGAATGCGCAGCTTCCCGTCCATCTCCTCCTTGGAGCGTGACAAAGGTCTCTGGGAAATACTGAACAAAGTGGTTTGGGGCAGAGGGATCTCTCTCTCTCTCTCTCTCTCTCTCTCTCTCTCTCTCTCTCTCTCTCTCTCTTCCCCGTCAGTAAACAACATTCTATAAACCAGCCTCTCGAGGGTAGAGCCAGCAGTGAAAAAGTGATGCGCTTTCATGGCAGCTAAGTCAAGCCTCTTAGGAGCCAAAACTGTATCATTTGGGTCAACAGAAAGGCCTAAGGCAACAACAACACATGCATCAATAATACCCCCATAAATGGGTCCCTTAGCAGCTGAACGACGAGCAATGAGGGAACCAAGATTGTACCTAGTCTCATTGTTGAGCGCAGCAGCTAGGAAGGCCAAATGATAGTTGGAAATATTGCTAGTATTCTCCCTACCAGGAACACTAGTGGCAAGATAATAAGCAAAATACCTGATAGCTGGGAGTTGAATATTTCTTATCTTTCCCCGCTGGGCTCTATGATCATCATATTTAGTTATTCCGCGGTAGAGCTCCAACAAATCAGCGGGTTGAGCTGGAATCTTCTTCACCATCCCAATCATACCAATGTCCAGGATCTCACAAAATTTCTTCAATGTCACGGAGTAAGGCCTCTTATAGATTTTGAAAGACACATCTGGCTTGAAAGCGCTGTTAGAAAAAGAGAAACTCTCCACAAAGGTTTTAGTAAGCGTAGCATACTGCACGCTCTCATCCTGCATATAACTTGTTAGTCCAACCCTCCGAACCAAGGTTAGAAAATCATTAAGAATCCCAGCAGCCTGCAAAAAGGTTGGACAAGGAAAGGTAGAACGGTGTGCATCCCCCTCATCTCCCTCGTCGCCAAATCGCGGTCTAATGAGATCCTCATTGTATGAGGGCCTGGCTCAGGACGATGATCTTGCAGGCCTTGTCCTTCTAGGTGCATCATTCTCAAATATTTCACCATAGGTATGGTTGTCCATGACCACTTTATTTTCTGAAATTTTTAGACAAACATCAAACCAAGTGATTTCCAAGTTGATAAATGATGATAAACTACTATAGGAACACATGCATCAAAATGAAATATCTAAGCATAGAACAAGCATGCAAGCTCACACAACCTGACACCTATAGCAGCAAAATAATCAAGATACAATCTACCAATCACAAATCTAATTGGACAAACGGAGGAGGCACATACCAAGGAACAATCCCTCCAAAAATCAGCATCAAAGATGGGATGAGCAAGGAGATCGAAATTCGGGAGCAAGAACAGCAAGAACTCGAGCTTGAGAAAGTTTTCCGGTGTTTTTAGGGAGAGAGAAAGAATGTAGCACCCCGGGTAAAACCACTACTAGAAAATCGCTTGCTGATTTTATCTTTGTGCATCATCATGACATCATCATGCATTTATTCGCAGAAAATAATTCTCCAAAAGCCTATTTTGTTTTCCAGAGATTCCCCTCTTTATTCAAATAAAAACCCTAGATCCGTCTAGATCTTTTATTTGTCTAAAAACTTCTTACAAATATTTTATTTTTAACAGAAACAACAATAATAAATATAAAATATTTTTATTCGGGGAGGCAGCCTAGTCGTTTAGGCCAGGCCACTTAATACCCGTCAGGCCCAGCCCGTTTTAAACCAGACCCTAACCCTTTCAATCCTCAACCAAACCCTAGTCCCACCTAATCCCACCCAACCACCCAGATCCCCACCCCACTACCGCCGCCAGGCACACATCTCACGCACGCTCCCCGCCTGGGTCCCACTCCCACCTCACGACCGCCCGTGCCTTGACCCGTTCCAAGCACGAAACCGCCCACCATGCCGATCCCTGGGCCCCACCCTGAACGTGCTCTCCACGCGCGGACACCGCTCCCTCTCTCTCCCTCAGCCCCGTTCCCCACCAACCACCGAACCCAACCCGCTGCTCGCCTCCTCCCTGCCAAGCACCGGCCGCCGTCGCCGGCCTCCTCAGGCACCCCATCTTTGGTCGTCCCGCCTCCCTCGCACCTCCCTGCCGGCTCTGCTCAACCACCACCGGCCTCGCCATTCCCCGACTCCGGCTGCGTCCTTCCTGGGCTCTGCCGCCAAGCTAGGCCCCGCAGCTCCGCTGCCCGTCGCTGCCTAGCCAGGAACCCGACGCCGGCCCGCGTCGCCTTCCCCTCGACCTCCGCCCCGCCTCTGCTCCCTCCTGACATCTTCCTCTGCTTGTCCCCCCACCGCCAGGAACCCCGCCCCTCTGGTCTACATCCTCCAACCGCCATCTCCCGGCCTTGCCCTCCACCGAACGCCACTGTCTCCCCTCCCTGCTATGCGCGCCTGGCCTTCCCCAGCATGTCCCGCCTCCTCCGACGCAGCCCTGCCCTGCTGTTCGCGTTGGCTTGGCCTCGCCACGACCGCACCATGCTCGTTTCCGTGGGCCCTGCCTCCTCATCGTCCGCGTCCGGCCACCACTGCTTCCAGGCAGCCTCGTCGCGGCTCCATCCTCCTCATCGTCTCAATCACAACCCGTGCCCTGCCAAGACCTCCTCTGTCGCTTGTTGTTTAACCATGTATGTGACCCTGTAGCACTCAAGGGGCCTCCTTTTTGTTATGATGTCACGCCAGCTCTACCTCGCTCTTTGTTCTGTCCAGCTGAAGCCGTTTGTAGATGTTCATTGTGAACACCGCAAAGATTATGGAAGCCAAAGGCTGTCTTATCAGGTTCTATACCGACATAAAGCCAAAACAAGATCTCTGAGCCCGATGAACCACGTCAAGAACCCGCGTGCTCCGAAGATCGTACCATACCCGGCGGCTCTAGATGAACCCTCTACAAGATCTTCGTCATGGAAACCCCGATGCCTTCGACACGGCGATGATGCCGTCATGGACCCGATGGCCGAGACGTTGAAGACCCGATCCCGGATCCGAAGTCTAAACCCTGACACTGGCTTCATGTTCTCCTTCACGGATGCAAGACCCCGTTCCCGGAGGTGAAGACCGATCCGGCCGAGACCGACCGCGTCGAACCCCTAACCAAGATCGTTGATACCCATGTGTGATCCCTTTTCCTCGAAGTCCTATTTTTATAAATGACCATATATCTTGTTGCATATTAATTGATCATACTCGCATACATATTGTGGTTTAGGGTTATATTGTCGATTCACCTAATAAATAAATATGGACGCCATATGCGGGCTTTTCTAGTCTAAGATGGATCCATTTAAATTTGTGCATCGAACCGGTGACATATTTTGCCTTCATAAGACAACATTTAAAATGAGGGGTATCTAAACAACATGAACCATCTAAATAAATGTCGGAACCCCGGTTCTGTTTAATATTGCCTAATCGCATCGCATCTTTGCCATGTCATACATCATACATGCATCATGCCCGATCTTCTGCCGTAGTATTAAATAGTGCATCCGATGTTTCTTCTAGTGCTTTGCTTCTTCACGGATTAGGCCGATGAGTTGATGCGAGTGTCGACCCGATCTTCGGATGAACCTTCGATAATGTTTTCAGGCGAGCATTCTCCCCCTTTCTACCTATCTTACTTTTATAGTCTTTATTTCTTCCTGTTGATCTATTGCTATCTGTGATGCGATGCTCTAGTTTTCGTACCCGTGATATCCCTTGCAGCCATTAAATTGCCTTGGACACATCCTATTACCTGTTGTTTGGTAGATAGCCAGCCTTGCGAGTCGTAGTTGCTTGCGCAGGTGTTGCGTCGCGCCGTCGATGTTCCACAGTTGTTGGAGTAATGCCTTATGTTTAATGTTGGAGATGATTATAACTTTAATTACCGTTTAATAACTAAAATTCAAGTAGGTAAATAATGCAGAGGCACAAGTGGGCAATAGATGTTATTTGGTTTTTAACCGTCCACTTGTGTCCCGTAGGACCCCGAGTACTTGATACCTGTTCTTTGAATATTCGCACTATCCGCATGTGGGACCATGAATCCCCCTAGCCAGAGCTTGAGTCATATTTATTTCTTGGGGCCACAAAGTAGTTTGGGGCTTTATTACTATCATGTACTTATGCCATGATTTACTGATTTATTTACGATTGCGCGTGGAGCGCCTGTACTGTTTTGGAACCTCGTGCCACGTTTTCGCGGTATCGACAAGCCCAGTCACACTTTCGGGTTCCCAGTCGTTTACAGCCGTCCTCACAAACCTCTGGGTCCATCTCGGAGCCGGCCAACTTCGTAGAGGGTAGCTTGGTGGGGTGGCCCCCTGAAATTTATATGAATCTTGCAATTGCTCTGTCGTGATGCCTCGTTGGGTTTTATTTGGTTTTTCTCGAGGTTGATCGTGCGTGTGTTGCTATTTGTGCCCCCTGCAGGGTAAAACTTTCTGAAAGCCGTGTCCGCGATTATGGACGACTTGGAGCACAGTATCTCGATCATAGACAACTATAACTAAAGTAGTGCTATAAATTTGACTTTATAATGACTAGTAATCAGCTTTACTATAATGGAATGGCTAAATAAAAGTGCCAACAATTGCTGGTTTGGGTTGTCACCTGTTACCATTTTATCTGACTAGTAAGTATTACAACTACAACAGAATGGCTAAATAAAAGTACCAACTGCTAGGTTTTGGGATGCCTCATGCTATATGTATCTGACTAGTAAGTACTATAACTACAACGGAATGGTTAACTAAAACTGCCCACTGCTTATTATATCAGGATGACTCATGCTATTTATATCTGACTAGTAATTGCCGCAAACGGAATGAATAAAACTGCCAACGGTGTGAGTTCCTCGGTTGACTTCCTCGTTTGGTCTCGAGGGGGAAATACCAGGATGGGTATGCTTGGTGATAGTTTCAGGTTGGATCCGAATAGGTATTTCTTATCCCTATCTGATAGCCGCCAGCTGTATTGAGTCTCTATAGGTTGTTTAGTGCATGCTACGCTGCCGCTTCAGTCCACCATACCTATGTAGGCGAGGACCGCCGATTTCTAGTCTCGCCGTGTACTGGCCTCAGTACTGACCGCTCTCTTTTTCCTTTGCCCTTTGTCGGCACCCCTTTTGTTTAAGCAGGTTTTGAGATCGACGTCGTTAGCAGGATTACCCTTCCGGCTTGGCCTGGGCAGGGTTATGGACGCCATTGGTTATTCTTCAGGGCTCTTAGCTCAATTTGCATCTTGTCTGTACTCGGACGTTGTATCGTTTTCAAGGTGATTTGGATCTTTGTATTGTATATCTGTATTCTTGACTCTTTGAGTCATTGTTGTATATTTCTATTCTGTGGGTTCCATCGTGGACTATTGTGTAATGGTATTACTTCGTTTTCCACCCGCACGCAAGTGCCTAGTGGGCACCTTTGAATCGTTTCTATGCGGGTTTTGGCGGGAATCGCTGAAACTTGCATATGGCCGATCCTGAGGGTGTTACAGAGTGGTATCAGAGCTCAGCAGTTACGATACCCCACTGGTCCAGCCTGTAGGATAACCTAGCTAACAGACGATATAGAGTGTCAAAACTATTTTGAAAAAAAAAATCGGTTGGATTGATCTGATTAGGTCTGTTTTTACTCCTTATCCCTTTGCTATTCTTCTCTTACCTCGACGTGTTTTGAATCTGCTCTCTTATCTTTTCTTCGAGTCTAGGAATTCTCGTGGTTGGGTTTCCGTCGTACCTTTAGGATTTCACTCCCTCCTCTTGTAACGGTGCTTCGACATCCGACCTTCATGCTATCTGATGAATCTTTCATCTGTTGTACCTTTCAGTGGACCGAAAATTCACTAAAAATTTTCTTTCTATCCTCCGATGTTTTCCGATACGATGAAGTCATCTACGTCAGATCTGATGATAATCTCCACCCCTCCTTTGATTCCGAACATCGCTTGTCGAGATCTTCAGTCTAATTCTGAGAATGGGTTGCGTGATTTTCTACTGCATGTGCGAAGTAATAGTTTGGGTGCGTGATGGATTGCCCCCCATGTCGACTACTCAATCTATTCGCTCTTGTACATTGAAGTGGATTAGAGTGCACCTTTTCTATCCTTCTGTCGAAGTTAGAGGTGGCCTTATCTTTTGATGCCTCTATTTTCGTATTTTGTTTATCCGGAGTACTCCCTCGACGCACATGATCAACGACCGCTCGTTGGTGGTGTTGCCGATTTCAAGATGGAGAAATAATCGTTGTTAGTGGTGTCGCGAAGATCTACATTAATCGAGAAGATTCAGAGCATCGGCTTTCTTCCCCATACTAGGAGGCGGATCTCGAGGGCGAGATCCATTGTTAGTGGTGTCGAATTGTAGCACCCCGGGTAAAACCACTACTAGAAAATCGCTTGATGATTTTATCTTTGTGCATCATCATGACATCATCATGCATTTATTCGCAGAAAATAATTCTCCAAAAGCCTATTTTGTTTTCCAGAGATTCCCCTCTTTATTCAAATCAAAACCCTAGATCCGTCTGGATCTTTTATTTGTCTAAAACCTTCTTACAAATATTTTATTTTTAACAGAAACAACAATAATAAATATAAAATATTTTTATTCGGGGAGGCAGCCTAGTCGTTTAGGCCAGGCCACTTAATACCCGTTAGGCCCAGCCCGTTTTAAACCAGACCCTAACCCTTTCAATCCTCAACCAAACCCTAGTCCCACCTAATCCCACCCAACCACCCAGATCCCCTCCCCACTACCGCCGCCAGGCACACATCTCACGCACGCTCCCTGCCTGGGTCCCACTCCCACCTCGCGACCGCCCGCGCCTTGACCCGTTCCAAGCACGAAACCGCCCACCATGCCGATCCCTGGGCCCCACCCCGAACATGCTCTCTATGAGCGGACACCGCTCCCTCTCTCTCCCTCAGCCCCGTTCCCTACCAACCACCGAACCCAACCCGCTGCTCGCCTCCTCCCTGCCAAGCACCGGCCACCGTTGCCGGCCTCCTCAGGCGCCCCATCTTCGGTCGTCCCGCCTCCCTCGCACCTCCCTATCAGCTCTGCTCAACCACCGCCGGCCTCGCCCTTCCCCGACTCCGGCTGCGTCCTTCCTGGGCTCTGCCGCCAAGCTAGGCCCCGTAGCTCCGCTGCCCGTCGCTGCCTGGCCAGGAGCCTGACGCCGGCCCGCGTCGCCTTCCCTTCGACCTCCGCCCCGCCTCTGCTCCCTCCTGACATCTTACTCTGCTTGTACCCCCACCGCCAGGAACCCCGCCCCTCTCCTCTACATCCTCCAACCGCCATCTCCCGGCCTCGCCCTCCACCGAACGCTACTGCCTCCCCTCCCTGCTAAGCGCCTGGCCTTCCCCAGCATGTCATGCCTCCTCCGGCGCAGCCCCACCCTGCTGGTCGCGTTGGCTTGGCCTCGCCACGACCGCCCCGTGCTCGTTTCCGTGGGCCCTGCCTCCTCATCATCCGGGTCCGGCCACCACTGCTTCCAGGCAGCCTCGTCGCGGCTCCATCCTCCTCGTCGTCTCAAGCACAACCCGTGCCCTGCCAAGACCTCCTCTATCGCTTGTTGTTTAACCATGTATGTGACCCTGTAGCACTCAAGGGGCCTCCTTTTTGTTATGATGTCACGCCAGCTCTACCTCGCTCTTTGTTCTGTCCAGCTGAAGCCGTTTGTAGATGTTCATTGTGAACACCGCAAAGATTATGGAAGCCAAAGGCTGTCTAATCAGGTTCTATACCGACATCAAGCCGAAACAAGATCTCCGAGCCCGATGAACCACATCAAGAACCCGCGTGCTCCGAAGACCGTACCGTACCCGGCGGCTCTAGATGAACCCTCTACAAGATCTTCGTCACGGAAACCCCGATGCCTTCAACACGGCGATGATGCCGTCATGGACCCGATGGCCGAGACGTTGAAGACCCGATCCCGGATCCGAAGTCTAAACCCTGACACTGGCTTCACGTTCTCCTTCACGGATGCAAGACCCCGTTCCTGGAGGTGAAGACCGATCCGGCCGAGACCGACCCCGTCGAACCCCTAATCAAGATCGCCGATACCCATGTGTGATCCCTTTTCCTCGAAGTTCTATTTTTATAAATGACCATATATCTTGTTGCATATTAATTGATCATACTCGCATACATATTGTGGTTTAGGGTTATATTGTCGATTCACCTAATAAATAAATATGGATGCCATATGCGGGCTTTTCTAGTCTAAGATGGGATCCATTTAAATTTGTGCATCGAACCGGTGACATATTTTGCCTTGATAAGACAACATTTAAAATGAGGGGTATATAAACAACATGAACCATCTAAATAAATGTCGGAACCCCGGTTCCGTTTAATATTTCCTAATCGCATCGCATCTTTGCCATGTCATACATCATACATGCATCATGCCCGATCTTCTGCCGTAGTATTAAATAGTGCATCCGATGTTTCTTCTAGTGCTTTGCTTCTTCACGGACTAGGCCGATGAGTTGATGTGAGTGTCGACCCGATCTTCGGATGAACCTTCAATAATGTTTTCAGGCGAGCATTCTCCCCCTTTCTACCTATCTTACTTTTATAGTCTTTATTTCTTCCTGCTGATCTATTGCTATCTGTGATGCGATGCTCTAGTTTTCATACCCGTGATATCCCTTGCAGCCATTAAATTGCCTTGGACACATCCTATTACCTGTTTGGTAGATAGCCAGCCTTGCGAGTCGTAGTTGCTTGCGCAGGTGTTGCGTCGCGCCGTCGATGTTCCACAGTTGTTGGAGTAATGCCTTATGTTTAATGTTGGATATGATTATAACTTTAATTACCGTTTAATAACTAAAATTGAAGTAGGTAAATAATGTAGAGGCACAGGTGGGCAATAGATGTTATTTGGTTTTTAACCGTCCACTTGTGTCCCGTAGGACCCCGAGTACTTGATACCTGTTCTTTGAATATTCGCACTATCCGCATGTGGGACCATGAATCCCCCTAGCCAGAGCTTGAGTCATATTTATTTCTTGGGGACACAAAGTAGTTTGGGGCTTTATTACTATCATGTACTTATGCCATGCTTTACTTCTTTATTTACGATTGTGCGTGGAGCGCCTGTACTGTTTTGGAACCCCGTGCCACGTTTTCGCGGTATCGATAAGCCCAGTCACACTTTCGGGTTCCCAGTCGTTTACAGCCGTCGTCACAAACCTCTGGGTCCGTCTCGTAACCGGCCAACTTCGTAGCGGGTAGCTTGGTGGGGTGGCCCCTGAAATTTATATGAATCTTGCAATTTCTCTGTCGTCATGCCTCATTGGGTTTTATTTGGTTTTTCTAGAGGTTGATCGTGCGTGTGTTGCTATTTGTGCCCCCCTGCAGGGTAAAACTTTCTGAAAGCCATGTCCGCGGTTATGGACGACTTGGAGCACAATATCTCGATCATAGACAACTATAACTAAAGTAGTGCTATAAATTTGACTTTATAATGACTAGTAATCAGCTTTACTATAATGGAATGGCTAAATAAAAGTGCCAACAATTGCTGGTTTGGGTTGTCACCTGTTACCATTGTATCTGACTAGTAAGTATTACAACTACAACGGAATGGCTAAATAAAAGTACCAACAACTTCTGGGTTTTGGGATGCCTCATGCTATATGTATCTGACTAGTAAGTACTATAACTACAACGGAATGGTTAACTAAAACCGCCCACTACTTATTATATCAGGATGACTCATGCTATCTATATCTGACTAGTAATTGCCGCAACTATAACGGAATGAATAAAACTGCCAACGGTGTGAGTTCCTCGGTTGACTTCCTCGTTTGGTCTCGAGGGGGAAATACCAGGATGGGTATGCTTGGTGATAGTTTCAGGTTGGATCCAAATAGATTTCTTATCCCTATCTGATAGCCGCCAGCTGTATTGAGTCTCTATAGGTTGTTTAGTGCATGCTGCGCTGCCGCTTCAGTCCACCATACCTATGTAGGCGAGGACCGCCGAATTCTAGTCTCGCCGTGTACTGGCCTCAGTACTGACCGCTCTCTTTTTCCTTTTCCCTTTGTTGGCACCCCTTTTGTTTAAGCAGGTTTTGAGATCGACGTCGTTAGCAGGGTTACCCTTCTGGCTTGGCCTGGACAGGGTTATGGACGCCATTGGTTATTCTTCAGGGCTCTTAGCTCAATTTGCATCTTGTCTGTACTCGGACGTTGTATTGTTTTCAAGGTGATTTGGATCTTTGTATTGTATATCTGTATTCTTGACTCTTTGAGTCATTGTTGTATATTTCTGTTCTGTGGGTTCCATCGTGGACTATTGTGTAATGGTATTACTTCATTTTCCACCCACACGCAAGTGCCTGGTGGGCACCTTTGAATCGTTTCTATGCGGGTTTTGGCGGGAATCGCTGAAACTTGCATAGGGCCGATCCTGAGGGTGTTACAAAGAAGGTGGCTGGGAGGAGGCATCTTGGAGGGCCACAGGTGGGCCACACCCATGTCAGGTGTGCCCCTGGGGCTGGCCGCGCCACCAGGGGTGTGCTGGCCTGGGGGGCTGGGTCACTCCAGGTGTCCCTCTGCCCCTTTTTCGAGGAAAAATTATTATGAATTTTCTAGGATTTTTCTGGGAACTTTATTTTTGGCCAATTTTCAGGGTATGAAATTTGATTTTCTCGCGGAAAAGATTTTTTAGAAGAAGCAAAAACAAACCAAAACCAAAACTATAGAAGTTCTAAGACACTCTAACAAGCAAACAACTAGCAAAACAAAAGCTAATAAGAGAAAAAGCAAAGACTAGGAAGGAGAAAAGTAAAAGTGAGCAACTATAACCACAGTGAAAACATTATTTTGTTCATTAAAATACTTTTGTTAACAATGTTGATAAAGTCTTGTTATCAAAACAATCTTATATGAAACAAAACTTTGTATTCCACAAAGTGATTACATTACCTCAAACTTGATAGCAATGGTCCTGATGACCCACAAGTATAGGGGGTGTATCGTAGTACTTTTGATAAATAGGAGTGTCGATCCCAACAAGGAGCAGAAGGTGCTGAACAGTGGTATGGAGCAGGAAATCCATGTGAATACTTAGCAACCGGATTTTTAGTGGTTTTCTAATAAGGCAACAAAACAAGGAGCAAGTAGCAAAGGTAACGAACAAACGGAGGAAGTGGCCCAATCCTTTCTTAGCAAAGGACAAGCCGGTGGAAATACTTATATGGACCAAATGTTCTCGAGGACACATGGGAATTCTGTCAAGTGCTTTCGCTTCAAATAGCTGAGTACTCTTCTTTGGTGTTGTAAGTGTTGTGTGGGTGAACATGTGCTAATGTACCGACCTTACTAGGACTAATACATACTTGTGATTAAACCCCCTGCAAACATCTGTAACTACAGGAAAGTAATTAAGATATAAATCTAACCACAGCCTTAAACTCTAAGATCCTACACTCCCTTGTGCAAAGGTGTCCTAACGGGGGTTCAGGTTTCTGTCACTCCGGCAACCCCACAATTAGTAGCCAAATACACAATGCATTCCCCTAGGCCCATAAATGGTGAATTATCATGTAGTCGATGTTCACATGACACCACTAGAAGAATAGCACCACAACTTAAATACTAAACCATTGAATAATAACTCATCACAGATTCACTACTAACAAGATGACTTATCCCATGTCCTCAAGAACACAACGAACTACTCACAAGACATCATATGGATCAAGATCAAAGATGATATGGTAATGGATAAAAATCTGTACATAAACAATAATCCAATGATTCCACTCACAAGCATCAACTACAATAGTAATTAACACTAAAAAAATTTCCCCTAAGAACTAAAGCAATATCCAACACAATTGTTACAGTGGGACGGAGTGGTGATGATGGTGCTGGTGGATATGATGGTGTGGATGATGGTGATGATGATCCTGATGAAGCCTAGCTTGATGATGGTGTTGATGGCGACGGTCTCCCCTCTCCGGGAAGGAATTCCCCTGGCAGAAATCTGTCTGGTGGACAGATCTTTCTCTCTCGGTGTTTTCCGCCCCCCAGAGGCGGCGGAAATCTATCTGGGGTTGGTCCTCGAGGCTTCGGGTTCCGTAGGGAAGATATAGGAGGAGGGGCGGAGTCGAAAGCCGGGTAGGTGGGCCACACCTGCCCTAGGCGCGGGGTCAGGTGGGCCCCCTGCGGCCCCTCTTCGCTCCTCCTTCTGGCTTCCTTCGTTTTCTGGGAAAATAATATGTTTCCATATTTTTCTGGTATTTTTCTGATCTTCACGAAATTGCACCTAAACGCCTTCTTTTCCATCAGAATCCAGACTCCGGCAGTCCATCCTCCAAGAATCATCCAACATGCATAAACGGATGAAAATTCATAGGTAATACCTCATAATAATACAAATATCAATGAATAGAGGTAAATTATGATATAGAATGGTGATGCAAATTGGGCGTATCAACTCCCCCAAGCTTAGACTTTGCTTGTCCCCAAGCGAAAACTGAGCTCAGTAAACATGTCCACAGGTTTATGGAGTGAAGTGTCGATAAAAATAAAACGAACAAGAAGCATCACACTTACCATTGCACAACTCATAGAAGAAAACAACTCACCATTATATAACTTAGCTTGCAACAAAGTACATCAGTCACAATAGAGACGCATAAAGATTAATCATAATTGGAATTCGCAAACTTGTTCTTGGTCAGAGAACACCTTGCAAATAGTTTCACAAAAGCTTTTTGTAGAAGTTTCAAAATAGGAGCACTATGTGTTCAAAAAGGTTTTTCACAAGTGAAGGCTTTCAAAGTAATACTCAATAAATAAGAGTTTTGTGCAAACAAGGAAGATAAAGAGCATGATTTAATAAATCACCATATGAATCTTGAAACACAACAACTCAAATGCTTGCTGGAGAAAGAGAGGAAGTAGGTTTACTGACTCAATTTGGAAGTAGGAGAAAGGTCCCTTTATAGAGGGAAGCAGGGATTACAAGTCATAAAGAGCTTCCAAAAGATTATGGTACTTACTAGCTTTGAGCCCTCATTGCCCCTATCATAGGCATCTTGAGATGATTAAGGTTAAAGTGCACAAAGATGGAGTATATGCTTGATGAAATATAAGTTGATAATCTCATGTCCCTTGAATATGAGGGCCACTCCTCATGCTACTCAACTTTGGTCACAAGTAAGTTCTTGTCATTGTAAGTATTTGCATATCATTGAGAACCGCCAACGGGGTACCCCTTGCACATGGCACAGGAGCTTTTCCATAACCAAAATGACAAGGCAAGCAGACAATAAGCATCTCAGCGATCTTTTTATTTACCATGTGCATAGCTTTTTATTGAGGATGCTTCATAGATAGCTCACTATGGTGATGCTGCAAGTTTCCACCATGATTAGGCATGGCTTAGGCTAGCGGCCCATGCATCTCTCTAACACAGGATACATACTCCATGGACTTACAAGTTCCCTCTTTATTTCACACCGTTGGCATCCATAGACAAAAGAGCACGATATCAACTGTGTACAGAGTATAAGTGCAATGTTCTGCTAATTCCAACGTATAGGTGCAAGCATATACAACTTCGATGGCACAATGTTTCAAGTCTATTATGGGCAAGAAAATAAAGTGTGCCATCAAGTTCGTGAGAGCTTTACTAACTAGTTTTCACATAACAAAATACTTTTTAATTCGAAAGGTAGATGAATCTTGAGAATTTGCTTGGAATAGCAAAAGCTACTAGGTAGATATGGTGGACACAGGTGGCACAGGTTTTGGTTCAAAGGGATTTGGAAACATGAGAAGTATGCCTTCTCAAAACAGTTTTTTGGCTAGCAAGGCTAGGTAGAAAGCAAGAGAGTTGAAAGAAACAAGCAAATATACAAGTAATAAAGACAAACATGCAATCTTCCTTGAAGACATAAAAATATATTAAATAAAGAATACTAAGCTTATGAGCCAACAAGAAAGAAAAATAAATGATACAAAATACTTGTAAGCTTTTTCTCTTTTTCTTTCAAACCTTAAAAAGTGTTGCTACTGACCAGAACTCGGTTTTCCAAAACCAAGTTATATCCACTTGATGCTCCCAAAGTGGTGCCAATACTGATCAACAAGATCAATCATATAATAGAGATTGCAAACTAAAATAAGAAGTGCAAAAAGTAAAAGATGAGACTTCTCATTAATATTCAATAAAGGCACTCATACCAAGGGATACATAGATAATCAACTAAAGGAGAGATACTTCCACATGCAAACCAAACTATAAGATAACCTCTCTACCAAATATATGAATCCACTAAAAAGGTAAAAGATAAAAGATAATGGTGGTGATACCGCGGCACTCCCCCAAGCTTGGAACAAGCCTAGGGGATGCCAAACCTGATGACGAATTACTCCTTTGGTGGTGGTGGTGTTCTCTTGATAAGCTCTTCAATAAGTTTCCTTAACTCCTCGAACTCAAAAGTAAGAGTACGGATTAGCTCCGAGTTTTGCTCTATACGGTTCATGATCATGTCAGACCGAGAATCCCATTCCTTGTTATTCTTTCCCCACTATTCATCCTTAGCATGATCCTTCTCTGCATTGTTAGAACATGGCATATGCCAAACCGAAGGCAAGTTCCCTTTGGGATCCTGTTGGTATTGATATTCATGTATAAGTGTATGGAAGGGTCTCTTATTACGTGGAGGAGATGACCGTGGATTGTAGAAGAGACATGGAGGTTTCCCTCCTATAGAAATTTGTGCTGTCCTCTTATGCTTGGTAGGTTGTTCCACCAAACCAATGCTTTCGACGGTAGCACGGGTGTCCGGATGCTTGTCCTCCTCCATCTCCTCTTCATCCCCAACAAGAATCTCCTCCTCCTTGGGATCTTGAGGTTCTTCTTCCTCGGGTTTCTTGCCTTTATCGTTGGCGGAGACCATGGTGCTCTAAACTTGAGAAGATTTCCTGACGGAAACAGATCGGAATGAAAACACGATGAGAACACGATGCAAGAACCTCGGTGAACCCGGGGGGTTATATTACGAAGTTTCAAGGCATAAGGAAGGTACTGACACGGAAACGAGGCGGAGACGGAGTTCGGGGTGGCACACCCCCCCAGGAGCGGCCAGGCTGGGCCCGCGCCTGGGGTGGGTCTATCCACTTCGGACTCTGTTTCCTCTTCAATTCCGCCTCGTAACTTGCCTTATGTAATAAAAACATCAAAATTATAAAAAGATTGGAGCTTCACGAACCTTCTATTTTCACCACTTTTACCTATTCAAAGACGAACTCTACAGATTCCTCTTCTCCTTCTCCTGAAAATTTCCTTCATACAAAACCCTTTCACAAACTCAATGACAACATTAGTGTAAGCAAAAACAATAACCTTTAGGTACACACTTCAACTAAAAAACCATCAACACAAAAGCTTATATAAGAGGCAAATGCAAATGATGGCAGAAATCTATCAAAACAGACCAGCAGGTAATGATTGATTTTTTCGAGAACCTTCTGTTGCTCAATCAAAAAGTGCAGAACTGATGAAAGTCGGGTAACAACTTGGAGAACAAGCTCAGAAAAATGCAGCTCCATCCTACGTACTGATCTCCCTCACGAATGTTTATAATGCAGCACAAAAAATCTGTCCCAAGACAGCCACTTTTCACAACTCCTCTACTTCACAAAAGTAGTTGAACTTGGCATAAAAAACAAAAAAGAGGATAAGGAGTGGTTATTACTGAGGTAATAATGTAGGGGTCCCAACGTTAGATAAGATTGATCCCTTCCGTGTTTACAATGCTAGTCCCTGGATCAATAGCTAGCATCCACAGTTAAGATGTAATATCAAGATACAAAGGTCATAATATAAATTTATAACCAGGAATAACACAAGTTTATTACATCAAACATAGCTCATTTGGCTATTACATTACATTTGCAGCGGAATAACTATAAGTATGGGTCCATCATCTTCAAAGTGCCACAGGCAGATGTTGGTTGTAGATTTTGTAGTCCTAGTCAATCAAACAATCTTCATTTTTAAAACAATCAACCTGCAACATTACAAGTTACAGCCACAAGGGTCAATACATTTTGAATTTTATTGGCATGCTTCACTTTTATGTATAATAAGAGTGGATCCTATCATTATATGCATGTTTGGCTAAGTAGAGTTTAAGGCTTATTTGCATAAAGCAATATTTTGTCCTATCTTTTCAAAAGGGTTTTAAAGTATTTTGTCAAATTTCTTTTCCAAGTTCCTTGAACTCCTTGGTAGAAACTCAAGTGTTCAAGTCCTTGTCAAAAATCCCTTGAGCTACTTGGTAACCCCAAGTGCATCAAGTTTTATAAAATCTCATGAGTTCCTTGGTAAAACCCCAAGTACATCATGTTCTTGAGCACCTTGGTAACCCCAAGTGCAACAAGTTTAAAAAAATCTCTTTGAATTCCTTGGTAGACACACAAGGGCATCAAGTTTTTATATTAGAAGTTGGAATGTCGAGATCTCCCATAGTTCAAACTTTAGTTGCTCAGTATTGTCCATAACCGGGGACACGGCTAAGTACTTAGATTTTATTAACTTCTGCAGAAGGAGTACACTTTACCCACATGTCACAATCCCATCCTTTTGCCACCAGTGGCCTACTGGATTAGTGCTCACCAAGATGGAGTACTGGCAGATTGAGAATGTGACGAAGTCTTTCCAAAAGGTCCTCCCATACATCATTGCTAGCTTTGTCTTCAGCCCCATGAAGCATTCCAGATCCCCATGTCCAGTAACTAAAGACAATGTATGGGTCTTCCTAATGTAATTGACTAAGCCAGAGCCATAATAGCATGTGGTTGCACACGAAAGCCACAATTGGAGAAGCATGTTTGATCTCTAAGTTTCCTAGGTGGTTTTATTTTGGAGCACAACACAAAGTGATTGCCATAGACATGGTTCCCTTTTGTTGCCACCTTCTCCAAAACTTAAAGTATCCTCCACCTAGGTGGTTCATTGAGTCCTTGTTTTATTATTTAAAACACAAGTCCTTTTCTCAATCTTTGTAAAATCTCAACATGTATCTCTTTTCAAAACATAGCATGGCTAAGCATGTACAACTTCAATATTTTCACTAAGGAGTGTTTAGAGAAATCCTATTAGGATTTAGCATAGCACAAGTATAGAAATATCTTTTCATGTATATTTTCAAAAATCCACTAAGTGTAATGAAAGTAGTAGGACTTTTGTATGATAGTGTAACTTGCCTTTTGGTAGGGAATGGGGTTCACTTCCTTGATCTTGCTAGTTTCACACTTTGCTAATTTCACTACAAGTCAATCAAGCAAATCACCAAATCAACTAACATCCCAAACCAAGGTTAAACAAACAATTTCACACACAAAGCAATGGAGTCTAAGTCATGCAAAGGTGGTTTCTTTTTGCAAGGTTGGTCTCTACTAGGTTTATACACTTTGTATGGTCCAAATTGGTCATTTACCAAAATGGCAAAGTCATTTGTAATTGGGTTTTATCTTAAGACCATTTTAAAATTCATTCATCATTTCATGTGGTGAAAATTATTCTTATCAAAGCAAAACTTTAGGTTTTTCACCAAGTGAGTTGCCTTTGGCAAGGTTTGATGTTTTGGGTTAGTAAGTTTTGGTCCAAAACATTTTCCCAAAGTTTTCCTTGCAAAAACATTTCCATGATAAAATCAAGGGGTTTATTTGGTTAGAAAATGGTTAAGTTAGATAATTCAACTTATATTTTACCAAAATCATTTTTAACACCAAGGGTTGGTTCCTAGGGTCAGTATGGTCACTAGAAACCATTTTGCAAAAGATTCAATCCTAAAATCCAATTTAAACAATTTTTATACTCTAAACAAGTACACAAAAGTTTCTGCAAATTTAATCAAGCTAACATATACTATTTTCAAAACTAAGGCCAGGGTTATCTAGGGCTTGTTCTCCTGATTTCATTGATATAAAATTTGCCAAATTTGGACATGTGGTTTGAAAGTTACAAGGGTTTGAAGTTTGCAAATAAATCTGTTTTCAAATTTCTTTTAAAACGAATTAGGTGACACGCGGCGTGTTTTAACTGGACGATACCGATTCGGGTGGATCGTGTGCTGCGGAGCGTTGGATTTAAGTTGGATCGTGCGGCATAGAACGCGTACCTCTTCGCGGTAAGTGATCTAATCGTGCTCGTTCATACTAGATCCTACGGTACTGGCTCGTTGTACCAAAAGTGAGCGGCGCCGACGGCGGCTAGCGGCGGCGCACGGCCAGGTGAGGGGTTCGCGGTGGTTCTAGGAAGCGAGAGAGGAGGAGAATAAGCTCACCGGGTTCAGGAGGTCACGGTGGTGCTCGAGGAGGTGTTGGTCTGGCGAGGGGCGCTCTGGTCTTGGCATGATTGCTCGCTGGAGTGGAGGACGGCGTCGGGTGGTCTCAGTCGTGGTCGATGACGTCGCTACAATTCACGAGAAGGCCAACCGAGGTTATGGTTAGACGCAGGAGTTCATGGTGGTGCTGTGAGCATGAACGAGAAGGAGAGGGGTGGTCTGGTTTACCGGGGAGTCATCGTCGGAGCAGAAGCAGACGGCGGCGGTACTGAAAGTTGTCGTTGGCGAGGCTCAGGGGCGTCCGCGGTCGAGCTGGTGGTACGGGGAGGTGTGTCTGGGAGAGGGGAAGCTGAGAGTTTGGTCGGGGAGGCTCGAGAAGGTGTGGCTTGGCCGGAATCGACAGAGGAAGCTCGTCGGAGCGGCGGCGGTACTGAGAGAATTGGAGGCAGCCTAGGGGCAGAGAGGAGGAGTGGTCTGGGGGAAAAGAAGGAGGGGGCGCTGGCGCTTAATAGCGTGCATTCACGGCGAGGTTTAAGGCGCGGCATCACTGCGAATTGATCGCGGCTTTGAATGGCAGCAACGGCAGCGAGGGAGGAGGCGTGGTCTGCGGGTGGGGAAGAAGAAGGAGGAGGCAGTGTGGGGTCCGCTGGTCAGTGGGAAAAGAAACGAGGGGGAGGTCCACTAGTCAGTTGCCCCGCGGGTTGTTTCAGCGGTGAGGAAAAACGGTTCGGGGTGGAGAGGAGGTGGGCTGCGAGTTGGGCTGTTGGGCCAGATTGGCTTAGTGGGCTGCTCTATTTTTTTTTGTCTGGATCCTTTTTCTTTTTCTATTTCTGATTTCTGTTTTGAATTTCCAATCAAACAAACATCAACCAAATCAATTCAAACAACACTCAAACTTTGTAATATTGAAATTAGTTTTGTTTAGTAATATGGTCAAAAGCCCAAAATAAAATAATAATAACTTTATTAATCCATTCTTTATTTAAATAAAATGGAACTTTATTTATTTAACATGGTTTGATTTATTTAATAAAAATTCTCATTTGAAAACACTTTTCAAATCTAAATCAGTAGGTTTATTTGGAAATAAAGAATATTTGGAAGATTTGTTTTAAAACAAAATAACCTCTTATTTTAGGGTCCATTATAAATTAAATAACATAGACTTTTATTATTAAAACCACTTGGGTTTGTTTTATTGAGAATATTTATTTTAAATCTAAAATAAAGCCAAAACACTTTAGTGTTGTTTTTAACACTTTATTAGTTTTTTGATGGTTTATAATTGATAGAACCTTTGTTAATAAAACTTGGATATTAAACCCTTATTAATTTATTTTAAATAAACCTTTGCTAATTTTATTTAGAATAAAATGTTTTTAATTCCAAAGCTTGGCCAAGGTTTAATTTGGCTTTATAAATTAAATTTTAAATCCATCTTTTCTTTTGAATACCAAATCTTTTATTTTAAGGATCCAGAATACTATTTCCAAAATATTTTTAGTTTCCTTTATTAAATGTTTATCCTTTAAGAATCCCTTTAGGATTTTATTTTATTCAAATGGGTTTGAGGTTCCATTTAAATTCAAAAAGTTTCTTCTGGCTCTGAAAATCAACAAAGTTTTATTTTATTAATTTATTTTCACATTACAAGATTTGGAAAATCTTGGGATGTGACAGGCTACCACCCTTAAAACAAATCTCGTCCCGAGATTTGGGGAGGCTAGGTTTACAAGCAAGTTCAAAACAACTAGGGTACTACCACCCTTAAAAATTTTCAAACAAAAATTACATATTGGCCTTCTTGGGTCTTGGAAAACTTCTCTAAGAAAACGTTTGCTTTATTTCTACACTTGATTCATGGGCCAAGGTTGAGTTTCTCCATAGGCTTGTTCAACTTGTTTTTCATCATTTCTGGACAGTTGCTTGCATAATGTCCAGGATTCTTGCAGTTGAAACAATTAATGTCCTTAAGTTCTTTGCGTTGCTCTTGTGGGCAAGTTGCTACATAGTGGCCTAGTTCCTTGCAGTTGTTGCACCACACTTGGTCAATCTCTTTATTCTTCTTGTTCTCTGGGCATCCACTGGAGTAGTGTCCCATTTCCTTACATTTACGACATTGCACAAGGCTCATGTCCTGCTTGGGCTTCTTGATTTTCCTTGATCCTTTGAATTGGGTTGTCTTGTTTGGATGTAGAAGTGGTACTTTTCCTTTGGTAGACTTGGATCCTTCTTGTATCCTTTGTTCCACCATGGCATAGATAGGACATAGACCTGGAGTATGATCACTTCCTTCACACAGGTAGCAAGTAGCTTGAGAGGTAGGACATTGTCCAACAGGATGATCTTCTTCACAATTGGGGCATTGTCCGTCATGCTCCTTGGAGGTATGATCCTTGTCTCCACAAATAATGCAAGCTGGGGCTCCATCTAGAACAATATTCTTTTCATCCCTGTTATCATAAACTCTCTGTGGATAGCTTTCTTCTATGCTAATCATTTGATTAGTCACCTTAAGCATCAGTTGAGACTGCTCTTCCAAAAACCTTTGCGGTGCTGGATCCTTATCACTATTGTTGACTAGGAATTGAGCTGTCAGTTGGTTCAACTGGTGTTGGGTTGCTATGAGCTCTTTCATGCTATCAGCTTGGTTGGTGTTGATGTCATCAACCTTGGAGTCCTTTGGAGTAGTCATCTGTTTGGGTTTGAAGGGAGTTTAGAATAGGCAAGATATTTCTAAGGAATTATTTCTAATTACACACATTACAATCTACACAAACAATGTGCATGCAATCACAAACAATCATTTCACTCAAACAACAAAGTTCAAGCATATTTTTAGGCAACAAAATAGTTTTGTTACACCACATAAGTTGGTGGTGTTGACTTAACTAAATTATGGTGGTCCATCTATATGGTTTACTTGTGATTTTTCCTTTCTTCATGATTCTTCCTATATGAGATCATGGTTTCTTTGAGGAAAATTCTTGGTTGCAATACTTCAAAGTTGTTGATGGCTTCTTCTTATTTTGCATTCCCTCAGTCTCTAAATCTTAGGCAAGATTTCCTTGTTTCACTTGTGGTCCTTAGTAGTTTCCAAGTTGAAAGTCCTTGGTGAACATGCTGAAGATGTTGAAGTCATTAGAGTTGAAGCTGTTGAAGAAGTCCTTTGCACATGGTGTAGTCTTTTGTCCATGGGTAGGTTTTCCATCAAGTTGAAGTAGAAGAGGTGTAGAATTGAAATCAAAATGGTTGAGGAAAGAGTATACAAGTTTGTTTTGTAAATAAGTTTTGGAACAAAATAACTCCTACTTTTCTAAGGGTTTTTGTCCAATCCTAGGGTTTACAAATCCTACAGGCAACACAATGCTCTGATACCATCTGTAGGGGTCCCAACCTTAGATAAGATTGATCCCTTCTCTGTTTACAATGCTAGTCCCTGGATCAATAGCTAGCATCCACAGTTAAGATGTAATATCAAGATACAAAGGTCATAATATAAATTTATAACCAGGAATAACACAAGTTTATTACATCAAACATAGCTCATTTGGCTATTACATTACATTTGCAGCGGAATAACTATAAGTATGGGTCCATCATCTTCAAAGTGCCACAGGCAGATGTTGGTTGTAGATTTTGTAGTCCTAGTCAATCAAACAATCTTCATTTTTAAAACAATCAACCTGCAACATTACAAGTTACAGCCACAAGGGTCAATACATTTTGAATTGTATTGGCATGCTTCACTTTTATGTATAATAAGAGTGGATCCTATCATTATATGCATGTTTGGCTAAGTAGAGTTTAAGGCTTATTTGCATAAAGCAATATTTTGTCCTATCTTTTCAAAAGGGTTTTAAAGTATTTTGTCAAATTTCTTTTCCAAGTTCCTTGAACTCCTTGGTAGAAACTCAAGTGTTCAAGTCCTTGTCAAAAATCCCTTGAGCTACTTGGTAACCCCAAGTGCATCAAGTTTTATAAAATCTCATGAGTTCCTTGGTAAAACCCCAAGTACATCATGTTCTTGAGCACCTTGGTAACCCCAAGTGCAACAAGTTTAACAAAATCTCTTTGAATTCCTTGGTAGACACACAAGGGCATCAAGTTTTTATATTAGAAGTTGGAATGTCGAGATCTCCCATAGTTCAAACTTTAGTTGCTCAGTATTGTCCATAACCGGGGACACGGCTAAGTACTTAGATTTTATTAACTTCTGCAGAAGGAGTACACTTTACCCACATGTCACAATCCCATCCTTTTGCCACCAGTGGCCTACTGGATTAGTGCTCACCAAGATGGAGTACTGGCAGATTGAGAATGTGACGAATTCTTTCCAAAAGGTCCTCCCATACATCATTGCTAGCTTTGTCTTCAGCCCCCATGAAGCATTCTAGATCCCCATGTCCAGTAACTAAAGACAATGTATGGGTCTTCCTAATGTAATTGACTAAGCCAGAGCCATAATAGCATGTGGTTGCACACGAAAGCCACAATTGGAGAAGCATGTTTGATCTCTAAGTTTCCTAGGTGGTTTTATTTTGGAGCACAACACAAAGTGATTGCCATAGACATGGTTCCCTTTTGTTGCCACCTTCTCCAAAACTTAAAGTATCCTCCACCTAGGTGGTTCATTGAGTCCTTGTTTTATTATTTAAAACACAAGTCCTTTTCTCAATCTTTGTAAAATCTCAACATGTATCTCTTTTCAAAACATAGCATGGCTAAGCATGTACAACTTCAATATTTTCACTAAGGAGTGTTTAGGGAAATCCTATTAGGATTTAGCATAGCACAAGTATAGAAATATCTTTTCATGTATATTTTCAAAAATCCACTAAGTGTAATGAAAGTAGTAGGACTTTTGTATGATAGTGTAACTTGCCTTTTGGTAGGGAATGGGGTTCACTTCCTTGATCTTGCTAGTTTCACACTTTGCTAATTTCACTACAAGTCAATCAAGCAAATCACCAAATCAACTAACATCCCAAACCAAGGTTAAACAAACAATTTCACACACAAAGCAATGGAGTCTAAGTCATGCAAAGGTGGTTTCTTTTTGCAAGGTTGGTCTCTACTAGGTTTATACACTTTGTATGGTCCAAATTGGTCATTTACCAAAATGGCAAAGTCATTTGTAATTGGGTTTTATCTTAAGACCATTTTAAAATTCATTCATCATTTCATGTGGTGAAAATTATTCTTATCAAAGCAAAACTTTAGGTTTTTCACCAAGTGAGTTGCCTTTGGCAAGGTTTGATGTTTTGGGTCAGTAAGTTTTGGTCCAAAACATTTTCCCAAAGTTTTCCTTGCAAAAACATTTCCATGATAAAATCAAGGGGTTTATTTGGTTAGAAAATGGTTAAGTTAGATAATTCAACTTATATTTTACCAAAATCATTTTTAACACCAAGGGTTGGTTCCTAGGGTCAGTATGGTCACTAGAAACCATTTTGCAAAAGATTCAATCCTAAAATCCAATTTAAACAATTTTTATACTCTAAACAAGTACACAAAAGTTTCTGCAAATTTAATCAAGCTAACATATACTATTTTCAAAACTAAGGCCAGGGTTAGCTAGGGCTTGTTCTCCTGATTTCATTGATATAAAATTTGCCAAATTTGGACGTGTGGTTTGAAAGTTACAAGGGTTTGAAGTTTGCAAATAAATCTGTTTTCAAATTTCTTTTAAAACGAATTAGGTGACACGCGGCGTGTTTTAACTGGACGATACCGATTCGGGTGGATCGTGTGCTGCGGAGCGTTGGATTTAAGTTGTATCGTGCGGCACAGAACGCGTACCTCTTCGCGGTAAGTGATCTAATCGTGCTCGTTCATACTAGATCCTACGGTACTGGCTCGTTGTACCAAAAGTGAGCGGCGCCGACGGCGGCTAGCGGCGGCGCACGGCCAGGTGAGGGGTTCGCGGTGGTTCTAGGAAGCGAGAGAGGAGGAGAAGAAGCTCACCGGGTTCAGTTGGTCACGGTGGTGCTCGAGGAGGTGTTGGTCTGGCGAGGGGCGCTCTGGTCTTGGCAGGATTGCTCGCCGGAGTGGAGGACGGCGTCGGGTGGTCTCAGTCGTGGTCGATGACGTCGCTACAATTCACGAGAAGGCCAACCGAGGTTATGGTTAGACGCAGGAGTTCATGGTGGTGCTGTGAGCATGAACGAGAAGGAGAGGGGCGGTCTGGTTTACCGGGGAGTCGTCGTCGGAGCAGAAGCAGACGGCGGCGGTACTGAAAGTTGTCGTTGGCGAGGCTCAGGGGCGTCCGCGGTCGAGCTGGTGGTACGGGGAGGTGTGTCTGGGAGAGGGGAAGCTGAGAGTTTGGTCGGGGAGGCTCGGGAAGGTGTGGCTTGGCCGGAATCGACAGAGGAAGCTCGTCGGAGCGGCGGCGGTACTGAGAGAATTGGAGGCAGCCTAGGGGCAGATAGGAGGAGTGGTCTGGGGGAAAAGAAGGAGGGGGCGCTGGCGCTTAATAGCGTGCATTCACGGCGAGGTTTAAGGCGCGGCATCACTGCGAATTGATCGCGGCTTTGAATGGCAGCAACGGCAGCGAGGGAGGAGGCGTGGTCTGCGGGTGGGGAAGAAGAAGGAGGAGGCAGTGTGGGGTCCGCTGGTCAGTGGGAAAAGAAACGAGGGGGAGGTCCACTAGTCAGTTGCCCCGCGGGTTGTTTCAGCGGTGAGGAAAAACGGTTCGGGGTGGAGAGGAGGTGGGCTGCGAGTTGGGCTGTTGGGCCAGATTGGCTTAGTGGGCTGCTCTATTTTTTTTTTGTCTGGATCCTTTTTATTTTTCTATTTCTGATTTCTGTTTTGAATTTCCAATCAAACAAACATCAACCAAATCAATTCAAACAACACTCAAACATTGTAATATTGAAATTAGTTCTGTTTAGTAATATGGTCAAAAGCCCAAAATAAAATAATAATAACTTTATTAATCCATTCTTTATTTAAATAAAATGGAACTTTATTTATTTAACATGGTTTGATTTATTTAATAAAAATTCTCATTTGAAAACACTTTTCAAATCTAAATCAGTAGGTTTATTTGGAAATAAAGAATATTTGGAAGATTTGTTTTAAAACAAAATAACCTCTTATTTTAGGGTCCATTATAAATTAAATAACATAGACTTTTATTATTAAAACCACTTGGGTTTGTTTTATTGAGAATATTTATTTTAAATCTAAAATAAAGCCAAAACAGTTTAGTGTTGTTTTTAACACTTTATTAGTTTTTTGATGGTTTATAATTGATAGAACCTTTGTTAATAAAACTTGGATATTAAACCCTTATTAATTTATTTTAAATAAACCTTTGCTAATTTTATTTAGAATAAAATGTTTTTAATTCCAAAGCTTGGCCAAGGTTTAATTTGGCTTTATAAATTAAATTTTAAATCCATCTTTTCTTTTGAATACCAAATCTTTTATTTTAAGGATCCAGAATACTATTTCCAAAATATTTTTAGTTTCCTTTATTAAATGTTTATCCTTTAAGAATCCCTTTAGGATTTTATTTTATTCAAATTGGTTTGAGGTTCCATTTAAATTCAAAAAGTTTCTTCTGGCTCTGAAAATCAACAAAGTTTTATTTTATTAATTTATTTTCACATTACAAGATTTGGAAAATCTTGGGATGTGACAAATAACTTCCAAGACTCGACAAAACTCTTGGGTTATCTCCCAACAAGTACTTTTCTTTAATGCCTTTAAGTTAGGCTTGAAACTTTCAAAGACGCTCACAAAGGAGATATATATTTGAAGTGAAAGAGAGCATCAAGAAGCAAATAACCAACACACTTGAGTCTAACCCACTTCCTATGCATGGGGGTATCATGAGAAAATGAATTGTTGAAACAAAAAGCCACGAGCATAGGACGACAAAACAGATGCAACTTCAAAGCTTTCAACATAAAACGGGGAAACTTAACATCATTGAGATGCATAAAACCATGTTTCCCTCTCTCATAATAACTTTCAGTAGCACTTTGAATAAAGTTGACAATATAACTATCACTGGAAACAACTTTATCATCAGAATAAGCATACTTACAGTCATCAAAAAGAGGTCCAAGGTCATAAACCAGATCGATAGGAGCAAGTTGTTCCATCCTGAAATCTTTATTAGGCAAGCTGTTTTCACAAGGAGCTTTAGCAAATTTGGAAAAGTTAAACTCATAAGAATCTCCATCAAACTTAGTTAAAAAAAATCGTTCTTACAATAAATAATAGCTCCACAAGTGTTCAAGAAAGGTCTACCAGAAATGATAGGACAAGTTTTGCTAGCTGCTGAATTAAGCACTAGAAAATCAGCAGGATACTTAATCTTACCACAAAGAACCTCCACATCTCTTACAATGCCAATGGGGAAAATGGTTTCCTTGTTATCAAGGTGAATAACCACATAAATGTCCTCAAGCTCACATGGACCAATCTCATGCATAATTCCCCTGTAAAGCTCATAAGGAATAGCACTAGAACTAGCACAAATATCACATAAACCATAGTAGCAATGATCACCAATTTTAACAGAAAGCACAGGAACACTAGCTTTTATAGCTTTACTAGGATGAGATATAATATTAGAAGCATCTTCACAGAAGACAATGTGCTCATCCTCTATATTTCTAGTGACAGTGTCTTTCACAATAGCTACCATAGGTTCAATATTCAATTGCTTACTAGGCTCCAAAGTTTTCTTTGTACCTTTGTTATTTACACTAATAATCATAGAATACTCCTTTACCTTAGCTGGCAAAGGCATTTTCTCAACATGAGATTCAGGCACAATATGATTAGTAGTACAAACTTGAGTACTTACTAACTGGAACATGATTAACGACATCTTTATAAGGAGCATGGTACTTATTCCACTTCTTCTTGGGAATTTCTATGTAAGAGGCAAAGGCCTTAAAACAGTTGGCAATACTTTGGGAATCAAGACCAAACTCATTGCTAATATCACAAAAGTCATCAGTTCCCATAAAAGATTTAATGCATTCATAATCATAGTTTATACCTGACTTTCTTCCTTTGTCATTCTCCCAAGCTTTAGTGTTTTCTTGAATACAGTCTAAGAGATCCCATTTAGCTTCTTCCTTCATACGTGTAAATGATCCAGCACAAGAAGCATATAGTAAATCTTTATCATGAAGAGAAATCCTAGAATAAAATTTATTGAGAATAATATTGTTAGGGAGTTCATGAATAGGACATTTAAGCATTAGTAACTTCAATCTCCCCCAAGCTTGAGCTGTACTTTCTCCATCAACAGGCCAACAGTTATATATAAGATTTCTATCCTTATGAATCTCCCTAGGAGGATAAAATTTAGAGTAAAAGAGAGATGCCATCTCCTCCCATTCCATGGATTGTCCATTCTTCAGCAGCTTATACCATTCTTCAGCTCTCCCTTTCAAGGATATGGAGAGTAACTTCTTATTCACCTGTTCAGTTGTGATACTTGCACACTTAAACAACCCGCATAATTCATGGATAAAAATCAAGTGATCACCAGGATGGACAGTTCCATCCCCAAAATAATAATTATCCATAACACGATTAACAATACTTGTAGGTATCTTAAAAGGATCTATCTCAACAGGAGGTGGTTCATCTACTACCCTAGCATTGGTAGTAGTTTTCCCAAACAGAAAACCAAGTGGGTTATCCATATTGGAAACGAAGTAACAAGCAGTAACAAAATCAATACTCGCAGTAAAAGTTTCCCTTACCAGTTCCACTCTTCAATAGCGCTTCACTCCCAGGCAACGGCGTCAGAAAATAGTCTTGATGACCCGCAAGTATAGGGGTGTATCGTAGTACTTTCGATAAATAGGATTGTCGATCCCAACGAGGAGCAGAAGGTGCTGAATATTGGTATGGAGCAGGAAATCCCCGTGAATACTTAGCAAACGAATTTTTAGTGGTTTTCTGATAAGGCAATAAAACAATGAGAAAATAGCAAAGGTAACGAAAAAACGGAGCAAGTGGCCCAATCCTTTCTTAGCAAAGGACAAGCCGGTGGAAATACTTATAAGGACCAAACATTCTCGAGGACACATGGGAATTCTATCAAGTGCTTTCGCTTCAAATAGCTGAGTACTCTTCTTTGGTGTTGTAAGTGTTGTGTGGGTGAACCTGTGCTAATGTATCGACCTTACTTGGACTAATACATACTTGTGATCAAACCCCCTGCAAACATCCGTAACTATAGGAAGGTAATTAAGATATAAATCTAACCACAACCTTAAACTCTAAGATCCTACACTCCCTTGTGAAAAGGTGTCCTAACAGGGGTTTAGGTTTCCGTCACTCCGACAACCCCACAATTAGTAGCCAAATACACAATGCATTCCCTTAGGGCCATAAATGGTGAAGTATCATGTAGTCGATGTTCACATGACACCACTAGAAGAATAGCACCACAACTTAAATACTAAACCATTGAATAATAACTCATCACAGATTCACTACTAACAAGATGACTTCTCCCATGTCCTCAAGAACACAACGAAATACTCACAAGACATCATATGGATCAAGATCAAAGATGATATGGTAATGGATAACAATCTGAACATAAATATTAATCCAATGGTTCCACTCACAAGCATCAACTACAATAGTAATTAACACCGGAAAAGTTTCCCCTAAGAACTAAAGCAATATCAAAAACAATTGTTACAGCAGGACGGAGTGGTGATGATGGTGCTGGTGGAGATGATGTGTGGATGATGGTGATGATGATCCCGATGAATCCTAGCTTGATGATGGTGTTGATGGCGACGGTCTCCCCTCTCGGGGAAGGAATTCCCCCGGCAGAAATTTGTCTGCCGGAGAGATCTTTCTCTCTCGGTGTTTTCCGCCCCCCAGAGGCGGTGGAAATCTATCTGTGGTCGCTTCCCGAGGCTTAGGGTTCTGTAGGGAAGATATAGGCGAAGGGGCGGAGTCGGAGGCCGGGCAGGTGGGCCACACCTGCCATAGGCGTGGGGTCAGGTGGGGTCGCACCTAGGGGGTGTGGGCCCCCCTGCGGCCCCTCTTCGCTCCTCCTTATGGCTTCCTTCATCTTCTGGGAAAAAAATATGTTTCCATATTTTTCTGATGTTTGTGAAATTGCATCGAAACGCCTTCTTTTCCATCAGAATCCAGACTCCGGCAGTCCATCCTCCAAGAATCATCCAACATGCATAAACAGATGAAAAGCCATAGATAATACCTCATAATAAGACAAATATAAATGAATAGAGGTAAATTATGATATAGAATGGTGATGCAAATTGGGCGTATCAGGTCCCAATCATAATAGTTTCAAAAATTTCTTGTGGAATGGGACGATATATTTCTCCAACCTTGATGTTCTCAATATTTTCAATGGAGTTCAAGAAATAGCTTTTAGCAACCTTCTTGGGGAAATAAACAGTATGCTCTTTGTCATTTATATTAAATGTTATTTTTCCTTGATTACAACTAATGACAGCACCTGCAGTATTAAGAAAAGGTCTCCCAAAAATAATAGACATGTTATCATCTTTAGACATCTCAAGCACAACAAAATCAGTTAAAATCAAGCAATTATGAGCCACTTGAACAGGAACATATTCACATATACCAACAGGAATAGTAGTTAACTTATCAGCCATTTGCAAAGATATATCAGTTGGTATCAACTTTTCTAACTAGAGTCTCTTATAGAGAGAAAAAGGCATAACACTAACTCCAGCTCCCAAATCACATAAAGTAGTTCTAACATAATTATTCTTAAAAGAGCAAGGAATAGTTGGTATACCTGGATCACCAAGTTTCTTTGGAACCTTACCATTGAAGGAATAATTAGCAAGCAAAGTAGAGATTTCCCCATTAGGAATCTTCCTTTTATTAGAGACAATATACTTCATATACTTTGAATAAGGAGGCAACTAAATAGCATCAGTCAAAGGAATTTGCAAAAATAAAGGTTTCATCCACTCACAAAACTTGTTATAGTGTTCTTCCTCCTTTGACTTGTGTTTCTTATTGGGAAAGGGCATAGGTTTCTGCACCCAAGGTTCTATCTCTTTACCATGTTTATTAGCTATAAAATCTTCCTTAGTGTATCTAGTATTCTTAGTGTGCTTATCAGGTTCTTCCTCAACTACCTCCTTATTAGGAGCATCATTTTTATCATTACCACTTTCAGTTTCAGCATCAGAGACATATATACTATTAGGATCTACAACAGGTTCAAGTGGTTCCTCAACTATTTTGTGTTTCTTTGTCTTTCTCTTACGAGGACTACCACTACTTTCACCTTGTTGGGAACCCTGCTCAATTATTTTAGGGTGTCCTTCAGGATATAAAGGATCTTGAGTAGCTATACCACTCCTAGTTCTAATTCCATAAGCATGTTTATCTCCTGAGGCATTAACTAGCATATCCTTTTGTACCTTAGAAAGTTGATCAATTTGAGTTGGAACCATTTGAAAGTGTTTACAAAGCATTTTAATATCATTAGAACTTCTTTCCACAATATCTTTCAACTCATTAATAGCTCTAGAGTTTTCCAATAAATGATTCTGAACTTGTTTATTAAAATTACCTTGTTTAACAATAAATGTGTCAAGTTCCTCTAAACATTGATCAGGAGGCTTACCATAGGGAATATCACCTTCATCAAAGTGGAGAGATTGTACCTAAATAGTAGATGAGTGAGGAATTGGCTTACATAATTCTTCTATAGGAGGTAGATTCTTCACATCTTCATCTCTAATACCTTTCTCCTTAAGACATTTCTTAGCTTCCTTCATCACTTCATCATTTAATGCAATTACTCCCCTCTTCTTTGGTGTTGGTATTGGAACTGGTTCAGGCACAACTGGTTCAGGAGTAATAGGCTCAGGTGTATTTAGCTCAGTTGAAGTCCAATCATCATAATTCTTGCTTATTTTAGTTATAAATTCTCCAGTATTTGTAGGAGTTATTTTCCTAAAAACACAATCAGCAAAGCTATCTAGGTATGTCCTAGAATCATCAGTTAGTCCATTATAATAAATATCAAGAAGCTCATTTTTAGGTAATGGACATCCAGGATGTGCATAAATCAAGGCACATAACCTTGTCCATGACTCAAGCAATTTCTCTTCTTCTCCCTATTTAAAATCAAAAAGTCTCTGCAAAGCAGCATGTCAAGCACTGGGAGGAAAATATTTCTGGAAAAAAGAAGCAATCAAACAATTAGGACTATGAATAGATCCAGGAGGTAATCTATTAAACCAAGCCCTAGCTTCTCCTTTTAGTGAAAAAGGGAAGATCTTAGTAACAAAGTACTTGCGCATCTTAAAATCATCAGAGAATAAAGCACTCATAGTGGAAATCTCATTCATATGTGCCACAACACTCTCATTTTCAGTCCCACAAAAAGGTTCTTTCTCAACAATGTCCAAATAGGATAAATCAAGAGAGAAATCATAATATTTATCTTTAATATCTATGGGAGAGGTGGAAAACTTAGGATCAGAGGACAGTTTAGGAATAATGGTACGTCTCTCAAGGAGACTCTTAATAGCACTAGCACCATGTGTGTTTTGGCACTCTTCAATAAATTCATCAGTAAACTCAATCTAACCATCATTAATATCATATCTCTCTCTAGACTCAGGTGATCTAACAGATATAACAGTGTCTTCACTAGGAGTTTCAATATTTCCTAGACTAGCCATAGTAGCATCTTGGAAAGGACCTAATGAACCACTCGCATCAAGAACAATAGAAGTAACATCATGAGTATCAAAAGCAGTTTTAGATTCAGCAGTAGTAGTAGTGTGTGTAGCATGAGTATGTGGTGGATGTGTAACAAGCTTACTTATAACAGACGGTGAATCAAGAGTAGCAGAGGTTTTTAAGACTGTACCTCTTCTTGTAGTGGATGGTAAAATAGGAAACTTTTCATCACGAGACTTCCCCATGATGAAAGGAGTAGCCGTGAACAATAATAGATCCAAGTGAACTTACAAATAAAGCTATGCTCCCTGGCAATGGAGCCAGAAAATAGTCTTGATGACCCACAAATATAGGGGATCGCAACAGTCTTCGAGGGTAGTATTACCCAATGTATTGGTTCAACACAAGGAGAGCCAAAGAATACTTGCAATCCTTAACAACTGAGTTGTCAATTCAGTTGCACCTGGAAATAGTTCTTGCTCATAGAATTTTATTGTCACATCCCAAAATTTTCCAAATTTTGAAATGTGAAAAATAAATGAACAAAAGAAATAATTGTTGAAATTTAGGGTAAAAAGAAACTTTTTGTTTCTAAATGGAAACATCAAAACCCTTCTTCAACAAAATTTGAATAAAAGGGAACCCAACAAAATTTCAATCAAGTGAAATGCATTCATCAATGAATGTATCTTGAAATTTAAATATTTGGAAAAGTTAAACCAAAACCTTAAACTCTAATGAAAGAAATCATTTCCAAGATCTCTCTAAGACTATGGATTTGATCCATATAAAAATCTATCAACAAACATTTATAGATGATCAAAAATGATAAATAAAAATATTACAAAACCATAGAAATTGGTTTCATTTAATTTGGAGCCATGGATAAAAACTTATGAATTCAATAAGATAAAAGGAAATAATTTCCAAAGCTAATAAATATCCTATCTAAAATCCATACCAAATCATGAGCAAAGTAATACTAAAAGGATTTGAAAAGATAAACAAATATTAAATAAAATTATACAAATTGGAATCACCAATTTTGGATCTATAAATAAAAAGATATGGATTTTATAAGATAAAGAAATAAATAAATAAGGAGTATTTAAAAGATAAATTAAATCTTAGACAAATCCAGAAACAAATGAAATGAAAGTTATAGAATAATAAAAAGGAGAAAAGGATTATTTAAATAAAATCATGAGGATTGAACAATATCCAATTTCATTTAAATAAAGACAAATTGCCTAAACTAAATAATAAATCCCAATAAAATTATTTAGAAGACAATTTAAATTTTGAATTAAATCCATAAGCAAATGGAATAAAGATAATCCAAATAAAATAAAGGGATAAAGAATATTCAAATAAAAACATATGGGATTAAACCATATTCTAATTATATTTGAATGAAGACAAATTCCCTAATATAAAGGATTAATTAAATCATGGGAAGAATAATTCGAATTGCCAAATGGATTAGAAGTTATCCAATTAACTTAAAAAGAATAAAAGAATTATTTGAATAAATAATATGGATAGGAACCATATTTAAAATCTTATTTAAATAAAGACAAGTATCTAATTTAAATAAATAATAAACCATAAACGAATAAAAGAAATTATTCAAAAATGGACTTTAAATACATTGTTAAAACAGTATAAAAACTTACTGAAATTTTGGAAAAGTTTTGAAATAAAATGAGGGTTTGAAACATTTGAATTAAGTGAAATCGGAAAATGAAATTGGAAAAAACAAAAGGAAACAGAATAAAAAAGGGAAAGAACCAACCCAACCTATCTAGCCCAACTTCTGGCCCAACTAAAGCCCACCCAGCTCACCTCTAACACGTGAAACGTCTTCTCACCAAAACCCCCACCCACACGGTCACTGACGTGACGACTCCACCATACCCCTCTCCCATTCGCTGACAATGGACCCCACTGCCGCGCTGGCATCTTCTTCCTCGCGCTGACCCCGCCCCCTTTTTCCTCCGGTTGTTTCTGCCATTGATTGATTTGATAAATTTGCGTTTAAAGTAGCAGTGATTCTCTCCCGCGACCACGCGTACATAAGCGCCTGCCTTCTCTCTCTTTTCCCTCACTCACCGCACCCCCTCCACCCCAGGGCTGCCCAAATTTCTTGTTGCAACCTCCACTACTCCGGCGAGCTTCTACGCCGATTCCGACCACCCCAGCCACCCCCACTGCCCATGGTTTCCTCGAGATTTATCGCCAGCATCTCCTGCACCTGCCAGTAGTCTCTGTTCGTTCGCGCATGCCCCATATACTTGCCTTCGTCAACAACTGAGCGTCAACGGCGTGTGCCTCAACTCCGGCGAGCAGTAGCCGACGAATCAGTGCGCCCCTTACTCTCTGGTGGGTATCCTCACAATCCTTGAACTCTTGCGCATCTTCCTGACTAATTTCCTTGACTTATTACGCCATAGGAACTCGCCCCCGTCGATGACCGTGTGAGCCCGAGCCAGTAGACAACTCCGACGAGCAATTGTCGTCAACCTCGTGCGCCCCCTGCTCTCCGACGACCATGTTAAGCATAAGGAACGCACTGCGAACCTGGTGAGCACCTTCTCCATCTCCCTCGCTTCCTGTAATCGCTGCAACGCCGTAGCCAGTGCGTCGCCGCCGCGCGCCGTCGTTGAGCGCCGCCAAGTAATGGTCGCTTGCTCATCAGCCGTTAGATCCAGATCCAGCGACGTATATAGATAACTTAACGAACCGTTATAGCTTGATCTGTGCCGCACTATTCTAATTATATCCAATGGTTGTAGCTGCGTGATCCACATGAACCGTTATCGGCCAGTAAGAACGTGACGCGTGGCACATACTTCGTTTTAAAAACAGAAACATTTCTATTTAGTGATTGGTTTTGAAAAATTCATAACTATTGATCCAGACGTCCAAATTTTGCAAATTTTATATCATTGGAATCATGAAAAAGAAACCTTTGCAACCATGCCCTTACTTTAGTATTTTGATTATGGAAAATTGGTTGTTTTTACAGAAACATTTCTAGGCCTATTTTGAGTATAAAAATTATTCTAGAAATGATTTTTGAGTAAAATCTTTTGCAAATGGTTTGTTTTGAACCTACTGACCATAAAAACCAACTTTTGGATTTACAAATATATTTTGTGACACTAAGGAATTATTCCTTTGAATAAAAAGCATTTCTAGTAAAATAAAAATGTTGCTTTGATTTAAAAATATTTTTTGAGTAAACCTTTTGAAAATGGATTTTATTTAAACAACTTGACCATAAACACTAACATTTGTGTTTAAAAACATAATTGAAAAACACTAGAAACTATTACTTTGATTTAAATCATTTCTAGCAAAACAAAAATGATTTAAATGGCCCATTTTCACTAACTTAATTCCAAATGGTTTTGCCACTTTTATAAATGACCAATAAGTTTTTTAAAATGTTTATAGTCTATTAGAAACCACCTTTCCAAATGAAAAAATCTTTTGCATGATTGCATGCATTGTTTTGTTTTCTTTATTTTATGTGGTGAATTGTTTGAATGCTAGATTGAATTTGTACCTTGATTGAATTGTAGTGAACTTTGAAGATTGTGACCATTGCAAGGTCAAGGATTAAATCTAGTTTCTCTACCAAAAAGGCAAGTGGTGCTTCATACATTTTGTCCTAATATTTTTACTATGCATTAGTGATGTTTTGAGTAGGACTTGCATGGAATTTTTACTAAGTATGTTATGCCATGGGAAATACTAGTAGATGATACCTTAGTAGAATTTTACCTAAGTTAAGATTCTTGCTACTAGAATGCTTAGTCTAGCTAGTAGAAAACCAGGGTGGATTATATTCATGCTATGAAATATTTCTAAGTCAATGACTTGTGTTTTGTTTAATAAAACAACTATGTGAATGAATCACCTGAGTGGAATGGAAGGAAAGTGTTGAGTGGTTACACAACTCTAGTATACTGGGGAAAACTTGTGTATCACAAGTCTATTATACTGGGGAAAACTTGGTATCACACTTGTGGAAAGCCACCCAGGAACAATGAGATTTGAGATGTCAAATGTTGAGAAGCTTCAAGTGCAGCCACATGGCATTATGGGCTCTGCCTGGATCATATAGGTTGCAATAACTTAGCCAGATGGACAGTTGGTGGTAGGGGGTGATAGGATGGAGCGCGTCCATTTGTTCTAAGGGAAGGCTTCTGAAAGATCTTGTCTCGATGCATCTCGAGTCTTGTAGGGAAAGTGCGCCACCTCTCGAGAGAATAAAACCTAAGTACTTAGCCGTGTCCCTGGCAATGGACAATTTGAGCATCAAGACATGGAAGCTATCAAGGATCTCCTCATCCCAATTTCTAAGTTAAAAGCTTGTGGTTGAACAAGGGTTAAAGGATCACCAATTTTATCGGTAGATGCCTTGGGTGATTTTGACAAACAAAAACTTTGTGTTTTCAAATGATAAGGAAAATATATTTTGAGCAAAGCAAGCCTAAGCTCCACTTGCCAAATGCATATAGATGATATATACCACTATTCTATCATAGTATCACTTTCCAATACAATTCAAATGTATTGACCCTTGTGGCTGTAACTTATTATGTTGCAGGTTTGTTTGATGTTAGTGAAGTGTGTTGAATAGGATTACAAGTCTACAACCAACATGATTGCTTGTGGCACTTTGAAGATGAAGGACTCCATGCTATATAGTTATTTCTGCTGCATTGTAATGAGATAGCCAAATGAGCTATGTAATATGTAATGAATTATTTTATTCCTGGTTATAAAGTTGTACTATGACCTTTGTTTCTTGATATTACATCTTAAACTGTGGATGCTAGCTATTGATCCAGGGACTAGCATTGTAAACACAGGGATCTATACCTTATAAAGGTTGGGACTTCTACATTTATCAGTAGCAACAGTTTTGTAGTAGAAATAGAAAAGTAATAGCAGCAGTAAAACAAGAGCAATAGTAACTGTAGTAACAAACAGTAGGAGATGAGCTCGGTAGGAATAGGGGTGGATGGACGGGCGTTGCATGCACGAGTTTAAACATGTAATTCAATATCTAGGGCATTGCAGATAAATAATAACAAGCATCCAAGTACTAAACAATCCTAGGCATGTGCTCCATATATAGTCATACATGCTCGCAATGAGAACTTGCACAACATATTCTGTCCAGCCAGCCCGTGGCAGCGGGGCATCTAGGTAACTACTGGCAATTAAGGTGCTCCTTTTAATAGAGCACCGGAGCAAAGCATTAACATTCTGTGAACACATATGATCCTCACATCACAGCCATCCCCTCCGGTTGTCCCAATTTCTGTCACTTCGGGGCCTTTGGATCTGTACAATGATATGTGTATACAACTTGCAGGTAAGATCACAAACAATACTATCATAATGATTCGATAATAAGTTTAGATCTGAGATCATGGCACTCGGGCCCTAGTGACAAGCATTAAGCACAAGAAGTTGCAACAAAGTTTAATAGCATTAATAGAGATACTAGGCACTATGCCCTAACAATCTTATTCGATTACATGATAGAACTCATCCAATCCCTACCATCCCCATAGCCTACCGCGGGGGATTACTCACTCATGGATGAGGGAAACATTGATGGTTGATTGAGAGGCTTTGATGATGACGATGGCGATGATTCTCCCCAAATTCCCCGTCCCGGCAGGGTGCCAGAACGGAGTTTCTGGTTCCGAATCATGTCTCTGGTGGTGGCGATGCAGCGGAACTCTTTTTTGGAAAACATCGAACCCCCTCGGTTTTTAGGTCAAGGGGTAACTTATAGGTGCAAAGGGAGGCCGAGAGGGTGCCTGGGGTGGCCACACCCCCTCCAGGCGTGGCCAAGCCTGGTCCGCGCGGCTGGGGCCACTCCGCCTCGTCTTCTGGCTCCATGAGTCTTCTGGTGAAATAGGAATTTTGGCATATTTTCCGAGATTTTTCCTGATAGTTGATTTTCTGCACAAAAACTAGATACTGATACGTCCAAAACATATCTACTTTCCCGAACACTTTTGCTATTGTTTCTCCTCTAAACTTGTGTGATTTGGATACAACTAACACGGACTAACGCTGTTATCAACAGAATTACCTTGGTGTCTAGTTTTTGTGCAGAAAATCAACTATCAGGAAAAATCCCGGAAAATATGCCAAAAATTATATTTCACCAGAAGATCCACGGAGCCAGAAGACGAAACGGAGTGGAGGCCTAGGGGCCCACACCCCTGTTAGGCATGGGTGGGCCCTTCCCGCGCCTAGGGGGTGCGGCCACCACAGGCACCCCCTCGGGCTCCCTCTGCACCTATAAGTTACCCCTTGACCTAAAAACCGAGGGGGTTCGACGTTTTTCAGAAAAAGAGTTCCACTACGCCGCCACCACCAGAGACAAGATTAGGAACCAGAAACTCCGTTCTGGCACCCTGCTAGGACGGGGAATTTGGGAAGAATCATCGCCATCGTCATCATCACCTCTCCAACAACCATCAATGTTTCCCTCATCCATGAGTGAGTGATCTCCCATTGTAGGCAATGGGGATGGTAGGGATTGGATGAGTTCTATCATGTAATCGAATAAGATTATTAGGGCATAGTGCCTAGTATCTCTATTAGTTCTATTTGACTTTGTTGCAACTTGTTATGCTCAATGCTTGTCACTAGGGCCCGAGTGCCATGATCTCAGATCTGAACTTATTATTGAATCATTATGATAGTATTGTTTGTGATCTTACCTGCAAGTTGTGTAGACATATCATTGTCCGGATCCAAAGGCCCTGGAGTGACAGAAATTGGGACAACCGGAGGGGATGGCTGTGATGTGAGGATGACATGTGTTCATAGAGTGTGAATGCTTTGCTCCGGTGCTCTATTAAAAGGAGCACCTTAATTGCCAGTAGTTCCCTAGAGGCCCCGCTGCCACGGGCTGGCTGGACAGAAGATGTTGTGCAAGTTCTCATTGGGAGCACGTATGACTATATATGGAGCACATGGCTATGATTGTTTAGTACTTGGATGCTTTTTATTATTTATCTGCAATGCCCTAGATCTTGAAGTTACATGTTTAGACTCGTTCATGCAACGCCCGTCCATCCATCCTTATGCCTACCGCACTCGAATCCCACTGTTTACTGTTACTGTTACTATTGTTGTTGTTCTATTGTCGTTGTTGCTACTACCAAACTCTTGCTACTGATAAACTTTTGTGAGCAAGATCTATTTCCAGGTGCAGCTGAATTGAGAACTCAGTGTTAAGGCTTGCAAGTATTATTTGGCTCCCTTTGTGTCGAATCAATAAATTGGGTAATACTACCCGCGAAGACTATTGTGATCCCCTATACTTGTGGGTCATCAAGACTATTTTCTAGCGCCATTGCCGGGGAGCATAGATTTATTTGTAAGTTCACTTGGATCTATTATTGTTCACTACTACTCCTTTCATCATGGGGAAGTCTCGTGATGGAAAGTTTCCTATTTTACCATCCACTACAAGAAGAGGTTCAGTCATAAACACCTATGTTGATCTTGATTCACCGTCTGTTATAAGTAAGCTTGTTACACCACCACCACATACTCATGCCAAACACACTGCTACTACTACTAAGTCTGAAACTTCTTTTGATGCTCATGATGTTACTTCTACTGTGCTTGATGCGAGTGGTTCATTAGGTCCTTTCCTAGATGCTACTATGGCTAGTCTAGGAAATACCAAAACTCCTAGTGAAGACACGGTTACACCTATTAGGTCACCTGAGTATAGAGAGAGTTATGATATTAATGATGGCTACATTGAGTTTACTGATGATTTTGTTGAAGAGTGCCAAAACACACATGGTACTAGTGTATTAAGAGTATCCTTGCTAGATGCACCATTATTCCTAAGTTGTCCTCTGATCCTAAGTTTTCCACCTCTCCCATAGATATTAAAGATAAAGATTATGATTTCTCTCTTGATTTATCCTATTTGGACATTGTTGAGAAAGAACCGTTTTGTGCGACTGAAAATGAGAGTGCAGTGGCTCATATGAATGATCTTTCTACTATGAGTGCTTTATTCTCTGATGATTTTAAGATGCACAAGTATTTTGTTACTAAGATCTTCCCTTTTTCACTAAAGGGAGAAGCTAGGGCTTGATTTAATAGATTACCTCCTGGTTCCATTGATAGCCCTGATTGTTTGATTGCTTCTTTGTTCCAGAAATATTTTCCTCCTAGTGCTAGACAAGCTGCTTTGCAGAGACTTTTTGATTTTAAGCAGGAAGAAGAAGAGAAATTGCCTGAGTCATGGTCAAGGTTCCATGCCTTGATTCATGCACATCCTGGATGTCCATTACCTAAGAATGAGCTTCTTGATATTTATTATAATGGACTAACTGATGATTCTAGGACATACCTAGATAGCTTTGCTGATTGTGTTTTCAAGAAAAGAACTCCTAGAGATGCTGAAGAATTAATGGCTAAAATAAGCAAGAATTATGATGATTGGACTTCAACTGAGCTGAATACACCTAAGCCTATTACTCCTGAACTAGTTGTGCCTGAACCAGTTCCAACACCAACACCAAAGAAGAGGGGAGTTATTGCATTAAATGATGAAGTGATGAAGGAATCTAAGAAGTGTCTAAAGGAGAAAGGTATTAGAGATGAAGATGTGAAGAATCTACCTCCTATAGAAGAATTATGTAAGCCAATCCCCCACTCATCTACTATAGTCTCCAACACTTTGATGAAGGTGATATTCCTTATGGTAAGCCTCCTGATTAATGCTTAGAGGAACTTGACATTTTTATTGTTAAACAAGGTAATTTTAATAAACAAGTTCAGAATCATTTATTGGAAAACTCTAGAGCTATTAAAGAGTTGAAAGATATTATGGAAAGAACTTATAATGATATTAAGATGCTTTGTAAACACTTTCAAATGGTTCAAACCCAACTTGATCAACTTGCTAAGGTACAAAAGGATATGCTAGTTAATGCCTCAGGAGATAAACATGCTTATGGAATTAGAACTAGGAGTGGTATAGCTACTTAAGATCCTTTATATCTTGACCCTAAAAGAATTGAGCAGGATTCTCAACAAGGTGAGAGTAGTGGTAGTCCTCGTAAGATAAAGAAAAAGAAACATAGAATAGTTGAGGAACCCCTTGAACCTGCTGTAGATCCTAATAGTATATCTATTTCTGATGCTGAAACTGAGAGTGGTAATGATAAAAATGATGCTCCTGATAAGAAGGAAGTTGAGGAAGAACCAGAGAAGCACACTAAGGAAGATTTTATTGCTAATAAACATGGTAAAGAGAGAGAACCTTGGGTGCAGAAACCTATGCATTTCCCAGGTAAGAAACTCAAGTCAAAGGAGGACGAACAGTACAACAAGTTTTGTGAGTGGATGAAGCCTTTATTTTTGCAAATTCCTTTGACTGATGCTATTAAGTTGCCTCCTTATTCAAAGTATATGAAGTATATTGTCTCTAATAAAAGGAAGATTCCTAATGAGGAGATTTCTACTTTGCTTGCTAATTATTCCTTCAATGGTAAGGTTCCAAAGAAACTTGGTGATCCAGGTATACCAACTATTCCTTGCTCTATTAATAATAATTATGTTAGAACTGCTTTATGTGATTTGGGAGATGGAGTTAGTGTTATGCCTTTTTGTCTCTACAAGAGACTCCGGCTAGAAAAGTTGATACCAACTGATATATCTTTGCAAATGGCTGATAAGTTGTAAGATTCCACCTTTATAAAGGTAAAGATCCCTGTGATTGCAATGCTAGTCCCTGGATCAATTGCTAGCATCCAAAGTTTAAGATGAAGTACACAGAAACAAAGGTCATTATTACATCGTCATTCCAGAGATAACATAGTCTTTTACAACTCCATAGCCATAGGATAGTACAAGAGTTTAACTTAACAATATAAAATAAAAGTCTTCATCTTCATGTGCCACAGGAAAGCATGTTGAGTGTAGACTCATAACCCCTAATCATCATCAGAGTAACCTGCAACATCACAAGTTACAGCCATAGTGGGTCAATACATTGGAATAGTATTGGCAAGTGATACCTTAGTAGAATATTAGCATCTAGTTTCTACATGAATTTGGCTAAGTGTAGCTTAGGCTTGCTTTGCTCAAAATAGGTTTTACCTATCAGTTGAAAACATTAAGTTTTTGTTTGGCAAAAACTCCCAAGGAACCACCAATTGAAATTGGTGAACCTTCACCCTTGTTCAACCACAAGTTTTAACTTAGAAATTGGGATGAGGAGATTCTTGATAGCTTCCATGTCTTGATGCTCAAATTGTCCGTTAACGGGGACACGGATAAGTACTTAGTTTCTTCCATCTGCAGAGGTGGTGCACTTTCCCCACAAAACTTGATTTTCACCAAGACAGGACCTTTCAGAAGCCTTCCCTTAGACCAAAATGGATGCGCTCCAAACCTATCATGCCCTACCACCAACTGTCCATTTGGCTAAGTTATTGCAACCTGTATGATCCAGGCAGAGCCCATAATGCCATCTGGTTGCACTAGAAGCTTCTTAACATTTGGCATCTCAAATCCCTTTGTTCCTGGGTGGTAATACACAAGTGAGATACACAAGGTAAACCATAGAAATGGACCTTGTGTAACCACTCAACCAAAAACACCCAAGCAATTACCATTCCACCCAGGTGTTTCATTCACTTAGTTGTTTTATTAAGCAAAAACATAAGTCAAAGACTTAGCAATATTTTTCCATAGCATGTATATATTCCACCCTTGGTTGCTACTAGCTAGGCTAAGCATGACAATAGAACGTATCTTAACTTAGAGGAAATTCTAACAATTCTAAAACTACTAGGATTTCCCAAGCATAGCATATATATACTTAGCAAAAATATTCATGCAAGCCCTATACAAAATATTTCTAATGCATAATCAAAATATTGGGACAAAAATATTAAGCACCACTTGCCTTGGTAGTTGGGGGAGTAGCAACAATCTTCACAATCACAATCACTGTTAGCACCAAAATCTACACATAAAATGACAGCACCAAATTCACATATCAAAATATACAAGCAAAAATATATGAATGCATGCAAATTCCATGCGATGATTTTTCCAATTCATGCAAGACATGTGAGACACTACTGAACACTAAACTAAACATTTATACACTAATCAAACTTTAAATTGATCTTTAAAACATTTACAAAATTATTTATATACTCAAAATAGGCCTACAAATGTCTCTGCAAAAATAATCAATTTTACAGAAGCAATTTATTAAACAAAATGCATGGTTGGATAGAACTCTTTCTCCTCATTCCAAAGATATAAAATTTGCAAAATTTGAACGTGTGGATCAAAAGTTATGAATTTTGCAAGTTTGAACACATAATAGAAATGTTTCTGTCTTTTAAAATAAAACAACGTCATGCGACAGCTTCTGATTCCACGATACCGGTTCGGTTGGATCACGCTCGTGGACCGCAAGATCTAACTAATGATGCACGGCCCAGATCTGCCCGTACCGCTTCACCTAATGTCACATCCCAAAATTCTCCTAATTTTGGAATGTGAAATAAATAAATAAGTTTGATTGATTGTTTGACCATGTTGAAAATTCTCAAAGAGAAGAAACTTTTTGAATAGAAAATCCTCTCAACCTTGAATTCAAAATCTTATATTCTTTTGTTATGACCTAAGTAGCCATAGAGGCAAAAGGGCATGGATTGATTATGGATTATTGAATTGGTGTGCAAGATTTCAAAATGAAAATCATGAAGCATTTCATTACATCCATGAAAAGTTCTCACAAAATAAATCCAAATCCTGATATGTAAATCCTATAGTTGATTCGCCCAAATGTTCCTAAAGGTAATTAAATTGACTTATTAAAACCCACTGTTGCTAAGACATAAATTATTGATAATTATAGCCTAAAGAGATCCAATTAATACTAAAAAAATTTAGAAACAAAATTGAGCTCATTTGGAGCTAGTATGAAAAAGTGATGGAATAAATACAAACAAATAAAGATATAAATAAAATGGAATATACAAGGATTTATAAATCCACTACTTCCAAACTAGTAAAAAGATTACAAATTTGATCCGATAATGATCTATTTGATTTTAGAAAAATTTAGAAACAAAAATCATGTCATTTGGAGTTCGTATGCAAAAGATATGAGGAAAACAAGTAAATAGAAAATGAATTTTTTTTTTCTAACGGGCCGGCCCACCCGGACCGAACCGCACGCGGGCGTACGTGACTGTCCCAGGTGCTTTAAAAGTCGTGCAAAAACACGTTTTCTAGACCTATCTCTATTCAAACACTCGTAACTTTTTATCTACAACTCCGAATCGACTTCCGTTTGTTTCTACTTGTTCCCTACTCCAAGGCCTATCTCTACACCATTCCAAACCTCCATATAAACTCGTGGAGCCACAGCTGTACGAGTTTCTCTCCTAGAAATCCCGAATCTACATATGGCCAAATCTTATTTCGCTTTTTAACCCATCTAGACTTCGTTGTTTGCCTTCGGTCAAAAAACGAAAGTTGTAGAACTCGTCAAAATCTTTCAATCCCGACAAACCTCACCTCCTTTCATCCACCACAGCCAGAGAATTTCGCATCGCAATATTTCAGATCTGACGGTGTAAATCCAAGATGTACTCGCGCTCGTTTCTTCAAATCCAAATTCCTTTGATGAGAAGGTAGGAGTAATGATTCCCCGCAACTTTCATGTTATAAGTTTTTCAATTTGACCTACGGATTTGTCTCTCTAACACAGATCTGTTTCTTGTCTATTCTGGGCCAAAATCAGGTCAATCTCTTCTTCTAGCCACCGGATCCTATCCAGACGGTCGAGATGCAATCAAACCGGTGCGTGCCATGTCATCATCCCGGTCAGCTTCCTCATCAACGCCACGTCAACGTCAGGTCAACATCTAGTCCCAGTCAGCATGCAAAGTCAACCTGTCCAGTCAGCGGAATATTCTCTGGAATATTCCGTTCGAATTTAAAATTGCATATTATAGATCTAACTTGTAAAATTCATTAGAAATTCATACCATGTCCAAAAATTGTGTATAATATATCAAATTGAAGATAATTTTACGTAGAATCATCTTATCAGAATAGATCCAACTTTTACTGTACGTCGTTACTGCAGTAATTTAATCGGTTTTAATGGTCTTTTAGGTTAATAAATTCATAAGAAATTATCTATAACTCCGAAAAATATGAACAATATATCAAATTGAAGCTACTGTAATGTACATTAATAATATCTTGTTGGATCTAGACATTGCCGATTATTTAACCCTTAGAAATTTAATTTGTTTTAATGGCTTTATAAATCATTAAATTCATAGTAAATTAATTGCTTGTCACAAAAATATAAATGATATACCGATGGAAAGCTGGTTCCATGTAGATCATCAATATGCCATTAGTTCAGCCTTTGACTGTAAGGTTTTGCCATGAAGATTTAAATGGTTTAATGGCTTATTTAGAGTAATAAATTCATAAGAAAATAAATACTATTCGGAAAATTACAAATAATATGTCCCTGAAATCACAATTCCGTGGAGATTACAGATATAATTTTAGTTTGATTTTTGGACAACAGAAACTATATCTGTAATCATACAAAAAGATTACAGATATAATTTTAGTTTGATTTTTGGACAACAGAAACTATATGAATCATTTAAAACCCATTAAACACTATTTAAATCATACAAAAAGATCTATAACTCCGATTAGGGTGAATCCAAGTGCTAAGGTTTTGTATTGACAATATATATACAGAGAAATTGCATGACAAATTATTTGGTACTGTTAAAACAAAAATTCATACAGAAATATTTAAACCCATTGAAATAGTGTTTTAATCATAAGAAAATGTCTATAACTCCTTTTTAGGTGATTCAAATTGCCACTGTCTCTAAATTGCATTACCTCTATCCAGTAGCATCTAGTTCACAATTTAATATGACATAAACATATTTAGTTTAATTAAAGTGGTATACACCATATTAAATCGATACAACTTTAGTAATAAAAGCTTTAGTGCATTAAATGACTTTCCACGTGCATCATGTAATCTAATTATGTTCAGAACACTAAATGCAACCATTGTGACTCATTAAATCGTCATGCATGCATCTATTCATCATTGTTTTCTTGTAATGTTGCACTGCTGTATGTTTGCAATGTTTTGAATGGTGTTTATTGTGTTTGCTTCAAACGTTAGATTGCGAGGAGTGCAACTACTGTGATTGCAACTACTATGATTGCAAGTATTGTGGTTATTATGAAAGAGGCCAATATAATTGTAAGGATTATCTAATCGACTACATCTACAACAAAGGCAAGTGGTGCTATCTTGGTCATCAATGTCCTATTGTTTTCCTATGCATTATAGATGTTTTTGTAGAATTGCATATGTAGGAATTGATGTGTATATGCTATGCTATGTCCCATATTATTCCCTAGCATTCCTTGTTTATGAGCCACTGTTGGTAGATGTGCTTAGCCATGCTATGATGAACGAGGGCTGGATTACATCACTAAAGTTGTTTCTAAATGTGTTGGTTTGCGAAAACTAAAACAACTTAATCAATGAATCTCATGGGTGTGATGGGATTGATAATTTTTGGTGGTATCATTGCGGAAAGGCACCCAGGACACTGAGAAATGATTGGTTTCTTTGTTTGGAAGCTTTCGTGTGCAACCATGTGCCAATAATGAAATGGGCGGTTGGCTGAACTCAGTAGGTTGTGGTAACTCGAACCCGCGTATCTAGAGATGTAGATAGTGTAGGTTGGACCAGTGCGCGTCGGGATTGGGGAGCTACTTCCCGAACGGTTCCTTCTTGGACTTCTCCCTATCATCACCCAATATGAGAGTGGTGGTACGAGCTGGGCTGGCCAAGTCACATGGGTAAAGTGTACTAACCCCTGCAGGGTGTATAAACTAAGTGCTTAGCCGTGTCCCCGGTCATGGACAATTTGAGCGACCTGATACTGATGCTATGATATTTCTCACTCATCCTTATTTCTTAATTACTTAAAACTTGTTGGGTGAACATAATTGGGTAGGAGCACCTGGGAGTGAACCAGAGTGTCCTATTTATCGTATTGGAAAACTACTTTGTTACAAATGTTAGGATAAAACTGTTGCTTTATGCAAATGAGCCTGAACTCCACTTGGCCAAATAAGCATGTAGTTGATAGATCTGTTGTTAACCACTTTAGCCTACTTGCCATACATTCAATGTATTGACCATTCGTGGCTGCAACGTTTCATGTTGCAGGTTATATCGTATCTGAGTGATCGTTCATAGGTCGCGAGACTCCACTCAACAATTGTTCGCCTGTGGCACATTTGAAGGATGGAGATCTACCTTGTATTCGTTTTTTGATATGTACTTGAATAAATAATGTAAATTCTGGATCATATTCGTTGTATTTATGATGCACAGTTATATTTGGTATCATTTTGTACTGTGTGTGCTAGTGAACCGATCCAGGGATTGGCACTATACACATGAACTTAGCCTTATCAGGCGAGGGTGTTAGACCTAAGATCTAATCGTGGCCGTGGGATCTAGATCTAACGGGCAGCTTTGCCCTCACCAAAGCCTGGCGGCGCTAAGTCAACGACGAGCGGCGGCGTGCTTAGTCAGTGATGGTCCGGTGGTTCTGGGAAGCAAGGGAGGAAACGGAGGGGCTTACCGAGCTCATGGGGTCGTCACGGTGCTCAAGGTGGTCGAAGGAGGGACAGGGGCGCACGAACTCGACGTCTATTGCTCGCCGGAGATGCGTTGGTCGTCAGGTACGGCTGCTCGTCGTCGTTGGCGAGGTTACAGATTGCGCCTAGCCAAATGAACGGTGCCGTTAGATGCGCAAGGTGATGCTGGTCATGCGAGTATCAAAGAGAGGGCAAGGCGCGGTCAGAACTAACCAGAAAATCTCGCCGGAGATGATGGTTTCGTCGGACACGCGTAGTCGTCGACATTGCTGAAGCTCTGGATGATCCTAGCACACAGCAGCAGTGTTAAACGACGCGCAAGGATGCAGTGATCAAGCTATCAAGACCAGGAGGCAAGGGGCGGGGAGTTCTCACCGGAATTTGCCGCCGGAGACGCTCGATACCGCGGCGGAGTGAGCTCGATTGTGGGCAGCCTGGTGGCTCTCTGTGGTTGTGGCTTGAGGGAAAATGAGCGGAAGGAGGAGGAGGTTAAATAGCTGGGGCGAGAGAGGGAATTACGCTGGCGTTTACTCGCAATTAAGCGTGGAATCAAATCGGAGAAACGGCCGCGGGGAGCAGTTCCTCCGGCGCGTGATTGACGACGATGCTGAGGTGGCGGTGGGGTCAGAGCGTCAGTGAGGGAGGGGTACGCAGGCGGGTGAGAAACAGAGGGGGAGGGGAAATCCCGGGTGGGCTGCATTTGCTACTGGGCCGAAAGAGTGGCGCCGGCCTGTTTCCAATTCTTTTATCATTTTTCTTTTCTGTTTTGAGTTTTTGGAAACATTTTCAAATGGTTTTCAAATGAATCTGAATTCAAATTTTCTCTGAACCTTTATAGGATGGAACATGCACTTATTTGAGTACTTAACACTGTTGTTTACTCAAATTTATATTGTCCCATTGGGATTTAAATTAAACAAAGCCTTTATCATTTATTTAATAAAGACATATGAATGGTTTTAAAATCATATTTTTTTTGAAAACTTTGTCCAAGCTTTAGAAAATATCAATCAATCTTAGGATCAATTCTCTACTGATCAAAACAAGCATTTCCTTCTTATAAGGTAGCAATAAGGCTAATGCCTTGCTTTACATAAAATGATAGATCACAAAGTTTCTGTTTTAGAAGAAATGATCCTAAAATGAGTATGAATGCATGAATGATATGCAAATTTTGGAAACATGATTTTAGGGATGTTACATAAGTAAACTACTGTTCCTGTTGGTATATGTGAGGATGTTCCTGTTCAAGTGGCTCATAATTTCTTGGTTTTAACTGATTTTGTTGTGCTTGAAATGTTTGAAGATGATAATATGTCTATTATTCTTGGAAGACCTTTTCTTAATACTACAGGTGCTGTCATCAATTGTAATCAAGGAAAGGTAACATTCAATATGAATGACAAATAGCATACTGTCTACTTCCCCAAGAAGGTTGCTAAGAGCTATTGCCTGAATTCTGTTGAAAATATTGAGATCATCAAGGTTGGAGAGATATATTGTCCCATTCCACAAGAAAATTTTCAAACTATTATGGTTGGGACCATTGCTATCAAGTATGAGGTAACATAATCACCTTATGGAATGCAAATTTTTGTTTCATATAAGATTGTGTTGGTAACAAGACTTGATCAACCTTGTTAACAAAAGGATTTTAATGAAACAAAATAATGCTTTCACTGTGGTTATACTTGCTTTCTTTTACTTTTCTCCTTTCCAATCTTTGCTCTTCGTTGTGCCTAACTTAAAGACGTTAAAGAAAAAGAACTTTTTGGGAAATAACCCAAGAGTTTCCTTGAGTATTGGAAGTTATTACTTCAGTAATGACCTCTCCTTATCCTTTTTGTTTGATTTTTGTGTCAAGAATGACCTCTAATGAGAGGGAAGTAAGATTTGGGGAGTTGCTGTCCCGAAACAGATTTCTATCCTCCACCATAAAAATTCGTGAGGAGTCTATGTAAGTCGGATTGAGCTGAAAATTTACAAATAAATCCCCCAGTATGTTATCTAACTTTCGTCAGTCCAACACTTTTTTATTTGAGCAACATAAGGTCTTCGAAAAAATCAGTTTCTACCTGCTGGTCTGTTTTGATAGATTTCTACCATTATTTGCATTTGCTTCTTATTATTGATTCCTTTTCGGGTTCTTTTTGGGAAATTGAGCTTTTTGAGGGAATTTCTACAGTAGCTTGTGTCTTTAGTGAAAGTTTTGCTGTTTTAAATCTAAACCCCAAAGGTATTTTATCTTTTGAATGCACTAATGTTGCTAATGAAGATTGTGTGAAGTTTTGTATGAAGGAAAATTTCCAGGTGTAAGGAAAGAATGATGTAATGAGATGAAGAATGGACAAAAGCTCAAGCTTGGAGGAGCCACCCCGTGTCACCACAAGAAATATTCAAGAGGTACAAGCGTCAAAGCTTGGGGGTGCCCAAGGCATCCCCTTCTTCATCAATAAAATCTCAGGTCTTTCTAGACACTTCGTTTTTATTGTTTCATACATAGTTGTGTTGATTCTTGGAGCGTCTTAGTTTTTGTTTTTGGTTTTCTTTTACTTTGCTTTGGTTTTTGTTAAAAGAAAAATCCAAAAAGATTTTGCTTTGTTTGGTTTGGTTCGTTTTTGTTTGGTTTTTCTTTGTTTGCTTGTTTCTAAAAAAATCGAAAACACCAAAAATATTTGTTGTTCTTCTTTGGTTTTGTGAGTTCTTTGCAGGGTTCATCCGTCCTTAGTGGATTTTGGATTCATGTTAATTATTCAAGTCACACAAGTGAAGGGCAATAATGAAGATTAAGACAACTCGAGGTGTGGTAAGAGGCTGGTAACGAACTCTATTTGTTTCATTTTTGTACATATACTCATCATTGTGAGCATTCTTAGCCTGTTTGTGTAAGGTGTATGTCATTATGGATGCTTAGTATTTCTTGCTTGTCTATAATTAGCTCCAGCTTGCTAATAGTTTGTAGCATGTCATATGAATATTTGCTTGCATTGTTTTATTCATACTTTGGTATGATATTGTGGTATCCTCCTCTGACTGTTCATGTGAATCGACTTGGCACATGCTCACGCATGCATATGACTAATCAATAGTCAGTAATCCTCGATGATTTATTTTTCCTCAGAGTTCTTGTATCACTTTCATGCCATAGTTAGTCATGTTTTGTTGCAAGCATGATTATGACAGCTATTGCTCTCTCGTTTGTCGCTCCCTCTCTATTGCCAGCCTTCACTTGCACTGAGTACGTGCTCTATCTGTGATTCTAAATTCCCAAAACCAATATTACCAGTTGTGTCCACCATACCTACCTATTAGCATCATTTGCTATTTTCAGTGCATGTTCCATATGCCGTGTTTTTTTCCAAAATAAAATGTTTGTCTGTTTTGATAAAGTTAGTTAGTAAAGCTCTCAGGAACTTAATGGAACACTTTATTCCTTGCGCTTAATAATCCTGAACCATTGTGACTAGTCCATGAAAGTTATATGCTTCCTAATTATATGCTGGGAGTCAGCAGAACCGTGCTGCCACGAGGAACGCTTTCAACGCTTTTTGGATATCTCATCCAGTTGATTCCTTGCTCTTTTGTTTATGGATGTAGACGATGTGAAATAAAAGGGGAAGTTGTTAGTTCATGGAGTTTATACATTGTGTTAGATAAACGCTTGGGCCGCTAGCCTAAGCCATGCTTAATCATGGTGGAAACTTGCAGCATCACCATAATGAGCATCTATGAATCGTCCTTAATAAAAAGCAATGCATATGGTAAATAAAAAGATTTCTGAGATGATCATTGTCTGCTTGCCTTGTCATTTTGGTTATGCGAAAGCTCCTATACCATGTGCAAGGGGTACCCCGTTGGCGGTTCTCGATGATATGCATGTATTCACAATGACAAGAAATTTTAGGTGACCAAAGTTGAGTAGCATGCGGAGCGACCCTCGTACTCAAGGGACTTGGGATTTCCAGTCTATGGTCTGTCAAGCATATGATTCAGAGTGGACCTCACTTTCACCTTAACCACATGAAGATGCCTATGATAGGGGCAATGAGAGCTCAAAGCTAATGAGTACCTTCCTTTCAGCATTGGGAAGCCTTTCAAACCTTCACAAAACCGTTTTTCACAACCTTGTTGAGTCACCACTTATTCTATGAGCACCTTCTTGAGAGCATAGTTGTCATTTTTCTATTTGTTCCAAAACTTGGTTAATTATGTCATGACTTTGATGCTTGTATCTCTGATATCTTTATCTCTAGTCTTCATGTGAACTTTAGAGGTGCCTTGGCATTTATATTGAGCTCTTCAAACAAAGGCAAGCGAGATACCACTCTATCATACCTTATTATGAGCATTGCAATGTTGCTTATGTTTATGTTTCATGCTACTTATTATTATTGAGCTGGTTTCTCGTCATAGCTTGCAATGACTATTGAGTAGACTTAGTTGCATACTCTATATTATGAATTGTCTAAACAGCTACTCCTGTGCTGAGAATATTTACATCATATCAAGCAAAGTGTTCGTGAAAGTTCTTTTATCGCACTCAGTTTTGAACTGAATTGCTTGAGGACAAGCAATAAGCTAAGCTTGGGGGAGTTGATACGTCCAACATGTATCTACTTTCTCGAACACTTTGCCATTGTTTCTTCTCTAAACTTGTGTGATTTGGATACAACTAACACGGACTGACGCTATTTTCAGCAGAATTACCTTGGTGTCTTGTTTTTGTGCAGAAAATGAACTATCAGGAAAAATCCCGGAAAATATGCCAAAAACTATTTCTCACCAGAAGATCCACGGCGCCAGAAGGGGAGACAACGAGGAGGCCTGGGGGGCCCAGACCCACCCCAGGCGCGGGCCCACCTGACCCCGTGCCTGGGGGAGGTCTGGCCACCCCAGGCAGCACCTCGGCCTCCCTCCGCGCCTATTAGTTGCCTTCTGACCTAAAAACTCAGGGAGGTTCGATAGTTTTCCAGAAAGAGTTCCGCTCCGCCGCCACCAGAAACCAAGATTCGGATCCAGAAACTCCGTTCTGGCACCCTGCCGGGACGGGGAATTTGGAGAGGATCATCACCATCGTCATCACCAACGCATCTCCATCAACCACCGATGTTTCCCTCATCCATGAGTGAGTAATCCCCCGATGTAGGCTTGGGGATGGTAGGGATTGGATGAGTTCTATCATGTAATCGAATAAGATTTGTTAGGGTATAGTGCCTAGTATCTCTATTAGTGCTATTTGACTTTGTTGCAACTTGTTGTGCTTAATGCTTGTCACTAGGGCCCGAGTGCTATGATCTCAGATCTGAACTTATTATTGAATCATTATGATAGTATTGTTTGTGATCTTATCTGCAAGCTGTGTACACATGTCATTGTCCGGATCCAAAGGCCCCAAAGTGACAATAATTGGGACAACCGGAGGGGGTGGCTATGGTGTGAGGATCACATGTGTTCATGGAGTGTTAATGCTTTGCTCCGGTGCTCTATTAAAAGGAGCACCTTAATTGCCAGTAGTTCCCTAGAGGCCTCGCTGCCACGGGCTGGGTGGACAGAAGATATTGTGCAAGTTCTCATTGCGAGCACGTATGACTATATTTGGAGCACATGCCTAGGATTATTTGGTACTTGGATGCTTGTTATTATTTATCTGCAATTCCCTAGTTCTTGAAGTTACATGTTTAGACTCGTCCATGCAACGCCCGTCCTCCATCCCTATGCCTACCGCACTCGAATCCCACTGTTACTATTGCTACTATTTCACTGTTGTTGTTGCTTTACTGTTTCTACTACCAAACTGTTGCTACTGATAAACTTCTCTGAGCAAGAACTATTTCCAAGTGCATCTAAACTGACAACTCAGTTGTTAAGGCTTGCAAGTATTCTTTGGCTCCCCTTGTGTCAAATCAATAAATTGGGTAATACTACCCGCAAAGACTGTTGCGATCCCCTATACTTGTGGGTCATCATAATCCCTGCTTCCTTTTACAAAAAGGCATTTCTTCAACCATTATTGAGTCTCCACCTTCTACCTTTAGGCACCATTAAGAGAGCATAGTTGCCATTCTGTGTGTAGTGTTCCAAAGCTTATGGATTGATACATATTGTGATATTACTTGTTCTTGTGCTATTTGTTTCTAGTCACCCTTGTGAACTTTGAAGGTGTCCTATGCATCTATATTGCTACTCTATGAGGGACAAGCGAATTGCCACTATGCTATGTTTTCTGTATGTGAAACAAACAAACGTTTTTCAATGCATATTATTCATGACCTTTGTTTGTAGCTTGTCATGTTGCATGCATAGTTACTATGTATTATTGTTAGAACTCCATCTTTCATGCACATGTTTAGAGTTCTTTGATCCTAGCTTTAAATGCTTGCAAATGGTTGGATCTTTATTGTGAGGGTGCATGTTACCTCAAAAATTATTCTTTTATCACTTACCTACTCGAGGATGAGCAGGAGTTAATCTTGGGGATGTTGATATGTCGGAAACGTATCTATAATTTTTTATGCTCCATGCTTGTTTAATATCTACTTTGCTTTGCTTGTCTACACTTTGAGGTGTTTTTTACATGTTTTCTGGTACTAACCTATTAACAAGTTTCCACAGTGCCAAATGCCTGTTTTCTGCTGTTTTTGGTTTCAGAAAAGTTAGTAAAGAAATATTCTCAGAATTGGATGGGACAAACGTCAAAGTCAATTACTTTCCGTCGGGAACAAGAAGTCCAGAGGGGAGCCGGAGAGGCGGTCTAGGGCGCCCAAACCCCCTAGGCGCGGGTGGTCCCTGCCCCGCGCCTGGGAGGGGTGTGGGGCCCCTGGCTGCCACCTCGGCCTCCCCCTTCTCCTATAAGAAGCCCCCGATGTAGAAACCCTAAGAACCCGATCAAATCTCCACGAAACCGTCTGTAGCCGTCGCCTCCATCGTCCCTAGATCAGGGGGATCTGAAGATCTTCTCGGCACCATGCTGGAGGGGAGATCATCCCGGAGGCCTTCTCTCCGATATGATGCGTGAGTAGTTCCACCTTGGACTATGGGCCATGTAGTAGCTAGATGGTTGTATCTCCTCCTTGTGCTTTCATGTATAGATCTTGTGAGCTTCGTTCATGATCAAGATCTAATCTATTTGTAATCATGCATGTTGTGTTTGCGGGGATCCGATGGATATTGAGATTATTATGTTGGTTTGATTAATGGTTTTGTCTTTATGATTCTATCATGTCTGTGTTGTTTGTGATCTTGTATGCTCTCTGTTGTTAGTAGCTATCTTGGCCAAGAAGTTGCTAGTGACTCCAAGAGGGGGTATTTATGCTCGATAGTGGGTTCATGCCTCTAGTTTCCAAGGGAAGTGACAATAGAATCTTCGGTTGTAGATGTGATGTTGCTACTAGGGAGAAAACAACGGTCGCTTGTTCATGGAACATGTGGAATGTTTACCTTACACACTTTGCTTGAAGCGGTGTCTATTGCTTGCAACTTAATGCTGGAGGGGTTTGGATGATAACCTGAAGGTGGACTTCTAGTCATAGATGCAGTTGGATGGCGGTCTATGTATCTTGTTGTATTGCCCAATCGAATCTCATAGGATCTTTCTGACTAGTAATTGCATTGTTATGCCTTGCTCAGTACCTGTTAATTGCCCTGCTGTAATTTGTTTACCCTTTATGCCATGTTGTTTATCTAAGGAGAGAACCTCTAGTGAACTATGGACCCCGATCCAATCTTTACCATTGATACATCTTCCACTGTTACATGTTACTTGCTGCAAACCATTACCTTCCACACCATATGTTTAATCGTTTGTTACATCAAACCGGTGAGCTTGACAACCTCACTGATTCGTTGGGGCAAAGTCTTGAGTTTGTGTTGTGCAGGTCTCCACGTAGCTGGCAACACATGTGTGACATTTCCTTCCTCCTACTGGTTCGATAACCTCGGTTTCTTACTGAGGGAAACTTGCTGCTGTGCTGCTTCATACCTTGCTCTTGGGGTTTCCAACGAAGCGCCCCACGACAAGTGTTGGGCGCCATCAATATACCAAAAAATATATTTCACCAGAAGATCCACGGAGCTAGAAGACGAAATGGAGTGGAGGCCTGGGGGGGCCACACCCCTGCCAGGCGCGGGTGGGCCCTGCCCGTGCCTAGGGGGTGCAGCCACCCCATGCACCCCCTCGGGCTCCCTCTGCACCTATAAGTTACCCCTTGACCTAAAAACCGAGGGGGTTCAATGTTTTCCAGAAAAAGAGTTACGATGTGCCGCCACCACCAGAAACTGCGATTCGGAACCAGAAACTCCATTCTGGCACCCTGCCGGGATGGAGAATTTGGGGAGAATCATCGCCATCATCATCAACGCCTCTCCATCAACCATCAATGTTTCCCCCATCCATGAGTGAGTGTAGGGGTTCCAATCTTTAATAAGATAGAGCCCTCTATGTTTACAATGCTAGTCCCTGGATCAATAGCTAGCATCCACAGTTAAGATGTAATATGAAGAAACAAAGGTCATAACATAACTTTATAACCAGGAATAACATACTTTTATTACATCATACATAGCTCATTTGGCTATTACATTACATTGCAGCGGAATAACTATAAGCATGGGGTCCTTCATCTTCAAAGTGCCACAGGCAGATGTTGGTTGTAGACTTTGTAATCCTAATCAATCAATCTTCACTAAAAACAATCAAACCTGCAACATTACAAGTTACAGCCACAAGGGTCAATACATTTGAATTGTATTGGCAAGTGATACTAGGATAATATAGTGGAGTCTGTCATCTATATGCATTTGGCTAAGTGGAGTTGAGGCTTGCATTGCTCAAAATAGATTTTTCCTTAACATTTGAAAATACTAAGTTTTTGCTTTGACAAAATCATTTTTCTCAATCCAAGATTGAAGATCCTTTACAAGGCATCTCTCAATCAAAGATTGAATATTTCAAACAACCCTTGTTCAATCCACAAGTTTTAACTTAGAAATTTGAATGATGAGATTCTTGATTGCTTCCATGTCTTGATGCTCAAATTGTCCTTTACCAAGGACATGGCTAAGTACTTAGGTTTTACACTCTGCAGAGGTGGTGCACTTTCCCCACAAGACTTGGTTTCCCAAGACAAAATCTTTCAGAAGCCTTCCCTTAGACCAAAATGGACGCGTTCCAACCTATTAAACACTACCACCCACTGTCCATATGGCTAAGTTCTTGCAACCTATATGATCATGGCAGAGCCCATATTGCCAAGTGGTTGCACTTGAAGCTTCTCAACATTTGACATCTCAAATCTCTTTGTTCCTGGGTGGCAATCCACAAGTGAGATACACAAGGTCAACCATAAACATGGGCCTTGTGAACCACTCAACCAAAAACCACCAAGCAATCCCATTCCACCCAGGTGATTCATTAACTTAGTTGTTTTATTAACCAAAATCACAAGTCCTCAGACTTAGAGTATTTTTCCATAGTGTGAATATATATTCCACCCAGGTTTTCTATTAGCTAGGCTAAGCTTGATAGTAATAGGAATCTTAACTTAGGAAGATTTCCACCAAGGTTTCATCTACTAGGTTTTACTAGCAAGGTCTATACTTAGCAAAATTCCATGCAAGTTTTACTTAGCAAAATCACTAATGCATAGTGAAAGTAATGGGACAAAAAGTATGAAGCATCACTTGCCTTTTTGGTAGGGAATGGTGGTTCACTCCTTGATCTTTCTAGTCTCCCACTTCACTACAAGTCAATCAAGCAAACACAAATTCAATTCACATTCCAAACCAAAGTCAAACAAACAATTTTTCACACACAAAGTAATGGAATCTAAGTCATGCATAAGCATGTAAAGGTTGGTTCTATTGCAAGGATGGTCTCCACTAGGCTTCTAAACTTTGTAAGTTCCAAATTGGTCATTTACCAAAATGGCAAAGTCATTTGCAAATGGGTTTTATCCATAAACCATTTTCAAATCCTTTCATCATTTTATGTGGTGAAAAACATTTTTCTCAATACCACAACCTTAAATGGTTTCACCAATTAAGTTGTTGTTTCTTAAAACTTGGTGTTTTTGGTCAGTAGGTTTGGTCCAAAACATTTCCTCCAAAGTTTTTACTCAAAACCATTTTCATAACAAAACAATAGTTTTATTTGGCTAGAAATGGACTAAACTAATTAATCCATTCTAAACTTTTCCAAATTCATTTTCCAAACCATGGGTTGGTTCCTAGGGTCAGTAAGGTCACAACAAACCATTTTGCAAAAGTTTTAACCCTAAAATCATTTTTAAACAATTTTTCTAATCTAAACAAGCACACAAATGTTTCTGCAAAAACCAACAAGCTAACAGATACTATTTGCTAAACCAAGGGCATGGTTGGCTAGGGCTTGTTCTCCTGATTTCAACGATATAAAATTTGCAAAATTTGGACATGTGGTTTGAAAGTTACAGCAATTACAAATTTGCATTCTAATCAGGTTCAAATTCTATTTTCCAAACTTCTGGTGACACGCGGCACGTTCTAATTCGCTGAAAACGGTTCGCGCGGATCGACTGACAGCAGCCGTTAGATTTAAGTCATATCGCACGGTTCAGAACTAGCGTACCCTTTCAGTTAAATGGATCTATCGCACTCGTTGGATTTAAATCGAACGGCTACTGTGCGACTGACCAGAGGAGGGCGGCGCTTAGCGGCGGCAGATGGCGGCGTGGGCTCTGGCGGCGAGGTTGCCGGCGACACAGGGGGCTAGAGGGAGAGAGGGGTAGCTCACCAGGTTCTCTGCGCCTTGCTGATTCTCAACGTGTCCCTGTCTGACGAAGGGGCGCACAAGGACGGGCGGGATTCCTCACCGGAGTTGGTTCTGGCGGCGGATGCACGTGGTAGAGGTCGAGGACGACGCTACGGTTCACGCGAAGGTAAACCAAAAACATGGTTAGATGCGGAATGACCTGGGGAAGATGTGTGCATCCTTGAGAGAGTTTAGGGCGGTCGGGGTTCACCTGGGATGCTTGGCGATGTAATGGCAGACGGCGGCGCACGCTTGGTGTCGTCGAAGCCGAGGTTGTAGGGTACCCGCGGATGAATGAATGGAACGGCAAGATGCGCCAGGATGTGGTGAGCGTGCTCGTGTGCTCGGGGAGGCAGGAGGTGGTGTGGCTCGGCCGGATTGGACGGTGGAAGCTCGTCGGAGACAGAGCTGTTCGGGGAGAAATTGGGGCGGCCTGGGGGCGTGCTTTGGGGAGGAGATAGAGGGGAAACGGAGAGGAGAGGAAGACAATTTATCGTGCGTGATCACTGCAGGTTTTACTCGCGGCATTAAGGCGAATTAAGCCGGAGAAATCAAAACCTGCAACGGTGACGAGGGAGGAAGAACAGGTCGTGGGGGTGGGAAGGAAGAACAGTGGAAAGTGGGCCTACCGGTCAGTGGGAAAAGAAAGGAGGGTAGGGTCCACTGGTCATACTCTGTGTGGGTCAGAATCTGGGTGCTAAACGTTTTCTTTCGGGGTGAGGGAAAGCTGGGCTGCTGGGCTTAGTTGGGCTTGGCCAGTTGGGTCAGGTCCATTTCATATTTTTTTTTCTTCTGAATTCTTTTTCCTTTTCTATTTCTATTTTTCTGTTTTTGAATTTGAATCAATTATTCATTCACTCAAACCATTCAAACAATTCAAACTTATAATGAGTTTTTGGTTCTGTTTTTCAACATAAACCAAATCCCAAAAATAAAATAATATTTTTATTCTTTTTAGGACCATTCATTAATTAAATATAATGGTTCATTAGTTATTTAATAAAATAGGGTTTGATTTAATTAATAAAATCTCCATTTGAAATCCAAATACTTTCAAAACCAAACCAGTAGGTTTCATTTGGAAATAAAGATATTTGGAAAACTTGTTTAAAACAAAATAACATTTTTATTTATGGTCCATTAACAATTAAATAAATGGGCCTTAGTTATTAAATCAAATAGGATTTGTTTTATTTAAATATTTATTTTGAAATCTAAAATAAGTCCAAAACACTTCAGTAGGTTTTATTTGAGAATATAAAATACTTGGAAAACTTATTTTAAATAATTTAATAAGTTTTAGTGTTTTATTTAAAATGGGAAAAGCCTTTACTTTAATAAAATTTGGATATTAAATCCTTATTATTTTATTTAAATAAACCCTTACTATTTTTAATCAAAACAAAACATTTCATTTCAAATATTGGCCAAGGTTTAATTTGGCTATATAAAATTATCCTTATTTATAAATCCTCCTCTTCTTTTTGAAAACCAAATCTTTTATTAAAAGATCCAAAAACAGTAATTTTAAATATTTATATTTTCCTTTATTAAATGTTTATCTTTTTAAATCCCTTTAGGATTTTATTTGATCCAAATTGGTTTGAAAGTTTCCAAATGGATTCAAAAAGTTTCTTCTCACCCTGAAAATCAACAAAGTTTTATTTTATTCATTTATCACATTACAAGATTTGGAAAATCTTGGGATGTGACAGGCTGCCACCCTTAAAATAAATCTCGTCCCGAGATTTGGGGAGGCTAGGGTTACAAGTTGGCTTAAAAGCATCTAGGGTACTACCACCCTTAAAAATTTTCAAACAAAAATTACATATTGGCCTTCTTGGGTTCCTGGGAAACTTCTCATGGGCATCATTTGCATTGTGTCCTTGATTTTCACACTTGACTCATGGGCCAAGGTTGAGTTTCTCCATAGGCTTGTTCAACTTGTTCTTCATCTTTTCTGGACAGTTGCTTGCATAATGTCCTAGATTCTTGCAGTTGAAACAATGGATGTCCTTGAGTTCTTTACGTGGCTCTTGTGGACAAGTTGCTACATAGTGGCCTAACTCTTTGCAGTTGTTGCACCACACTTGGTCAATCTTTTTATTCTTCTTGTTCTCTGGGCACTCACTGGAGTAATGTCCCATTTCCTTACATTTACGACATTGCACAAGGTTCATGTCTGGTCTTGGTTTCTTGGGTTTCTTTGATCCTTTGAATTGGGTTGTCTTGTTTGGAGGTATAAGTGGTCCTTTTCCTTTGCCATCAACATTCTTGGCATACTTGGATCCTTCTTGTTTCCTTTGTTCAACAATGGCATAGATGGGGCATTGATTAGGGACATGGTCGTTTCCTTCACAAAGGTAATAAGTAGCTTGCGAGGTGGGACATTGTCCAACGGGATGATTTTCTTCACAGTTAGGGCATTGACCTTCATGCTCCTTGGAGGTATGATCCTTGTCTCCACAAATAATGCAAGCTGGTGCTCCATCTAGAATAACATTCTTGTCATCCTTGTTATCATACACTCTTTTGGGATAGTTTTCTTCCATGCTGATCATTTGATTAGTCACCTTAAGCATCAGTTGGGACTGTTCCTCCAAAAACTTTTGCAGTACTGGATCTTTATCACTATTGTTGGCTATGAACTGAGCTGTCAGTTGGTTCAATTGGTTCTGGTTTGCTATGAGCTCTTTCATGCTGTCCTCTTGGTTGGTGTTGGTGTCATCGTCCTTGGAGTCTTTTGGAGTAGTCATCTGTTTGGGTTGAAGGGAGATTAGAATAGGCAAAATATTTCTAAGGAATCAATTCTAATCACACACACCACAATTCACACAAGCAATGTGCAAGCAATCACAAACAACTTTTCACTCAATCAACAAAGTTCAAGCACATTTTTAGGCAACAAAAAATATTTTTGTTACACCATATAAGTTGGTGTTTTAGACTTAACTAAAATATGGTGGTCCATCTATGTGGTTCACTTGTGATATTTCCATCCTTCTTGGTTCTTCTTATATGAGATCTTGGTTTCCTTGAGAAAAACTCTTGGTTGCAATACATCAAAGTTGTTGATGGCTCCTTCTTATTTTGCATTCCCTCAGTCTCTAAATCTTGAGTAAGATTTCCTTGTCTCACTTGTAGTCCTTAGTGGTATCCAAGTTGGAAGTCTTTGGAGAACATGCTGAAGATGTTGAAGTCATTAGAGTTGAAGAAGTTGAAGTCATTATAGTTGAAGAAGTTGAAGAAGTCCTTTGCACATGGTGTAGTCTTTGGCCATGGGTAGGTTTTTCCATCAAGTTGAAAATAGAAGAGAAGTAGAGTTGAAACCAAAATGGTTGAGGAAAGAGTTTACAAGTGTTTTTGTAAATAAGTTTTGGATCAAAATACAACTCCTATTTTCTTAAGGGCTTTGGTCCAATCCTAGGTTTACAAATCCTACAGGCAACACAATGCTCTGATACCATTTGTAGGGGTTCCAATCTTTAATAAGATAGAGCCCTCTGTGTTTACAATGCTAGTCCCTGGATCAATAGCTAGCATCCACAGTTAAGATGTAATATCAAGAAACAAAGGTCATAACATAACTTTATAACCAGGAATAACATACTTTTATTACATAATACATGGCTCATTTGGCTATTACATTACATTGCAGCGGAATAACTATAAGCATGGGGTCCTTCATCTTCAAAGTGCCACAGGCAGATGTTGGTTGTAGACTTTGTAATCCTAATCAATCAATCTTCACTAAAAACAATCAAACCTGCAACATTACAAGTTACAGCCACAAGGGTCAATACATTTGAATTGTATTGGCAAGTGATACTAGGATAATATAGTGGAGTCTGTCATCTATATGCATTTGGCTAAGTGGAGTTGAGGCTTGCATTGCTCAAAATAGATTTTTCCTTAACATTTGAAAATACTAAGTTTTTGCTTTGACAAAATCATTTTTCTCAATCCAAGATTTAAGATCCTTTACAAGGCATCTCTTAATCAAAGATTGAATATTTCAAACAACCCTTGTTCAATCCACAAGTTTTAACTTAGAAATTTGAATGATGAGATTCTTGATTGCTTCCATGTATTGATGCTCAAATTGTCCTTTACCAGGGACATGGCTAAGTACTTAGGTTTTACACTCCTCAGAGGTGGTGCACTTTCCCCACAAGACTTGGTTTCCCAAGACAAAATCTTTCAGAAGCCTTCCCTTAGAACAAAATGGACACGTTCCAACCTATTAAACACTACCACCCACTATCCATATGGCTAAGTTCTTGCAACCTATATGATCATGGCAGAGCCCATATTGCCAAGTGGTTGCACTTGAAGCTTCTCAACATTTGACATCTCAAATCTCTTTGTTCCTGGGTGGCAATCCACAAGTGAGATACACAAGGTCAACCATAAACATGGGCCTTGTGAACCACTCAACCAAAAACCACCAAGAAATCCCATTCCACCTAGGTGATTCATTAACTTAGTTGTTTTATTAACCAAAATCACAAGTCCTCAGACTTAGAGTATTTTTCCATAGTGTGAATATATATTCCACCCAGGTTTTCTATTAGCTAGGCTAAGCTTGATAGTAATAGGAATCTTAACTTAGGAAGATTTCCACCAAGGTTTCATCTACTAGGTTTTACAAGCAAGGTCTATACTTAGCAAAATTCCATGCAAGTTTTACTTAGCAAAATCACTAATGCATAGTGAAAGTAATGGGACAAAAATTATGAAGCATCACTTGCCTTTTTGGTAGGGACTGATGGTTCACTCCTTGATCTTGCTAGTCTCACACTTCACTACAAGTCAATCAAGCAAACACAAATTCAATTCACATTCCAAACCAAAGTCAAACAAACAATTTTTCACACACAAAGTAATGGAATCTAAGTCATGCATAAGAATGTAAAGGTTGGTTCTATTGCAAGGATGGTCTCCACTAGTCTTCTAAACTTTGTAAGTTCCAAATTGGTCATTTACCAAAATGGCAAAGTCATTTGAAAATGGGTTTTATCCATAAACCATTTTCAAATCCTTTCATCATTTTATGTGGTGAAAAACATTTTTCTCAATACCACAACCTTAAATGGTTTCACCAATTAAGTTGTTGTTTCTTAAAACTTGGTGTTTTTGGTCAGTAGGTTTGGTCCAAAACATTTCCTCCAAAGTTTTTACTCAAAACCATTTTCATAACAAAACAATAGTTTTATTTGGCTAGAAATGGACTAAACTAATTAATCCATTCTAAACTTTTCCAAATTCATTTTCCAAACCATGGGTTGGTTCCTAGGGTCAGTAAGGTCACAACAAACCATTTTGCAAAAGTTTTAACCCTAAAATCATTTTTAAACAATTTTTCTAATCTAAACAAGCACATAAATGTTTCTGCAAAAACCAACAAGCTAACAGATACTATTTGCTAAACCAAGGGCATGGTTGGCTAGGGCTTGTTCTCCTGATTTCAACGATATAAAATTTGCAAAATTTGGACGTGTGGTTTGAAAGTTACAGCAATTACAAATTTGCATTCTAATCAGGTTCAAATTCTATTTTCCAAACTTCTGGTGACACGCGGCACGTTCTAATTCGCTGAAAACGGTTCGCGCGGATCGACTGACAGCAGCTGTTAGATTTAAGTCATATCGCATGGTTCAGAACTAGCGTACCCTTTCAGTTAAATGGATCTATCGCACTCGTTGGATTTAAATCGAACGGCTACTGTGCGACTGACCAGAGGAGGGCGGCGCTTAGCGGCGGCAGATGGCGGCGCGGGCTCTGGCGGCGAGGTTGCCGGCGACATAGGGGGCTAGAGGGAGAGAGGGGTAGCTCACTAGGTTCTCTGCGCCTTGCTGATTCTCAACGTGTCCTTGTCTGACGAAGGGGCGCACGAGGACGGGCGAGATTCCTCACCGGAGTTGGTTCTGGCGGCGGATGCACGTGGTCGAGGTCGAGGACGATGCTACAGTTCGCGCGAAGGTAAACCAGAAACATGGTTAGACGCGGAATGACCTGGGGAAGATGTGTGCATCCTTGAGAGAGTTTAGGGCGGTCGGGGTTCACCTGGGATGCTTGGCGATGTAATGGAAGACGGCGGCGCACGCTTGGTGTCGTCGAAGCCGAGGTTGTAGGGTACCCGCGGATGAATGAATGGCACGGCAAGATGCGCCAGGATCTGGTGAGCGTGCTCGTGTGCTCGGGGAGGCAGGAGGTGGTGTGGCTCGGCCGGATTCGACGGTGGAAGCTCGTCGGAGACAGAGCTGTTCGGGGAGAAATTGGGGCGGCCTGGGGCGTGCTTTGGGGAGGAGACAGAGGGGAAACGGAGAGGAGAGGAAGACAATTTATCGTGCGTGATCACTGCAGGTTTTACTCGCGGCATTAAGGCGAATTAAGCCGGAGAAATCAAAGCCTGCAACGGTGACGAGGGAGGAAGAACAGGTCGTGGGGGTGGGGAGGAAGAACAGTGGAAAGTGGGCCTACCGGTCAGTGGGAAAAGAAAGGAGGGTAGGGTCCACTGGTCATACTCTGTGTGGGTCAGAATCTGGGTGCTAAACGTTTTCTTTCGGGGTGAGGGAAAGCTGGGCTGCTGGGCTTAGTTGGGCTTGGCCAGTTGGGTCAGGTCCATTTCATATTTTTTTCTTCTGAATTCTTTTTCCTTTTCTATTTCTATTTTTCTGTTTTTGAATTTGAATCAATTATTCATTCACTCAAACCATTCAAACAATTCAAACTTATAATGAGTTTTTGGTTCTGTTTTTCAACATAAACCAAATCCCAAAAATAAAATAATATTTTTATTCTTTTTAGGACCATTCATTAATTAAATATAATGGTTCATTAGTTATTTAATAAAATAGGGTTTGATTTAATTAATAAAATCTCCATTTGAAATCCAAATACTTGTTTAAAACAAAATAACATTTTTATTTATGGTCCATTAACAATTAAATAAATGGGCCTTAGTTATTAAATCAAATAGGATTTGTTTTATTTAAATATTTATTTTGAAATCTAAAATAAGTCCAAAACACTTCAGTAGGTTTTATTTGAGAATATAAAATACTTGGAAAACTTATTTTAAATAATTTAATAAGTTTTAGTGTTTTATTTAAAATGGGAAAAGCCTTTACTTTAATAAAATTTGGATATTAAATCCTTATTATTTTATTTAAATAAAACCTTACTATTTTTAATCAAAACAAAACATTTCATTTCAAATATTGGCCAAGGTTTAATTTGGCTATATAAAATTATCCTTATTTATAAATCCTCCTCTTCTTTTTGAAAACCAAATCTTTTATTAAAAGATCCAAAAATAGTAATTTTAAATATTTATATTTTCCTTTATTAAATGTTTATCTTTTTAAATCCCTTTAGGATTTTATTTGATCCAAATTGGTTTGAAAGTTTCCAAATGGATTCAAAAAGTTTCTTCTCACCCTAAAAATCAACAAAGTTTTATTTTATTCATTTATTTTTCACATTACAAGATTTGGAAAATCTTGGGATGTGACAGTGAGTAATTCGGCAATAGAAAAGAAGAAGGTGTTACTCATTATTTCTTTGCCATGGTTCTGCTTATCTCGGCCGGATCTTTCATGATTCGGCCGACACATCTAGTAATTCGGCCTAAGGTAAGGGAAACTCCTTTCTTCTTTCTCCTATCTTGACCCTATCTGGGGTCACCCCCCCCCAACAATAATAGTTTCTAGCTTCTACATGAATTTGGATAAGTGTTGCTTAGGCTTGCTTTGCTCAAAATAGGGTTTACCTATCAGTTGAAAAACACTAAGTTTTTGTTTGGCAAAACTCCCAAGGAACCACCAATAGACATTGGTGAACCTTTACCCTTGTTCAACCACAAGTTTTTAACTTAGAAATTGGGATGAGGAGATTCTTGATAGCTTCCATGCCTTGATGCTCAAATTGTCCATTGCCGGGGACACGGCTAAGTACTTAGATTCTTCCTTCTCGAGAGGTGGTGCACTTTCCCCACAAGACTCGACATGCATCAAGACAAGACCTTTCAGAAGCTTTCCCTTAGACCAAAATGGACACGCTCCAAACCTATCACCCCTACCACCATCTGTCCATTTGGCTAAGTTATTGCAACCTATATGATCCAGGCAGAGCCCATATTGCCATGTGGCTGCACTAGAAGCTTCTTAACATTTGGCATCTCAAATCCCTTTGTTCCTGGGTGGCAATCCACAAGTGAGATACACAAGGTAAAGCATAGAAATGGGCCTTGTGTAACCACTCAATCAAAAACACCCAAGCAATTACCATTCCACCCAGGTGGTTCATTCACTTAGTTGTTTTATTAAACAAAACACAAGTCAAGGACTTAGCAATATTTTCCATAGCATGTATATAATCCACCGTTGTTTGCTACTAGCTAGTCTAAGCATGGCAATATAGCAAGTATCTTAACTTAGAAAAATTCTACAAGTCTACAACTACTTAGGATTTCCCAAGCATAGCATATAGATACTTAGAAAAAACATCATGCAAGCCCTATACAAAATATCACTAATGCATAGTTAAAATATTGGGACAAAAATATGAAGCACCACTTGCCTTGGTAGTTGGGGGAGTAGCAACAATCCTCACAATCACAATCACCACTAGCACCAAAATATACACATAAAATGATAGCACCAAACTTATATTCCAAACAAATCAAGAAAAAATATGTGAATGCATGCAAATGCCATGTGATGATTTTTCTAAACTAAACAAGACAAGTAAAACAGCTAAACAATTATACACCAATTAAACTTAATTTGACCTTTAAAACATTTTCCAAATAATTTTTATACACAAAATAGGCCTACAAATGTCTCTGCATAAAATTCTATTTTAACATAAGCAAAATACAAAACCAAGTCCACAGATGTGTAGGATTTAATTTTATGAATCCATTGATATAATATTTGTATTTTTTGGATAAACAGAACAAAAGTTATTGAATTTACAAGTTTGAATAAATAATAGATTCAAAAACAGATTTTAATTTAAAAACCCAGACACGTGGGTGTATCTGATTGGCCCGTACCGGTTCGGTTAGATCGATCCACGAGAGCCGCTGCATTTAGATGAAATCGCATGGGCCAAATTGACTGATAATGATTCGTTAAGTGATGTAATCTGACGCGTCGGATCTAGATCTAACGGCCCACGACGGCTTGGCCAAGAACTGGCGGCGCGCGAGGTTCCGGCGGCGGCGGCGCTACTAGCGGTGATGGTCCGGCGAAATCAGAGGGGGCTAGGGGTTGTGGTTGGCCTTACCAACGTCGCACGGTTGCGAGGAAGCTCAACATGGTTGCGGTTGGGGCGGGGGCGTGCTGTAGCGGTGGCTAGAGCTCGTCGGAGTTGCGGGCGGCGTCGGGTTCTTGCAGACGAAGACGTTGCCGATGTTCTGGATCGCCCTAGCACAAACCAGGAGCATCAGTAGCTGTGCAAGGACATGGCGAACCTAGTCCTATGCAAGAGGGGTCAAGGGGCGCTCGGTATTTACCGTGATTGCTCGACGGAGTTGAGCGGCGGCTCGGTCGTTTGCAGAGGTGGACGGGGACGGCGACTTGGGTCACGAGCAGGCAAACTAGAGACATCAGAAGGTGCACTAGGACACGAGGGTCACGCTTGTTTGAACCAGAAGTGAAGGGGCGGTCGTAGCTCACCGTAATCACACGCCAGAGTTCGTCGGGCAGCGGCGGCGCGATTCGAAATACTGGCATCCTGGTGGCGGAGTGAGTGTGCTGTGTGGGGGGAAATGACCATGGGGTGTAGGGGCTTAAGTACGCAGCAGTGCGACAGGAAACGCTTGTAGAATCAAAGCTAATTACGCCGCGCCATTATCGGCAGCAACGGCAGCGGCGATGTGGTCCGCGGGCATGATTTGGCGAAGAAAGGGTGAGGTGGCAGTGGGGTCGCGCTGCCAGCGAGTGTGGGTAGAGCTGGGTAGGGTTGCGCGTGTGAGAGAGGGAGCAGAGGGAAATTGGCCTGAGTGGGCTTAGTGGGCTGGATCCTGTGCTGGGCCAGATTGGCAGCGCTGGCCTTTTCTATTTTCTTTTCACCTTTTCTATTTCTATTTTGATTTTCAGAAACCAAATTCAAATGAATTCTAAATGAGTTTGAATTCAAACCACTTCTGGATTTTTGTAAAGTGAACCATGCTCATATTTGTGTATAAAACATTGCTGTTTGCTCACATATACTTTGTCCCATTGAAAATAAAATAAAACCATGCCTTATTTAAATATTTATATTAGGCATATAAATGGTTTTAAATTTAGATTCTTGTTTTGAAAATTTGAGCAATATTTGAAATCATCAATTAAACTTTTCTGGTTGAATCAAAGTATTCTCATATTTGAGAGTAGAAATAAAGCCATTGTCTTGCTCATATGAAATGATAGGCAAAACAAATGGTTTCTGATTTGAAACCTTGTTTGAAAATAAACCAAATGCATGAGGATGCATGGATGATATGCAAACTTTATAAACTATGATTTTTTGGATGTTACAAATCTAACCCCCTCAAGGTGAATCTCGCCCTCGAGATTTGGATTGGCTAGCAAATAGGTGAGGGTGGTCTTTCCGAACATCATCTTCTCTTTCTCATGTTGCTTCTTCTTCGGAATGGTGGTTCCACTAAACTTTGCAAAACTTGATAGTCTTAGTCCGGGTAACTCTTTCTGCAGTCTCAAGTATCTTGATGGGTTTCTCTTCATAGGTGAGATCACTTTCCAACTGGACCTCTTCCAAAGGTATAGTATCCCTCAAAGAAGTCTCTTCCATCTCCGGATGGCATTTCTTCAGCTGACTCACGTGAAACACATTATGAACTGCAGACAATGATTTAGGCAATTCAATATCATATGCTACTTCTCCTTTACGACTCAGAATCTTGAATGGCCCAACATATCTTGGTGCCAACTTTCCTTTGACTCCAAACCTCTTCACTCCACGAAGTGGTGATACTCTAAGATAAGCTCTATCACCTACTTCATAGGTGACTTCTCTATGCTTTGGATCTGCGTAGCTCTTCTATCGGGACTGTGCTATCTTCAGTCTATCCTTTACCAACTTGACTTTCTCTTCAACTTCCTTGATTAGTTCTGGCCCGAACAAATTTATTTCTCCAACACCACTCCATAACAATGGTGTAGTACACTTTCTTCCACAGAGAAATTCAAACGGTGCCATCTCAATACTGGCTTGATAGCTGTTGTTGTAAGAGAATTCTGCGTAAGGAAGACTTTCATCCCAACTAGCACCATAATCTAGGGCACATGCCCTCAACATATCCTCTAGAATCTGGCTGGTCCTTTCTGTCTGACCATCAGTCTAGGGATGAAAAGCAGTGCTGAATCCAATCTCGTTCCCAATGACTCATGCAGTTGCCTCCAAAAATGGGAAGTGAATTGAGTTCCTCTATCAGACACAATAGTCTTGGGTACTCCATGCAGACACACAATCATATTCATATAAATCTTGGCTAACTTAGCACTTGTATAGGTTGTCTTCACGGGTATGAAATGAGCCACTTTAGTTAGGCGATCTACCACTACCCAAATAGAATCATATCTTGATCTAGTCCTTGGCAGTCCAGTGATGAAGTCCATGCCAATCTTGTCCCACTTCCAATCAGGAATAGGTAGTGGTTGTAACAATCCTGTTGGTTTCTGATGTTCCTCTTTCACTCTACTACATACATCACACAAAGCAATATGTTCGGCGATGTCCTTCTTGAGATTATTCCACCAAAAACTTTCCTTCACATCCATGTACATTTTGGTGTTACCCGGATGAATGGAATATGGTGAGTTGTGTGCTTCTTGTAAAATCAGTTTTCGAAGCTCCGGATCTTGCGGAATGCAGATACGTTTTCCATACCATAAAGTACCATGTTCGTATTCATGGAATCCTTTGGATTTCCCTTTGCTATTTTTTCCTTTAATCTCTTCAATTTCCTTGTCCACCTTTTGGACTTCCTTGATCCTGTCCAACAATGTGGGTTGAACATCCAATGACATGAGATGTCCTTCAGGCACTATCTCCAATCTGAGATCTTTGAATTGGGCACACAGATCATCTGGCAATTCTCCCTTAGTAAGGCCATTCACATAAACCTTACGGCTTAATGCATCCGCTACAACATTTGCTTTACCGGGGTGGTATTGCAAACTCAAGTCATAGTCCTTGATGAGTTCTAGCCATCTTCTTTGTCTCATGTTGATTTCTTTCTGAGTGAAGATATACTTCAAACTTTTGTGATCTGTGGACACTTCGCAACGCTTTTCCAAAAGATAATGTCTCCATGTTTTAAGTGCATGGACAACAGAGGCTAACTCCAAATCATGAGTAGGATAATTCACTTCATGAGTTCTGAGTTGTCTTGAGGCATAAGCCACAACTTTCCCTTCTTGCATCAAAACTGCACCTAATACTTGGTGAGATGCATCACAATATACTTGGAAATCCTTCTCAAAATCTGGCATAAGACTGGTGTTGCCACTAGTCTCTTCTTCAACTCTTGGAAACTGAGTTCACATCCTTCAGTCCAATCAAATTTCTTGTCTTTCTTAAGTAACTCCGTCATTGGCTTAGCTACCTTTGAGAAATTCTCAATGAATCTTCTATAGTATCCTGCCAAGCCAAGGAAACTACACACTTCTTTCACTGACTTAGGAAATTCCCACTCAGTTACAGCTGCCACTTTTGCGGGATCAACTGCTATACCATATCCTGACACAATATGTCCAAGAAATCCGACTTCATTCAACCAGAATTCACACTTGCTGAATTTGGCATATAGCTTATGCTCCCTAAGCTTCTCAAATATCAATCGCAAATGTTCTTCATGCTCTTCATTGCTCTTGGAATAGATCAAAATGTCATCGATGAATACGATGACAAACTTATCAAGAAATTCCATGAACACTTTGTTCATCATATTCATGAAATAGGCTGGTGCATTGGTCAATCCAAATGGCATCACGATGTACTCATACAATCCATACCTAGTGGTGAAAGCAGTCTTAGGTATGTCTTGTTCCCTTATCTTTAGCTGAAAGTAGCCTGATCGGAGATCTATCTTTGAGAACACACGGGCACCTTCTAACTGATCAAACAAATCATTGATTCTTGGCAAAGGATATTTGTTTTTGATAGTTACCTCATTGAGTGAACGGTAATCTATGCATAACATTTGACTTCGATCTTTATTTTCAACAAACAAAACTGGTGCACCCCAAGATAAATAACTTGGTTGAATAAATCCTTTCTGTATCTGTTCTCCAAGATGTTTCTTGAGTTCCTTCAACTCATCAACTGACATCTTGTAAGGTCTCTTTGCTATTGGTCTAGATCCTGGCAGCAAGTCTATCAGAAACTCAACATCCCTATCTGGTGGCATTCCAGGCAATTCCTCTGGAAACACATCCGGATACTCTCTCACAATTAGCACACTGTCTATGCTAACCCCCTTAAGAGAATTTAGCTTACTCCCTTTCGATTCAAAGTTAGACTTGAATCTAATCCTTCTATTATCCGGGGTTGTGAGTGTGACGGTACGATTGGCACAATCTAGTACTCCTTCATACTTAGTCATCCAATCCATTCCCAAAATGACATCCAATCCTTGGGAATCTAGAATTATCAGACTAACTGGAAACTTATGCTTTCCAAATTCTATCACTAGATCACGACATCCAAGGCTCACTATCATATCTCCACCGGGAGAACTTACTTTTATAGGACACCCAATATTTTCAGTTGGAAATCCATTTTTATCAACAAATGCTCTTGATATGAATGAATGCGATGCGCCGGTATCAAAAAGAACAAGTGCTGGAATGGAAATGAGTTTGAACTTACCAGCCACAGCATCAGATTCCTCATATATTTATTCCACATTGATGTGGTTCACTTGTCCCTTTTGGAAGGGATTGGGCTTGTTGGCACCTTCAACTTTATTTTCTGGGCACTCATTAGCATAGTGTCCCATCTTCTTACACTTGAAGCATTCAACCTGACTGATATCTTTCTTTACAGGCTGACTTCCACTTCCATTTCCACCTCCACTGTGGTGGTTTTTGTGTCCACCCTTGTGGTTCTTATACTTGTCATTATCATGACTGCGATGGTGCTTGTTGTCATGATGACGGTTGTGGTTGTGGTGGCTATTGTACTTTCCATGTTTGTGGGATCCAGAACTCCCACTATCATCATGATGGGAACGCTTGTGAGATGATCCCAAGCTGTGCTTATCAAAGCTATGGTTCCTCTTTTTGCTCTCTACCTGTTTCATCTTGTTTTCCAAGATGGTAGCCTTGTCACACAGTGATTGGTAGGTTGGGACATAGGCAACAGACAGCTGCTGGTTCAACTCATCATTAATTCCTTCGAGGAATTTATCCTTCCTCTTTGCATCTGTATCAACTTCATCTGGTGCATAACATGCCAGATTGTTGAATTCTTCAATGTACCCAGCCACACTGCAGTGACGCTGTTTCAGATTGTGGAACTCCTTCTTCTTCAAATTCATCACTCCGGATGAGATGTGAGCTGTATGAAATCCATCCTCAAAGATAGCCCAAGTCACATCCTCAAGGGGAGTGGTGATCTGAAAGTTGTCCCACCAGGTTGCTGCTGGCCCTTCAAGCACATGTGCTACGAATCTGACCTTTTCTTCGTCGCTGCAGCCAACAGTCACTAAGTCCTTGTTCACTGAACGTAACCAGTCATTGGCTACCATTGGATTAGTGGTTCCTGAGAATTTTGCAGGCCTTAGCCTCAAAAATCTAGTGAGCATATCAAATCCTGGCGGATTATTCTGGTTGTTGTTGTTGTTATTGTTGTTGTTGTTGTTATTCTAGTTCTGGTTCTGGTTCTGCATGAAATGTGTCATCATCTGCATCAGTTGAGCTTGTGCTGTCATCAACTGCTGCATCTCCGGAGTGACGTTGTTGTTTTGGTTGGGGTTGGCACATCGGGGAGGCATCTGTGGTTTTAATAAGGATAAGAATGAGATACCCATAGATGCTTAACATGCACAATACATCACATAGAAACAATCACAATAACCAAGCTCAAAATAACATAGAGTTTGAACGACATAAACAACAAGTTTTGAAAATGCAAACACACCATAGCAAGCCATCCACATGTTGGATGGTCATTGCGACTCAATAATCTAAGTATGGTAGGTGAAAGATAGTCGAGTAGTCTACACTACTCCTCTGCATCGATCTCCACATCAACAAGGGTAAGACATGCATTCTCCATGGCGGTCTTGTACTCATCAACACTAGTGGTTAAGGCCTCAATCTTGGCCCTAAGAGCCCTCTTCTGTGAGCGAAGCCTCTCGATCACTCCCTGCTGGTGCTCAAGCTTGAAGTCCTTGGCCTCTAACTCTTCCTTCGTCTCCCTGATCTTCTTGTTCCTGTCTTGGACTCTTTTCTCCTGGCTCTTGAATTTCTTGTCCTGGCTCTCAAATTTAGCCTCCGTCTCTTTGACGATCTCGTCTTGCTCCGCGAAGAGCTTGTCCTTCTCCCGTAGCTGAACCTGGAGCTCGTCATTGCTAAACATGACGTTGGTCCTATCAGTATCAAGGTGTCTAATAAGACCCTCTAGGTCCTGAAGGTATAGACGAATAGGCTCCATCGTCTCTCTAGTAGCATCATCGTACTCTATAGCCTCACCCTCCTCGTCGCGTCTCCCGAAGGGGTGAAAGTAGAGACCTCTAAGCTCGGTGGAGTGCCTCCCTACCAGGCGTCCAAGTAACTCCTGCATGACTACATCTAAGCCTCTCTCCTTGTCATCATGCATTAGCTTGAAAGTGATAGCCTCCGTGGGTGGCTCTGCCTGGCATCCTGGCTGTGTGACTCTGAAGCCCCAAAGGTCCTTCCTCTCAAAATTGGTGAGCTGAAGTGTCGTGATGCTAGGAAGTGGAAGATTGAGCACACTAGTGAGCTCAATGAGATGAGTACCAAAACGAGTTCCCTTGAACTCCTCGGCCGTGCTGATAACAACGTTAGGCATCTATTTTTATAAGATAGAGAAAAGTTAGAACCATCACAAGTAGAGAAAATTCACAAGATAAAATATCACAAGCACATCTCTTAGCAACAAACACACAAGTCATGGCATACACGAATCCATTACAAACACCAAAGGTTCAACATAACTTAGACAAACTTTTGGAAGTAAAAACGATAAGTGTGGTGGTCCAACTAACGAGGTACGTTACAATTCTCACTCACTAGACAAAATAGCTATCAGGGCATCCTTAGTGGCCATCTGTCTATCTTGTTCACAACACTCCCATATTAAGTCTATGATATCTCCCCTTAGTTGTTGGTTGGTAGTCTCTAATTCTTGGGTGTGCTTCTTTTCTTCTCTAAGGTCATTTTGTGTGTTGAGCATTCTGCACTTTAGCCTATCACCAAGCTCCTTAATGGCATTCCAAGCTGCATTTCTTACAGAGTCAAATAATGTTGTATGCATTTCAGAGTTGGTGACCATGCAGAATCCTGACTCCTTGTGGTTGTCTTCCTTGTTTTTGTACAAGTGAAGTTGCACCCACCAATACTCCTCTCCTTCATCCATCACAGGGAATCCTTTGTACACAGTTGCACCATGTATCCCCATGGTAACCATAAGGTTCTTGAGTGCCTTGGGAAATTCAGTCTCACACTCCAAAGTCAAGGTCATGAGTGGTCCCTTCCTGACAGCTTCATTTATGGAGTTCATCTACAAATTGAGATGAGAAATAAGATTAGAAAATTTTACGAGAAGAAAAGACAAGTGTGGAAATTTTCCAAAGTGTTGAAATTTTTCTTAGTGGTTTCTTAGTATAATCCAATCCTAGGGTCATAATCCTACAGGCAACATAGTGCTCTGATACCATCTGTAAGACCCCGCCTTTATAAAGGTAAAGGTCCCTGTGATTGCAATGCTAGTCCCTGGATCAAATGCTAGCATCCACAGTTTAAGATGAAGTACACAGAAACAAAGGTCATTATTACATTGTCATTCCAGAGATAACATAGTCTTTTACAACTCCATAGCCATAGGCTAATACAAGAGTTTAACTTAACAACATAAATAAAATTCTTCATCTTCATGTGCCATAGGCAAGCATGTTGAGTGAAGACTCATAACCCTAATCCTCATCAGACTAACCTGCAACATCACAAGTTATAGCCATAGTGGGTCAATACATTGGAATAGTATTGGCAAGTGATACCTTAGTAGAATAATTGTCGTGGTGGTGGCACGGAAGATGCCATGGGTAGGCTAAAGTATGGGGCCAATGGATTCTAGAGGGATCCGGGGAGGGAAGATGTGGTCATTTCTACACTCAACTGAACAATGAGTAGATCTTTATTCCTCTTCTCCAGAATTACAAGTGCTCCTAAGCTGTAGCATTGAGAAGAAGAAGACTCCTACGCGAGCCTTTAGGTGTGGAATGAATCGATCCCCCTCTCTAGAGCCGTTCCCCTCCTTATAAAGGGATTCCTTGACTCCTCCTAGGGCTGACGTGGCAAGCATATTCTTGGAATATGCTTGTCCCAAAGTGGTAACTCGGTGGCCTCCTTTCCGTGTCCCCCTTCTATCGGTGGCAATGTTCTAGAGAGCTTCACATGCGCGCCTCGGGCCTCCTCACTGTCACCTCCGTGACGCTTGTCTGCCCTTCTGCAGCTCTGCTCCTTGTCCTTAGCGCTTGGCTCTGTCTAGATTTCTCCTAGCTAGCAACTAGGGTTTGACTATAGGCACCTCTTCTCCTGCAAGTTTCCTGTTACTCGGCCTCATCTCGCATAACTCGGCTCAGACTTTATCTGCATATAAGTCGATCAGTCTCATTCGGCCGACATAGCTCATACGTCGGCCGAGTAAGGTCTTACTCATTCTGTCTTTGCCATGGTTCTGCTTATCTCGGCCGGATCTTTCATGATTCGGCCGACACAGCCAGTAATTTGGCCTAAGGTAAGGGAAACTCCTTTCTTCTTTCCCCTATCTTGACCCTATCCGGGGTCACCCCACCAACATTAATCCTCGAAGCTTGTGCGGTCCTGCCGGAAACCTCGGCCGGACCACATCAGTTTCCAGACATTTATCTTCTTTCTTTCTTTCCGAGTTATTTCTTAGCCGATGTTCTTTTTCCGCTATCCTCTTTTCCCGCTGTCGGCTACGCTCTGAGTTACCTCCTTTCATTCGAGATATTTGCTTGGATTACTGGGTAAGCCTCGTCCTATGTGTCCCATTCATCATAGTTCTCTAGTTTTTTGTTCCTCTACAGTGTCCACTGACAAGCTACAGTGATTACTACGCCCGTCGCGTCGGCGCAGTGACGCCTCGAGTACTGCATCAGTCAGAAGGCCTGATCCTCTCCTGCGCCGTGTGGTCTTTGGTGTGGCTCCACTACTTTCAAGAGTTTTTGCCATACACGCGATGATGTGGTTATTGTGGCACAGCCACGATCCCACTACGGTTAACCCTATGCGGTTATAAAGAGGGGAGCGGGGTTGGACGATTCACTTTCCCCCTTCCTTTTCCCTTCATCTTCTTCCTTGTGCCGCCGCTTTTGCTCGTGTTCCAGTGGTCGCGCCATCGTCGTCCCCTTCGATGGTCACGCTGTTGTTTCCCAGCTCCTGCGACCTCGCTGCAATGCCTTCGCTTTGGCGCTCTCACCGGTGAGTTTTCCTCCGTCTCCAGTTTTTCCTCCGTCGATTCCTTCGGCGAGCCTATGTTTAGCTCCGCTAGTTGTGCTCTCGTCGGGGAAGATGACTTTGCAGCCGTCCAGAACATGGTTCCTGGCAGGGTTCCACTGTTACTCGCCGGGAGGTAGAATGGTTGATCAAAACACGCCGAATCCCCGCCGAGGTAAGTTGTTGCTTACCTGGCAAAGAATCCTCGCATGTACTCAATGAGGGCGAGTTCGTAGTTTTTATTTCCCACTTCGCTCGTGGATTTGGCCTCCCTATTAGCGACTTTGCTAGGGGTTTCCTTGATTATTTCGGCCTTCAGCCATATCACCTGCCGGCTAACGCCGTTGTCTCTCTGTCGGCCTTTATCTCGGCTTCCGAGGGGTATTTCGGCCTCTGGCCCTTCGTAGATGTCTGGTCCAAGTTCTTTCAGATCCGAACCAACGTTGTGCCGGACAAATCTCTTCATCCTTCTGAGAAATCTCTTACGCAATGCGGGGCTGCATCTATTACACCTCGGAGAAACTCTGAGTTCCCCCGCTTCGCCGGCCTCGAATGTTGTAAGAAGTGGCATAGATCGTTTTTCTATGTCAAAAATACTGGGAAAGAAGATAAGATTCGGCTCCCCGCTTTCTCTATCGGTCCCCCTCCAAGAAGAATTGGAACTACAATCCTAGGAAAAGCAATGCTCTCGCCGAGGCATTTGAGATCCGGCTTAAAGAACTGATTCGTGCTGGGCTCTATGGTGAAGATTTAATGACTACATTCGTCAGCAGCCGAATCTGCCCTTTTCAACTTCGCTCTCATAAGCTCTGTTACATGAGTGGTCCTCTGGATCCCAACCGAGTATCTACGGTTGAGCTTGATGATTATCAAATCTACAAGCGTGTCCGGGCTATTTTTAAGACCGAGATGCCGGAGGAATGGAAATGGGGATTGAAGCCATTTTCTCGCGGGAATCCTCCTCCTCAAGTAAGTTAAACACTAGTGTTTTCTTCCGAGTTGCTTTTTTGATCGTTCTTTTTGCTAACTCTAATTTAATTCTCTCACAGAGGTTCATGGAGCAGAAGACAGAAGATGCCGAGGTTTTGTCTCTTCCTTGGACTGCAGATCGCAATACTCCGGACAATGGGGAACCTGACTCGGAGGAGTTTGTCGCTAAGTCGGATGCTGCTCCTGTTCGTACCCGGAGCAAGTCCTCGGCCCATGCGGATGAAGGTGACTCGGACGATGTCCAAATTCTTGAGGTAGTTTGTGCGGTGCCTATCTCTTACGCATTTCCGGCTCCTTCTTTCCAAACTAATCAAGCTGGTCAGGTGCATGACGCTAAACCTCTTGCTTCCGAGGCTCTTGTTGCTTCGAAGAAGTGCACCGCCTCGATGGATCCCTCCGGTGCCGCCCCCAAGAAGCGAGTCAAGAAATATGCACAGCATATCCCGAGGCGTAAGACCATGCCTGGGTTTCTGGGTGAGTTTATTTTCATTTGTATTTCTTGTTTCTCTCTTTCTGTTTCTGACTCAACTTTTTTTCTCTTGCAGAGCTCCTCTCTCCGCAAAGCCAAGCGGTTCGAGTATGACAAGCCATACTACTCGGTCGTCTTCTCCCCTACCTCCGGAAGATACTCGAGTTCCTAGTCCCTCCCGTGTTGATTCTCCTCCTGCGCCGACTAACGTATCGGACCAACAAGATGAGCCCCCACACCGTTATTGCCGGCATAACCCCCACACCGTTATTGCCGGCATAACCCCCACACCAGATCACCCGGCTGAGCCTGTTGTCCCTCTCAAGACTGCCGAGGTTTCCCCCAATGATCCTTTGATCACCGTAGTCCCAGCTCCTACTCCTACTCCAACCGAGGATATCACCACCTCGGCGCCCTTGGAAACTATAGTTCCTCCTGCCGCCAAGGACGTGGTTCCCAGTGCTGAAGTTGTTGCCCCTGTCGAAGTCTCTACTAAGAGTAAGAAAGTTGTTGTTACTAAACCCTCGGCATCTCAGAAGGGGCCAACTAGTTATTCACAAGGGAGCTTCCTCTGCTAAACCTGGCGTCGCCCCTGCTACCGACACTCAACTTACTCTTCACAAGAGTCTGGCAACGGCGGTAGTTACACAACGGGCCCGAGGTAAGGTGTTGACCCGTACTAAGAGCGGGAACAACCTCGGCTCTCTGGTGGAATATGCCAATAATTGGAATACCGCCGATCAACTTGAAGGCAATCTGAGTAGCCAACCATTTCAGCTTTCCGACATCAGCAGTCGCTTGCACATGGCTGCTAAGATTGTCCTTGATAGTGACAAGATGAATGAGGTAAGCGCTTTCGTTGATACTTTGTCTATTATTCAGATGGTATTATATACACACTAGTCCCCGAAGCTCGTACTCGGACAATTTGTTGTTTGTTTGGAAGCTTTATCAGGCTTCAAATGCATTACTTGCTGAGTCAATTTCCTTCGTGACTCGGATTAGCCGTGGTCCAGAATATCAAACCATTCATATCCGAGTCAAGTTTTGCTTGATTCGGATTTGCTTTAGATTCGAATATCCAGCCACCTAGATCCGAGTCAAGTTTTACTTGATTCACATTTGTTGTAACTTTGACTATCCAGCCACCTAGATCCGAGTCAATTTTTAATTGATTCGGATCTGTTCTAGCTTTGACTATCCAGCCACCTAGATCTGAGTCAAGTTTTACTTGATTCGGATCTGTTCTAGCTCTGAATGTCCAGCCACCTAGGTCCGAGTCAAGTTTTACTTGATTCGGATCCGTTTTATCTTTGACTATCCAGCCTTGTAACTTACTTTTGTACTTAGGTTGCCCATGATCGGCGGACAGCCGAATTTCCAAGGTTGCTCTTTGCACACAAGAAACTACAAGATAAATATGAGAAGATTGTCCCTGTTGTGAAGAAAACTGGTAATTTACTAGTCCGTGTAATGTCTCTTAACTTTGTAATAGTTTAATTTTTCGTGCTAACTATTTTTTGCTGGTGCACAGCTGGTATCAACAATTTGAATGATCTCCTTACCAAGAAAGTTGGCGTTCTTGAAGGTCAGTTACTCTTTTGTCTTTTAGTTTGTCGACTCTTGTTCGAGGCAAATCTTGGATTCCTTACAACCTTCCGGCTTTGGATAGCCGAGTTAAAAACACTTGAAGCGTCGCATCAAGAATGCATATCTATGCCTGATATGATGCTGCATTTTTTTGAACAAGCTTCCGCTCATTCGGCGCAACTCAAGGAAAAAGACGACGAGATAACCCGGTTGCGCGCCGAGGTTGAATCTCTCAAGATTTCCCAGAAGTCTGAGTTGAAAAAAGTTGATCAAGAGTTTTCTGAAGAAAAGAACCGACTCAGTCTGCAGTTGCAGAAAGGCAAGGAACTTCTTGATGCTGCCGAATTAAAGAATCGGGCGATGAGCGAGGAAATCGTTCTCTTTGAGAAGAGTAGGACCGGCTGGTCCCAGGATCTACATAAAATGCTGAATTACATTCGTCGTAAGTTTTTGTCTCTCGTCGATTTATCCTTCCTCTTTTCTTATTTCTAACCCATATGTCGTTCTTTCGTGCAGATCATTTTCCAGAAGCTAAACCTGTGAGCTCCAAGGCTGTGATTTCTGCTCGCGAGCGCCGAGGTGTCCCCATTGCTTCGAATCCAGAGTATTCCATAGAAGATTTCCTGATTGCCATCGATGCTGCTATTGGACCAATGAAGATTATGGGAAGAGATCTGGTGCAAGCAGCTATCCGAGCCTACCATGTTCTCTGGCCGAATTCGCCAGATATTGATGAAGTTGAAGTGCTTGTGGCGAGGCTAATGGCATCTCAAACCCAACTTAACCTCTGGCGGGAATCTGCTGGAAGGGCTGGTGCTGATATGGCACTTACAGCCGTTTTGTCTTGGTACGAGGATATTTCTCTCGATACTCTGAGGAATCTGCGCACTGGCTCTCCTTGGGTTGAGAATCCGGAGTTTGTTGCTCGCCGTCAAGCTCGTGCCTTCCAGCTTATCGAGTATGCTGATTTGCATCATTGGATCGAGGGGGCGAGTTTTCTTCCCAACCCGGCCGATGATGCTGAAGCTGAAGATGCATCGGGTGGTGACTTGGCCGATCAAGATGACTCGGAGGATGATTCGGAGAATGCCAACGATTCTAATGACAGCTCATATGGGGATGATGACATGCGATCGTCTTCCAAAGGAACTGAAACCTCTCGAGCCCAGGTTGACATTTCTCAGCAGCCGGGGCTTCCCCAGAGGTTACTATGGCCTCTGTTGATGCCGAGGTAACCTCTGCTGAGGCCCAAACAAACTCAGAGCGCCCAATTCCTGAAGATACCCTTCTGAAGGAGACCGAGGTCACTCCTCCTACGGCCGAGATGCCCACGTCCGGTGCTCCTGACAGTGCTACTTCCCCTCCTACGGGTGATTCGGCCTCTGCCGGTGTCTAGGTTCAAAAAACTCTTTGTCGTTTTATCTCCCCAGAATGTCGGGCGTATGATGTCTTTGAAACAATTGTCCGCCTTTTGGTATAGTGTGAACCCTTTTGCCTTTTGCCGCTGAGGCACTGGTAATGGTATCTGTTGTTAGTTTATCTAAGTGAATCTATTTGAATCATATATTTGCTTTGCCAAATGTTAACTTCGTAAATCCGGATCATATTTTCCCATATGACTGACTTTCGTTTGGCATCTAACTTGTGTTCCTTATGTGAACTTGGTTGTATAGTTGTCATTTTCGCAATTTCTCCTTGAAGCACTATGTTCTAAGCCCATAAATTGACTTACCACCCTCTCCGAGGTATTCACTGGTAAAATGACACAGATATGGTACGTCCTCTATTATACCTCGACTTGTTGGGGTTGTCACTTTTGTTATTATGATTTTTAGAAATCGTTGTCTGTTTCCTTCTTGTTATTTCTTCAATGGCCGAGGTAAGCTTACCTTGCATCTTGCGATTTATGATTAACAGGTCGGGGAAGTCCCCGAGTTTCTGCTTGAGTTATTGAACTCTTATGTGCATGACAAAAATCAGCAGGAAATATAAGTCAGTCCCCGAGTTTCCGCTCGGGTTACTGAAGTTTTACACATGCTCAAAAAATATCAAACAACATGAAGCAGTCCCCAAGTTATTACTCGAGTTGTTGAAATGTAATTCATAATTCAACACAAAGAGCATCATGGGGCAGTCCCCGAGTCACTGCTCGGGGTGCCGAAGTTTAATACATAGTTCAAAATAAGAAATAACATGGTGCAGTCCCCGAGTCACTACTCGAGGTGCCGAAGTTTAACACATAGTTCAAAAACAAGAAATAATATGGGCAGTCCCCGAGTCAATGCTCGGGATGCCGAAGTTTGATACATGCTTGATACTTTGACTTGGTGCGTCTCATCAGAATATGCGATATAAGGCTTCTAAGTGTAGAATGGGCGAAGTAAGGCTATGTTCCATGGTCTTTTTGATTCATCTCCAGCCTTGTTTGCCTTGTTCTTTTCTGGTGACTGAGCGTCGATCAGGCAATATGCATCATTGTGCAATGCTTTACTCACGATGAATGGTCCTTCCCATCGGGATGAGAGCTTGTGCATGCCGGTTGTGCATTGCAATAGCCGAAGAACTAAATTTCCTTCTTTAAAAACTCTCGGACTAACTTTCTTGCTATGATATCTTCTGAGCTCTTGCTGATAAATAGCTGATCTTGATAATGCCAATTCCCTTGCTTCTTCCAGCAGATCCACGTCGTCTTGCCGCGATATTTCGTTTACCTCGGCACTTGTGTACTCGAACACTCTTGGCGAGTCATGCATTATGTCGGTTGGAAGTACAGCTTCTGCCCCGTATACTAGAAAGAACGGGGTATACCCCGTCGATCTATTTGGGTTGGTCCTGAGGCTCCACCGTACTGCTGGAAGCTCCTCAATCTAGCATCCTGCCGACCTTTGCAGTGGTTCGATTAGCCGAGGTTTTATTCCTGACAATACCAGTCCATTTGATCTTTCTACTTGCCCATTTGATGTCGGGTGAGCCACCGAGGCAACATCTAGTCTTATGTGTTTCTCTTGGCAGAACCTAGCAAAAGCTCCTTCAGCGAAGTTTGTGCCATTATCTATGATAACACTGCGTGGGTATCCATATCTCAAGATTATATCTTTGAGGAATTTCACCGCTGTGGGTCCGTCACATTTTATTATTGGTTTCACTTCGATCCACTTTGTGAACTTGTCCACCATGACCAGAATATGAGTCATTCCGCCGCGAGCCGGCTTAAATGGACCCACCATATCTAAACACCACACTGAAAATGGCCAAGTGATGGGTATTGTTTTTAATTCGGATGAAGGCAGATGTATCTTGTTGGCGTATCTCTGGCAGCCATTACATCTTTCTACCAATTCTTTTGCTTCCTTCAGCGCAGTCGGCCAATAAAACCCATGCCTAAATGCTTTGGCCACTAGGGATCTGGACGAGGCATGATGCCCACATTCTCCCTGATGTATATCCAAAAGTATTTCCTGCCCTTCTGCCGAGTCGACACATCGTTGTAGTACGCTCGTGACACTTCTCTTATACAGCTCATTGTTTATAATTGTGTAGGCTTTTGCTCTTCTCACTATCTGTCTAGCCATGACCTCATCACTCGGCAAGATTTCTTCTTTAAGGAATGAGAACATGGGTTGTGCCCATGTCGGCGTAATTTTCCCCGGGGGAATTATGTTGTCAATTTCCATAATTTCCGCCGACATAGCATCTTTGGGCTTTTCTGTGCTCATTCGTGGGTCGGCCGAATTAGCCTTTAAATGATTCGGGTCAAATTCTTTGTCGATTTTCATTGGGACATTTCCTTCTATCTGTCCTGCCGAGATTAGAATTGACTCGGATTCTGGCGAAGGTGTAATCGAAGGTTTTCTCAGGTGCTCCAGAGCTATGCCCGGGGGAATTGACTGCCTAGTCGATCCGATTTTTGATAGTGTATCTGCAGCGTCATTTTCCGCCCGAGGTATGTGATGGAATTCGCACCCGTCAAAATAACCACTGATTTTTTGCACATGAAACCTATACAAGGCCATATTCGCATCTAGCGCGTCCCAATTGCCTGATACTTGTTGTACTACCAGGTCTGAATCCCCGTAGCACAGTATCTGACGTATGCCAATCTCTTTTGCCATTTTTAACCCATGGACGAGCGCTTCATACTCGGCCACACTATTTGATGCAGCGAAATGTATCTGCAACACGTATTTCAGCTGATCTTTTTTCGGCAAAGTTAATACTATTCCTGCCCCTAGCCCATTTCTCCGCTTGGACCCATCAAAATGCATTGTCCAATAGTTCGGATCTGGCAATGGGGGCTCATATTGTACCTCATCCCAATCCACAAAGAAGTCGGCCACTGCCTGAGATTTGATTGCATCTCGCCTATCAAATTGCGGAGCATAAGGTGATAACTCAATTGCTCATTTTGCTATTCGGCCACTTGCATCTTTTTTGCTTAATATCTCCGCTATGGGTTCTTCACAAATCAATTTTATCGGATGCTCTTCGAAGTAGTGTTTGAGTTTTTTCGCCGACATGTATACTCCATAAGCCATCTTCTGGTAGTGCGGGTAGTTCTGCTTCGAGGCCGATAATACCTCACTTAGGTAATATACCGGCCTTTGTATTGACTTATACCCTTCATTCCGCTCCACGACAACTACCGCACTTACCACTCTGTTAGTAGCTGCTACATAGAGTAACATAGGCTCTTTTGACAGTGGATAAGCCAAGATCGGTGCTGTGACCAACATCTTTTTTAACTCGTGAAGTGCATTATCAGCATGTGGTGTCTAGATGAATTTGTCAAAAAATTTCATCAGTTGATATAGAGGTAATTCCTTTTGCCCTAGCCGACATACGAATCGACTCAGAGAAGCCAGACAGCCTGTGAATTTTTGTACATTGTTCAGACACCTCGGCAGTTCCATTCTTTCAACTGCTCGGATCTTAGTTGGATTTGCCTCTATACCTCGGCTGGACACGAGGAAACCGAGTAAGTTTCCAGCCGGCACACCGAAGGTACATTTTTCCGGGTTAAGCTTCATTCGGAATCTTCTCAAGTTTGCGAATGTCTGCCGAATATCATCAAGGAGCGTTTTGCTCTCTTTGGTTTTTATAACCACATCGTCTACATACACTTGTACATTGTTTCCTATCTGGTCATGTAAACACTTTTGCATGCATCTTTGGTATGTTTCTCCTGCATTACGTAGGCCGATGGCATGGTGCGATAGCAATAAGCCCCGTATGGGGTAATAAACGCAGTCTTTATTTGATCGGCCGGATTTAACGGTATCTGGTGGAAACCAGAATACGCGTCTACAAATGATAACAGCTCACAACCAGCGGTCGAATCAATGACTTGGTCTATCCTAGGTAAAGTAAAAGGATCTTTGGGACACGCCATATTGAGGTTTGTGTAATCGATGCACATTCGCCATACGGCGGCTACATTCGGGTCATCATTTTTATTTTCTACTAACACCGGATTTGATAGCCAATCTGGATGAAGCACTTCCATGATGAACCTGTCCGCAAGGAGCCGAGCTATCTCATCCCCTATTATCTTTCTCCTGTCTTCGGCGAAGCGGTGGAGAGGTTGCTTCACCGGCCTTGCCCCTGGCCTTACATGCAAAGAGTGCTCAGCTAACTCCCTCGGCACACCTTGCAGGTCCTGAGCGGACCACGCAAAGATATCCCGATTCTCACGGAGGAAGTTGGTGAGCTCGCTTTCCTATTTGGCATCTAGGCCAGCACCAATCGTGATGGTGTGCTCTGGGAATTGCTCATCTATCTGGATCTTTTTTGTCTCATTAGGCGGCTGGAAAGATACACTCCCATGCGGGTTGGCTAATGCCGGCATATTAAGCTGCGCCGACTGAGCCAAAGCTGCTACTTCCTGAATCCTTCTTTTCTCCCTTGCAATTACCGATGATTCGGCCAGGTTTGACCCGACTGAAGCACATTCCATTGATTTTATGTAATCCCCTGCCACTGTTATTACCCGCTGAGGCCCTAGTAATTTCATTTTCAGGTAGGTAATGTGATATTTGCTCATGAATTTACCCAGTGCTGGCCGTCCGAGTAAAGCATGATAGCAACTTTCTAGGTCCACCACCTCAAACTCCAGATTCTCCGCTCTGCAATTCTCCCTTGTACCGAATAATACATCTACTCGGACTTTCCCAATGGGCTCGCACGAGAGCCCCGGTGTCGTGGTATTGCCGACGAGTACGCCATGTAGGGGTCCTCACAGTGCCTGTTTAGAGACGTGGGGTAAGGCGGACGGTTGACGGGTACGAGGTAACACAGCTTACCCAGGTTCACATCCCACGACGGTGGCGGAATCCTACTCCTGCTATAAATCACTATAAGGGCAATACGCCGAGTTACAGAGATAGGTTCGCTGTGCGAGGTTGTATGAATATGTACTAAATTGTGCTTGTGTTGTGCCCTAAAGGCTCCCATAGGCCCGATTTATATAGTCGTTAGATCCTAGGGTTACAGGGAAAAGTCCTAGCCGGACAGGTTACAGAGTCCTACACCGTCTATCACTAGTCTTGTATAGCTTGTACTCCAAGGCTCCAGGTACGCTGGTGACTCCACCGTAGCCTTCCTTTATCCGGCATGGGCCTCCCTTCTGGATCCACCTAACTGGGCCTCCCAGCAGGACATAGGCCATGCTACTGTTAGACCCCTCCTTTATAAAGGAAAGGATCCCTGTGATTGCAATGCTAGTCCCTGGATCAATGCTAGCATCCACAGTTTAAGATGAAGTACACAGATACAAAGGTCGTTTATTACATTCATTCCAGAGATAAAATATAGTCTTTTACAACTCATGGCCATAGGCCTAATACAAGAGTTTTAAGGAACAAGTAATAAACATAAGTCTTCATCTTCATGTGCCACAGGCAAGCATGTTGAGTGTAGACTCATGACTCCTATTCATCATCAGAGTAACCTGCAACATCACAAGTTACAGCCACAGAGGGTCAATACTTTGGAATAGTATTGGCAAGTGATACCTTATTATATTTTAAGTGGACTATATTACTATATGCATTTTGGCTATGTGTAGCTTGGCTTGCTTTGCTTGAAAATAGGTTTTTCCTATTAGTTGAAATTGCTAAGTTTTTCTTTGTCAAAAACATTCCCAAGGAACCACCAATAGACATTGAGGCCCTTCACCCTTGTTCACCCATAAATTTTTAATTGGAAATTGGAGTGATGAGATTCTTGTAGCTTCCATGTCTTGATGCTCAAAGTGTCCATTTCCTTGGACAAGGCTAAGTACTTAGGTTTTCCATCTGCAGAGGTTGTGCACTTTCCCCACCAGACTTGGTTTCCCAAGACAGGACCTTTCAGAAGCTTTTCCTTAGTCAAATGGACGCGCTCCAACCTATCAACCCATCTACCACCAACTGTCCAAGTGACTAAGTTCTAGCAACCTATATGATCATGGCAGAGCCCATATTGCCAAGTGGTTGCACTGTAAGCTTTCTCAACACTTGGCCTCCAAATCCCTTTGTGCCTGGGTGGCATTCCACAAGTGAGATACACAACCCAAGTCCATGGCCTTGTGTAACCACTCAACATAACCCAATCTTTCCATTCCACCCAGGAGGTTCATTTGACTTAGTTGTTTTATTAAGAAAATATAAGTCTCTTTGACTTAGAATATTTTTATCATAAACTAAATAGATGTTCACCACCCTTGTTTACTATAAGCTAGGCTAAGCAAAGTATGGTATCTTATCTTAGGAAAATTTCCCTAGCAATTCTACTATTTCACTCTACTTAGGATTTCCCATCTTAGCACTAAGCAAAATATCATGCATTTACTTTAGCAAAATATCTAATGCAAGTATAAAACTTAGGATAGGAAATTCATGAAAATATCACTTGCCTTGGTAGTGGGGAGAGTAGCACTCTTCACAATCACAATCACTTGTAAAATCTACACAAGAAATAATAGCATACAATTACACACAATTATATACAACCAAAAATAATATGAATGCATGTATGCAAGAATCTACCAAGTGTTGAGTTTTGAAAATTCTACCAAGTATGTTCATGACTACAGAAACTTAACATGACACAAGTTTGCCAACTAAACTTATTTAGCCCCAAAATAATATACAAGAATAAAACTATATCTAAAATAGCCCTAAACTTGTTCCACAAATAAAATCATTTTTAACTGTTACTATATGCTAAATAAATTGGATATTCAGAAAGGCCTTGTTTCACTGAATCCAACGGTATAAAATTTGCAAAAATCCAACGTGGCATTCAAAAGTTATAAACATTTGAAGTTTGAATCTAAATCTTGTTTTAAATTCTGTTTTTAGTTTAAACCTTGCCACGCGTCGCGTTACTACTGGCGCGTACCGATTCGCACCAGATCACCCTTCCGTGCCGTTGGATCTAACTAACGCTGCACGGCTCAGATCGCGTACCTCTTCGGTTTAAGTGAATCTATCCTAGCGCTGTGATGCAGATCCAACGGTCCACATCACCAAGCCAGAAACGGGCGGCGCTGGCGGTGCTAACTGGCGGCGGCGCGTCTGACTACGGCGGCGCCGGCGTTCTACATCGTCCGCGAGATGGAGAGGAACATTACCAGGTTCGCCGGAGGCTGCTGAAGCTCGTCGTGGTACTGGCTTGTGGAGGGGCGCTCGGACACGGGTGCGATTGCTCGTCGGAGTGGTAGGACGGCGTCGGTGCGTCAGGTGGTCGTCGTGGACGTCGCTGTGAACCACCCCAAGGCATGATGAGGACACGGTTAGATTCACGGGGTCAAGGCAGGGTAGTGTGTTTGAACTAGAAGTCACGGGGCGGTCGGGGCTTACCACAAGAACTCGCCGGAGTTCGTGCAGATGACGGTGGCGGTCCAGTCGTCGACGTTGCCGACGCTGTGGTTCATGCGAAGGCAAACGGAGAGTGTCAAAAGAAGCGCAGAGGCTCACTGATCTAGTTTGCAAGAACGAGAGGCAGAGGGAAGCGCAGAACTCACCGTAATTGGCCGGAGTAGTCGCCGGAGACGGCGGAGTTGCAGAGAGAAATGCGTGCAGCCTGGGGGCGTTCTGTGCTTGGGGTTTAGGGGAAAAGAGAGAGGGGACAGAGGGGTTTCTTATAGCCTGGTCGCGAGCGAGAATCACTCTGCCAATAACTCGAATTGACGCCGCGAATTAAAACCAGAAACGCCCGCGTTGATTTGGGGATGAACGGGTCGTGCGGGTGGAGACGACGCCGACGTGGAGGTGGTCCGCTTGTCAGCGAGGTGCGCGAAGTGCAGGTGGGGTCCGTCTGTCAGCGGCTCGGTGTGTGTGGTTGCGCGTGAGGGGAGAAAAAGAAATCCCCAGGTGGGCTTGCTGGGCTCGATTGGTTGCTGGGCCAGATACCTGGCGCCTGGCCCTTTTCTTTTGTTTGTTTCTTTTCTTTTTCTATTTCTATTTTCTGGAATGATATTTGATATGAATTCAAATCCTTTTGAATCCAGGCTGTTCTGGGAATTTTTGCAGGGTTTTGTGGATTCAAAAACAGTCATTTTAACTAAGTGTTTACCATGCAAGGCTTGGTCAAGCTTGGTTTTCAAAGTAAACATAGATTTGCTCTAGTTTGTAAATATTTGAAAAAGATTTTGAAACCATTTCCAAATTTGAAAACTTGGGTAAAAGCTTCACCTAAACTTTCCATCAATGGAGTCAAGTGAACCAGTATTTAAACTTTCACATTTCAAAGGGTGATGGTCATTTTGGAATAAAAATGCCCACATGAAATCATAGCCCCAACTTCTGTTTCTAAGTGATTTTTGAGAAAACCCTAAATGGATGAATGATGCATAGATGATATGAATGAGTTTTGAAACTATGATTTTTGGGATGTTACAAATCTAACCCCCTTAAGATGAATCTCGCTCTCGAGATTCGGTTTGGCTAGCAAATAGGTGAGGGTGGTTCTTCCGAAGATCATCTTCTCTTTCCCATGTTGCTTCCTCTTCGGAGTGATGGTTCCATTGCACTTTACAAAACTTGATAGTCTTGGTCCTGGTGACTCTTTCTGCTGTCTCTAGAATCTTGACAGGCTTTTCCTCATAAGTGAGATCACTTTCTAGCTGAACTTCTTCCAAAGGTATGGTATCCTTCAAAGAAGACTCTTCCATTTCTGGGTGACATTTCTTAAGCTGACTCACATGAAATACGTTATGGACTGCTGATAGAGATTCTGGCAATTCAACTTCATATGCAACTTCTCCCTTGCGACTTAGAATCTTGAATGGCCCAACATATCTTGGTGCTAACTTTCCTTTGACTCCAAATCTTTTCACTCCACGAAGTGGTGATACCCTGAGATAAGCTCTATCCCCAACTTCGTAGGTGACTTCTCTACGCTTAGAATCCGCGTAGCTTTTCTGTCGGGACTGTGCTATTTTCAATCTATCCTTAACCAATTTGACTTTCTCTTCGGCGTCCTTGATAAGATCAGGTCCAAATAAGTTTCTTTCTCCCACACCATTCCATAATAATGGGGTGGTACATTTCCTTCCGTAGAGTAACTCAAACGGTGCCATTCCAATACTAGATTGATGGCTATTATTGTAAGAGAACTCCGCGTAGGGCAAACTTTCATCCCAACTTGCTCCATAATCTAGAGCACAGGCCCTCAACATGTCCTCAAGAATTTGGTTGGTCCTTTCTGTTTGTCCATCCGTTTGAGGATGAAAAGCAGTGCTAAACTCCAATCTCGTTCCTAAGGATTCATGAAGCTGTCTCCAAAAGTGAGATGTGAACTGGGTTCCTCTATCTGACACAATACTCTTCGGCGCACCATGAAGGCATACAATCCTGCTCATATAAATTTTTGCTAACTTGGCACTTGTATAAGTTGTCTTCACTGGTATAAAATGAGCCACTTTAGTTAGGCGATCCACTACCACCCATATGGAATCATACCCTGACCTGGTCCTTGGTAATCCGGTAATGAAATCCATACCAATATTTTCCCACTTCCATTCAGGAATAGGCAGTGGTTGAAGCAAACCTGCTGGTTTTTGATGCTCCGCTTTGACTCTGCTACACACATCACACAAAGCGATATGTTCGGCGATGTCCCTTTTGAGATTGTTCCACCAAAACCTTTCCTTCATGTCCATGTACATCTTGGTATTTCCCGGGTGAATAGAATACGGAGAGTTGTGACCTTCCTGTAAGATCAGTTTCCGCAATTCTGGGTCTTGTGGAACACATATACGTTTCCCGTGCCATAAGGTACCTTGTTCGTCAACATGAAAACTCTTAGCTTTCCCTAGACCAATATTTACCTTAATCTTTTCAATTTCCTCATCAGTCTTCTGGACTTCTCGGATCTTGTCCAATAGAGTGGGTTGAACATCTAAGGACATGAGATGTCCTTCTGGCACAATCTCCAATCTGAGTTCTTTGAATTGCTTACACAAGTCATCTGGCAATTCCCCTTTGGTAAGGCCATTTACAAATGTCTTACGACTTAGAGCATCCGCTACTACATTTGCTTTACCGGGATGATATTGCAAACTTAAGTCGTAATCCTTAATAAGTTCTAGCCATCTTCTTTGTCTCATGTTGATTTCCTTCTGGGTGAAAATATACTTCAAACTCTTATGATCGGTGAACACTTCACAACGCTTTCCCAAAAGGTAATGTCTCCATGTTTTGAGTGCATGGACGACAGAGGCTAACTCCAAATCATGGGTAGGATAATTTACCTCATGAGTTTTGAGTTGTCTCGAAGCATAGGCTACGACTTTACCATCCTGCATAAGTACGGCACCCAACCCTTGATGAGAAGCATCACAATACACTTGGAAATCCTTTTCCAAATCTGGCAGACATAGAACTGGTGCTGTTACAAGTCTCTTCTTCAATTCTTGAAAACTGACTTCACAACCTTCAGACCAAGCAAATTTCTTGTCCTTCTTTAGCAATTCTGTCATAGGCTTAGCAACTTTCGAGAAATTTTCAATGAACCTTCTGTAGTAACCTGCTAAGCCGAGGAAACTACGAACTTCTTTCACATTCTTAGGTGATTCCCATTCTGTCACAGCTGAAACCTTAGCAGGATCAACAGCCACACCATCCTTTGTCATCACATGACCAAGAAAACCCACTTTCTCTAACCAGAACTCACACTTGCTGAATTTGGCATATAGTTTATGTTCCCTTAGTTTCTCAAGTATTAAGCGTAAGTGTCTCTCATGCTCTTCCTTGCTCTTGGAGTAAACCAAGATGTCATCGATGAAAACGACAATGAACTTGTCAAGGAATTCCATAAACACCTTGTTCATCATATTCATGAAGTATGCCGGAGCGTTGGTTAATCCAAAAGGCATCACAGTGTATTCATACAATCCATACCTTGTGGTGAATGCTGTTTTTGGTATATCTTGTTCTCTTATTTTGAGCTGAAAATAACCCGACCGAAGATCAATCTTCGAGAATACACATGCTCCTTCTAGCTGATCAAATAAGTCGTTGATTCTTGGTAAAGGATATTTGTTCTTGATGGTAACCTCGTTGAGAGAACGGTAGTCAATACATAACCTTTGGGTTCTATCCTTCTTCTCCACGAACAACACTGGGGCTCCCCAAGATGAAGAACTTGGTTGAATAAACCCTTTCTGTAACTGTTCACCTAGTTGTTTCTTGAGCTCTTTCAATTCATCAACAGACATTTTGTATGGTCTCTTAGCTATTGGTCCTGATCCTGGCACCAAATCTATCAGAAACTCCACATCTCTATTCGGTGGCATTCCTGGTAGCTCTTCCGGAAATACATCCGGATACTCACATACTATTGGTACACCGTCCATGCTAACCCCCTTAAGAGAATTCAGCTTACTTCCTTTGGATTCAAAGTTTGACTTAAATTTTATTCTTTTTCCTTCTGGGGTTGTGAGTGTAACTGTACGTTTTGCACAATCTAATACTCCTTCATACTTAGCCATCCAATCCATTCCCAATATTACATCTAGTCCTTGAGAATCTAGGATTATCAGGCTTACTGGAAACTTATGTTTACCAAACTCTATGATGAGATCCCGGCATCCAAGGCTTACTATCATGTCTCCCCCCGGAGAACTAACCTTTATTGGACACCCAATGTTTTCTGATGCAAACCCATTTCTATCCACAAATGCCTTTGATATGAATGAATGAGATGCACCGGTATCAAAGAGTACAAATGCTGAAATTGAATTAAGTCTGAACTTACCAGCCACGGCATCAGGCTCCTCATAGACCTCTTCCACATTGATGTGGTTAACCTGTCCTTTCTGGAAAGGATTCGGCTTGTTAGGTCCTTCCACCTTCTTTTCGGGGCACTCATTTGCGTAGTGTCCCATCTTCTTGCATTTGAAGCATTCAACCTGACTGATGTCCTTTTTAGGAGGTTGGCCTCCACTTCCACTACCATTTCCACCATAGTGGCTCTTATGTCCACCCTTGTGGTTCTTGTACTTGTCCTTGTCATGACTGCGGTGATGCTTGTTGTCATGACGGTTGTGCTTGCTGAATTTCCCATGTTTATGGGATCCTGAGCTGCCACTGTCATCATAGTGAGATCGTTTGTGAGATGATCCCGAGCTGTGTTTGTCGGAGTGTTTCCTCTTTCTACTCTGGACTTGCTTCATTTTACTTTCCAAAATAGCAGCCTTGTCACACAACGACTGATAAGTTGGAACATATGCCACAGACAGCTGTAGGTTCAGCTCATCATTCAAACCTTCCAAGAACTTTTCCTTTCTCTTGGCATCTGTATCAACCTCATCCGGTGCGTAGCGCGCCAGATTGTTGAATTCTTCTATGTATTCTGCCACGCTGCGGTGGCGCTGTTTCAGGTTGTGAAACTCCTTCTTTTTCAGACTCATTATCCCTGATGAGATATGAGCCGTGCGAAAGCCATCTTCAAAGATAGCCCAAGTCACCTCATCAATAGGAGTGGTGATTTGGAAGTTGTCCCACCATGTGGCAGCTGGTCCTTCCAACAGATGTGCTGCAAACCTAACCTTTTCAGCATCCGTGCAGCCCACGGTCACTAAATCTTTGTTCACAGAACGTAACCAGTCATTGGCTACCATGGGATCAGTTGTTCCCGTAAACTTTGCTGGCCTCAGACGCAGAAATCTGGTGAGCATATCGAAACCCGGAGGGTTGTTGTTGTTGTTGTTGTTGTTGTTGTTGTTGTTGTTGTTGTTGTTGTTGTTGTTGTTATTATTATTCTGGTTTTGGATGAACGTTGTCATCATTTGCATAAGCTGTGTTTGCGCATTCATCATTTGTTGCATTTCCGGGGTGATGTTGTTGGGGTTGGGGTTTGCGCGACGGGGAGGCATCTGTGGTTTGTTCAAATAGATAAGAATGAGATACCCATAGATGTTTCATGCACAATACATCATAAGCAAACACATAACAAGCAACATAAGAAAAAGAAGTTCAACAAACACATAACAAGCTCATGAGGTAAACACACAAGTGGCAAGCCATCCACATGTCGGATGGTCCAATAATATGTTCACAATAACAAGTATGAATATGAAAAAGTAAACGAGCAGTCAAGTCTACTCATCAGCGTCAATCTCCTCCTCAACGAAAGTAAGATCTGCGTTTTCCATCGCGGTCTTGTTCTCCTCAATCGTAGTGGTCAAGGAATCGACCTTGGCCTTGAGAGCCCTCTTCTGGGAGCGAAGTCTCTCAATAACCATCTGCTGCTGCTCAAGCTCGAAGTCCTTGGACTTCAGTTCCTCGGTCATGTCCCGGATTTTCTTGTTCCTATCCTGGACGCGTTTCTCCTGACTCTTGAACTTGCGATCTTGAGCCTCGAACTTCGTCTCCATTTCCTTGATCATCTCATCCTGCTGTGCGAAAAGCTTGTCCTTCTCGCGTAGCTGCACCTGAAGCTCGTCATTGCCAAGCATGACGTTCGTCCTATCCGTATCTACGTGCCTGAGAAAAGTCTCTAAGTCCTGAAGATAGAGGCGTATCGGCTCTGCAGTGCTCCTCGAGTCGTCCTCAAAGTCGATGGAATCTCCATCAACATCACGGCTTCCGAAGGCGTGGAAGTGAGTGCCCCTAACCTGTCGGGAGTGACGGCCTAACAGTCGTCCTATCAGGTCCTGCATGACTACCTCCATGCCTCTCTCCCTGTCGTCGTGCATCAGCTTGAAGACGATGGCCTCCGTAGTAGGCTCAGTCTGGCGTCCGGGCTGGCTCACCTTGAAGCCCCAGAGGTCCTTCCTCTCAAACTTGGTGAGTGGGTACACCGTGATGGTAGGAAGAGGGAGATCGAGCAGAGTGGTAAGCTCAACGATACGGGGTCCGAAACGAGTAACCTGGAACTCCTCAACGGTGCTGACGGCAATAGGCATCTATTTATAACATTGAAAAGTTAGAACAACACTTATTTAAAATGAACACAAAACAATCATCTCATACATAACCATGGAACACAATTTCACTCAAGTCATGCTTACATAAATCCATTACATCAAACAAGGTCCAACTTATTTAAGGTATCATTTTGGAAAATAAGGTGATAAGTGGTGGTCCAACTAACGAAGTGTTCTTACAATCCAATCTCACGGGATCTATTATTAAACACAATGTTCCTAGAGGCAATCCACCAATCTTGCTCCCTTGACTCTATCACTAAGTCTATAACATCTCCCCTTATCTCTTGGTTGGTGTCTTCTAATTCTTGAGTAAGCTCCTTCTCTTTCTCTAAGTCCTTTTGGAGGTTGAGCATTCTGCACTTGACTCTAGCACTTAGTTCTTTGATAGTTCTCCAAGCTGCATCACTGGCTGACTCAAAGAATGTGGTGTGCATTGTAGTGTTGGTGTACATGCAGAATCCCCTTTCTTTGTGGTTGTCTTCCTTGTTTTTGTACAAGTGAAGTTGCACCCACCAATACTCCACTCCTTCATCCATCACTGGAAATCCTTTGTACACGGCTTCACCATGTGCATCCATTGCTTCCATGAGATCCTTGAGAATACTGGGAAACTCCGTCTCACACTCCAAGGTCATGGTCATGAGTGGTCCCTTCTTCACGGCTTCGTTGATGGAGTTCATCTACAAAGGAAGTTGAAAGAGATTAGAAAAGTTTTACGAGAAGAATAGACAAGTGTAGAAGTATTTGAAAAACTTTTTCCTTAGTGGTTTTCCAATCCTAGGGTCATAATCCTACAGGCAACACAGTGCTCTGATACCATCTGTTAGACCCCTCCTTTATAAAGGAAAGGATCCCTGTGATTGCAATGCTAGTCCCTGGATCAATGCTAGCATCCACAGTTTAAGATGAAGTACACAGATACAAAGGTCGTTTATTACATTCATTCCAGAGATAAAATATAGTCTTTTACAACTCATGGCCATAGGCCTAATACAAGAGTTTTAAGGAACAAGTAATAAACATAAGTCTTCATCTTCATGTGCCACAGGCAAGCATGTTGAGTGTAGACTCATGACTCCTATTCATCATCAGAGTAACCTGCAACATCACAAGTTACAGCCACAGAGGGTCAATACTTTGGAATAGTATTGGCAAGTGATACCTTATTATATTTTAAGTGGACTATATTACTATATGCATTTTGGCTATGTGTAGATTGGCTTGCTTTGCTTGAAAATAGGTTTTTCCTATTAGTTGAAATTACTAAGTTTTTCTTTGTCAAAAACATTCCCAAGGAACCACCAATAGACATTGAGGCCCTTCACCCTTGTTCACCCATAAATTTTTAATTGGAAATTGGAGTGATGAGATTCTTGTAGCTTCCATGTCTTGATGCTCAAAGTGTCCATTTCCTTGGACAAGGCTAAGTACTTAGGTTTTCCATCTGCAGAGGTTGTGCACTTTCCCCACCAGACTTGGTTTCCCAAGACAGGACCTTTCAGAAGCTTTTCCTTAGTCAAATGGACGCGCTCCAACCTATCAACCCATCTACCACCAACTGTCCAAGTGACTAAGTTCTAGCAACCTATACGATCATGGCAGAGCCCATATTGCCAAGTGGTTGCACTGTAAGCTTTCTCAACACTTGGCCTCCAAATCCCTTTGTGCCTGGGTGGCATTCCACAAGTGAGATACACAACCCAAGTCCATGGCCTTGTGTAACCACTCAACATAACCCAATCTTTCCATTCCACCCAGGAGGTTCATTTGACTTAATTGTTTTATTAAGAAAATATAAGTCTCTTTGACTTAGAATATTTTTATCATAAACTAAATAGATGTTCACCACCCTTGTTTACTATAAGCTAGGCTAAGCAAAGTATGGTATCTTATCTTAGGAAAATTTCCCTAGCAATTCTACTATTTCACTCTACTTAGGATTTCCCATCTTAGCACTAAGCAAAATATCATGCATTTACTTTAGCAAAATATCTAATGCAAGTATAAAACTTAGGATAGGAAATTCATGAAAATATCACTTGCCTTGGTAGTGGGGAGAGTAGCACTCTTCACAATCACAATCACTTGTAAAATCTACACAAGAAATAATAGCATACAATTACACACAATTATATACAACCAAAAATAATATGAATGCATGTATGCAAGAATCTACCAAGTGTTGAGTTTTGAAAATTCTACCAAGTATGTTCATGACTACAGAAACTTAACATGACACAAGTTTGCCAACTAAACTTATTTAGCCCCAAAATAATATACAAGAATAAAACTATATCTAAAATAGCCCTAAACTTGTTCCACAAATAAAATCATTTTTAACTGTTACTATATGCTAAATAAATTGGATATTCAGAAAGGCCTTGTTTCACTGAATCCAACGGTATAAAATTTGCAAAAATCCAACGTGGCATTCAAAAGTTATAAACATTTGAAGTTTGAATCTAAATCTGGTTTTAAATTCTGTTTTTAGTTTAAACCTTGCCACGCGTCGCGTTACTACTGGCGCGTACCGGTTCACACCGGATCACCCTTCCGTGCCGTTGGATCTAACTAACGCTGCACGGCTCAGATCGCGTACCTCTTCGGTTTAAGTGAATCTATCCTAGCGCTGCGATGCAGATCCAACGGTCCACATCACCAAGCCAGAAACGGGCGGCGCTGGCGGTGCTAACTGGCGGCGGCGCGTCTGACTACGGCGGCGCCGGCGTTCTACATCGTCCGCGAGATGGAGAGGAACATTACCAGGTTCGCCGGAGGCTGCTGAAGCTTGTCGTGGTACTGGCTTGTGGAGGGGCGCTCGGACACGGGTGCGATTGCTCGTCGGAGTGGTAGGACGGCGTCGGTGCGTCAGGTGGTCGTCGTGGACGTCGCTGTGAACCACCCCAAGGCAAGATGAGGACACGGTTAGATTCACGGGGTCAAGGCAGGGTAGTGTGTTTGAACTAGAAGTCACGGGGCGGTCGGGGCTTACCACAAGAACTCGCCAGAGTTCGTGCAGATGACGGTGGCGGTCCAGTCGTCGATGTTGCCGACGCTGTGGTTCATGCGAAGGCAAACGGAGAGTGTCAAAAGAAGCGCAGAGGCTCACTGATCTAGTTTGCAAGAACGAGAGGCAGAGGGAAGCGCAGAACTCACCGTAATTGGCCGGAGTAGTCGCCGGAGACGGCGGAGTTGAAGAGAGAAATGCGTGCAGCCTGGGGGCGTTCTGTGCTTGGGGTTTGGGGGAAAAGAGAGAGGGGACAGAGGGGTTTCTTATAGCCTGGTCGCGAGCGAGAATCACTCTGCCAATAACTCGAATTGACGCCGCGAATTAAAACCAGAAACGCCCGCGTTGATTTGGGGATGAACGGGTCGTGCGGGTGGAGACGACGCCGACGTGGAGGTGGTCCGCTTGTCAGCGAGGTGCGCGAAGTGCAGGTGGGGTCCGTCTGTCAGCGGCTCGGTGTGTGTGTTTGCGCGTGAGGGGAGAAAAAGAAATCCCCGGGTGGGCTTGCTGGGCTCGATTGGTTGCTGGGCCAGATACCTGGCGCCTGGCCCTTTTCTTTTGTTTGTTTCTTTTCTTTTTCTATTTCTATTTTCTGGAATGATATTTGATATGAATTCAAATCCTTTTGAATCCAGGCTGTTCTGGGAATTTTTGCAGGGTTTTGTGGATTCAAAAATAGTCATTTTAACTAAGTGTTTACCATGCAAGGCTTGGTCGAGCTTGGTTTTCAAAGTAAACAGAGATTTGCTCTAGTTTGTAAATATTTGAAAAAGATTTTGAAACCATTTCCAAATTTGAAAACTTGGGTAAAAGCTTCACCTAAACTTTCCATCAATGGAGTCAAGTGAACCAGTATTTAAACTTTCACATTTCAAAGGGTGATGGTCATTTTGGAATAAAAATGCCCACATGAAATCATAGCCCCAACTTCTGTTTCTAAGTGATTTTTGAGAAAACCCTAAATGGATGAATGATGCATAGATGATATGAATGAGTTTTGAAACTATGATTTTTGGGATGTTACAGCTACCGACTATGGGACACCCGGGTTAGTCGGATAAGAGACATGCTATGAGGATACCCATATAGCATATCCCCAACAGTAGCCCCCGGAGAACTCCGAGATCTTGCGTTGTCTTGCCTCTTCATGTGGAGTGCTCCGTCTAGATGGATGTCGGCAAATCGTCAAGCAATATCTTGTAGTCCTCCCAAAGAACCCTGCAAGGTTTTTCTCCGTCTTTGATTTGTAAGTCGGAGAAATGCTGAATCTTCCATCATACTCTTCCGTAGTCGGATTAAATCCATCCATGCTGGAATCTTTGATGCGACGGCTCATCTACCATGTCAGTTATGACGACGTAGGCTTAGGTCAGCGACGCCTCGTAACTCACACATGCAGAGAACGCAATCATATCCAATTTTCCCGCGCGAGCTATACGAACCATTGGCGGCGGCGGTTGGAGACGTGGCGAAATTACCGCGCACGTCCATGAACACGTCGTCTACGCGGCAACCATCCGATTAGTTGCACGAATCTTGACGTAGAGTAAGATAAATAGTAACCGTGGGACACTTGCCACTTTTTTACCCCATTCTCTCGCGTCATCATCTTCTTCCTCCAGCCACACGCCTCCTCGAGCTCTCCGCGGAAAACCTCGAAGAAAGCCTAGCCTCTCTTTGCGTCAGTCGCATCCTTCCAGTCCTCCATGGCCAGCAGCAGCTCCTCCCCGTCGATGGCGGCGTCAAGAGAAGCCACGGCGAAGCCGGCGAGCTCCGTCGTCATGCCCCCAGAGGGCCTGGTCATCCCCGCGTCAGCGGTGATTGAAACCACCGGCGGTGACCACAATCTGGCGGCGCTAGAGCCTCTGGAAGAAGAGCCAGACTCGCACAAGGGCGACTGGCGCGGCTCGGACATCACCGGCCGCGACATCCAAGAGATGGTCGCCGAAGGCTACCTCCCCGCGACGAAAGGGCTTGCCTGGAGGGCGGCGCTGGCCGGCGAGGTGACACCTTCTCCCCAAGCCGGAGAAAAGGTGTACCTCAAGGCTCAGCTGGTATGCGGCGTTTCTCTGCCCATCTCCCACTTCTTTCTATCCGTCTTGAACCACTTCAAGGTCCAACCCCATAACCTCTCTCCCAATAGTATCTTAGTGCTTAGCAACTTCGCGGCACTTTGTTAGGGTTACCTAGGTATTAGGCCTAGGTTAGACTTGTTCGTGTATTTCTTCACCGTCAAAAGTGAAGCCGACCACAGTAGGGAGGAGCTTAGGAACTGCGGCACCATAAGCTTCAAGATCCGACCTGGCCGGCGGTTCCCCGACATCGTCGGCCACGAGTCGTGTAAAAACTGGCAGCGGACGTACTTCTACAGCCCCGACATTCCTTTGGCGGGCCGAGAAGTGACGTACCCGGACTTCGTGGATGGAGCCACCGCTGAAGTTTCCACATGGAGATCCCATGCATCCCTTCCCTCCGACCTCAACGCTTCTCGCGCAATAAGGCGGATCGAGTGGTTCGTAGAGACGGGTTTGACCGGCTTGGACCTAGCCATGTGCTGGTTCATCAGGCGAATCCAACCTCTACAGCACCGCGTGAAGTTCATGCACGAGTACACCAGTGATCGAAAGGATACCCTCCGGATCTCCGTGGATAACTTCTCGAGCGACTCCGTCAAGCTCTGTCTAAAGGACATCGTCAAGGTGAAGGATAAGAAGCGCGGCTTCACCATCTCCTATGACATGTACGTAGACGGCAAGTGCCCAAAGGTAGGTATTCATTTTCCGCGTATGACATTGCTCTAGTTTCTCCGTCTTGCCAGTGCCATCTTATCTAACACAGTGATTTCTCACTTAACAGCTTAGCGATCTAGATGAGGACAACCTGGTTGCCCAATCTACGATCCAAAGATGAAGGAAGTCACGGTCATGTCCAACGACGATGTCCCGTGGCGCGAAAGCGGAAGAGCTCCACCTCTGACATTGCCGACGGAGGAAAGAAGAAGAGACGGAGGGTGGAGCCTCCAGAAAGGGTACTGCCAACCTGGAGGCGGAAAAGAGAAAATCCACCGGGATTTTTGCCAAAGCCTCTCATTCTCCGACATTATCTTATTTATCTGTCTTATTCCTGTACTTATGCATTTTGCACGTTTCAGGAAGAAAGCCACAACCAGCCTCAAGAAGTCCTCCAAGACTCTTGGGGCTTATAGAAATATCAAAGATATGCTGCATCGCGACTCCTCCCCCGCCATCGCTCCTGCTACTCCTGCCGTCAAGCCCTCCTCTGCTCCGACAAGCTCTCAAATCCAGGAGGCACTAGGCCCTTCCGCCATGGAAGTGGATTCTGGCGCCTCTACCGAACTTGCTGTTGTCGGCGAGCAGGCGACGCTAGAGAGCGCTGCTCTTCAAATGGTTGAAGCTCCGGCTAAGGATGCCATCGGTAGCGGCAAGGCGGTGGTGGGAGCTGGTACCTCTGCCGAAGGCGGCGCCCCTACTCCCCAGAAACCCTTCGAGTTCCCGAAGATAGTTTACCTAGCGCTCCTGCCGAGTAACAAAACTATGGTTCCTGGAGGAGTGCCGTCATCTCCGACATGCGGTATTGAGGAACTGCTCCGACAAGCAGATATCTTGCAGGGAAATAGCATTTCCTTTGGCAAGCTGCTGGCCGAGAGTGCTACAAACCTCAAGATTATTGCACTTGTAAGTTTTACTTTGCCTTTTGCATTTCATATGAGTATTCCACTGTAGCCCCCGAGGATGTAGACGGAAAACCATAGGTTTTGCATCTATATGCTCTAAGAGTGACTAAGTTAGAAAAAACTCTCACTGTAGCCCCCAAGCATTTAGATGGAATGAATTACTCCGACTAGATGCTTTAAGAGTAGCATACATAGTGTTCATAATTTTCAATGTTGTAGCCCCCAAGCTTCTAGTTGTAACTAAATTAGTTCCGACTAGATGCTTAAAGAAAAGCTAAGCATATTTATAAGTTAAAAACTCTCACTGTAGCCCCCAAGCCTCTAGTTGTAACTGAATTAGTTCCGACTAGATGCTTAAAGAAAAGCTAAGCATATTGATAAGTTAAAACTCTCGCTGTAGCCCCCGAGCATCTAGGTGGAAAATCTCCGACTAGAGGCTCCAAGCAGACCAAACAATGACTTAACTTTATATTTGTTTCCACAGAACGAGAATGCTCGGAGGGGCATGGCCAACGACAAGTATCAGAAGATGCGCGCAGATCTTGAAGCCGAAAAGGGTAAAACTGCCATCTTGAAGGAACGGATCATCAAAAACAAGAGTCTGTTTTCTTTTTGCGCATTTCCGTCTTACTTTTGTGCCCATAATCTCCGAGTACTCACCGTGTACGTGTTTTTCTCCGACTTGAAGAACATGTCGCCAAGGCCAAGGACATTGTCGATCAGTCCAAGCATATCTAGCAGCTGGACAGCGAGAACAAGATCCTGAGGGAGGAGAGGAAGGAGATGCTGAAGATGCATGAGGATTCCATGAAAGACCTGCAGGATTCCGCCTCCGCGGAGATCAATTGCTTGAAGGAGGAGCTTGCGATCCTAAAGGATCAGAAGCAAGCTGCTGATGAGCAAAATCTTCGCCATAGCGAGGCGTTTAAGCTCCTCCAACAAGAGAAGGAATCCTTGGCGGACATCGTTTGGCAGGCCAAGGCCAGCATCTTCAGTAAGTTTCCTCCGCCTTGAATTTCTGTAATCTGAATATTTAGAGTTTTTTCAACTCATGCGCTCCTTGTCGGAATTTGCAGGTCCTATGGGTTTAACCCGCTCGCCTCCTTCGAACAAAGAATGCATGGTTCTTGCCGGAAACTTCATCAATACCGCCATCGCCCAAGCCAAGGAAATTGCCAAGCCCCTCCAGATTTATATCAAGGCCTCGGACTTCATGGCGAAGTACTCGGAGATTCTGCGCCGAGCCCCCGAGCGTGTCGCGAGCTGGAAAGCTTCATGCGCACGGGCTGGCGCAAGGATGGCGTTGTCTATGGTGAAGGAACACTATGAAGATGCCGACATCGACACGGTGACCTCTGGCATCCCCGACGTAGATGATGACGGCAAGGAGATCGATCACGAAGCCATCCTGTCATCACTCGCGGGTTATGACACCAGGGTTGCCGAGTTGGTGGATGTTGACGTCTTCGTGCCCAGGAACACCATCGATAGCGTCAACCAAGATTCCTCCGAGTCTCATCACAGCGCCAATGTTGAGGGTGATTCTCCGGCTAGTGATGATGTGGCCTCCAAGTCTCCTACGCCCAAAGAATGAAGAACACTTTGTAATTTTTGTTTCACCTTTGGTGTGTGCACGGAAGAAACTTGGTGATGTAATCTTAAGGCAGAAAACAATGATTGTTAAGTCCTGCAACTTAAGAACTAATTCCCATTATGTATATATTTTTAAGCAAGTGCTGGCTTATCCATTACTCTGGTTCCTATGCTTGACTTTTCGTGAGTCGGAAGACTCGTTGTCGGAACCATGCGCTTAGGTGATGATGCCCAATGGCACCATCAATAACCTGAGCACAAAATCGCTGACAATAAGTGCCGAAAGTCACTACTCCAGAATCCACATAAAAACGACAAAGAATGTGTAGACCAGAAAACTTAAGCTAACGCCCGTAGGCGGAATTTTCACAAGTGCAATCGCAAGACTTGTGCATAAAGGTTTTATATGATCCAAAAATGAACACTAAAGGAGGTAAAGGACTCAGCAATATGAGTGAACCAAAGAGCTTTATTTCATTGATCATATAAGAGATACACAATTAGATAAAAGATGCTAAGTGTAGAAAGTACGTAGTTGTTCTCTGTTCCATGGCCGATCAAGCTCCGGGTAGTCATCATCCGGGTCATGTCGCTTACGCTTATGATCCTCGTTGGGTCTATCCTTGAGTTCACGATTGTCGACAGGTAGTAAGACCCATTGAGCAGCGCCTTGCTTATGATGAACGGTCCTTCCCATGGCGGGGATAATTTGTGTGACTTCTTCTGCTTAAGTCGGAGTACTAAATCCCCCTCTTTGAACGAGCGATGCCGAACGCGGCGACTATGGTAGCTGCGTAGCTTCTGCTGGTAGATGGCGAATCTTTGGCATGCCAAAACGCGCTCCTCCTCGAGAAGGTCCACATCTAGGCGTCTGGATTCTTCAGCGTCATCTTCGTCGTAGGCGGCAACTCTTGGTGCATCGTGGAGGATGTCGGAAGGTAGGATGGCTTCTGCTCCATATACCATGAAGTAAGGGGTGTAGCCGGTGGATCTGTTGGGTGTAGTTCGTAAACTCCACAGCACAGATGGCAATTCTTCTGCCCAGGCTCCAGCTGCTCTATGTAGTGGTGCCTCAAGACGTGGCTTGATTCCCTGCAGAATTAATCCATTGGCTCGCTCAACCTGACCATTGGATTGTGGGTGTGCCACAGATGCAAGGTCAAGTCGGATGCCTTTGTCCCAGCAATAGGCCTCCACTTCTCCGAGTGACAGGTTGCTTCCGTTGTCGGTGATGATGTTGTGTGGGACACCAAATCTCACCACTAGATCCCGGACAAACCTGAGGGCAGTTGGCCCATCAAGCTTTCTAATGGGTTTACCTTCTATCCATTTGGTGAATTTTTCAACTGCTACAAGCAGATGCGTAAATCCACACGGTGCCGTCTGTAACGGTCCCACCATGTCTAGCCCCCAGACTGCAAACGGCCAAGTTATTGGTATTTTTCGCAATTCTTCAGGAGGAACATGTGGTTGTCGGGCATAATACTGGCATCCCGTGCATGTCTCAACCATCTTGTCGGCGTTCGCCTTCGCGGTCAGCCAGTAGAATCCTTGCCGGAAGGCTTTCGCGACCAACGATCGAGGAGCGGCGTGATGCCCGCAATCTCCGAGATGGATCTCGCACAGGATTTCCATACCTTCTAGCTGGGAAACGCACTTTAAGTATACACCATTAGTGCTCCTTTTATAGAGTTGCCCATTGATTATGGTATAACCCTTTGCTCATCGTACTATTTGGCGTATTTAGACTTCTTTGTCGGGCAAAGTTCCGTGTTTGAGATACTCCATGAACGGTTTTGTCCAAGCCGGAGGGATCTTTGCCACCATGTTGACGAAAGAGTCAGCTCTATCCGGGTTGTCGATGTCGGCGCCCTTCACGGATGGTGTGCGTAGATGCTCTAGGAAAACTCCTGGCGGAATTTGCTTGCGCCCTAATCCAAGATTAGACAGTAGATCAGCCGCCTCGTTTTGCTCCCTAGGCACATACTTGACTTCGTATCCCAAGATGGCTATCTCGTCCACTTCGTCGCGATATGCCGCCATCATAGGGTTCCGCGCGTTCCAGGTGCCAGCCACCTGCTGGGCAACCAAGTCGGAATCTCCACAGCAAACTATGCGCTTGATGCCACTATCCTTGGCTACACGTAGTCCGTGAATGAGTGCTTCATACTCCGCCATGTTGTTTGTAGCCTCGAAGTGGATCTGCAGAACGTAGTGCAGCTTGTCTCCTTTTGGTGACTGTAGCAGTACACCAGCCCCCGAGCCGTTGAGAAACTTTGATCCGTCAAAGTGCATCACCCAGTACTCAGGTTCTGGCAACATAGTAGCATCTGGCATCTCCGTCCAATCTGCAATAAAATCTGCCAAAGCTTGTGACTTGATAGCGTCGCGTCTCTTGTAGGTGATATCGAAGGAGGCAAGTTCAATGCCCCACTTCGCGACCCTTCATGTAGCGTCACTGTTATTGATAATGTCGGACAGTGGAGTCTTGCTCACTACTGTGATTGGGTGCTCCTGAAAGTAATGCCTCAGCTTCCGAGAAGCGAGGAATAGTCCATAAGCTATCTTTTGGTAGTGCGGGTAACGCTGCTTGGACTCCGTGAAGACCTCGCTCACATAGTAAACTGGTCGTTGAACTCCGTGCTCGTAGCCTGGTTCCTTCCGCTCTACCACGACGACGATGCTAATAACCCGGTTGGTTGCCGCCATGTAAATTAACAGGGGCTCTCCAGGCCCGGGTGCTGCAAGGATGGGCGCTGAGGAAAGAGTCTCCTTGAGCTGCTTCAATGTTGCATCTGCTTCGTCGGTCCACGTGAATTTGTCTGCCTTCTTCAGCAACTTGTACAGCAGTAAAGCCTTCTCTCCAAGTCGGCTGACGAACCGACTAACTGCTGCAACACAACCTGTTAGTCGTTGAATGTCCTTTTGGTATGTCGGACGGTTTATGTTTAAGATGGCCTTGATTTTATCCGGGTTGACCTCGATTCCGCGCTAGGAAACGATGAAACCCAACAATTTGCCGGCTGGAACCCCGAAGACGCACTTCTTAGGGTTGGGCATCATGTTGTATTTCCGGAGATTATCAAAGGTTTCTTTTAAGTCGGAGATTAAGTCGTTTGACTTTTTATACATCACCACGATATCGTCCACATAGGAGTGAACGTTCCGACCAATTTGGTCGTGAAGGCAGTGTTGCATTGTTCGCTTGTAGGTAGCACCTGCGTTTTTCAGCCCAAAGGGCATCATGACATAGCAAAACGTGCCGTATGGAGTAGTGAACGAAGTGGCCAATTGGTCCGACTTCCTCATCTTGATCTGGTGGTATCCTGAGTATGCATCGAGAAAACACAAAAGTTCCGAGCCAGCCGTCGAGTCAATGACTTGGTCAATTCGAGGCAAAGCAAACGGATCTTTGGGACATGCTTTGTTCAAGCCGGTGTAATCAACGCACATTTTTAATTCATTGGTTCCCTTTTTGGGGACAAGTACAGGATTGGCCACCCATTGGGTGTGAAGGACTTCTCGGATAAACCCATCCTTAAGTAACCTAGCTATCTCTTTGACAATGGTGCGTCTCTTCTCATCTCCGAAGCGTCGTAGAGGTTGTTTCACTGGTTTACATTTTGGATCTATGTTTAAGCTGTGCTCGGAAAGTTCCCTAGGTACACCTTTCATGTCGGCAGGTTGCCAGGCAAAGATGTCCCTATTCTCACGGAGGAACTCGACGAGCGCGCTTTCCTATTTGGGATCCAGGTTCGTCCCAATGGCAACGGTCTTGGAGGCATCGCCTACCACAAGTTCCACCGGCTTGGTATCGATGGCGGCCTTGAACGCAGGAGCGGAGTCGGAGATCTGCTTCTTCGACGCGGGCATCTCTGAGTCATTGACTTTGCTCTGGATCTCCTTGAATTCTTCACTGTAGAGGACAGCTTCTGCAACGGCTGCTTCATTGATCTCGCAGTCCCTTGCCTTGGTAAAGCTTACGGATACGGTGATGACACCGTTTGGTCCGGGTATCTTGAGTTTGTTGTAGACGAAGCATGGCTTGGCCATGAACGTGTGGAATATGTCGCGGCCGAATATGACGTGGTACACGCTCTTGAAGGGGACCACCTCAAAGGTCATGCGCTCTTGGCGGTAATTATTAACGTCGCCAAAGGCTACCTAAAGCGTAATGCACCCAAGGGACCGAGCCTCCCGGCCAGGAACTACGCCATGGAAAACGGTGTTGGTCCGCCTTAGGTTTTCCTCCGTCAAGTTCATCTTCTGCAGTGTATCCAGGTACATGATGTTGATGCTGCTTCCACTATCCACCATGCACTTGGTGAACTCCACGCCGTCAATCAATGGGTTGATGACCATGGCGTACTGGTTCTCCGTGGGCACAAGGTCTGGGTGGTCCGTCCTGTCCCAAGTTATTGGAACCTCCGACCAGCGCAGGTATTGGGGAACTGGGGGGAGAGTGGCCATCAGGATCCTTAGAGAGGTCTTGTGTTGTCGGACGGTGGGGGTGCCAAGGAAAGTGTGGTAGACTGGGGCCTTCTTTGCGAAGGGGTTCTTGCCCTTGTCGTCGCTCTTGGCGGCGTGCTTGGGGTCAACATCCTCGTCCATGTCACTTGAATCCTTAGACTCCTCCTCCTTCTTATTCCCCTTGCTGTAACACCCTCAGAATTGGCCCTATGCAAGTTTTAGCGAAACCCGCCAAACCCGCATAGAAACGATTCAAAGGTGCCCACCAGGCACTTTCGTGCGGGTGGAAAACGAAGTAATATCATTACACAATAGTCCATGATGGAACCCACAGAACAGATATATACAACGGCGACTCAAAGAGTCAAGAATACAGATATACAATACAAAGATCCGAATCACCTTTAAAACGATATAGCGTCCGAGTACGGACAAGATGCAAATTGAGCTAAGAGCCCTGAAGAATAACCAATGGCGTCCATAACCCTGCCCAGGCCAATCCGGAAGGGTAACCCTGCTAACGACGCCGATCTCAAAACCTGCTTAAACAAAAGGGGTGCCGGCAAAGGGCAAAGGAAAAAGAGAGAGTGGTCAGTACTGAGGCCAGTACACGGCGAGGCTAGAATTCGGCGGTCCTCGCCTACATAGGTATGGTGGACTGAAGCGGCAGCGCGGCATGCACTAAACAACCTATAGAGACTCGATACAACTAGCGGCTATCAGAGAGGGGTAAGAAAGACCTATTCGGAACCAACCTGATACTACCACCAAACATACCCATCCTGGTGTTTCCCCCTCGAGACCAAACGAGGAAGTCAACCGAGGAACTCACACCGTTGGCAGTTTTATTTATTCAGTTATCGTTGCAGCAATTACTAGTCAGGTATAGATAGTCATCCTGATAGAATAAGCAGTGGGCACTTTTAGTTAACCATTCCGTTGTAGTTGCAACACTTACTAGTCAGATACAATTAGCATGAGATATCCCAAACCCAGCAGTTGTTGGTACTTTTATTTAGCCATTCCGTTGCAGTGGAGCTGATTACTAATCATATCGGATACAAGTCAATTTATAACAGTAAACTTTAGTTATAGTTGTCTATGATCGAGACCTGTGCTCCAAGTCGTCCATAACCGCGGACACGGCTTCTCGAAAAGATTTAACCCTGCAGGGGTGCACCAAAGTATCCACACGCACTTCGACTCTTTTTGCCAGATCAGTTAACATACACCCATCGGTATGTCGGCGGGGCCTAAGTCATGACGTTTCCCAGACCCAAAGCAAGTACATGGGGGCCACCCCACTAAGCTACCCGCAACAAAGTCGGCCGGTCTCCGAGACGGACTCAGGGTTTGTGTAGACGGCTGTAAACGACTGGGAACCCGAAAATGAGACTGGGCTTGTCAATACAGCGAAAACGTGTCACGGACCTAAACAGTACAGGTGCAGTACCTCGCACAATTTAAATTAAGCAGTAAAGCATGGCATAAGTACAGGATAGTAATAAAGCCCAAACTAATTGTGGCCCCCGGTACAGTACTTTGAAATCAGGTACTAATCGATGGTGTGCCCATACACCCCACCTGTGGTTAGCGCGCTCGATCTCGGAACAGGTGTCAAGAACTCGGGGTCCTACGGGACACAAGTGGACGGTTAACAACCAAATAACATCTATTGCCCACTTGTGCCTCTGCATTTACCTACTTCAATTTTAGTTATTAAACGATAATTGAATTAAACGATAATTAAAGCCATGATCATCTCCAACCCTAAACATACGGCAATACTCCAACAACTGTGGTACTTGACGACACGCAACAGCACTTGAGCCAGCGACTACGACGCGCAGGTCCAACTATCTACCAAACAACAGGGAATAGGATGGGTCCAAGGCAATATAAGGCTGCAAGGGATATCACGGGTACGAAAACTAGAGCATCGCAACACAGATAGCAATAGATCAACAAGAGGAAATAAAGACTAGAAATGTAAAATAGGTAGAAAGGGGGAGAATGCTCGCCTGAAAACATTGCCGAAGGTTCATCCGAAGATCGGGTCGACACTCGCATCAACTCATCGGCCTAATCCGTTAAGAAGCAAAGCACTAGAAGAAAACACCGAATGCACTATTTAATACTACGGCAGAAGATCGGGCATGATGCATGTATGGTGTATGACATGGCAAAGGTGCGATGCATTTAGGCCATATTAACGGAACCGGGGGTCCCGACAATTAAATATATGGTTCTAGTTGTTTAGATAACCCGCAATTTAAATGTTGTCTTAACAAGTCAAAAACATGGCATCGGTTTGCTACACAAGTTTAAATGGGGACAATATAAGGCTAGAAAAGCCCGTATATGACCTCCATATTTAATTACGAGGTGAATCGGCAGAAGCCCCCAAACCACATGATATGAGTGCAAGCATGAACAATTTAATATGCAACAATTGATATATCATTTATAAAATAGGGCTCGGATCGGGGTCACACATGGAGGAGTCTCGGCGATCTTGGGGTTCCGAGGGTTCGACGAGGTTCGGTCTTCGGATCTTCGGGATCGAGGTCTTCGGATCCGAGAAGTTCTTGTTACTCTAGCTTCGAGAAGATCTTGTCAATGGCAACGCTTCGCATTAACATCATCCCACCACCCTCCGAGAATCGAGAGCTGACATAGGCGAACTCAACCAAAACAGAAATGCGGTTTGTGCCTGCGAGGACAACTGGATGAATACAAACGGCCACGAGACGAGAATTACAAGCAGCTAGCAAAACATCTAGCTCTCTGCACAGGATGCAAGGGAAAGGCTGCTACAGGCACCACCTGCACTGAAGACAACCAGGACGCACACGCATCCAAGAGGCAAACAAGGGCGACGAGCTCGCGAGGCCCAGACGGAGCAGCACCCGGAGACAGCAGATGGGAGCCTGGCGACGGGGAGGCCTCGACGCGGCCGCGCGGGGTCAGAGAAGCAGGGACGGCGTCTCGGCAAGGAGGCCCGTGGCGGTGCAGAAGCTGGCAGGACCACGCAATCGCGGCAGCTCAACGGCGGAGCTCGGCCCGGGGCGCGTTGGATAGGGAGGGGTGGACCTGGGCGGCGGTCGGGTTCGCTGGAGGCGGGCGGAGGAGCTCGACGGGGAGGCGCTGGGCGCGATGACCGGAGGCGGTGACGAGGAGGCGACAAGGGAACGCGCGGCGGCGGTTGCCCGACGGTGGCCGCGGTTCTGCGGGAGGGGCGGTAGGGCTCCGGGCGGCGTGGAGGGCGCGGTCGGGCGACGCGGCTCGGTGGCGGGGGCCGGCGCCGGTGAGGGGAGGGGCGCCGGCTGCGGCGGTGGGTCGAGCCGGAGAGGAAGAGGACGGCGGGGACGACGGGGGCACTCGGCGGCCGGGGTACTCGCGGCGGCCAGCGCGAGCTCGGTTCGAGCGGCGGGATCTAGCGGCAAGAAGGAAGGAAGATAGAGGAGGGAGGGCGCCCGACCACGACGGAGGCGAGGTCGCGTCCTGGGGCGAGCAGGTCTTGGGCGTTGGCGGCGCTGGGACGATGGGGAAGGGCGTCAGGGGTGGCGCCTGCGGCAGGGGAAGGCGCGCCCGACGGCGGCTGGGCGACGGAGGGCGCTAGGAGGGAGGCGAGGCGAGGCGGCGCTTGACGGCAGAGAGAAGCGGAGCAGCGGTGGCGAGAGAGGAGAGCGCATCAGGGGGGAGAGGTGGTGGATGGCGAGAGGAAGGAGACAGGACGGGGGGAGAGGGGCGGGGCGGGAGCGAGGCGGGGCCCACGCGGGCAGGATCCTGAGGCGGGGGGCCTGTCGGGCGGGGGTGGCGTGGAAGGTGGGGAGGTGGGACCGGGGTGGTCGGTTGGCCCAGGGGAAGTGGGTCGGGGCGGCGGTGGGGCTAGCCAGGTGGTGGAGGTGGCGGGCTGGGATTGGATGGGGGGAAGGGAGTGGTGAGGTGGCGGGTGGGGATTGGTCAGGGTGAGGTGGAGGGAGGCTGGGTAGAATAGGGTTGGGTAGAATAGGACTAGATATTTTTAGACTAGGGTCTGGAGGTGGCCGGCCGGGCTTTCGGGCCTAGCGGCTGCCTCCCAAAAATAAATTAAATATTTTACTTGTTTAAAACGGGGCGTTTGAGAAAACAAAAACAGGCTTTTCGAAAATAGTTTTATGCAAAAAAATGCAAGATGACATGACGATGCATTAATGCAAGGTGGCATGATGACATGAGCATGCGGTCATGATGATGCGCAACACAAAAACACCGCGATTTTCTAGTAGTGGTTTTTGCGGGATGCCACAATTCGACACCACTAACAATGGATCTCGCCCTCGAGATCCGCCTCATGGTACCGGAAGGAAGGTCGGCGATCTGCGTCTTCTCGCTTCGTGTAGATCCTCGCGACACCACTAACAAGAGGTCGTTGTCCGTGATCGTCGAGAGCACACTCCGGGAACAAAAGGTCGAAGGTAGAGGTATCAACAAATAAAGCCACCTCTAGCTTCGATAGAAAGAGGGAACCGATGCATTCTCATCCACTTCAATGTACAAAAGCGAATAGAAGGGGTAGTCGGCATGGGGGCCAATCCATCACGCACCCAAACTATTACTCTGCACAATCAGTAGAAAAGCGGGCAACCATTCTCGGAATCAGACTGAAGATCTCGACAATCGAGGTTCGGGAACAAAGGAGTGATGCAGACTCTGCATCGGATCTAGCGTAGATGATGTCGTCGCGTCAGAAAACACCGGAAGGCACGAGAAGGAACAAAGAGAAGTCCACCAGACGAAGGATTCCTCGGATAGCACGAAGACCAGATGTAGCAACACTGTTACCAAAGGAGGAAGCGAAACGCTGAAGGTACGATGGAACCCAACCACGAGAATTCCTGGACTTAGAGAAAAGATAAGATGGCAGATTCAAAACACGAAGAGATGAGAGGAGAATAGCAGAGGGGTAAGGAGTAAAATCAGACCTAATCAGATCTATCCAACCGGTTTTGCAAAAATAGTTTTGACACTCTACTTCGGCCGTTAGCTAGGTTATCCTACAGGCTGGACTTGTGGGGTATCGCAACTGCTGAGCTCTGATACCACTCTGTAACACCCTCAGAATCGGCCCTATGCAAGTTTTAGAGAAACCCGCCAAACCCGCATAGAAACGATTCAAAGGTGCCCACCAGGCACTTTCGTGCGGGTGGAAAACGAAGTAATATCATTACACAATAGTCCACGATGGAACCAACAGAACAGATATATACAACGGCGACTCAAAGAGTCAAGAATACAGATATACAATACAAAGATCCGAATCACCTTTAAAACGATATAGCGTCCGAGTACGGACAAGATGCAAATTGAGCTAAGAGCCCTGAAGAATAACCAATGGCGTCCATAACCCTGCCCAGGCCAAGCCGGAAGGGTAACCCTGCTAACGACGCCGATCTCAAAACCTGCTTAAACAAAAGGGGTGCCGGCAAAGGGCAAAGGAAAAAGAGAGAGCGGTCAGTACTAAGGCCAGTACACGGCGAGGCTAGAATTCGGCGGTCCTCGCCTACATAGGTATGGTGGACTGAAGCGGCAGCGCGGCATGCACTAAACAACCTATAGAGACTCGATACAACTAGCGGCTATTAGAGAGGGGTAAGAAAGACCTATTCGGAACCAACCTGATACTACCACCAAACATACCCATCCTGGTGTTTCCCCCTCGAGACCAAACGAGGAAGTCAACCAAGGAACTCACACCGTTGGCAGTTTTATTTATTCAGTTATCGTTGCAGCAATTACTAGTCAGGTATAGATAGTCATCCTGATAGAATAAGCAGTGGGCACTTTTAGTTAACCATTCCGTTGTAGTTGCAACACTTACTAGTCAGATACAATTAGCATGAGATATCCCAAACCCAGCAGTTGTTGGTACTTTTATTTAGCCATTCCGTTGCAGTGGAGCTGATTACTAGTCATATCGGATACAAGTCAATTTATAACAGTAAACTTTAGTTATAGTTGTCTATGATCGAGACCTGTGCTCCAAGTCGTCCATAACCGCGGACACGGCTTCTCTAAAAGATTTAACCCTGCAGGGGTGCACCAAAGTATCCACACGTACTTCGACCCTTTTTGCCAGATTAGTTAACATACACCCATCGGTATGTCGGCGGGGCCTAAGTCATGACGTTTCCCAGACCCAAAGCAAGTACATGGGGGCCACCCCACTAAGCTACCCGCAACAAATTCGGCCGGTCTCCGAGACGGACTCAGGGTTTGTGTAGACGGCTGTAAACGACTGGGAACCCGAAAATGAGACTGGGCTTGTCGATACAGCGAAAACGTGTCACGGACCTAAACAGTACAGGTGCAGTACCTCGCACAATTTAAATTAAGCAGTAAAGCATGGCATAAGTACATGATAGTAATAAAGCCCCAAACTAATTGTGGCCCCCGGTACAGTACTTTGAAATCAGGTACTAATCGATGGGGGTGCCCATACACCCCACCTGTGGTTAGCGCGCTCGATCTCGGACCAGGTGTCCAGAACTCAGGGTCCTACGGGACACAAGTGGACGGTTAACAACCAAATAACATCTATTTCCCACCTGTGCCTCTGCATTTACCTACTTCAATTTTAGTTATTAAACGATAATTGAATTAAACGATAATTAAAGCCATGATCATCTCCAAGCCTAAACATACGGCAATACTCCAACAACTGTGGTACTTGACGACACGCAACAGCACTTGAGCCAGTGACTACGACGCGCAGGTCCAACTATCTACCAAACAACAGGGAATAGGATGGGTCCAAGGCAATATAAGGCTGCAATTGATATCACGGGTACGAAAACTAGAGCATCGCAACACAGATAGCAATAGATCAACAAGAGGAAATAAAGACTAGAAATGTAAAATAGGTAGAAAGGGGGAGAATGCTCGCCTGAAAACATTGCCGAAGGTTCATCCGAAGATCGGGTCGACACTCGCATCAACTCATCGGCCTAATCCGTGAAGAAGCAAAGCACTAGAAGAAAACACCGAATGCACTATTTAATACTACGGCAGAAGATCGGGCATGATGCATGTATGGTGTATGACATGGCAAAGGTGCGATGCATTTAGGCCATATTAATGGAACCGGGGGTCCCGACAATTAAATATATGGTTCTAGTTGTTTAGATAACCCGCAATTTAAATGTTGTCTTAACAAGTCAAAAACATGGCATCGGTTTGCTACACAAGTTTAAATGGGGACAATATAAGGCTAGAAAATCCCGTATATGACCTCCATATTTAATTACGAGGTGAATCGGCAGAAGCCCCCAAACCACATGATATGAGTGCAAGCATGAACAATTTAATATGCAACAATTGATATATCATTTATAAAATAGGGCTCGGATCGGGGTCACACATGGAGGAGTCTCGGCGATCTTGGGGTTCCGAGGGTTCGACGAGGTTCGGTCTTCGGATCTTCGGGATCGAGGTCTTCGGATCTGAGAAGTTCTTGTTACTCTAGCTTCGAGAAGTTCTTGTCAATGGCAACGCTTCGCATTAACATCATCCCACCACCCTCCGAGAATCGAGAGCTGACATAGGCGAACTCAACCAAAACAGAAATGCGGTTTGTGCCTGCGAGGACAACTGGATGAATACAAACGGCCACGAGACGAGAATTACAAGCAGCTAGCAAAACATCTAGCTCTCTGCACAGGATGCAAGGGAAAGGCTGCTACAGGCACCACCTGCACTGAAGACAACCAGGACGCACACGCATCCAAGAGGCAAACAAGGGCGACGAGCTCGCGAGGCCCAGACGGAGCAGCACCCGGAGACAGCAGATGGGAGCCTGGCGACGGGGAGGCCTCGACGCGGCCGCGCGGGGTCAGAGAAGCAGGGACGGCGTCTCGGCAAGGAGGCCCGCGGCGGTGCAGAAGCTGGCAGGACCACGCAATCGCGGCAGCTCAACGGCGGAGCTCGGCCCGGGGCGCGTTGGATAGGGAGGGGTGGACCTGGGCGGCGGCCGGGTTCGCTGGAGGCGGGCGGAGGATCTCGACGGGGAGGCGCTGGGCGCGATGACCGGAGGCGGTGACGAGGAGGCGACAAGGGAACGCGCGGCGGCGGTTGCCCGACGGTGGCCACGGTTCTGCGGGAGGGGCGGTAGGGCTCCGGGCGGCGTGGAGGGCGCGGTCGGGCGACGCGGCTCGGTGGCGGGGGCCGGTGCCGGTGAGGGGAGGGGCGGCGGCTGCGGCGGTGGGTCGAGCCGGAGAGGAAGAGGACGGCGGGGACGACGGGGGCACTCGGCGACCGGGGTACTCGCGGCGGCAGCGCGAGCTCGGCTCGAGCGGTGGGATCTGGCGGCGAGAAGGAAGGAAGATAGAGGAGGGAGGGCGCCCGACCAAGACGGAGGCGAGGTCGCGTCCTGGGGCGAGCGGGTCTTGGGCGTTGGCGGCGCTGGGACGATGGGGAAGGGCGTCAGGGGTGGCGCCTGCGGCAGGGGAAGGCGCGCCCGACGGCGGCTGGGCGACGGAGGGCGCTAGGAGGGAGGCGAGGCGAGGCGGCGCTTGACGGCAGAGAGAAGCAGAGCGGCGGTGGCGAGGGAGGAAAGCGCATCGGGGGGGAGAGGTGGTGGATGGCGAGAGGAAGGAGACAGGACGGGGGGAGAGGGGCGGGGCGGGAGCGAGGCGGGGCCCACGCGGGCAGGATCCCGAGGCGGGGGGCCTGTCGGGCGGGGGTGGCGTGGAAGGTGGGTAGGTGGGACCGGGGTGGTCGGTTGGCCCAGGGGAAGTGGGTCGGGGCGGCGGTGGGGCTAGCCAGGTGGTGGAGGTGGCGGGCTGGGATTGGATGGGGGGGAAGGGAGTGGTGAGGTGGCGGGTGGGGATTGGTCAGGGTGAGGTGGAGGGAGGCTGGGTAGAATAGGGTTGGGTAGAATAGGACTAGATATTTTTAGACTAGGGTCTGGAGGTGGCCGGCCGGGCTTTCGGGCCTAGCGGCTGCCTCCCAAAAATAAATTAAATATTTTACTTGTTTAAAACGGGGCGTTTGAGAAAACAAAAACAGGCTTTTCGAAAATAGTTTTATGCAAACAAATGCAAGATGACATGACGATGCATTAATGCAAGGTGGCATGATGACATGAGCATGCGGTCATGATGATGCGCAACACAAAAACACCGCGATTTTCTAGTAGTGGTTTTTGCGGGATGCCACACTTGCCCTTTCCTCGTGGCTTGTTCTTCCGACTTCACTTGTAGCCGGACTCCGGGTCTTCCTTGAGGTCGTTGACGAACTTGCAGTGTCGATTGGTATGGGTGGCCTTGCCGTTGGCGTCGAGGTGTACGCGGCACGGCATATCGCGGTACTCCTCGTAGGTTTGGGGAACGCGGAGCAGCGCCGAGGTGGTTTCACTTCCTCGCTGCTGCCCACGGCCCGCTCCCCTTCCTCGGCCACGTTGTCCGCCTTCTCCTCGTCCTGCAAAAGTCATAGCGACCATGTCGGTGGATTGCTTTTCTTCTGGAGCGGTTTTCCGCTTTGTACTGCTGTTCCTCCGAGCTTGGGTTGGAACGGCTGTTGCCGGCAAAGAGCCATGAGCATCGTCGTCGGCAGCTGCGAACTCACTAGCTGACTGAATCATCTGATTCAAGTCAAACTGATGATTTTCCTGCAAGAGCTTTAGCTTATGTCGGAGCAACGTACCCATTTCCAACCCATCGATGAAGGCGGCCATGGCGGTCTGAGTGTGCACTCCTGCGCAGGAATTTTTCATATCCAGCCAGCGGGAGAGGTAGGCGCGAGATGTCTCGTCTTTCTCTTGCATGCACCATTGTAGATCGCCCACAGTGCAGGGATGCTTGTATGTACCCTCAAAGTTCTTGGTGAATGCTTCTTGCATATCCAGCCAGTTGTAGATAGATTTCTCCGGCAAGTCGTCGATCCATTGACGGGTCGTGCCTGCCAATATTAACGGGAGGTACTTAACGGCGACGTTGGGGTTGCCTCCGGCAATCTCCACTGCGTTGCCGTAGTCCTGCAACCATGTGGCAGGTTTGGCGGTGCCGTCATAGGGCTTGATGGTCTTGTCGATCCGGAAACCTTTGGGTTAAGTTGCGGACCGTATTGCAGGTCCAAAACAACGTGGTCCCAGGTATGGTCCTTCCCGGGCCTCGTGGATCTTATCGATCCGCGAACGTGCATCGTATGGCTCCGGGTTCTTCTTCTTGTTGTCAACAGGGGATGGGCTGCTTGAATGACGCGGGCCTCTTCCGCCAAGGTGACTGCTTGGCGGCGATTGAGGCAGAGGTGGCGGTGGGTTAGCCTTTTTGTTGTTACCCTCCTGCGACGCCTCGCGCCTGTCACGGTTTCTTGTCGGACGCAGAGGGTCGTGGTGTGACCTTCTCTTGTGCCCTTGGTGGCGCTCTTCATCATGACGGGTCTGCGTCGTGTTGTCGCGGATGATGATGCCACACTGCTTTGGAGGGGGCATATCTGTGCGATGGTGAGCCTTGTAGTCTTCCTGACGTCGGGGGGATCGGGGCGGTGGCGATGGGCGGCGAGGTCGGGATTTTTCTCCGTGGTCGGAGGATATTGGTATAGCATCCTTCCTGTTGCGCGCATCCCTCCGTCTTCGTTCTGATGAACCCGTCTGTGATCCGACATCCTGAGGAGATCTGTCCCTTGGCGGTTTGTACTGGCTAGATCAGCAAAGCGCTGGGTCAGACTCAAGCCTCTGAGAGGTGGCCTTTTCCTGCTGCTTTACCTCCTTGGCCACTAGGTCATAGACCTATTCTACTGCCTCAGGCGATCTATCCTGCTCCAGAAGGGTCCTGGCGACGGCGAGGTTAAGGAGTGGGGTGGGCATCACCTGCTTGCCTTCACTATCAATGTATGGATTGGCCTGTGCCGGCTTCGAGGGAGCCCATCCTAGGTTGCGTCGTACACCAGGGTCGTTGATGACGCGAGCCGGAGCCTTCTTAGCCTTCTGCTGCTGCTGCAGAGTCTTGTACTCGGCCTCCATTGCTCTAGATTTCTCTATGGACTTCTGCGCGTTGACCAGATCTCGATCTAGTTTAGCGCCTTGATCCGCGATGGCTTGCGCCTCCTCCAGCAGCTGCTGGTGCTTCTCGTCAAGCTGAGTCACGTTCCGGATATGATCAACGGTTAGTGGCTCGACGAGGAGATTGTTGTACATCACTCTATCAGCTGGAGTAACATGGGCTGCTGCCAACATGGATGCTGGAGGCGGCAAGTTTGCGGTGTTGTTGTTGCTCGGACCGGTCCCGAGTTCCTGCGGCTGCTGCATTGGGTTAGGTGGAGGAGGCATGACCTTTACGCGATCATCGTCGGCAGCAATAAGTGGCCCCTTCCCCTTTTCCAGCGCCGTAGGCGGAGCTTGCCCGGGTTGATCTTCATCCATCGCTGTCCCAATGGTGACGAACACCCCTCGAGACATGACGGTGTTGTTAGCTTGCTCGTCGCGCGAGTACTCCTCCTCCATCTCCTGCACAGCGGAGTCTAGCTCTTCTGGACTGAAGTCTACCTCCTCTGAATCTGCACTGAAATCAGCATAAAGCGCGTCAATGACAGAGTCGGAGGGTGCCAGGACTTCCTCGATGACGGGCGGTGGAGGTGCAACGTCCTCGACGATGACTGGGGGTGGTGGTGCTGCTACGACGATGGCGGCGGGAGGCGGTAGCGGTGGCTGCTGAACCGGAGGTTCTCCGTCTCTGAGCGCAAGCTCCATCTGGGCTGCCGCATCAGCTGCCGCGTAGCTGTTGACGGTGCTCACCATCTCTTCGAGGGTAAGGCTTCCTCTTGCCTGCTGCCGTCTTAAAGAATGTCGGAGAAGCGTGCCACGGTCCAGTCCTTCCATGAAGTGATACAAAGTGTTATCATCGGGGTAATTGGCCAGGTCTGCCCGTATACGGAGCCACCTGGCGAGGTAGTCGCGGGGGTTTTCACCCTCTCTCTAAACGCAGCGCGCCAGATCGAAGATGGTAACCACGCCGACGAACTTGGATCTTTGCTGTCCAGACGCGCGGACGAAGCCGGCAGATTTGCAGTGATCTTCCACCTTTATATCCTACACAAGGGCCATTTGGGTGGGCCTTGAATTTTTCTGATCTTTGCCGGCAAACTCCGAGGAGAGGTCCGACATCGATCCTTCCGTGAATGTGTCCTGCCCGTAGGCGGTCCGTGCGAGTCTTGATGCTTTCCGATCTTTGCCGGCAAACTCCGAAGAGAGATCCGACATCGATCCTTCCGCGAACGTATCCTGCCCGTAGGCGGTCCGTGCGGGTGTTGATGCTTTCTGATCTTTGCCGGCAAACTCCGAAGAGATATCCGACATCGATCCTTCGGCGAACGTATCCTGCCCGTAGGCGGTCCGTGCGGGTCTTGATGCTCCTACGACTCCCAGGGAACTAGTGCCCGAGTCGATTTCGCCGATGAAGAGGTGGATGTCTCCGATAGGAACGATCGAACACCGCATAGGGTTCGTCTTTGCCGGGATCCAGAACTCGTCAGGGGGGACGATCGGAACGTTGTCGGAGAAGAGAACACGGCCGATGGCTACGGTTTTGCCGATTCCTGCGAAGATCTTGGTCCTCGCCCGCTGAAGAGCCTGAAACGCCTCTTGCCCCACGGTGGGCGCCAACTGTCGTGGTATTGCCGATGAGTACGCCATGGAGGGGTCCTCACAGTGCGTGTTTAGAGACGTGGGGTAAGTCGGACGGTTGACGGGTACGAGGTAACACAGCTTACCCAGGTTCAGATCCCACAACGGTGGCGGAATCCTACTCCTGCTATAAATCACTATAAGGGCAATACGCCGAGTTACAGAGATAGGTTCGCTGTGCGAGGTTGTATGAATCTGTACTAAATTGTGCTTGTGTTGTGCCCTAAAGGCTCCCATAGGCCCCACTTATATAGTCGTCAGATCCTAGGGTTATAGGGAACAGTCCTAGCCGGACAGGTTACACAGTCCTACACCGTCTATCACTAGTCTTGTATAGCTTGTACTCCAAGGCTCCGGGTACGCTGGTGACTCCACCGTAGCCTTCCTTTATCCGGCATGGGCCTCCCTGCTGGATCCACCTAACTGGGCCGCCCAGCAGGCCATAGGCCATGCTACCGACTATGGGCCACCCGGGTTAGTCGGATAAGAGACATGCTATGAGGAGACCCATATAGCATATCCCCAACACCCGGCACTATCCCATGGAACATGGTCCTTGTAGGATGCAGCATATTCGGTGCTATTCTGAGTTTGTGCATCGTGTCCTTGTACATGATGTTGGTACTACTTCCATTATCCATGAGTACCTTTGAGAATTTCACATTGATGTTGGGCCCGACAAACGTCGGATCCAGTACCAATGCATATGATCCTGGGTTCGGCATTATCTTCGGGTGATCTTTTATGCTCCAGGTTATCTCTTGATCGGACCACGACACGTATCTTGGTACTGCCCGCATAACTGCATTTACTTCCATATGTCGGCGCTGTACACTCTGTCTATCTTGTTGTTCTATTGTGAACACACAATACGATTGATGATGCTCACAGTAATCATTACGCCCATTGTTTCCGGGGTTTGCCCTTCCATCTTGATTTTGATTTACCACTTGATGTACTGCATCCCTTCGGTCCTAGTTCTCATACCTCGGAGGGGGCGGTGGTAACATTAGCAGTTGTGCATTTTCCCCGGTCAGCTGCGGCTGCTGCTGCTGATGTGTTTGATGGGAAGGTGCTTGCATGCCCGCTGGATTTCTCATTGCATTATTCATCCAAGCACATTGGCGAGTTGTGTGATTAGCCAGCTTGGCCAGGTTTGGAGTGTGGAACTTACACGGTTGATCCGGCATGTATTCAAATGTGTATTTCGGCCTTTCCTGCCATTGCTTCTTCTGTTCTGGTGTCCACTGCCTTTTCCCTTCATTCCTCGGCGTCCACTGCTGAGGACCATTTTTCTGTCGCTGATTGTTCCCATGACTCGGCTGATCCTGCACAACCGCTGCCACTTGATTGGAAGCGTATCTGTAATCCGGCCTCTCTTCCCTTCTTCTACCTCGGTATTTATTGCGTCGTGATGATCCAGCAGCATCTCTAGCATACTGATCCTGGAGCTCCCGATGTCCTGCCGACATCAACTCTGGTTGAGTCGGATCTCCTAAGGCATATGAATCTGCTATCCTGATGGTTTCTGCCAATGTGGTTGGCATATCTCTCTACAATCTTTGCCACAGTACACTCGCATATCGGCAGCCCTGATCAAACCAAGCTATCGCTTGAGATTCTATGACCCCTTCACATGAGTTTCTGAGGTTGCACCACCGAGTCAAGAATTCTCTATCTGTTTCATTCGGCTTCTGCTTGCACATCACGAGCTGTTGAGGCCTGTTTGGCCTCTTATAGGTACTGGTGAACTTACTAACAAACATTTCTTCAAAATCCAACCAGCAGTTGATACTCCCTGCTGGTAGATTGTTCAACCATACCCTGGCTGGTCCTTCCAGCATCTGTGGGACGTATCTCACTGCCCATCTTAAATTTCCGCCTGCTATTTTCACTGTTGTGGCATAGTCAATTGACCAATCTTGTGGCTTTGTACTCCCATTGTACATTTTCGTCCCCCTTTCCAACTGGAAGTTCGGCACGGGTAGTTCGCCCATGATCCGGGGTCCAAAACACGTCGGGCTAGGTGGACCCTGTTCTTCTAATAGTTCGGACCGATACAACCTGTCCAGCTTTAATCTCGCGTCAGTCGACGGCAAGTTCCTATAGACAACCATCTCTTGTATTCCATAGTGGTTATGCCCACCATGCTCTGCATGTTCCATATCCGAGTAACCATCATTGTATCTATCATTTGCTTGATTATGGTGAGCTGGTCGCACCTCTCATTCTTGTCGAGGCTCATACCTCGGCTAAGGATCTGGTGGAGGGTTCCTCCTTCCTTCCGCCGGATTATTGTTTTCATGATTTCCCCTTCCGAGGTTTCCATGCTCTTTGTTTGCATGGCCGGGGTTTCTATCTCCACTGTTACCTCGGCTCCCATTGCCTCTATTCTCATTGACTTTCCCGGCTACTGCCGTATCATATGGAACAATTTGCTTATTTCTTTTCCCGAGGTCACCGCTCTATCTCTTCGCGCTTTGTTTCTGGGTGAGGACGCTGCTGCCGCAGATAGTGCAGGGGCTGATCCTGCCAAATGAACCATACACAAAGCTCCTGGCCTCGCCAGGTCAGCCGTAAGAATTTCCTCATTCTGCTGGTTCGCGATGCGCACCAGCTCATTTACTCTTTCTTGCTGTTTTTGCCGGGCTTCCCCGCTTAATCCTTCCAATTCCAGGGCTGCGGCATTGGCCGCCCTGAGGTTCTTTGCCGGGGTACTATACCTCAGCAAGCCTAGATCGACTGAATCATCCGCACGAGCCTCATGCTCCTTGTTGATATCATTCATGAGGTTCTTTCCTCTTAATCTCAACTCATCTACTCGCTCAGGGGCAAAATCTAGTTTGTTTGCCCTAGCGTATTCTCGCAGGGTCCTGTTTAAGGACTCCCGCAAGGCCGACACCTTTTTTGCCTCTACTAGCACTTTTTGTCTAGTTTCTTCTAACTCCGCCTGTGCGTTAGCCGGATCAAGTATTGACGCCACAGGCATAGTCAGATTATCTATAGTTGCCTGAAGGATATTTTCTGGCCTCTCCAGAGGTGGCCATCTTACCCTTGCCGCCTTTGGGGTCGTCTCCTGCACCTCGGCTGACTTGGTCACTGGTGGATATACCTCGGTGGGCTGTGGAGCTGCCTGCTTCGTGGCCACTTGTCCTCCTGTCACCGGGTCCCTGTTTGGTTCGGCGCCTGCTCCTGCTGCTGGTGTCGGGGCCGTCATCATCACCTCGACGCTGCCAACGGGGTGTACCCCACGCGGACCGCTAGCAGCACGGAGGGGAGGCTCTCCTGCCTCAATGACTCGGTGCGGGTAGACGCAGGAAGTGTCGACGCCGACATAGACCATGTGAGTGCCCAGGTTGATGAAGATGTCGTTGCGCGGAGGTGCTTTCCTCCTGAAGCTGCCGGCGTTATCTCTAACATAGTCCCAGATATCAAATCTTTGGACTAAGCAAGAGACAACCCGCTCGCCGGTGGTGATGAATTTTCCCGTCCGGATCTTGACTCCAGCTAGCACCGCTTCTGGCCCCACGGTGGGCGCCAACTGTCGTGGCGGTGGCACAGCAGATGCCATGGGTAGGCTAAATTATGGGGCCAATGGATGCTAGAGGGATCCATGGAGGGAAGATGTAGTGATTTCTACACTCAACTGAACAATGAGTAGATCTTTATTCCTCTTCTCCAGAATTACAAGTGCTCCTAGAGCTGTATCATAGAGAAGAAGAAGGCTCCTACGCGAGCCTTTAGGTGTGGAATGAATCGATCCACCTCTCTGGAGCCCGTTCCCCTCCTTATAAAGGGATTCCTTGACTCCTCCTAGGTCTGATGTGGCAAGCATATTCTTGGAATATGCTTGTCCCAAAGTGGTAACTCGGCGGCCTCCTTTCCGTGTCCCCCTTCTATCGGTGGCAATGTTCCAGAGAGCTTCACATGTGCGCCTCGGGCCTCCTCACTGTCACCTCCGTGACGCTTGTCTGCCCTTCTGCAGCTCTACTCCTTGTCCTTAGCGCTTGGCTCTGTCTAGATTCCTCCTAGCTAGCAACTAGGGTTTGACTATAGTAACCTCCTTCTCCTGCAAGTTTCCTATTACTCGACCTCATCTCGCATAACTCGTCTCGGCCTTTATCTGCATATAAGTCGATCAGTCTCATTCGGCCGACATAGCTCATACGTCGGCCGAGTAAGGTGTTACTCATTCTGTCTTTGCCATGGTTCTGCTTATCTTGGCCAGATCTTTCTTGATTCGGCTGACACAGCCAGTAATTCAGCCTAAGATAAGGGAAACTCCTTTCTTCTTTCCCCTATCTTGACCCTATACGGGGTCACCCCCCAACAATAATAGTTTCTAGTTTCTACATGAATTTGGATAAGTGTAGCTTAGGCTTGCTTTTCTCAAAATAGGTTTTACCTATCAGTTGAAAAACACTAAGTTTTTGTTTGGAAAAAACTCCCAAGGAACCACCAATAGACATTGGTGAACCTTTACCCTTGTTCAACCACAAGATTTTAACTTAGAAATTGGGATGAGGAGATTCTTGATAGCTTCCATGCCTTGATGCTCAAATTGTCCATTGCCAGGGACACGGCTAAGTACTTAGATTATTCCTTCTCGAGAGGTGGTGCACTTTCCCCACAAGACTCGACATGCATCGAGACAAGACCTTTCAGAAGCCTTCCCTTAGACCAAAATGGACGCGCTCCAAACCTATCATCCCCTACCACCATCTGTCCATTTGTCTAAGTTATTGCAACCTATATGATCCAAGCAGAGCCCATATTGCCACGTGGCTGTACTAGAAGCTTCTTGACATTTGGCATCTCAAATCCCTTTGTTCCTGGGTGGCTTTACACAAGTGTGATACACAAGGTAGACCATATATATGGGACTTGTGTAACCACTCAACATAACCCAAACATACCATTCCACCCAGGTGGTTCGTTCACTTAGTTGTTTTATTAAACAAAACACAAGTCAAGGACTTAGCAATATTTTCCATAGCATGTATATAATCCACCCTTGTTTGCTACTATCTAGGCTAAGCATGGCAATATAGCAAGTATCTTAACTTAGAGAAAATTCTACAAGTCTACAACTACTTAGGATTTCCCAAGCATAGCATATAGATACTTAGCAAAAACATCATGCAAGCCCTATACAAAATATCACTAATGCATAGTTAAAATATTGGGACAAAAATATGAAGCACCACTTGCCTTGGTAGTTGGGGTAGTAGCAACAATCCTCACAATCACAATCACAATCACCACTAGCACCAAAATCTACACATAAAATGATAGCACCAAACTTATATTCCAAACAAATCAAGCAAAAATATGTGAATGCATGCAAATGTCATGTGATGATTTTTCTAAACTAAACAAGACAAGTAAAATAGTACTGAACATTAAACTAAACATTTATACACCAATTAAACTTAATTTGGCCGTTAAAACATTTTCCAAATAATTTTTATACACAAAATAGGCCTACAAATGTCTCTGCATAAAATTCTATTTTAACAGAAGCAAAATACAAAACCAAGCCCACAGATGTGTAGGATTTAATTTTATGAATTTACAAGTTTGAATAACTAATAGATTCAAAAACAGATTTTAATTTAAAAACCCAGACACGTGGGTGTATCTGATTGTCCCGTACCGGTTCGGCTAGATCGATCAACGAGAGCCGCAGGATTTAAATGTAATCGCACGGGCCAGATTGACTGATAATGATTCGTTAAGTGATGTAATCTGACGCGCCGGATCTAGATCTAACGGTCCACGACGGCATGGCCAAGAAATGGCGGCGCGCGAGGTTCCAGCGGCGGCGGCGCTACTAGCGGTGATGGTCCGGCGAAATCAGAGGGGGCTAGGGGTTGTGGTTGGCCTTACCAACGTCGCACGGTTGCGAGGAAGCTCAACGTGGTCGCTGTTGGGCGGGGGCGTGCTGTAGTGGTGGCTAGAGCTCGTCGGAGTTGCGGGCGGCGTCGGGTTCTTGCAGACGAAGACGTTGTCGATGTTCTGGATTGCCCTAGCACAAACCAGGAGCATCAGTACCTGCGCAAGGACATGGCAAACCTAGTCATATGCAAGAGGGGTCAAGGGGCGCTCGGTATTTACCGTGATTGCTCAACGGAGTTGAGCGGCGGCTCGGTCGTTTGCAGAGGTGGACGGGGACGGCGACTTGGGTCACGAGCAGGCAAACTAGAGACATCAGAAGGTGCACTAGGACACGAGGGTCACGCTTGTTTGAACCAGAAGTGAAGGGGCGGTCGTATCTCACCGTAATAACACGCCGGAGTTCATCGGGCAGCGGAGGTGCGATTCGAAATACTGGCAGCCTGGTGGCGGAGTGAGTGTGCTGTGTGGGGGGAAATGACCGTGGGGTGTAGGGGCTTAAGAACGCAGCAGCGCGACAGGAAACGCTTGCAGAATCAAGGCTAATTACGCCGCGCCATTATCGGCAGCAACGGCAGCGGCGATGTGGTCCGCGGGCAAGATTTGGGGAAGAAAGGGTGAGGTGGCAGTGGGGTCGCGCTGCCAGCGAGTGAGGGTAGAGTTGGGTAGGGTTGCGCGCGTGAGAGAGGGAGCAGAGGGAAATTGGCCTGGGTGGGCTTAGTGGGCTGGATCCTGTGCTGGGCCAGATTGGCAGCGCTGGCCTTTTCTATTTTCTTTTCTCAGAGGGAAATTGGCCTGGGTGGGCTTAGTGGGCTGGATCCTGTGCTGGGCCAGATTGGCAGCGCTGGCCTTTTCTATTTTCTTTTCTCCTTTTCTATTTCTATTTTGATTTTTAGAAACCAAATTCAAATGAATTCTAAATGAGTTTGAATTCAAACCACTTCTGGATTTTTGTAAAGTGAACCATGCTCATATTTGTGTATAAAACATTGATGTTTGCTCACATATACTTTGTCCCATTGAAAATAAAATAAAATCATGCCTTATTTAAATATTTATATTAGGCATATAAATGGTTTTAAATTTAGATTCTTGTTTTGAAAATTTGAGCAAGATTTGAAATCATCTATTAAACTTTTCTGGTTGAATCAAAGTATTCTCATATTTGAGAGTAAAAATAAAGCCATTGTCTTGCTCATATGAAATGGTAGGCAAAACAAATGGTTTCTGATTTGAAACCTTGTTTGAAAATAAACCAAATGCATGAGGATGCATGGATGCTATGCAAACTTTATAAACTATGATTTTTGGGATGTTACAAGTGCTATTTGACTTTGTTGCAACTTGTTGTGCTTAATGCTTGTCACTAGGGCCCGAGTGCCATGATCTCAAATCTGAACTTATTATTGAATCATTGTGATAGTATTGTTTGTGATCTTACCTGCAAGTTGTGTACACATATCATTATCCAGATCCAAAGGCCCTGAAGTGACAGAATTTGGGACAACCGGAGGGATGGATGTGATGTGAGGATCACATGTGTTCACAGAGTGTTAATGCTTTGCTCCGGTGCTCTATTAAAAGGAGCACCTTAATTGCCAGTAGTTCCTTAGAGGCCTCGCTGCCACGGGCTGGCTGGACAGAAGATGTTGTGCAAGTTCTCATTTCGAGCACGTATGACTATATATGGGCACATGCCTAGGATTGTTTACTACTTGGATGCTTGTTATTATTTATCTGCAATGCCCTAGATCTTGAATTTACATGTTTAGACTCGTTCATGCAACGCCCGTCCATCCATCCCAATGCCTACCGCACTCGAATCTCACTGTTTACTGTTACTGTTACTATTTCTCTTGTTCTACTGTCGCTATTGCTTTGCTGTTGCTACTACCAAATTGTCGCTACTAATAAACTTCTATGAGCAAGATCTATTTCCAGGTGCAGCTGAATTGAAAACTCAGTTGTTAAGGCTTGCAAGTATTCTTTGGCTCCCCTTGTGTCGAATCAATAAATTGGGTAATACTACTACCCGCGAAGACTATTGCGATCCCCTATACTTGTGGGTCATCAGACACCAAGGTAATTCTGCTGAAAACAGCGTCAGTCCGTGTTAGTTGCATCCAAATCACACAAGTTTAGAGGAGAAACAATAGAAAAAGTGTTTAGGAAAGTAGATACGTTTTGGACGTATCAGGCCACGAGGGGCCCACACCCCTTGGTCGTGCGGCCAGGCCTGGCCCGCGCCTGGGGGGTGCGGCTGCCTCGGGCACCCCCTCAGTCTCCCCCTTCGCCTATAAGAAGACCCCGATGCCAAAACCCTAAGTACCCGATTAGATCACCACGAAATAGTTTGTAGCCGCCGCCACCATCGTCCCTAGATCGGGGGTGATCTGAAGCTCTTCCCGGCACCCTGCCGGAGGGGAGAGATCATCCCGGAGGCCTTCTTCATCACCATGCTAGCCTCCGGTATGATGCACGAATAGTTCCACCTTGGACTATGGGTCCATACAGTAGCTAGATGGATGTTTCTCCTCCTTTGTGATACCATGTTTAGATCTTGTGAGCTCCGTTCATGATCAAGATCATCTATTTGTAATCATGCATGTTGTTTTTGCGGGGATCCGATGGATATTGATATTACTATGTCAGATTGATTAATGGTTCTATCTTATCAATTCTATCATGTCTGTGTTGTTTGAGATCTTGCATGCTCTCCGTTTCTAGTAGCTATCTTGGCCAAGTAGATGCTAGTGACTCCAAGAAGGAGTATTTATGCTCGATAGTGGGCTCATGCCTCTATTGAATCCGGGGAAGTGACAGAAATCTCTAAGGTTGTAGATGTGATGTTGCTACTAGGGAGAAAACAACGATCTTTTGTTCATGGAACAATTGTATTGTTTACTTTACATACTTTGCTTAAAGCAGTTATCCGTTGCTTGCAACTTAATACTGGAGGGGGGGTCAGATGATAACCTGGTGGTGGATTACTAGTCATAGATGCACTTGGATGGAGGTCTATGTATATTGTTGTAATGCCCAATCAAATCTCATAGGATCATGAATATGTTGTATTGCATTGTTATGTCTTGCTCTGTCCTGTCAATTGCCCAGCTATAATTTGTTTACCAGCTTGTTATGTTATTTATCTCAAGGAGAACACCTCTAGTGAACTGTGGACCCCGGTCCAATCTTTACCATTGATACTTCATCCTCTGTTACTGTTTACTTTTTGCAAGCCACCATTACCTTCCACACCATACATTTAATCCTTTGTTTTCAGCAAACCAGTGAGATTGACAACCTCACTGTTCGTTGGGCCAAAGTCTTGAGTTTGTGTCGCGCAGGTTTCCAAGTTGCTAGCAAAACCTTTGATTCGTTTCCTTCCTCCTACAGGTTTTATAACCTTGGTTTCTTACCGAGGGAAACTTACTGATGTACTCATCATACCTTCCTCTTGGGGTTTCCCAACGAAGCTCTACAGTTATATGAGCTGCATCAAGACGTTTTCTGGTGTCGTTGCCGGGGACATATAGGACAACTTCAATCTCTTTCTCCTCGTCAAGATGTTTTGTGGCGATGTTGTCGGGGAGTTAAGGACGGCTTCACAAGGGTAGTCCTTCACAACCTTTCTTGTTACTTTTTTTGTTTTGCTTAGTTTCTTTTGCCTTGTTTTGTTTGCCTCTTTTACAAAAAAAATTAGTTTTGTTTGGCTTCCTTTTTCTTATCAAAAACACAAAAAAATTAGTTCCTACTATAGTTGTTGGTCTGTTATTGCCTTGCTTTGGCATGCTTTCTATCAATGGTTGGTGATACGTCCCTAACATATCTATAATTTTTGATGGTTTTATGCTATTATTATGCTTTTGACACTTATTTTTATATAAAGTTCATGAGTTATTTGGACTAACCTACTAATAGTTGCAAAAGTGCACAATGTTCTTGTTTTACACTTTGATGTGTAGGAATTATCAAGAATACAAGTGGAACCCTTGTTGGAGTCAAATTGGGATTTTCTAGAAATCTGTCTCAGAACTCTTTTTGATGATGGTCATGTTTTGGGTCGAAGACGGCATCAAACGGAAAACTCTAAACTACAAAGTTGTAAGAAATTTCGCGACAATCGTTCTGGACATAAAATTTAGCTGATTCCGAGTCCGGACGGGCCCGCTAGACCCGATTTACTGCAGACCAAGATGAGGTGAGGGGAATCCGAGAAGCTATATAAAGGAAGGGGCTAAGGGGCGGTGGTCCCCCATGATACCGGGGGCGGGGAAGGAGTACCCCGCGTCGGCGCCGCCGCCGCCCTCTTCACCATCTTCACCGCCATCTCCATCACCTAATCCTCCTAGTATGTAGTGGTTCATCCTCCCACGCACCTCTATACCGTCCTATGTAAACATGGTGTTTGATGCTATAAGTTATAATCCTATGATCTATGTCATGTTTGTGTAGTTTCTTTGTTCTTAGATTGAATGGTTGAACGTCTTTGGTTCTTTAGAGTTGTATTTTGGTGTGGTACAGTCCTTTGGTGTCCATTATATTTGTGCGCGCATGGATTAAACATCATAGGGTTTGTAGTATTTGTAAGAGGAAGCGGGAAGTTCTGCCGGAGTGACAGAAACCTAAGGACGTGAACCGGAACGTTGCACTTATGGGAGTAAGAGGACCATTAACTTAAGGCTATGGTTGGGCAAACCTTAATGCTTTGTTGGTAGTTACGGATGTTTGCTAACAATCCAATCATATAGTACATGTAATTCCAAGTAGTGAAGCGCATTTATATTTAGCCTCTCGACATAGAAAACTGCTTCGAAGACAATGAACCCGATTTATTCGCTAATTAAACTTGGACAAAGCCACCACAATTATCACCACTATTCCACACTCATGGTTTTGTTAGTTTAGTGTATTTTATTGCTGCAGCAACTAGCTTTACTTTCTTGTTGTTTATTATCTTGCAAAGCTTTCTATAGTACTCGTTTTGTTGCTCTAGTTTTATTTCCTAGATAATGCAAATGTTTAGTGTGCGTAGAGGTGTATCAGTGGTTGATAGAACTTGAGAGAAAATTTATCCTACCTTTAGCTCCTCGTTGGGTTCGACACTCTTACTTATCGAAAAGGCTACACACAATCCCCTATACTTGTGGGATATCAGTTGGTTTCTTTGAAACTAGTTCTTATTGCCAAGGTGGGTTCACGAAAGAACAAAAATATTATTATAAGGAACACCGCTTGTCACAAAAAGGAAAACACTTATGGGAACATGTCAACACCCGGATTTTTCAATCCTAGATGCCTGTTATGCCATACATCGCAATCCCAGGATTACCATTTTTGCGAGACATAACAGAATTGGATACCATAGTACTTCATCCATTACAAACGATACATAAGTTCTTACACAAATAGGGATCTCATGATCCAGTTATTAATACAACATCAAGCAGCGGAATACGTAATAATAACGGTAGCGTAGGCGAAGCTCCATCTTCGGGGTCATAGGCAATGCTGACGATGGGAGATGATCCTAGTTGTCGTAACCTTCCTGGGGTCCATCTTCCAGGTACTCCTCTTCATAGTCTGGCCATGGGAATATCCAGGGACAAAGCCATGAGTACTCTTTAAGTACTCGCAAACTAATACTAACAAGTAAAGGGGGTTTTTGGATAATAGGACACTAGGCTCTAGGGTTGTTTTGCAAAAGCCAGGTTTATCTTTACTAAGTTCCAGAGCTAGTCATAATTTTATAACTCCTAAGTGGGATCTTGTAATTCAGGTCACAGCTATGTTGTGGTCAAGTCAAAGTCTCAATTCACTTCACAAGTCATTTTGAAAAGTCTGACGGGGGAACAGTATGGCCACTCCAACTGTCCATAACCGCGGACGCGGCTATTCGAATAGTTTGACACTCTGCAGAGATTGTACACTTTCACCACAACATTCGATACATTCGTCAGGAACAAATCCTGAATTCACCATACTCAGTATGCGGATAATCAATCCTAACCTTTCAATTACACGCCCTAGTATAAGCACCTCTCCTGTGAGTTTGGCCTCCCAACCATGACCACTGTCATCTTGGGTACTGCACAGGTGGACAATCTTCACAAGGTAGCCTCAGCTCAGACCTTGGCTGGGAGGGAACTAATACTAAGGAATATAAGTTTCCAGTCAAGACCTACCCAATATTCGGGTATTGTGGTTGTACGATAAAATTGGAATGGTATCGCATCCAGACAACCATCAGTTTTATAAAGGGCTAAGGCTCATGCCTCAACATTTTTATCACCAAACTTCTCAAGGGTTTGGAAACACATGTCCAAAACATTTCAATAGAATGATCCATCATTCCAAGGTTTTCATAACCATTTTTCCACCAAGTATTCCCATCTAAAAGTTGATCAAGTTTTATGCTTAGCACTAGCATCTACAGGTGGGGGTAGTACTAATGAGGGGTGGTAACTAGTGGAGTTTCACTAAGTCCAACCTTATATCTTAGGCTGATATCAAGGTTTCTAGCTTAGGCCAAATTTTATGCTCTTTATGCAACCTTCAGCACAACTATCTAGTATCTACCAAACTCTTAGGTAGACTCTAAGTAAGCTTTGATAAAGAAATAAAGTAAGAAGCTTGCACATAAAACTAGGATTGGTTTATCAAGTGGGTATGATCACATATGCTTGAGGCATATAGTAGTCATATCACAAGTATGGGTTTGTGGCATCAGTAGGGTATCTGGCAAGGGTTAGCTTGCATCAATATGAGTATAAGCTTGCATAGGTATAGTGTCTTGCAAGTGTTAGCTTGCATTGGTATAATATCAGCTTGCCTTGTGTAGAGCAGTGGTTGAAGTTCTCCTCGGCTTCTTCTTCGTAGTATCCTCCTTCCTCCTCGTATCCTTGGTCGGTACTAGCGTCTATGAATAAATACGAGGTACACAATCACCAAACAATACTTAACTACTTGCAATAATCACACACAAGGGTCCTATAGATGATCTAGCATCATCTCTAACATTACAAGGTTAAAGCTTGGTTTAAATATTTTTATTTTTAGAAAAGTAATTTCTACTCATTAAAAAAACTACTTAAGATTTAATATTCTCCAAACTAAACATGGGATCATGTTGACACATGTCATCACCACATATTGTAGTCCATGGGAATGTGATTTAAAGTGGTGTCACAATTTAATAAGGTTTTATCCTTTTATTTTAATTAATTAAAGTGGCTAGAAATGCTTACGAAGCACTCTTTTATTACTTGAACATTATTTCTGCAAGTAAACCTATATATTTTTATATATTCTGAAAGGTATGGTTAAATGTGATTTTTGGGAGTTGGAGTCAACTCAAAAGCTTTTATGGTTTAAATTTGAAAAATGTTTGAATGCAGAAAAGCTTCTGCCTTGTTATTTTACTATGGGTGATCTACAGATCCAAATGACTTGAAATCCAACGGGCTTGGATTAAGCACTCACAGACCTTTCCAACAAAATTGGTTTCATTCAATTTGGTGCACTGAATCGATCTGGGTTGATTTTTGAAGTTGGGTACAGAAGTGTGTTTGAATTTAAAAAGAAAAGGTTTAATTTGAATTGCTGGGCTGCGCGGGAAATTCTAACGGGCCGGCCTGCTAAGCGCAGTGCTCCCGCGGGCTGCTTAAGTGGGTGTCCCCACTCGTCAGTGACACGGGGCTGGGCGAAGCGGTATGGGGCAACGTGGATCGTTCGCTCTAGCTCTAATCCAACGGCTGGGGGTCATCGTCGACGCGAGACAACTCCAGCGAGAACGAAACCTAGCGCGGCCAGTGAGGGGTGCTGGGGGCTCACCGGGGTATGGGCGAGGGTCGGCGAGGCGGGCGAACGACGAAGTCGACGACGGCGAACCTCCTGGTACCGGTGGCTTCTCCTAGGGCGGCTCCAATCGCTGGCTCCTTTCTTCTCCGGCAGCGGCAGGCTCCAGTGAAATTCCGGCGAGGTGGTGCTCGCCTTGCTCTGAGAATGGTGTGGCACGATCAGTGAGGAGATGGGAGTGAGATGGTGTGAAGAAATCATGCGGGGGTGGCCTCTATTTATAGTCGAGCGAGGGGACCGTCGGGGCGCACGGTGAGCTCGTCGGGGGCGACGTTACAGGCGGCTAAAGGCATGGGCAAGGGTAGGGGACGGTGCTGTGTCTCCTGGCGATGCTCAACGACATGGTCGCGAGGCATGGGGCGGTGTGGTTTGGTCTGGAACGGCCGGTGCTCTACGCGGCAGAGGCGGCGTCTTCGACGGCGGGCGGTGGCTGTACGGCACGGGGCGGCAAACGGGTATGTCTGGCGGTCGCCTGGGACGGTGGTGATGGTGTGTGCACGTGGTGAGGGCGGCGCGCGGTCTGTGGATGATGGTCGCGGGTGGCGCTCTGGCGCACGCTCGGCATGGTCTGGGCGCGGCTTTTGCGCGTGGTCTAGGGCTTGGCAACGCTCGCGGCTGGGACAGGGAGTGGCGGTGGACGGTGGGCTGCCTCCCAGACAAGGTTGGCATGGCTAGTTCTTCCTCTAGCCTGCTGTCCACAATGGGGTGACATGGGGGTGCTCGGCTGTTCACCATTGATGACAATGGCAAGCTCACAGGGGTGCTAGTGTTGGTCTAATATTTCTAGATGATCTACTGAGTTGTGTGTGAGCTAACTAGGGAACAAGTTAGGCAAGAATCACTGCACACTATAGTGTTTGATGTTTTGTTTGATTTGTGTCTGCAACCTGTTTGATGAAATGGCCGCATGAAATCAAGTTTTGAATTTTGAAATGAATTTTGGTGGGTTTGCTAGATTGGTGCTGGTGAGTCTGCAGATGCTTCGGTTTTGAAAGTTCAGCTTGTTTGAGTGGGTTTTGGAAAAGTGGGATCTTCCCATATGAAGAAGATTCAATTTTGAATTGTCATTTAAACTATGCATTTGAAAGTTTCTGGATGATCACAAAGTGGGCCTTGATACTTTGTTATGAGTACATTCAAGGGGTGCAAAGATCCAGAAAAGTTTCTGTTAGGTTTTGAAAGTTTGAGACAGCCAAAGTAGGCATGGGAGTTAAATTGGTCACAATGACCATTCACTTCATATATTTGTTTTGATTTACTTGTCTTTAGGAAAAGTGTGGGAAATGTTTTAGATGATGTTCATTTCACCTAAGAAACATTTTACAAGAAATGGATCACACAAACAAGGTGGTTTTTAAAGATATTCAAAATCCATGCATACACATATACATGCATTCATGAGTTTATTTAGAAAAGTTTTTGGTTAACCCTAATCTTGATGATTAGTGTTTTATGATCTAAGTTTGGTATTTTTGGGATGTTACAGAACAAATTGATAAATTGAATACCATTCCTAGAAATGTGTGCTCTACTTATAATGTTACTTATTGCTGTGATAAATCTTGTTGCTATAGGAGGTATAAACACCTCCCTTTTTAATGTGAGTATAATGATAATGTTACCATATCTTCTTATGTTAAAGGAAATTATGACTTTTATGATGTAGAACAAATTGAAGAATTTATTGCTTGGAAGGGTGCATTTGAACTTGCTAGTTTTCTTGAAAATACTGATTATTCACCTTATGAATATGAGGTTTATGATATAAAATTTTTCTTTGATAATTACAAGGAAGAAAATGCTATATTCTTGAACATTTTAATAGATGCTTTCCACAAACGAAAAAGGCTAATGCCTTGCAGGATCTAATGGAAGAAGAAATTACTGAAGCTGAAAGCTCATTAGATGAAAAAGAGGAGGAGAGTGTGTCGTGGTATTGCCAACGAGTACGCCATGGAGGGGCCCTCACAGTGTGTGTTTAGAGACGTGGGGTAAGGCGTAAGGTTGGTGGGTACGAGGTAACACAGCTTACCCAGGTTCAGATTCCACGATGGTGGCGGAATCCTACTCCTGCTATAAATCACTATAATGGCAATACGCCGAGTTATAGGGATTGGTTCGCTGTGCGATGTATGAGTTGTATCGTGCCCTAAAGGCTCCCGCAGGTCCGGCTTATATAGTCGCCGAATCCTAGGGTTACATGCAAAGTCCTAGCCTGACAGGTTACAAAGTCCTACACGGTACACAACTAGTCTAACGTGTCTTACACTCTGTAACACCCTCGGATTGGCCCTATCCAAGTTTTAGCGATTCCCGCCAAACCTGCATAGAAACAATTCAAAGGTGCCCACCAGGCACTTTCGTGTGGGTGGAAAACGAAGTAATATCATTACACAATAGTCCATGATGGAACCCAAAGAACAGATATATATACAACAACGACTCCAAGAGTCAAGAATACAGATATACAGTACAAAGATCCAAATCACCTTGAATATGATACAACATCCGACTATGGATAAGATGCAAATGGGGCTAAGAGCCCTGAAGAATAACCAATAGCGTCCATAACCCTGCCCAGGCTAAGAAGGAAGGGTAAGCTTGCTAACGACGTCGATCTCAAAACTTACTTACATAAAAGGTGTGCTGACAAAGGGCAAAGGAAAAAGAGAGCGGTCAGTATTGAGGCCAGTACACGGCTGTAACATCCCAGCATTTAGGAACCAACTAAGGGTAGATTTAGGAATTTGATATATTGCATGCATTCATCTGTGAAAATGTGGGTAACTTTTTCGCCAAATAAAAACCTAAAGTGAGCAAGGTTTCTTTCATACTTTGAGATTAGGTATAGTCTTGAAGGATGATTGTTATAGACTTTGATATGATCTTTGTGGACTTATGTGTTTTGGGAAATGAAATTTGAATTTAAAACTTGAGTGTTTGAATTATAATTCAAAAGGATTTTGAATGATGTTTGAGTATTTGATTTAATTTAAGAGTTAACCAATAATAACTCAAACTTTAAATAAAAGAAGATAATCAATAACATGAATATTCCAAAACTTCATTCAATAATGAGTTACAAATTGTAACTTATGAAATGAGAAACAATCTTTACAATAGTAAATAATATAAGAATAATATTTCTTTATTGAATAATAGTACAATCTTTATTACAAAGGAATAAAAATAAAGAGTACAAAAGAATAAATTAAAGATTAAAATTGAATCTGAGAGTTATTACAAGTGACTATTCTACAAAGAAAAAAATAAAAGCCTAAACTAAAATCTTGATCTTCAAATCTGGTACCTACAAAATAAATAGAAACTTAAAAGAAAAAGAAACTTAGGATTAGAATTATTTTACTCTCAGAGTTGACAATGAAGTGCACTGTTCACTTTTTCATCATTGAGTATTTAAGGGGCAAGTTTCACCAATATCAAAGAATGTATCTTTCATAATTTTAAGCCATAATTCAAATAAACAGCAAGGAGGGGCAAGTTTCACCAGCCAGGTAAAAAGTAACCTGATGATAGTAACTCTTAAAATTCAGAACATATCCACAACTGTGCAGCAGGCACACAAGCAGCACACACACCAAACTGCATGGTGTGTGCCGGCAGCACCACAGCAACATCACAACCAAACAAAACCATCAACACAGCCGTGGGAAAACAACCCCACACCATTCCATTGTTCTTACACACCAAGAATAGCAGCCAACAGCTAAACCCAGCCAAATCCAAGCTAAATCACACCAATCAAATCCTTGGATCACACCACCAAAATGGTGACATAAGGAGGGGTGGATCTGGTGGATAGCAAGACCAAGATCAAGCCATTAGGACCAGGAGATGAAGGGCTAGATCAAGGACAAGCCAGGAGCTGGAAATACCAGGAGAGCATCAGATCAAGTTAGCACAAGATCAACCACAAGAAATCCCAACATCAAGTGACAGTGGTGAGTAAAATAGACCATCACATGATCTATCTGTCTAAGATTAGACAAGCATACATGATTTGTCTCTTACACAAACTCTTAGAAAGCACCCAAGTGGGGTGAATCCATCATTGAGGTTTTAAGCACTAAAAGCAATCAGAAAAGTATAAGGATCCAACTAAGATCTCAGTACAACATCATAGATCTAAGCAATCAAGCTATATTTCAATTAAAGAATGAACATAGCTAAGATTTAAACTTCTAGGCACATCTCTAAGACAAGAGTAGCACCTTATAATTTAATCTTATGGATCTATACAAGTGATCAAGCCTGCCATCATTTTTTCCAAACTTTGATTCAAGAAACAGTAGCTAGTATCACTACCAGAACCATCCATATGAATCAACTAGATAAAGGCTTAATCCCTAAACCTCAGACCAACATCATGGGTCTTAGGGATTTAATAAAGGAAGTTTCTACTTATCTTTAATGCCAAACTCATCTTAAGCTTGAACGAAACCAAACCAAGTACTAGAATCCAATCTTGTGTGCCATACAAGGATGGTGTCACAAGAACAGTTCTAAACTAAGCAGGTTAAGCATCCAATCTTTATAGATACAACCAAGCAACTATAAATCATATTCCTGGCATCACAGGAATCAGAATCAGGAAAAATTCATCTATTTATCTTCACTATAAGAGATCATTTGATCTCAAGTTATAGATGAATTCTTAAGCCAACAGTACTATTAATGACAGTGGTGGGTTATTAAAACCGCTAGATTTTCCAAGTGTTGCCTCTAGAGCAATTTCACCATCTGAATCATCTAAAATTTAATCCATAGAATCATCTGATAAACCACTAGCATCCCACAGCTAACCATCAGCAATAATCCATAACAAGTCACACTCAACAGATTCAGGGATCATCAATACATGATCCAATTCATCAAATATCTAATCCACAGCAGGGTATGAACCCTAAGTAGAACAAACCATCTTAATCAGGACAAGACAGTAACCAGAAAGGTCACTACCAACAGTTAGCATGGGATGGCCTAGCACAGAGAGCACAAGAGGGAGAGGAACTACTTACCAGAGGTCCTGGCTATAGATTAGAAGAGGAAGCAGAGGAGGCCGACGACCACGGCGGCATAGGGAGCACCCCCAAGGGGGCGCTGCAGCCCACACAACGCCACGACGGCGACCATAGCCACGCCTGGGGGGTCGAGGAGCATCTCCACAGCACACGACAGCAGCGGCGGCATTAGATCAACCCCAACCCCAAACACTAGGGTTCGGGACGGCATCGATCTGGTCGCAGGAGGGCTCCAGGTCCAAATCCAATTGGACAGGAAGGAAGAGCGGGTCCGACAACCTCATCTTGCACCACGGCGACGGCCAGGGAGGTCCACGGCAGCGTGGCGGTGGCACTGCTGACCACGGGGTCGGAGGAGGAGAAGGAGAGAGGTGAGCTCGAGAGAGAGACAGAGAGTGATGGGCTGGAATGGGCTGATACCCCTTCGGGGTGTTGTTTTGCCTTTGCCCTACTGGGCCACAAGGGCCCAATAAAACCAAATAGCCAGCCCAAATCATTTAGAGCTTGTTTTAATAATTGGAAAAAGACCAAAATACCCCTGAACTTAAATAAATTCTAGAATATAAAATAAAGGTCCAAAAATTATAAATAAAATATTTATGGATTCACAATAATCCAAACTATCCAAATAAATTTAAAAGATAAAATTTTAGACATATAAATTTTATTAAGAATTTTGTAATTTATATATTCCTTATGGAATTTTACAAAATTATAGAAAGATGATAAAAATAAATAAAAATCGCATTCAATATATATTAATATTGTAGTATTTTAGAAAAATACTAAACAAATATTTAATGTCAATTTTTGATAATTAATGATAATTCTTAAAGGAATTATTAATTAAATAAAAAGCAAATAAATTAAAATAAAATAAAAAGAATACAATGTTCAATATATAAATTCTTTCTCATTAAAAGAATTCTTATAATTTAAATAAATGGGGAAGAATATAGATAAAGCTAAATGATGCATTATATTACTTTGCATAATAATTTTGCTTCTTTAAATATTGTCCTTGCCGGGCAATAATGATGTTTTTGTAGACATAGAAGCTCAAGGTCCAGTGAAAGCATCAGACTTCACTACCTTGCCATCACAAGGCAAGTTCATCACTTGCTCATATCCTTTGAAGAGTCTTTACCAAAGTGTTTGCAAATTGTGTGTTATCATATATACTCCAAAGAAAGAAAATATTATTTTCACAAATCAAGTAATCATAGATATCATCCTAAGTGATGATATAATGGAGCAATAGAACTTAGGGTTCTACTTGCAACAAAAATGATCAATTAGGGACTTAATAACCCCTAACATTAGTGATTCTAGCGCCGTATATTACGCGTTAGCCATGAGATTTGGAATGGGACAGAGAAGTCAGTTGTATCTTCTTCCTCTCGCACGAAGCCGGATGTGTAGGTCGTGGATGCTATCCTCGTAGCGTGCATATTAATTGGTAATTCGTAGAGGATATGCAGCATATGGGTGGAAACCCTCATCATCCCATGATAGTTCTGGCATCTAACAGTTTGTACAAACCATTGTCGTAATTCATTATGTGGGCATGGTGTACACCAAGGAGGCATGCGAGGTCGCGAAGGGGGAAGTGATTGGCTTGGACCAACTACTGGGCCCCACATCATGGAATTGTGGACGGGAAAGTATGCCCGGTTGTGCAACAAGGAGTTGATCTCTCATGGGTAAAGTAACGCACCTCTGCAGAGTGTAAGAATTGTAACTTGTTACTCCCTGTTCCGGGAAGGATCTACGAACGCGACAGGAAAGGAACTCCATGAAAGTTCTGGTCATCCTGTGAAGGCTGATGGTCATAGATTTTCATAATAAAATCAATCTTTGAAGAAAGATTTACAAAAAACTGCATAGTGCCAAGGACTTATAGTCTGAGGTGGTAGTTAGAGCATCAAACTTCCCACCTTGCATATAATGAGCTTGTTGGGTAACGCTGTTACTCATCCTTTCCTTTGTTCCCTTGCTTAGACTCTGAGGATCGCGAAGACGTGCCAATGTATGCAGCTGAATGTCAAGAAGAAGTGTTCTACCAGGAGCCTGACCTGTCAGGAGGTGTTGAAGGAGTGGATTACGAAATCCGCTATGGTGTTGACGATAACGAGTGCAACTAAGTATCCTAGTTAGTAGTAACCAACGGAGCCGAGCAGCACGAACTCTATAGAATAAGCTGCTGAGCTCAACTCCTAGATGGAGTTACTACTTTTAAATTCCACTGAAACACTTTATATTTTGGTTTGTAAGTTGAAACCTTTTGAAGTCTTGAACTTCTGCTATTGTAATAATAATAATGTGTGAATGTTTGTAATATGGACCCGCAATGTTTCTGTTGTACCACTCTGAGGGATGTGATATTTACGGAACAGTGTTCTGTGGGTGTCATGTCAACGACTATAGTGTACTACACATGCAGTGGTATGTTGGGTCACCGCAGTTGGTATCAGAGCAAATTGCTTTGACCTTAGGTTAGAAACTTAGTAAAGGGTATTACCTGTAGGAGAGTGTAGCAACAATAAAGAATTCTCTAAAAGTAATATGATGGGTATTCAAATGAGAATATTCCGTTATATGTTTTAGTGCGACAATTCTTTGTTATGATGCAATATATTATTGGTTACTAATCAAAACTATTTTTTGATATACAGAGCTATGGCACCAAAGTTTCCCAAACAGACTTTGGTAAGGAGAGAGGAGACTCTTGATGATTATCAAGGATCATTCACAGACCAACTTCGTCAACTTCTAAAGATTTTTAGTTGTTCAACTAGAATTCCAGTGAACACTATAACCTACCATGATGGCCGGATGTTATCCAAGTATCGTGTGAGTATCCAACTCCTAGAGGAGCTTGGATTATATCACGATCTACCTATAGGTGAAGGTAGGAGTCACTTAGCAGTATATCATGTTGCTATTGTGGGGGCGATAGCCAATATCCGGGAGCATTAAGCCAAGGAGTTAGAAGGTAGCACATTTTCTGTGATACCTCATGATTCTATAGACTCGGAGCCTATACCGGATCATCTTACTTTGGTTAAGAATCATCCTAAGTTAGCTTCCAAGTTTATGGATAGATACCGAACACTCGTTGCGTCTTTTTATAAGACACATCAAGTGATTGTCGAAGATAAAAATGACATGTTAGAGTATCTAACTGATCCGGAAAGAAGGAAGCAGTTAGCAATCCAGTTGGAGAAGGAAGCAAGTAGTAGTAGTGTAACACCTATCTTTAAGGATATACCTATAGTCATGAATCTTTTACACCATATCCTTATTCACCAAGTCCCGAACCTATACATGATCCTACTATGGATATGAGGTATGCAGTACCACAGGGTTCAGAGGATGGTTGTGATTCAGAACTTCCTATTGAGAATTCTGATGGTTGGAGAAGGGGGTCATATGAAGGATCTCGTGAACACCAGATATCCACAGATGGTTCTGACAGAAATGTTGGACAATCTAGCTGGATGGGTGCAAGAATTAACTTAAGTAATAGTAGTAGAAATACCATGTCGATAGACAATCAAGATGAAGAAGAAGATCCTGAGGAGAGAGTGTTTGAATCATCAACATCTTCTCAAAACCCAGGGAATATACATTATCCAGTGTTTAACTATCTTGCCCAAAGGAGCACCTGGGAAGCAGCAGGATCTGTGTATCCTGTTGACAACTCAAGGAATGAAGCTCAGGAGATGCAAGCAGGAGATAATGATGAATATGTTTCTAAAGACTTTTTAGCTGAGCTGGAGGGAGTCAATGCGCTCAGGTTGAGTAATGACTCAAGTCCTGACACTTCAGATACTGAGTATGTTCCTTCTGGAAGGCCATTTGTTTCACAAACTGTGCGACGAACGACACGTCATCACGTTGGACATCAGGCATGTATGATGAGCATAGTTACTACTAGAGGTAGGCAACTAGTTAGAAGTATCAAGTACCGTGTATTGTACTCCAAGGGAATAAGATAGTTCGATAAATAAGGTAGTGTTGTGATTATACCTACATGGTATATGTTGTAATGACTTTGTATTATTATGATATTATGTATGTGAAATGCATATTTGGATTTTCTTTGGATCTTCATTGTGTGACTAGTTCTGTGCGTAAAGTCGAGCTCAGAACACATGTTCATGATGTAATTATGAGTATTCGCTTTATGTTGCAGGACTAGAGGGTCATGGATACGGGTGTAGAAATTGAAGATGAACAGCAGCGAATGGAACGTGAGGCCAAAGAGAAGGCCGATGCAGATGCAGCAAATCAGGGAGCATTGTCACCACCACCAATGAGGCCGTTAATGGAGCAGAACTTTATGCAGTGTATGCAAATGATGCAAGAGACCCAGAACAAGTTCATGGAAGAGTTGCTGGGACGAGCAAATCAGAGGGCACCTGAAGGTGGAGGAGTGAGTCTATCTAACTTCCAGAATGCAAGGCCATTACCTTTTGTATCAGCTCCTGAACCACTAGATGCATTGCAGATACAGAAATAAAGCTAAAGACTGTAGGTTGCAATGATGAGGAGAAATTGAGGTATGCAACTCATCTTCTGACTGGACCTGCAGCATCATGGTGGGAGAATCAGTTGGCCATGCAACAACCAGGAAGGGAGTTCACCTAGGAGGAGTTCAAGCAGAGATTCCGTGAATATCATGTTCCAAAAAGTGTTATGGAGTTGAAGCGGAGAGAATTTGAGGAGCTTCAGCAGGGATATACTAGTGTCATGAAGTATATCCGAGAGTTTAGTCAACTGTCTCGTTATGCTGAGGAGGATGTTAACACGGAAGAGAAGCGGAAGAAGCATTTCCTGCGTGGATTAAATCCATTTGTGAAAATGCATCTAAGGTTAGCTAATAAGCAAACTTATCAGTAGTTGCTGGATGCATCTATTAATTTCGAAGATGACTACAAGAATGTCCAAGAGAATAGGAGGAAGAGATCCAAGAAGGAAACCAAGAGAATTCAGGCAAGTAAACCTAAACCCAATCTGGAGTTCAAACCTCGGAACAAGAACTATGGTAACAATAACAATAACAATAACAAGGGCAGTGGTGGAAATCAATCCAATCCTAGAAGGAATGTTATTTGCAACAACTGTGGAATTCCAGGGCATTTCCAGACGGAATGCAAGAAGCCTGTAGTGATCTATTACGGTTGTGGTCAGAAGGGGCATATCAAGCCCGATTGTCCGAGCAAACCACCAGGAGGTTGGTGTCACATCCCAAGATTTTCCAAATCTTGTAATGTGAAAAATAAATAAACAAAATAAACAATTGTTGAAATTTAGGGTGAGAAGAAACTTTTTAATTCCAATTGGAAACATCAAAACCTATTTTGGACAAATAGAATCCTAAAGGGATTTAAAAAGATAAACAATTAATAAAGAGTTTTAATAATTGGAATCCCTATTTTTGGATCTTTTAATAAAAAGATTTGGTTTCCAAAAGAAAAGGTAGAATTATAAATAAGGATTATTTTATAGAGCCAAATTAAACCTTGTCCAAGCTTTTGAAAGAAAATATTTTGTTTTGATAAAAAGAGTAAAGGTTTATTTAAATAAAATAATGAGGATTTATTAATATCCAATTTTATTTAAGTAAAGGTTTTTCCTTTTTAAATAAACACTAAAATTTGTTAATTTATTTTAAATAAGATTTCCAAGTGTTTTAGCTTTTCAAATGAAACCTACTGAAAAGATTTTGATATTATTTAGATTTCAAAAAGAGTTTTAAAATAAATTAAAACCTATTTGAATTAAAGACTATGGTCTATTTATTTAATTATTAATAGATCCTAAAAGAATAAAAGAATTATTTTATTTTAGACTTTGAAATATGTTGATAAACAAAATTAAACTTCACCCAAAGTTTGGTGATGATTTGAATTCAAATGGAGATTGAAAAATATTATTAAATCTTATTTAATTAATTCTAGAGCCTATTTTAAATATTTAAAAGACCCTAAAAAGAATAAATAAATTATTCTAAAATTGACTTTGGATTGTGTTGTTAATCAGTATTTGAATTTACACAAATTTTGGTTGAGGTTTGAATTGATTTGTTGCTTGAATTATTTGTTTGAAAATCAAATCAGAATATTCAAACAAAAAAATAAAAAGGTTTGGTATAAAAAAATGGAAACAGACTCAGCCCAGCCCATCTAGCCCACTAAGGCCCAGTAGCCCACCTCTCCCTCTCTCCCGCAGAAAAACAATTCGCACCCACAGATAAACCCGCAAGGTCGCTGACTACTGGACCCCATTCCCCCTCTTCCTCTCTCGCTGACGCCAGGCCCCACAGCCACCTCACCATCGTCTCCACCCGCGCATAGACCACGCCCTCCTCCCGGCTGTTTCCTGCCGTTAACATCTCGGAGTAAATTCGCTGCAATGGCTCGACGTTAATCCTCGCAATCACGCCTGATAAATCCCCTCCCTCTCCTCTACCTTTCCCCTCAAACCCCGCTGCCAGTGATCCACCAGGCTGCCCCTAATTTACTTTATATTGCCGCTATCTCCGGCGAGCTCCGACGATGATTCCGGCCAGCCTCCTCCGCCCCTCGACTCCTCGACCACACGAGAACCTTCCCCAGCCTCTAGCGCACCTCACTGTACCTCCCATTCATCCGCGCGAGCACCACAGTGTCGGCAACGACTACACCAAGCACCACCGCCGCCTGCCATTTCCTCCGGCGAGTTTCCTTGGTAAGCTCGGACCGCCCCGGTGCTTATCGTTGATGCTCGCATGTTCCCTGGTACCGTGCGCGTCTAACCGTATCTTCCACTTGTCGTAGGGTGACCTCTAGCTTCGCCTCGACGATAGACAGAACCGCCAGACGTCGTCTTGAACTCCGGCGAGGAATCCACGCCACCACCGTGCGCCCCTTGCCTTCTCGTGAGCACGACGAGCATCAGCAAGAACACGCGATTCTGGTGAGCATCTCCTTTCACTCTCTCGCTCCATGCATCGCCAGCGCCGCCACCGTCTGACCGCTCCACCGCTAGTCGCCGCCGCCAGCACCGCTAGTATATGGTCAGAGCATTGAGAGCCGTTAGATACTAATCCTGTGGCTGTGTTAGATTAACTTAACGAACCGTTTTTGATCGACCTGCGCTGCACGATCACCTTTAGATCTAACGTCTCTCATTGCACGATCCGCACGAAGCGGTACAGACCAATCACAGCACGGCGCGTGGCCTGTGTTTGTTTTAAAAACCAGAAACTTGTCTATTAGATGTTCCAATTTGAAAAATTCATAACTTTCAAACCACACGTCCAAATTTTGCAACTTTTATATCAATGGATTCATCAAAACAAGTACTTTCTGACCATGCATTTTGTTTAGTAAAATGCTTCTGTTAAATTGATTGTTTTTGTAGAAACTTGTGTATGCATGTTTAGAGTATAAAAATTGTTCTAAAATGATTTTTGAGATAAAACCTTTGGCAAATGGTTTGTTTTGAACCTACTGACCATAGAAATCAATTAGTGGTTTCAAAAATGTATTTGGTGAAGCAAAAGAATGAATCTTTGATTTAAACCATTTCTAGTCAATTAAAAATATTGTTTATTTGTTAAAAATGCTTTTTGAAGAAAACCTTTGGGAAATGTTTTGTAATAAACTCTCTGACCCCAAGCACCAAGTTTTATGATTTAAAAATGTATTTGATAAACCCTATAAAGATTGCTACTTTGATAAAGGCATTTTCAACCACATAAAATAATGATTTGGTTTGAGAATGGTTTATAGATAAAATCTTTTGCAAATAGTTTTGCCACTTTATAAAATGACCAATAAGTGTTTTATAATGTTTATAACCTATTATAAACCACTTTTGTAAATAAAACAAAGTTTGGCATGCTTGCATGCATTGTTTTGATTCTATTAATTTATGTGATGTTGCTTGATTGGTAGATTGAAATATTGCTTGCTTGATTGGATTGTAGTGATTTCAAGAGTGTAAATATTGCAAGATCAAGGAGTGAACTTATATTCTCTACCAAAAAGGCAAGTGATGCTTCATACTTTTGTCCCATTATTTTCACTATGCATTAGTGATATTTATAAAGTAAGACTTGCATGGAATTTTTGTTAAGTATAACCTATGCTATGGGAAATACTAGTAGATGAAACCTTAGTAGAAAGTTCCTAAGTTAAGATTCCTACTACTATCATGCTTAGCCTAGCTAGTAGAAAACAAGGGTGGATTATATTCATGCTATGAAATATTTCTAAGTCTATGACTTGTGTTTTGTATAATAAAACAACTATGTGAATGAATCACCTGGGTGGAATGGTTGTGAATGGGTTATGTTGAGTGGTTCACAAGACCCATTTCTATGGTTTACCTTGTGTATCTCACTTGTGGATGGCCACCCAGGAACAAAGAGATTTGAGATGTCAAATGTTGAGAAGCTTCAAGTGTAGCCACTTGGCATTATGGGCTCTGCCTGGATCATATAGGTTGCAATAAATTAGCCATTTGGACAGTTGGTGGTAGTGGGATGATAGGTTCGAACGCGTCCATTTGGTCTAAGGGAAGGCTTCTGAAAGATCTTGTCTTGGTGAAAATCAAGTCTTGTGGGGAAAGTGCACAACCTCTGCAGATGGAAGAATCTAAGTACTTAGCCATGTCCCTGGTATTGGACAATTTGAGCATCAAGACATGGAAGCTATCAAGAATCTCCTCATCCCAATTTCTAAAGTTAAAAACTTGTGGTTGAACAAGGGTTGAAGGATCACCAATTTCTATTGGGAGATGCCTTGGGAATGATTTTGTCAAGCAAAAACTTAGTGTTTTCAAATGATAAGGAAAATCTATTTTGAGCAAAGCAAGCCTAAGCTCCACTTAGCCAAATGCATATAGATGATAGACTCCACTATATTACCATAGTATCACTTTCCAATACAATTCAAATGTATTGACCCTTGTGGTTGTAACTTATTATGTTGCAGGTTTGTTTGATGTTAGAGAAGTTTATTGATTAGGATTACAAGTCTACAACCAACATGTCTGCCTGTGGCACTTTGAAGATGAAGGACCCCATGCTATTGTTATATTCTGCTGAATTGTAATAAGATAGCCAAATGAGCTATGTAAGATGTAATAATTTATTTTATTCCTGGTTATAAAGTTGTATTATGACCTTTGTATCTTGATATTACATCTTAATTGTGGATGCTAGCTATTGATCCAGGGACTAGCATTGTAAACACAGGGATCTCTACCTTATTAAAGGTTGGGAACCTTACAGATGGTATCAGAGCACTGTGTTGCCTGTAGGATTGTAACCCTAGGATTGGACAAAACCCCTTAGAAAAATAGGAGTTGTATTTGTTCCAAAAACTTATTTACAAACAATCTTGTAAACTCTTTCCTCAACCTTTTTGGTTTTGATTCTACATCTCTTCCTTTTCAACTTGATGGACAAAGCCTTCACCATCACCAATGACTTCAACTTTAGTTTCATCAAGACTTCAACTTGGACATCTCTAAGGACTACAAGTGAGACAAGAAATACTATTCAAGACTTGAAGACTAGGGAAACACACCTTAGAAGAAACCATCACCACCTTTGAAGCTTTGTGACCAAGATACAAGAAATTCTCCAAGGATACAATGATCTTGTTCATGAAGAAACAACTAAGAAGAATGGAATGAACTCAAGTGAACCATATAGTTGGACCACCATACTAATGTTAATTTAGATCAAACACACCAGCTTATGTGATGTAGCAAAAATATTTTGTTGCCTAAAAATGCGCTTGAACTTTGTTGTTTGAGTGGAATGTTTGTTTGTGATTGCTTGCACATTGCTTTTGTGTGTTGTGTGTGATTAGAATTATTTCCTTAGAAATCTTTTGCCTATTCTAATCCCAATCCAACCCAAACAAATGACTACTCCAAGAAACTCCAACATCAAGGATGGTGATAACAACAACCAAGATATGCACATGAGAGAACCCATAGTAACCCAAACCTAGTTAAACCAAGTGACAACTTAGTTTTTAGCCAGCAACAACGAGTTAGACCCAACCATGCAAAGGTTTTTGGAAACCCAAACCCAATTGATGCAAAAGGTGACAAATCAAATGATCAACATGGGAGACAACCCTTCCCAAGGAGTTTGTCACAACATTGATGTCAAGGATGATATTATAGAAGGAACTCAAGCTTGCAATATTTGTGGAGACATGGATCACACTTCCAAAGAGCATGAAGATCAATGCCCTAATTGTGAAGAGAAACATCCAACTAATCAATGCCCCACATCTCAAGCTACTTGTTTCCTATGTGAAGGAAATAATCATGACCCTATCCAATGCCCCATCTATTCCATAGTTCAACAAAGGAAACAAGGTGGAGTGCAACAACAGTTTGTAAACCCTCATGAAGGAACAACTTCTACCAAGAAGGATGAAGGCAAAAGTCAAAACTATGCATCATAAGGCCAAATCCAAAGTGATCACAAAGTGTTTCTACTCTTGTGAAGAAGAAGGTCATATCTCTAGTAAATGCCCCAAGAAGAGAGAAAGATTTCCCACCTTTGTGGTGAAGTATGAAGAGCATGAGCTAGAAGAACTCCTAGCTTTGGAGAGACCCAAGAAGAAGAAGAAGAAGAAATGCCCCAACCCGAGAAGGAAGGATATTACCCAAGAGCAATGTCACAATTGGGACACTATGCCAGTGATTGCCCAGAAAAGAAGAAGAACCAAGGAAATAAACAAGAAGAATTGATACCAAATAAGAAGAAGGATAATAGCCAAGTGATGTGTTTCAAATGCAAAGAGCTAGGTCATTATGCAGACAAGTGCCCAAAGAAGTTTCAAAAAGATCCCAAGCAAGCCAAGAAGTAATCTAGTTGGAAAATTTTTAAGGGTGGTAGTACCCTAGTTGTTTTGAGCCAACTTGTAACCCTAGCCTCCCCAAATCTCGGGACGAGATTTATTTTAAGGGTAGTAGCCTGTCACATCCCAACATTTTCCAAATCTTGTAATGTGAAAAATAAATAAACAAAATAAACAATTGTTGAAATTTAGGGTGAGAAGAAACTTTTTGATTCCAATTGGAAACATCAAAACCTATTTTGGACAAATAGAATCCTAAAGGGATTTAAAAAGATAAACAATTAATAAAGAGTTTTAATAATTGGTATCCCTATTTTTGGATCTTTTAATAAAAAGATTTGGTTTCCAAAAGAAAAGGTAGAATTATAAATAAGGATTATTTTATAGAGCCAAATTAAACCTTGGCCAAGCTTTTGAAAGAAAATATTTTGTTTTGATAAAAAGAGTAAAGGTTTATTTAAATAAAATAATGAGGATTTATTAATATCCAATTTTCTTTAAGTAAAGGTTTTTCCTTTTTAAATAAACACTAAAATTTGTTAATTTATTTTAAGTAAGATTTCCAAGTGTTTTAGCTTTTCAAATGAAACCTACTGAAAATATTTTGATATTATTTAGATTTCAAAAAGAGTTTTAAAATAAATTAAAACCTATTTGAATTAAAGACTATGGTCTATTTATTTAATTATTAATAGATCCTAAAAGAATAAAAGAATTATTTTATTTTATACTTTGAAATATGTTGATAAACAAAATTAAACTTCACCCAAAGTTTGGTGATGATTTGAATTCAAATGGAGATTGAAAAATATTATTAAATCTTATTTAATTAATTCTAGAGCCTATTTTAAATATTTAAAAGACCCTAAAAAGAATAAATAAATTATTCTAAAATTGACTTTGGATTGTGTTGTTAATCAGTATTTGAATTTACACAAATTTTGGTTGAGGTTTGAATTGATTTGTTGCTTGAATTATTTGTTTGAAAATCAAATCAGAATATTCAAACAGAAAAATAAAAAGGTTTGGCATAAAAAAAATGGAAACAGACTGTCGTGGGAATGACCACGGTAGACGCTGCAATCGGCAGCGAGTAGTAGAACGAAGGGCAAGGGCGGCCAGCCATCTGCGGTGCGAGATGAGGGCGGTGACACAGGGTTTTACCCAGGTTCAGCCTCCCGGAGGGTAAAGACCTACTCCTGCTAGATTGTATTATGATGGAAGTACAAAGGGGAGAGCTCGACGGCTAGACTGCGAGTCGCTTGGGTGGATGATGGAACGTATCCTCTACACGCCCTGTAGGGAGGTTTATATAGACTCACCCCCCCCCCCCTCGGGTTTACATATCCCAACCGAATCAGTTAAGGTTTCGGTACTCGTTTAACCTAATCCGACTTGGCCTATCTACTCTCCTGGGCCTTCAGCTTCCAGTCGCTTGGATCCACGCCAGGTCTTGATCCAGTCGCCGTCCTGCAGGCCCACTCGCCAGTTCCTGGTCCAGTCGGAAACGTCCTGTTGGGTATACCCCGGTAGGCATATCCCCATCAGTAGTCCCCGAGGCCGTCGTCGATTGGGCGCAGGTGGTTGCTGGCAGTCGGAGCATACGGGTCCAATGCGGACAACCAGTCGAATCGGTGGCGGGCTCCTGAATAAAGGAAAAAAACTAATCATTCTGGTCGCAGCTCGGCGAACGGGTCGGTGAAATATTTAGTCACTGTTATAGTGACAAGGTCGGCGAGTCGAATGGATGAAGTTGGACCGTCAGACGCAGTCAAAACTAGCCGTTGGAGTAATCCAATGGTAACTTTTGGCATAATCACCGCGTGGTAACGGCTCCCTGATTTGGCGGGTAACAACTGCTATATAAAGGAAATGGTAGGCGATCGGAGAACCACCCTCTCGTCATTTCCTCCAATTTCGCGCATCTCTGTTTTCCTCCGCATCGCGATCCAACCGATCCAGAATCCTCCGACCTCCACGAACCTTTCCGCCAATGGCCCCCTCCGCCGAACCATGGGGCAGATCCAAATGCACGAGAGCGCTACTGGCGTCTTTCGAGGAAGCCGGGATCCTGCGCGCCGGCAGGTGGCGCATCCCCGCGGCCGGAGAGGTAACTCCGGACCCGCGCGAGGGTGAATTCGTCTGCTTCACCAGCCACCTGGAGCGGGGGCTGGGGTTTCCCACATCTCTCTTCTTTCGGCGCTTCTGCGCCTTCTACGGGATTCAGCCATCGGACCTGGGCCCGCACAGCATCGAGCAGCTCGCCATCTTCGTGGCGTTCTGCGAGTGCTACCTGGGCTGCAGGCCCTACTTCCCCCTGTGGCAAGATCTGTTCCACGGGAGGATTAGTCGCGAAGAATCAGGCGGCCCAATGATGGCGGCGGGTGGCCTGACGTTCCAGCTCAAGTCGAAAGCCTCCTTCTTCGACCTGATGCTACCTGCCAAGGCGGCAAGCGAGTGGAAGAAGTCCTGGTTTTACATCACTGAGGCGACTCCAGACGGCGAGGTGGCGATCCCAAGGTATTCCGCCGACCGGCCCGAACCACGCTGACTCCAAGTCGGCAAGCTCCCAACAGACCAGTGGATGGTCGTGGATGAGATGCTTCAAACCCTCCACGGCATGAAGAAGAAGGGTCTTCAGACCATCAATTTGTACAACTGTTGGCTTGGGCGGCGACTCGTTCCCCTGGCCCGCCGTGACCATTACATGTACGAGTACACGGGCAGGGAAGACTCGACGAAATCCTGCCTCGCCGAGTGGAAACTTGAGGACTATGTCCCGGCGTTGAAGAAGATCACCCAGGCGGTGTACCTGGACACGAAGGCTGGGGTCGCCCCCTACACCGTGAAGCATCCAGCTCCGACGGTAAGTCACTTTTTACCATTCGCAGTTGTAGTTGATGTTGTCGCGGTTATATTGATATTGCTTCATGCTTGCTGCAGTCATTTCAAGTGGTGGAAGGGTGGCTTCCGCCCGCGGACGACGAGAACTCGAGCTCGTCCGTCCAGGACGGGGGTGAGTCGCCTCCCACCAAGGGCGGCGCCGAGAGCGACAGGAGCGATGATGACGACGAGTCCGAGGAAGAGGCCGCCCCACTGGTTCGCAAAACTCGCAAGCAGCGTCAGCGCGAACTCGAGGCGAGTAGAAGTCTTGAACGTCATGACGATGACGACGACGAGCTTCCCGAGCACACCTCGCGTCGCGAGGCCACTCCGTCGAAAAAGAAGAAGAAGAAGAAGAAGAAGAAGAAGAAGAAGAAGAAGAAGAAGAAGAAGAAGAAGAAGAAGAAGAAGAAGAAGAAGAAGAAGAAGAAGAAGAAGAAGAAGAAGAAGAAGAAGAATAAGAAGAAGAAGAAGAAGAAGAAGAAGAAGAAGGAAGTAAAGGCCCCTCCGAAGAGGAAGATGAAGCCAGCGAGACGGGCATCTCCGCTTCGTTCGGCGAGTAGTTCCGATGCCACCAGCCTTTCCAGGGATGAAGCGCCACAGACGATGGCAGAACCGGATGCCACCGCCGTCCTGAGTGAGGTACCTCTGGCCCCGATTCCTCCCCCGTTCGCCCCAGTCTCTGGGTCGGGGGCTGCTCCAGCCGCGGCAGCTTCGCCTCCCAGGAGAGCTCCTGCCGAAATCGTTTCGGAGGCTCCTATCGCGGCTTCGTCAATGAAGAGGCCGTCCGTGTCTTGGGCGCTTGACGCTCTGGAGATGGGCCTCAGTCAGAAACTGGGCCCCGAACTGGAGAAGCCGGCTAGCATCCGCACGGGACCGCGGTTCATACCAGTCGCCAAGTGAGTTTTATTCTCCTGCCTTACTTTTCGTTGTTTTTGGACTACTTTGCTCATGTAACCAATTTGCAGGACTGGAGGCCACCCGTCCGTGGCCAAAGTGCCGCCAGTCGTTGCCGAGTAGGATCCTTCTCGGAAGAGGAAGGCTGATGAGGTCGCTGCCCCCACAGACAGTGCCAAGAAGGCCAAGGGCGACGATGTCGTCATGGTGTCTGATGACACAACGATCGCTCCGAGTGATCCTGCGGCGGAGGCGGCCTTGACGATCAAGGAGGGTGCTTACTCGCCTAGGATGGCCGAGCCGGCCTCCTTTGGTGCTGGCGCATCCATCGCGACCTTCCCCCGCTTCATGGCCAGAGCGGCTATGGCGAGTGGTACCACGCCATCGAGCCGCGTACCTGGGTCGCCGAGACGGAGGTCGAGCAGTGTCGCAGGCACACTCCAGCTCTTCTCGGATCCATGGACGCGCTACAGCTTCATGGCATGCTTGGCGCAGCCATCCAGGTATGTCCAGTCCCCGAGGATCGGGCCACTGAATTGCAGTCGTCAGATTCTTTTGGTGCTTTGTTTTTATTTCTCGCGCCCAGTCCCCGAGTGCGCAATCGCTGAATTTCAGCGGGTGGGCGCTTAGTATTTTTGATCTCCAGTCCCCGATTGTCCATTCGTTGAATTTCAGCTGGTGGGCACTTAGGATTTCATTTTTGTTAACTGTTTGACTTTTGCGCAGGGTTTGCAGCGTGAATCAGCCGACCGGCTTACTGCAAAATGTCGCGCGGAGAAGGAACTTGTCGCCGTCCAAGATGCGAACAAGGGACTCCAGGCGATTGCTGCGAAGGCACAGGAGGTCCGCCAGGGCCTTGTCCTGGCGAGTGAATTGACGGCGGCTCAATCTGTGTTGAGCTCGGCTGAGAAGCGAATCGCTGACCTAGAGCGCGAGCTTAAGGAAGCGAAGGAGGAGGCGAGTTCAACGGATGGGCGGGCCAAGGCTGCCGTTACGGCCGCCGCTGAAGAGCGTAAGGTCTCTGACGCCCTTGTTGCTGGGCTACAAGACGACTACTCCTCTCTTCAAAGCTTCATCACAGATCTCTCTCGTCCTTTGATTGGTAAGTGTGCCTGCCTCCGCCTGTAATATTTGCATTGTGTGATCTTTGATGTACTCACTGCCACATCCTGTCCGCAGGTCGGATCATCGACAGCGCGGAGGAGGCGCAGTCGTATGACGCGCGGCAGTGTGTGGCCACTCTGGTTGACTCGGCCACTTTTTCCGCGGCTTGCATTCGGGCGTATCTTCAGGAGATGTCGCCCACGGAAGTGATTCCCAGCGACCTTGTCGAAGTGTGACGGTACTTGGAGAAGGCGCCGTCGGTCGTCAAGTTCATGAAGCGGTCGGCGTTCCGGCGCGGGGCGGCGACGGCGCTCAGCCTTGGGCTCGCCCACTTCCCGGAGGATTTCGATCTGGACGACGTGACGAGTGGCTACCCATCGTCGAAGGGCTCGGTGGAGATTGCCAAGGTGCTGAAGCTGATGGACCCTGCCGCGGTATACTCCGATCGTGTCTGGTCGATGAGCGATCTCCTTCCTTATCAGGAGATGATCGTCGCGCCCAACGACCCCGAACCGCCGCACCGGGACTTCAAGATCGAGCAGCCTTTCCGTGCGGCGATGGCGGATGAGCTGACGACGTACCCGTCGAACCCGTACACTCCCTTCATTCGCAACCGCAAGGGTGGCGGCGAGTCGACGTCGAAGCCTTTGGAATAAAACATTGTGCCCTGGGGCGTTAGTAGCAGTTCGGCCATTAGGCGCAACTTGTATTTTGTAACAACTTTGATCTGCTACAATGGGATATCGTGTTATTTTGTGAATTGTCTTGCGTTTGAGATTGAGGGTTGAACGAGTCCCCGAGCGCGTCCGCCCTTTTTATGGGGTTTACCTCGTTTGTTTATGTGTTTGCGGTTTTGAGCGTTTTGTTATTAAGGTCGACTCGCCCGAGCTTGGAAAGCCAGTCGCAAAACGACTCCCATGAGTGCTCTTTACTTCACCGCTTTCCCTTGCGCGAACGAGGTCGGGTAGCCGAGTCCCCGAGCGTGGTACTTGGTGGTTCTAGTCGCGGCTCTAGGGTGGGTGAGGACTGGGCGCGTCAGAGTGAGCGCATCACTCCTGCCTGGCCCGTTGGGTCAGCCGCATGGCGAGTCCTGGGCACGCTCTCGTACTTGGCGTTTTTCCCTAGTCGCTCGCGCTGAACTGGTCGTCAGTCCCCGAGCGTGGTACTTGGCCGTTCGAGTTGCTGTGTCGAGGACGCGGAGGATCATGGTCGCTGTGAGGAGCGAAGGCAGTTGTCTTGGCTCATTAAGACAGTCGAGCTAGGCGACTCCAATGGGGCTCCGGGTAGGCGTTTTTCGTGGACGTTACGAGTCCTGGGGGAACCCAGTGCCCTCGTAGCGCACTACTTGGCCATGCCGATCGCTGTACCAGAGGTTCACTCCTGCAGTTAGCTTGGTGCTGTTACTACGAGTGCGAGTGGCACAAGACACGGAGAGTAGATACAATTTGCGGTAACCAATATGTTTTATTTCATAGCGATTGGAGGATACATATGTGGAGTTCTAGGAGTAGAACTTCCGTAGGAGGTTTACATTCCATGGTCGCTTGACGTCGAGTTTACCGTCTCCACGGACGTCGATGAGGTAGTAGGCGTCGTTGCCGAGTACTCGCCCGATGGCGAATGGTCCCTCCCATGGGGGGAGAGCTTGTGCATGGCCTTCTTGTCCTGGATGAGGCGCAGCACCAGGTCGCCTTCTTGGAAGGTGCGAGTTTTCACCCGCCGGTTGTGGTAGCGGCGGAGTCCTTGCTGGTAGATGGCAGTGCATGAACGAGCTAGGTCACGTGCCTCGTCGAGTTGATCAACTCCATCCTGACGTGCGAGTTCGTTCGCAGCCTCCGTGTAGTGGACTACCCTTGGTGAGTCGTGCTCGAGGTCGGTGGGCATGACTGCCTCGGCGCCATACACCATGAAGAAGGTGGTGAACCCTGTCGACCTGTTGACCGAGGTGCGGATACCCTAGATGACGGAGGGTAGCTCCTCGACCCAGCACCCGGCGGTGCGCTCGAGTGGTACTTGGAGCCGCGGCTTCAGGCCGTGGAGGATGCTCTGGTTGGCCCGTTCCGCCTGGCCGTTGGACTCCGGGTGGGTGACTGACGCGAGGTCGAGTCGAATGTGGTGTTCCTCACAGAACTCGGCCATGGCTCCTTTGGCGAAGTTGGTGCCGTTGTCCGTGATGATGCTGTTTGGGAACCCGTAGCGATATATGAGCTCGCGTAGGAATTTGGTGGCGGTCTTCCCGTCGCATTTCCGGACTGGCTTGGCCTCCACCCACTTTGTGAATTTGTCGACCGCGACCAGGAGGTGGGTGAAGCCGGAGGGGGCCTTTTTGAAAGGACCTACCATGTCCATGCCCCACACGGCGAATGGCCAGGTGATGGGGATGGTCTTGAGCGCTGAGCTCGGCACGTGTGTCTGGTTGGCGTACTTCTGGCACCCGGCGCACCGCTAGACAATGTCGACGGCGTCGGCGTGTGCGGTGGGCCAGTAGAAGCCGTGTCGCATAGCCTTTGCGACCAGAGAGCGGGCTCCGGTGTGGTGGCCGCAGTCGCCGGAGTGGATGTCGTGGAGGATCTTGCGTCCTTCGGTGGGTTGGACGCAGCGTTGGAACACGCCGGTCACGCTGCGCTTGTGGAGCTCGCCGTCGATGATGACGAAGGATTTGCAGCATCGCGTTATCATCCGGGCGTCTGTTTCGTCTGCCGGCAAGGTGCCTCCCTCCAGGTAGGCGATGTACGGCCTAGTCCAGTCTTCTGGCTCGGCGATGAGTGCGACCAGGGCTGCCTCTGGTTGTAGCGGGACTCCGATGTCGATCTCCCTTGGGGGAGAGACGGACGGCTTGGTGATCGTGTCGAGGAAGACGCCGGCGGGTGGTGCGAGTCGATCCGACCCGATGCGAGAGAGTGCGTCGGCCTCGTCGTTCTTCCGCCTGTCAATCCACTCGACGGAGTAGCCTGCGAAGTGTCCGCCCAGCTTGTCCACTACTTGGTGGTATGCCGCCATGGTGGGAGAGACGGTGTCGCAGGTGCCAGCGACTTGCCCAGCGACAAGGTCGCAATCTCCGTAGCAGCGTAGGCGATTGACATTCATCTCTTTGGCAGCTCGCATGCCGTGGAGTAGTGCCTCGTACTCGGCCATGTTGTTGGTGCAGGGGGTGAAGTCGAGGCAGAGGACGTAGCGGAGCTTGTCGCCCTTCAGGGAAGTCAACACGATCCCTGCTCCTGCGCCATCTGCATTCTTGGAGCCGTCGAAGTGCAGGCTCCAGTAGTGGAGGTACGGCAGCTTTTCCGGCTGCTGGGCTTCTTCCCAGTCGGCGATGAAGTCCGCGAGAGCCTGTGACTTGATTGCTTTGCGTGGCTCATACTTGATGTTGTGGACGCTGATTTTGATGGCCCACTTGGCGACTCGCCCGGTCGCTTCACGGTTGCGGATGATGTCCTGCAACGGTGCTGAGGAGACGACCGTGATAGGGTGCTCCTGGAAGTAGTGCGGCAGTCACCGCTGTGCTCTGAAGACCGTGTATACCAGTTTCTAGTATTGCGGGTATCGCTGGCGCGACTCGGTGAGGACCTCACTGATATAGTACACCGGTTGCTGTACCGGGCGCTCCTTTCCTTCCTCTGGCCGCTCGACGACCATGATGGCGCTGACGACGCGCTCGGAAGCCGCGACGTAGACCAGCATGGGTTCTTTGTCGACAGGGGCGGTGAGTAGCGGTGCTGCGAGTAGCACCTTCTTGAGGTCGTGTAGCGCGTCGTCCGCCTCCTTGTCCCACTGGAAGGTGGGGTTCTTGCGCATCAGGCGGTATAGGGGCATCGCCTTTTCGCCCAATCGGGGGATGAAGCGACTGAGAGCCGCGACTTGCCCGGCCAGCTTCTGGACGTCGCGCAGGCACTCGGGTTTGCTGAGTCGGGCGATCGTGTCGATCTTGGTGGGGTTCGCCTCGATCCCGCGCTTGGAGACAACGTAGCCCAGTAGTTGCCCTGCTGGTACACCGAAGGTGCATTTGCCTGGGTTTAGCTTTATCTTGTATTTCCGCAGGTTGGCGAATGTTTCCGCCAGGTCGGCGAGTAGGTCACCCTGGCGAGCGGATTTCACTACCACGTCGTCGATGTAAACATGGATATTGCGGCCAATTTGGCTCGCAAGGCATTCCTGCATGCACCGCTGGTAGGTCGCCCTGGCGTTCTTGAACGCCGTCTTTTCCTCGTCCTCGACAGCCATTTTGATCTGGTTGTACCCAGAGTAGGCGTCGAGGAAACACAGCGACTCCGAACCCGCGGTGGAATCGATTATTTGGTCGATCCGCGGGAGGACGAATTGCTCCTTCGGGCAGGCACTGTTTAAGTTTGTGTAGTCGATACACATCCTCCAGGTCCCATTTTTCTTCTCGACCAGGACTGGGTTTGCCAGCCACTTGGAGTATTTTATTGGCCGGATGAAGCCTGCAGCGAGTAGACGCTACACCTCCTCGGCGATGGCTCGACGGCGCTCTTCATTGAAGGGCCGTAGCGACTGCTTGACAGGTCGCACTTTGGGGTCGGCATTGAGTTTGTGCTTAGCGAGTTCCCTAGGGACACCAGGCATGTCAGAGGGCTTCCATGCGAAGATGTCCCTGTTCTCACGGAGGAACTCGATGAGCGCACCTTCCTATGCTGGGCTCATGCCCGTCCCGATCGTCACTGTCTGGCTGGAGTCGCCTGGGACTAGCTCGACGGTGCGGGTGTGCGTCGTCGCCTCGAAGGCTAAGGTGTTGACGCCCTCCGAATTGGGCTTCTTGAGTATGGTGGGGTCGTCGTTGTTGACCCCGCTCGCGTATTTGGCGAGCTCGTCGGCGTGGTTGGTCTCTGCCGCGATGACGGCGTCGGCGAGTTCGGCTCCTTCGGCCTCGCACTCGGCGGCCATGTCGGGTTCGCCATTGATGGTGATGACGCCGCGCGGCCCGGGGAGCTTCATCGCGTTGTACGCGTAGTGGGGCGCTGCCATGAACTTGGCAAACGCCTGGCGCCCCAGGACGCAGTGGTAGGGGCTGTCGAAGGGTACCAGCTCGAAGACGATCCGCTCGGTGCGGAAGTTTGCTGGTGTGCCGAAGGTGACTGGCAGCGTGACCTTGCCGATCGGGTACGCCTTCCGACCGGGGACGATGCCGTGGAACGTGGTGTAGGTCGTCTCGACCATCGACTGCGGGAGCCACAGTCGCCTGAAGGTGTCCAGGTACAGGATGTTGATGGAGCTGCCGTCGTCCATCAATGTCTTGGGGAGCAGTAGTCTCCCACCTTGGGCTTGACCACCAGGGCGACTCGTACTGGGTACTCGATGCGTGGCGAGTGGTCCTGGCGGCTCCAGGTGATGGGCTGCTCCGACCAGTTGAGGAACTGGGGAACGTCCACCTGGGCCACCGCGTTGATGGCGACGGCGCGGGCAATGACCTTCTTCTCGCGCTTCGTGTTGAAGCCTTCGAAGGTGTGGAGCGAGCCGGCCACACTGCCGAATTTTCCGCTGTTTGGCGGGTTGTTGTCAGGGTCCTCCCGCGCTCGTCGTGCCTTCTCGGTCTCCTTGAGAGAGTGGCAGTCGGCAGTCGTGTGCGTGGCGGGCTTCCCTTCCCTGCTGTGAAACGCACAAGGTTGGTTAAGGAGGGCCGCGGGGTCGAACCTTGGTTTTGCCTTGTAGTTTACGCCGTCGCGGCGTTGCCCCCCATCGCGGCGAAAGCTCTTGGGCTCGTGCTGCGCGTGCCCAGCGTTGGCGACGAAGTCGACTCGCCCGTCGCTGCGGCGCTTGCCGGTGAGGCGAGTGTTGCTGTAGCGTAGGTCGGGCCATCGCCCGTTGTCGTTGCCGCTCGTGCGGCGTTGTCCTCCCGACTCGTCGTCGGTTTCCTGGTTTGGGTCTTCCTCCGCGTATCTTTTGGCGATCTCGAGGAGGTCCGGTATGTTGTCGAGTGTGCGGGAATGTAGTTTGAGCTTGGCGACCAAGGGCTCGTAACGGCACGAGGTCTTGAAGCAGTGGATCGCGGTGTCCGGGTGGATGCCGACCGCATTGTACCATAGTTCTTGCCACCGCTGGACCCAGATGCGGGTCGACTCGCGGGGTCCCTGGATGCATCGTTCCAGGTCCTCGATAGTGGTGGCGCGGGTGTAGGAGCACTCGAAGTGCCTGACGAAGGCATCGCGCATCTCTTCCCAGGAGTCGATGCTATCCGGGGGAAGAGTGTTGATCCACTGCCTGCACGTTCCCTCCATCGTCAGGGGGAGGTAGCGGGCGGCTAGCAGGTCGGTGTGGCCAGCGATCCCCATCGCCATGAGGTAGGTGTACAGCCACATGGAGGGGTCGTACGAAGGGTCGTACTTCTCTATTTCCTTCGGCGCTTTGAAGTTCGCCGGGTATTTTTTGCCTCGGATCATCGGTCCGAAGCACCGGGGCCCGAGTCGGCTTAGCGACCCCATCGGCTCGTCGTCGCGGCGCTTGGTTAGGGTGTGTCGCAGGTCGTCGGGCTGGCGTGCGCCCCAGCTTTGGTTGTTGATGATGTGGGTGCGGGCGTCGACGGGCTGACCGTTGGCGGCGACGAAGTTGGTCGCTGGCCTGGGGTCCTTGGTGGAGAGTGCCGCGTTCGTGGGTCGGTGTTGGAGCTACAGTGGTTCGGGTGCCGGGCAGTTAAGGGTGTTTGCCGCCGATGGACGGCCGCTTGAGGCCGCTCTGCTGCCCGAAGAACGCGAGTACATCTGACCCTGTGAGTCGGCGCCTGCGTTTTGTTGCTCGACCGCCTTTGCGAGCAGGGCCTTGACGTACTGGATCTGTAGGGCGCCGTCACCGGTGGCCGTGATGTTGTCGGCCGCTGCTCGGCCCGCCACGAGGTTGTCCATCGGGGTGGAGAACAGTGGTAGGCCGTTCGCGTCTTGCTCCCGTGAGGAGACCACGATCTGCGGCTGGTCCCTGGGGGGTGCGCGGTTGGGTGGAGGTGGGCGTCGTTCGCCGTCGACCCTGGCGGGGGCCGAGCGCTTCCTCCGGGTGGCGCGTTCTCGCAGATCGCGCGCTCGGCCACGCGGGCCGGGTCGTTCTCGTCGTCGAAGTTCAAGGCGCGCCACTGGACGGTGGGGTTCAGGCGCGACCTGATTCGCTGCTGGTGGTAGCGTGACAGCTCCTGCGCCGTCACCTGCTCGAGGTGAAATTTTTCGCGCTCGGCTTGCTCCTTGCGTACTTCCTCCGCCAGCTTCAGGCGGAGTTCCTCGACCTCCGTTGCCGTGGCGTTAGGAGGGATCAGGGTGGAGAAGGGATCCTCCGGCGGATCGGTGCCAGTCGCCATGTAGGTCGCGGCGTGGCGACCGGTCCCGTCGCGGAGATCGGCGGAGTTTTCCGACCCGGAGTCGAAGTCAAAGATCCCAAGGATGGAGGGATCCTTGAAGTCTCCCATGTTGGAGACCTGGGTGATGGAACCCGCGGGTGAAGCCGCGGTGATGGATCCGGCGAGTGACGCCGGAGTCACTGAGTCGGCGTCGTCGTTGAGGGCCGCGTCTTCCGCGGCCGCGGTGTTTTCGACCACGTCGTTGTGGGCTGAGTTGTACTCGGAGGCGAGGCGATGGATCGTGCGAACCTGGCTCTCAGAGAGCCGATCGCGTGGGGGCGACTCGCGGATGCGAGCCGAGTCCTCCGAGACGATGACGTCGGTGAGGCCGACGAAGAGGCTGATCGTGCCGACTGGCAAGATCATGCTGTGCGTGACGGGTCGTGCCGCCGGGACGTAGCTGCTCGGCAAGATCTGGAGCATCTCGCCGATCGCTATCATGCGGCCGGTGGCGACCTAATCGTTGATGGGCAGATTGGATCTCGCCGCAGAACACCGGCCAGACCGGCCAGGCCCCACGGTGGGCGCCACTGTCGTGGGAATGACCACGGCAGACGCTGCAATCGGCAGCGAGTAGTAGAACGAAGGGCAAGGGCGGCCAGCCATCTGCGGTGCGAGATGAGGGCGGAGACACAGGGTTTTACCTAGGTTCGGCCCCCCGGAGGGTAAAGACCTACTCCTGCTAGATTGTATTATGATGGAAGTACAAAGGGGCGAGCTCGACGGCTAGACGGCGAGTCGCTTGGGTGGATGATGGAACGTATCCTCTACACGCCCTATAGGGAGTTTTATATAGACTCACCCCCCCCCCTCGGGTTTACATATCCCAACCGAATCAGTTAAGGTTTCGGTACTCGTTTAACCTAATCCGACTGGGCCTATCTACTCTCCTGGGCCTTCAGCTTCCAGTCGCTTGGATACACTCCAGGTCTTGATCTAGTCGCCGTCCTGCAGGCCCACTCGCCAGTTCCGGGGCCAGTCAGAAATGTCCTGCTGGGTATACCCCGGTAGGCATATCCCCATCACAGACTCAGCCCAGCCCATCTAGCCCACTAAGGCCCAGCAGCCCACCTCTCCCTCTCTCCCGCAGAAAAACGATTCGCACCCACAGATAAACCCACAAGGTCGCTGACTACTGGACCCCATTCCCCCTCTTCCTCTCTCCCTGACGCCAGGCCCCATAGCCACCTCACCATCGTCTCCACCCGCGAGTAGACCACGACCTCCTCCGGCCGTTTCCTGCCGTTAACATCTCGGAGTAAATTCGCTGCAATGGCTTGACGTTAATCCTCGCAATCACGTCTGATAAATCCCCTCCCTCTCATCTACCTTTCCCCTCAAACCCCGCTGCCAGTGAGCCACCAGGATGCCCCTAATTTACTTTACATTGCCGCTGTCTCCGGCGAGCTCCGACGACGATTCCGGCCAGCCTCCTCCGCCCCTCGACTCCTCGACCACACGAGCACCTTCCCCAGCCTCTGGCGCACCTCACTGTACCTCCCGTTCATCCGCGCGAGCACCACAGCGTCGGCAACAACTACACCAAGCACCACCGCCGCCTGCCATTTCCTCCGGCGAGTTTCCCTGGTAAGCTCGGACCGCCCCGGTGCTTATCGTTGATGCTTGCATGTTCCCTAGTACCGTGCGCGTCTAACCGTATCTTCCACTTGCCGTAGGGTGACCTCTAGCTTCGCCCCGACGACAGGCAGAACCGCCAGACGTCGTCTTGAACTCCGGCGAGGAATCCACGCCACCACCTTGCGCCCCTTGACTTCTCGCGAGCACGACGAGCATCAGCAAGAACACGCGATTCTGGTGATCATCTCCTTTCACTCTCTCGCTCCCTGCATCGCCAGCACCGCCACCGTCTGACCGCTCCGCCGCCAGTCGCCGCCGCCAGCACCGCTAGTATATGGTCAGACCATTGAGAGCCGTTAGATGCTAATCATGTGGCTTTGTTAGATTAACTTAACGAACTGTTTTTGATCGATCTGCGCCGCACGATCACCTTTAGATCCAACATCTCTCATTGCAAGATCCGCACGAAGCGGTACAGACCAATCACAGCACGACGCGTGGCTTGTGTTTGTTTTAAAAACCAGAAACTTGTCTATTAGATGTTCCAATTTGAAAAAAATCATAACTTTCAAACCACACGTCCAAATTTTGCAAATTTTATATCAATGGATTCAGCAAAACAAGTACTTTCTGACCATGCACTTTGTTTAGTAAAATGCTTCTGTTAAATTGATTGTTTTTGCAGAAACTTGTGTATGCATGTTTAGAGTATAAAAATTGTTCTAAAATGATTTCTGAGATAAAACCTTTGGCAAATGGTTTGTTTTGAACCTACTGACCATAGAAATCAATTAGTGGTTTCAAAAATGTATTTGGTGAAGAAAAGGAATGAATATTTGATTTAAACCATTTCTAGTCAATTAAAAATATTGTTTATTTGTTAAAAATGATTTTTGAAGAAAACCTTTGGGAAATGTTTTGGAATAAACTCTCTGACCCCAAGCACCAAGTTTTATGATTTAAAAATGTATTTGATAAACCCTATAAATATTGCTACTTTGATAAAGGCATTTTCAACCACATAAAATAATGATTTGGTTTGAGAATGGTATATAGATAAAATCTTTTGCAAACAGTTTTGCCACTTTATAAAATTACCAATAAGTGTTTTAGAATGTTTATAACCTATTACAAACCACTTTTGTAAATAAAACAAAGTTTGGCATGCTTGCATGCATTATTTTGATTCTATTAATTTATGTGATGTTGCTTGATTGGTAGATTGAAATATTGCTTGCTTGATTGGATTGTAGTGATTTGAAGAGTGTAAATATTGCAAGATCAAGGAGTGAACTTATATTCTCTACCAAAAAGGCAAGTGATGCTTCATACTTTTGTCCCATTATTTTCACTATGCATTAGTGATATTTCTAAAGTAAGACTTGCATGGAATTTTTGCTAAGTATAACCTATGCTATGGGAAATCCTAGTAGATGAAACCTTAGTAGAAAGTTCCTAAGTTAAGATTCCTACTACTATCATGCTTAGCCTAGCTAGTAGAAAACAAGGGTGGATTATATTCATGCTATGAAATATTTCTAAGTCTATGACTTGTGTTTTGTATAATAAAACAACTATGTGAATGAATCACCTGGGTGGAATGGTTGTGAATGGGTTATGTTGAGTGGTTCACAAGGCCCATTTCTATGGTTTACCTTGTGTATCTCACTTGTGGATGGCCACCCAGGAACAAAGAGATTTGAGATGTCAAATGTTGAGAAGCTTCAAGTGCAGCCACTTGGCATTATGGGCTCTGCCTGGATCATATAGGTTGCAATAACTTAGCCAAATGGACAGTTAGTGGTAGTGGGATGATAGGTTGGAACGCGTCCATTTGGTCTAAGGGAAGGCTTCTGAAAGATCTTGTCTTGGTGAAAATCAAGTCTTGTGGGGAAAGTGCACAACCTCTGCAGATGGAAGAATCTAAGTACTTAGCCATATCCCTGGTATTGGACAATTTGAGCATCAAGACATGGAAGCTATCAAGAATCTCCTCATCCCAATTTCTAAAGTTAAAAACTTGTGGTTGAACAAGGGTTAAAGGATCACCAATTTCTATTGGGAGATGCCTTGGGAATGATTTTGTCAAGCAAAAACCTAGTGTTTTCAAATGATAAGGAAAATCTATTTTGAGCAAAGCAAGCCTAAGCTCCACTTAGCCAAATGCATATAGATGATAGACTCCACTATATTACCATAGTATCACTTGCCAATACAATTCAAATGTATTGACCCTTGTGGCTGTAACTTATTATGTTGCAGGTTTGTTTGATGTTAGAGAAGTTTATTGATTAGGATTACAAGTCTACAACCAACATGTCTGCCTGTGGCACTTTGAAGATGAAGGACCCCATGCTATTGTTATATTCTGCTGCATTGTAATAAGATAGCCAAATGAGCTATGTAAGATGTAATAATTTATTTTATTCCTGGTTATAAAGTTGTATTATGACCTTTGTATCTTGATATTACATCTTAACTGTGGATGCTAGCTATTGATCCAGGGACTAGCATTGTAAACATAGTGATCTCTACCTTATTAAAGGTTGGGAACCTTACAGTTGACCTACCAAGGGAGGAGGACAAGCCAATGGAGGAAATGGCCAGCCCAATCGAGGAGGAAATAATGTCAAGAACAACAATGGCAAGAGGAACAGACCTACCAGGAAGCTAAATTGCGCAACCCTAGAGGAGATGGATAATTCAGAGAATGCAGTGATAGGTACGCTCAATATCCTTACCAATCCCAGCAAAGTTCTATTTGATACTGGTGCGACTACTTCATTCATTTCTGAAGAATTCTGTGATAAGTTCGGGATTAGAAGGGCAACGTTAGAAAACCCTATGACGGTAGTGACGGCAGGGGGAAATGTGATTGTACGCCACATTAAACAAGATCAGGTGATCTCGATCTGTGGTTGTACATACTCTACGTGATTCCTTTAAAGGGAATTGTAGTAGTGTTGGGGATGGACTAGATGATGGAACATGGAGCTCAGATAAATTGTGAGGAGAAAACTGTCTCAATCAAAACTCCAAGTGGAGCAAGGATAGTTTACCAAGCAGATAAGAACAGTCATATCATGGTGGATCTGCAATTGAACTCGATGAAAGAGGTCAAATTGAAAGAGATTCCTATAGTAAATGAATTTCAAGATGTTTTTCCAGCAGAGCTACTGGGAATGCCACCATATCGGGAGATAGAGTTCACTATTGATCTAATTCCTGGTACAGCACCAATAGCTCAAGCACCATATAAGATGGGACCCAAAGAGTTAAAAGAACTCAAGGAGCAAATTGATGAGTTAGCTAGAAAAGGATTTATTCAGGAAAGTGTATCTCCCTGGGGAACACCAGTAATCTTTGTGGATAAGAGTGATGGTGGAAGAAGGATGTGTGGTGATTATAGAAATCTAAACAACGTTACTATCAAGAATAAGTATCCTTTACCAAGGATTCAAGATTTGTTTGATCAAGTGAAAGGATCCGGAGTATTTTCAAAGATCGACTTAAGATCTGGATACCATCAAATAAAAATCAAACCTGAAGATGTTCCAAAGACAGCATTTGTCTCAAGATATGGACACCATGAATACCTGGTTGTACCATTTGGTTTGACCAATGCATCAGCAATATTCATGAATCTGATGAACAAAATCTTCATGCCATATCTGGATAAGTTCGTCATAGTTTTTATTGATGATATCCTGATATATTCCAAGGATAAGGAAGAGCATGTTGATCATTTGAGAATAGCATTGCAGACACAAAGGGAACATAAATTGTATGCTAAGTTCAGTAAGTGTGAATTTTGGCTAGATGAGGTAGAATTCCTCGGCCATGTGATCAGTAAAGATGGAATTGCTGTAAATCCATCTAAAGTTCGGTCAGTACTAGAGTGGACTACACCGACCAATGTGAAGAAAATTCGAGGTTTCTTAGGAATGGCTGGTTATTATCGGAGATTCATTGAAGGTTTCTCCAAAATAGCTGGACCAATGACCAAATTGTTAATAAAGAATGCACCATTCAATTGGGATGAGAGGTGTGAAGCAAGTTTTCAGGAGTTGAAGACTAGGTTAACCACAGCTCCAATCTTAGTAGTTCCTGAAACAGGGAAAGACTTTACAGTATACTGTGATGCATCTAAAGAAGGTTTGGGTTGTGTGTTAATGCAAGATCGGAAAGTCATTGCTTATGGTTCAAGGAACTGAAACCACATGAAGTCAACTATCCAACTGTCACATCCCAAGATTTTCCAAATCTTGTAATGTGAAAAATAAATAAACAAAATAAACAATTGTTGAAATTTAGGGTGAGAAGAAACTTTTTGAATCCAATTGGAAACATCAAAACCTATTTTGGTCAAATAAAATCCTAAAGGGATATACAAAGATAAATAATTAATAAAGAAAGTTAAAATAGTTGGAATCACTATTTTTGGATCTTTTAATAAAAAGATTTGATTTTCAAAAGCAAAGGTAGAATTATAAGATTATTTTATAGAGCCAAATTAAACCTTGGCCAAGCTTTTGAAAGAAAATATTTTTTTTGATAAAAATAGTAAAGGTTTATTCAAATAAAATAATGAGGATTTATTAATATCCATTTTTATTAAAGTAAAGGCTTTTTCATTTTAAATAAACACTAAAACTTGTTAATTTATTTTAAATAAGATTTCCAAGTGTTTTAGTTTTTCAAATGAAACCTACTAAAAAGATTTTGATATTATTTAGAATTCAAAAAGAGTTTTAAAAATAAATTAAAACCTATTTGAATTAAAGACTATGGTCTATTTATTTAATTATTAATAGATCTTAAAAGAATAAAAGAATTATTTTATTTTTGACTTTGAAATATGTTGTTAAACAGAATTAAAATCAATACAAAGTTTGGTGGTGATTTGATTTGATTTGTTGTTTGAATTATTGGTTTGAAGATCAAAATAGAAATTCATATTGGAAAAAGAAAAAGAAACAGAACAAAAAAAATGGACAAGGAACAGCCCAATCCAGTCGGCCCAACTAAGCCCATCAGCAGCCCACCTCTCCCTCTCCCGTGGTGAACTGTTTTTCACTCACGAACTTACACGCAGCGTCACTGACCGCCTGGACCCACCGTTCCTCTCTCCCTCTCGCTGACAACGCAGCCCACGCCACGTCATCGTCTTCCTCACCCCGCTGACCCCGCCCCTCACCTCGTCAGCCGTTGCAGTCGATTAAGACTCGAGTAAATACGCAGTAACGCTGCAGTAAAATCACCCCGCGACCATGCCATATTAAGCGCCTCTACACCCTCTCTATTTCCCCTCCGTCGCCACACCCTCCCCGCCACCAGGCTGCTCGGAATCATCTCCGAAGCTCCACTACCACCGACGCCCTCCGGCGACAATTCCGGCCAGTCGACGTTGCCTCTCGCCTCCTCGAGCACACGAGCGTGACCCCCAGTCCCTAGCGCATCTCTCTGCACCCTCAGCTCGCTCGAGCGTGCCCCCCATCGTCGGCAGCAACCTCGACTAAACACGCCGCCGTCTATCTCCAACTCCGCCGACCCTCCCCATAAGTACAGACCGTGCCGCTCCCCCTCGTTGACACTCTCATGCTCACCTCACTCTTGCGTGTCTAACGCCACACCTCTTTTGCCTTCTCGTGCGCTGTAGCCTCGCCCCCGTCGACGTCTGAGCGCAACCGACGGTGACCATGACTCCGGCGAGCAATTTTCGACCACCCTGAGCGCCCCTTCGCCAGCAAGGACCACCTTGAGCTTCCCCACGCCACGGCGAACTCGGTGAGCATCTCCCTACCCTCTCTCGCTTCCTGCATCGCCAGCAACGCCACCGCCTGACCGCGCGCCGCCAGTCGCTGCCGCCAGCGCTGCTGCTTCATGGTTAAAGCGATTAGGTCTGTAGGATCTTGATCTGCGATTAGGATAGAAACTAACTCGAAAGGGTAAGCAGTGCTCTGAGCCGTGCGATGTCACTTAGATCCAACGGCTCGCATCTATCGATCCGCACGAAGCGGTACAGACCAATCACAGCACGACGCGTGGCCTGGAATCTGTTTTAAAAACAGAAACTTGTCTATTAGATGTTCAGTTTTGAAAAATCAATAACTTTCAAACCACACGTCCAAATTTTGCAAATTTTATATCAATGGATTCAGAAAAACAAGTAATTTCTGACCATGCACTTTGTTTAGTAAAATGCTTCTGTTAAATTGATTGTTTTTGCAGAAACTTGTGTATGCATGTTTAGAATATAAAAATTGTTCTAAAATGATTTTTGAGATAAAACCTTTGGCAAATGGATTATTTTGAACCTACTGACCATAGAAATCAATTTCTGGTTTCAAAAATATATTTGATGAAGCAAAAGAATAAAACCTTGAATTAAAACATTTCTAGTCAAATAAAAATATGGTTTAATTGTTAAAAATGATTTTGGAGGAAAACCTTTGGGAAATGTTTTGATTTAAACTCTCTGACCCCAAACACCAAGTTTTAGAATTGAAAATGTATTTGGTGAACCATATAAATTTTTTTGCTTTGTTAAAGGCATTTTCAACCACATGAAATAATGATTTGGTTTAAAATGGTTTATAGGTAAAATCTTTTGCAAATAGTTTTGCCACTTTATAAAATGACCAATAAGTGTTTTAGAATGTTTATAACCTATTATAAAACACTTTTGTAAATAAAACAAAGTTTGGCATGCTTGCATGCATTGTTTTGTTACTATTATTTTATGTGATGTTGCTTGAATGGTAGATTGAAATTGTGCCTTGCTTGATTGAATTCTAGTGATTTGAAGAGTGTGATCATTGCAAAGACAAGGAGTGAACTTATATTCTCTACCAAAAAGGCAAGTGATGCTTCATACTTTTGTCCCATTATTTTCACTATGCATTAGTGATATTTCTAAAGTAAGACTTGCATGGAATTTTTGCTAAGTATAACCTATGCTATGGGAAATCCTAGTAGATGAAACCTTAGTAGAAATTTCCTAAGTTAATATTCCTACTACTATCATGCTTATCCTAGCTAGTAGAAAACAAGGGTGGATTATATTCATGCTATGAAATATTTCTAAGTCTATGACTTATGTTTTGTATAATAAAACAACTATGTGAATGAATCACCTGGGTGGAATGGTTGTGAATGGGTTATGTTGAGTGGTTCACAAGGCCCATTTCTATGGTTTACCTTGTGTATCTCACTTGTGGATGGCCACCCAGGAACAAAGAGATTTGAGATGTCAAATGTTCAGAAGCTTCAAGTGCAGCCACTTGGCATTATGGGCTCTGCCTGGATCATATAGGTTGCAATAACTTAGCCAAATGGACAGTTGGTGGTAGGGGATTGATAGGTTGGAGCGCGTCCATTTTGGTCTAAGGGAAGGCTTCTGAAAGATCTTGTCTTGGTGAAACCAAGTCTTGTGGGGAAAGTGCACCACCTCTACAGAGTGTAAAATCTAAGTACTTAGCCATGTCCCTGGTAAAGGACAATTTGAGCATCAAGATATGGAAGCTATCAAGAATCTCCTCATCCCAATTTCTAAGTAAAACTTGTGGTTGAACAAGGGTTGAAGGATCACCAATTTCTATTGGGAGATGCCTTGGGTGATTTTTGTCAAACAAAAACTTAGTGTTTTCAAATGATAAGGAAAATCTATTTTGAGAAATGCAAGCCTAAGCTCCACTTAGCCAAATGCATATAGATGATAGACTGCACTTTACTACTATAGTATCACTTGCCAATACAATCAAATGTATTGACCCTTGTGGCTATAACTTGTTATGTTGCAGGTTTGTTTGATGTTAGTGAAGTTTACTGATTAGGATTACAAGTCTACAACAAACATGTCTGCCTGTGGCACTTTGAAGATTAAGGACCCCATGCTATTGTTATATTCTGCTGCATTGTAATGAGATAGCCAAATGAGCTATGTAAGATGTAATACATTATTTTATTCCTGGTTATAAAGTTGTATTATGACCTTTGTTTCTTGATATTACATCTTAACTATGGATTCTAGCTATTGATCCAGGATCTAGCATTGTAAACACAGGGATCTCTACCTTATTAAAGGTTGGGAACCTTACACCAACTCATGATTTAGAATTAGGAGCAGTGGTTTTTGCGCTAAAAGGATGGAGGCATTTTCTTTATGGAGCCAGATGTGAGTTATACACTGACCATAAAAGTCTCAAATATTTCTTACTCAAAAGGAGTTAAATATGAGACAAAAGCGTTGGTTGGAACTAATCAAAGATTATGATTTAACAATCAACTATACTCTAGGGGAAGCAAATGTTGTAGTTAATGCTTTAAGCAGAAAGAGTGCAGATATTCAGCCTAGCAATCGGGAGTTACCAAAAGAGTTACAAATGGACTTGGAAAGATTAGAGTTGCAATTCATTAGAACAGAGGTTCTTGGAGGATTAGCCACTATGCAGGTAGTTGCAGAGCAGGACAGTGATCTTAAGCACAAAATTTTCAGGCATCAAGCAGAAGATCCTTTTATTGCTGAGGAAATTCGGAGGATATCTCAAGGGCAAAAATCAGTTTTTTGCCTTGGAGATTATGAATCTTTATGGTTTCAAGACCGTCTTTGTGTTCCATATGTGACTGAGATTAGAGATGTCATACTCATAGAACCACATGAAACACCATATTCTATACATCCAGGAAGTACTAAGATGTATATGGATTTGAAAGAACTATTCTAGTGGAATAACATGAAAAGGGACATTGCTAAATATGTATCAGAATGCCATACTTTCCAAAGGGTGAAGGGTGAACATCAAAGTCCAGCAGGACCATTACAACCTTTGGAAATTCCCGAATGGAAGTGGGAATAAATAGGTATGGACTTCATCACAGGATTTCCCATGACACCTAAACGGAAGGATATGATATGGGTAATTGTGGACAGACTCACTAAAAGTGCACATTTTATTCCGGTAAATCAGAAAGATAATGCTGAGAAATTAGTAGAAGTTTACATCAAAGAGATAGTAAGTAAGCATGGAGTGCCCAAAAAGATCGTAACTGATAGGGGATCAGTGTTTACTTCAGCATTTTGGAAGCAATTGCATGAAGCACTTGGTTCAAAATTAGATTTCAGCACAACCTATCATCCTGATACAGGATGTCAAACAGAAAGAACAGATCGGATACTAGAAGACATGTTAAGGGCTTGTGCATTAGATTTTGGAGGTACATGGGAAGATCATCTACCATTGGCAGAATTTTCCTACAACAATAGCTATCAGAGTAGTCTGAAGGCTGCTCCATATCAGGTTCTGTATGGAAGGAAGTGTAGATCACCAATATGTTGGTATGAGCCTGGAAGTAGCAAGGAGTTTGCACCAAACTATATCAAGGAAAGACAAGATATCATTGATAATATCAGGGATAGACTAAAAATAGCCCAGAGTAGGCAGAAAAGTTATGCTGATCAAAGTCGGAGATCATGGCATCCAGAAGTGGGAGACATGGTATATTTGAAAGTAAGTCCAATGAAAGGGGTGAAAAGGTTTGGAGTTAAAGGAAAATTGAGTCCAAGATATATTGGACCATTCAAGATATTGAGTCAGAACAGAACTATAGCTTATGCTTTAGAGTTACCATCAAGATTGGCTCAAGTGCATAATGTTTTCCATGTGTCACAACTTCATAAATGTTTGAAAGTTCCGGATGATGCAATCACACATCAGGAGATAGAACTACAAGCAGACATGACCTATGTTGAAAAGCCCTATAAAATTTTGGAAGAAAACTGGAAAAGGTTGAGGAATAGAGCAATCAAGTACTGCAAAGTACAGTGGGAACATCATCCTGAAAGGGAAGCCACTTGGGAGAAAGAAGAAGATTCAAGAAAAGCCTATCCAGAATTATTCAGGTACACTTCAACAAACTTCGGGATGAAGTTTAATTTAAGGGGGGAAGTCTGTAACATCCCAGCTTTAGGAACCAACGAAGGGTAGATTTAGGAATTTCAGATATTGCATCCATTCATCTGTGAAAATGTGGGTAAATTTTTCGCCAAATAAAAACCTAAAGTGATCAAGGTTTCTTTCATACTTTGAGATTAGGTATAGTCTTGAAGGATGATTGTTGTAGACTTTGATATGATCTTTGTGGACTTATGTGTTTTGCGTAATGAAATTTGAATTTAAAACTTGAGTGTTTGAATTATAATTCAAAAGGATTTTGAATGATGTTTGAGTATTTGATTTAATTTAAGAGTTAACCAATAATAACTCAAATTATAAATAAAATAAGATAATCAATAACATGAATATTCCAAAACTTCATTCAATAATGAGTTACAGATTGTAACTTATGAAATGAGAAACAATATTTACAATAGTAAATAATAGAAGAAGAATATTTCTTTATGAATAATAGTTCAATCTTTATTACAAAGGAATAAAAATAAAGAGTACAAAAGAATAAATTAAAGATTACAATTGAATATGAGAGTTATTACAAGTGACTATTCTATAAAGAAAAAAATAAAAGCCTAAACTAAAATCTTGATCTTCAAATCTGGTACCTGCAAAATAAACAGAAACTTAAAAGAAAAAGAAAGTTAGGATTAGAATTATTTTACTCTTAGAGTTGACAGTGAAGTGCACTGTTCACTTTTCATCATTGAGTATTTAAGGGGCAAGTTTCACCAATATGAAAGAATGTATCTTTCATACTCCCTCTGTTCTTATATTCAAGGCCACTATCAAAAAGCCTTTTTTCATATATACAGGTCCACTATCTTTAACCGAGGTAAAATTGATGTCATTTCCCTCATACACTGCACAACTTGAGAAGTGGAAACGATTTGCATTTAATTAGGCTGCCAAGCCATGCATGCATGCGGAGGGATAAAGGAAGGAGCTCGCATCAGAATTGTGGTTTTGCATGCATGCGCATTTATCACCAGATGGAATCGAGGAGCTCGCATCAGAATTAAGGTGTTTGCAATCAGAAAAGTATAAGGATCCAACTAAGATCTCAGGACAACATCATAGATCTAAGCAATCAAGCTATATTTCAATTCAAGAATGAACATAGCTAATATTTAAACTTCTAGGCACATCTCTAAGACAAGAGTAGCACCTTAGAATTTAATCTTATGGATCTATACAAGTGATCAAGCCTACCATCATTTTTTCCCAAACTTTGATTCAAGAAACAGTAGCTGGTGTCACTACCAGAACCATCCATATGAATCAACTAGATAAAGGCTTAATCCCTAAACCTCATACCAACATCATGGGTCTTAGGGATTTAAGAAAGGAAGTTTCTACTTATGTTTAATGCCAAACTCATCTTATGCTTGAACAAAACCAAACCAAGTACTAGAATACAATCTTGTGTGCCATACAAGGATGGTGTCACAAGAACAGCTCTAAACTAAGCAGGTTAAGCATCCAATCTTTATAGATACAACCAAGCAACTATAATTCATTTTCCTGACATCACTGGAATCAGAATCAGGAAAATTCATCTATTTATCTTCACTGTAAGAGATCATTTGATCTCAAGTTACAGATGAATTCTTAAGCCAATAGTACTAATACAGTGACTTCATCACACAACACTCACTGTCATTAACCAAGTAATGACAGTGGTGGGTTATTAAAACCAGTAGATTTTCCAAGTGTTGCCTCTAGAGCAATTTCACCATCTGAATCATCTAAAATTTAATCCATAGAATCATCTGATAAACCACTAGCATCCCACAGCTAACCATCAGCAATAATCCATAACAAGTCACACTCAACAGATTCAGGGATCATCAATACATGATCCAATTCATCAAATATCTAATCCATAGCAGGATATGAACCCTAAGTAGAACAAACCATCTTAATCAGGACAAGATAGTAACCAGAAAGGTTACTACCAACAGCTAGCATGGGATGGCCTAGCACAGAGAGCACAAGAGGGAGAGGAACTACTTACCAGAGGTCCTGGCCGTAGATTAGTAGAGGAAGCAGAGGAGGCCGACGACCACGGCGGCACAGGGATCACCCCCAAGGGGGCGCTGCAACCCACACAACGCCACGGCGGCGACCATAGCCACTCCTGGGGGGGCGAGGAGCATCTCCACGGCACATGACAGCAGCGGTGGCATCAGATCAACGCCAACCCCAAACCCTACGGTTCGGGACGACATCGATCTGGTCATAGGAGGGCTCCAGGTCCAAATCCAATTGGACAGGAAGGAAGAGAGGGGCCGACAACCTCATCCTGCACCACGGGGGCGGCCAGGGAGGTCCACAGCGGTATGAATCGCCGGCGGTGACACCGCTGACCACGGGGTCGTGGGAGGATAAGGAGAGAGGTGAGCGAGAGAGAGAGAGAGAGAGAGAGAGAGAGAGAGAGAGAGAGAGAGAGAGAGAGAGAGAGAGAGAGAGAGAGAGAGAGAGAGAGAGAGAGACTGCTGGGCTGGAATGGGCCAATACCCCTTCGGGGTGTTGTTTTGCCTTTGCCCTCCTAGGCCATAAGGGCCCAATAAAACCAAATAGCCAGCCCAAGTCATTTAGATCCTGTTTTAATAATTAGAAAAAGACCAAAATACCCCTAAACTTAAATAAATTCTAGAAAAATAATAAAGGTCCAAAAATTATAAATAAAATATTTATGGATTCACAATAATCCAAACTATCCAAATAAATTTAAAAGATAAAATTTTAAACATATAAATTTTTTTAAGAATTTTGTAATTTATATATTCCTTATGGAATTTTACAAACTTATTGAAAGATGATAAAAATAAATAAAAATCACTTTCATTATATATTAATATTGTAGTATTTTAGAAAAATACTAAACAAATATTTAATGTCAATTTTTGATAATTAATGATAATTCTTAAAGGAATTATTAATTAAATAAAAAGCAAATAAATTAAAATAAAATAAAAAGAATACAATATTCAATAAGTATTAAAAAATTAATATTTATAAATTCTTTCTCATTAAAAGAATTCTTATAATTTAAATAAATGGGGAAGAATATAGATAAAGCTAAATGATGCATTACATTACTTTGCATAATCATTTTGCTTCTTTAAATATTGTCCTTACCGGGCAATAATGATGTTTTTGTAGACATAGAAGCTCAAGGTCCAGTGCAAGCATCAGACTTCACTACCTTGCCATCACAAGGCAAGTTCATCACTTGCTCATAAAGAGTCTTTACCAAAGTATTTGCAAATTGTGTGTTATCATATATACTCCAAAGAAAGAGATATTATTTTGACAAATCAAGTAATCATAGATATCATCCTAAGTGATGATATAATGGAGCAATAGAACTTAGGGTTCTACTTGCAACAAAAATGATCAATTAGGGACTTAATAACCCCTGACATAAGTGATTCTAGCGCCGTATATTACGCGTTAGCCATGAGATTTGGAATGGAACAGAGAAGTCAGCTGTATCTTCTTCCTCTCGCATGAAGCCGGATGTGCAGGTCGTGGCTGTTATACTCGTAGCGTGCATATTAATTGGTAATTCGTAGAGGATATGCAGCATATGGGTGGGAACCCTCATCGTCCCACGATAGTTCTGGCATCTAACGGTTTGTACAAACCATTGCCATAATTCATTATGTGGGCATGGTGTACACCAAGGAGGCATGCGAGGTCGCGAAGGGGGCAGTGATTGGCTTGGACCAACTACTGGGCCCCACATCATGGAATTGTGGACAGGAAAGTATGCCCGGTTGTGCAACAAGGAGTTGATCTCTCATGGGTAAAGTAACGCACCTCTGCAGAGTGTAAGAATTGTAAATTGTAACTCCCTGTTCCGGGAAGGAGCTATGAACATGGAAGGAAAGGAACTCCATGAAAGTTTTGGTCAACCTGTGAAGGCTGATGGTCATAGATTTTCATAATAAAATCAATCTTTGAAGAAAGATTTACAAAAAACTGCATCGTGCCAAGGATTTATAGTCTAAGGTGGTAGTTAGAGCATCAAACTTCCCACCTTTCATATAATGAGCTTGTTGGGTAATGCTGTTACTCATCCTTTCCTTTGATCCCTTGCTTAGACTCTGAGGATCCCGAAGACGTGCCAATGTATGCAGCCGAATGTCAAGAAGATGTGTTCTACGAGGAGCCTGGCCTGTCAGGAGGTGTTGAAGGAGTGGATTATGAAATCCGCTATGGTGTTGACGATAACGATTCCAACTAAGTATCCTAGTTAGTAGTAACCAACGAAGCCGAGCAGCACGAACTCTATAGAATAAGCAGCTGAGCTCAACTCCTAGATGGAGTTACTACTTTTAAATTCCGCTAAAACACTTTATATTTTGGTTTGTAAGTTGAAACCTTTTGAAGTCTTGAACTTCTTGTATTGTAATAATAATGTGTGAATGTTTGTAATATGGACCCGCAATGTTTCTGTTGTACCACTCTGAGGGATGTGATATTTACAGAACAGTGTTCTGTGGGTGTCATGTCAACGACTATAGTGTACTACACATGCAGTGGTATGCTGGGTCACCCCAACGGCGAGACTAGAATTCGGCGGTCCTCGCCTACATAGGTATGGTGGACTGAAGCAGCAGTGCAGCATACACTAAACAACCTATAGAAACTCGATACAATGCTATCAGAGAGGGATAAGAAAGACCTATTAGGAACCACCCTGATAATACCACCAATCATACCCATCCTGGTATTTCCCCCTCAATACCAAATGAGGAAGTCGTGCCGAGGAAACTGACACAGTTAGCAATTTTATCCATTCATTCCATGGTGGTTATCCAACTTACTAGTCATATCAGATACAAGTCAAATTATAACAGTAAACTTTAGTTATAGTTGTTTATGATCGAGAACTGTGCTCCAAGTCGTCCATAACCGCGGACACGGCTTCTCGCAAAGATTTAACCCTGTAGGGGTGCACCAAAGTTTCCACACGCACCTACACCCTTGTTGTCAGATCGGGTAGGTACAAGATCACAAAACATACACCCAACGGTATGTCGACGGGGTTTCAGACACGACGTTTCCCAGACCCAAAGCAAGCACATGGGGGCCACCCCACTAAGCTACCCGTAACGAAGTCGGTCGATCTCCGAGGCGGACCCAGGGTTTGCGAGAACGGTTGTCAATGACTAGGAACCCGAAAGTGTGACTGGGCTTGTCGATACCGCGAAATCGTGTCGCGATCCAAAACAGTACAGGCACTCCACGCGCAATAGTAAATAAAGCAGTAAAGAATGGCATAAGTACATGATAGTAATAATGTCGCAGACTAGTTTGTGGCCCCGGTACAGTACTTTGAAATCAGGTACTAAATCGATGGGGGTGCCCACACACCCCACCTGTGGTTAGCACGCTCGATCTCCGAACAGGTGTCAAGAACTCAGGGTCCTACCGGACACCAGTGAGCGGTTAAAAAACCAAATATTGTCTATTACCCACCGGTGCCTCTGCATTATTTACCTACTTTCAATTTTAGTTATTAAACGGTAATTAAATCCATGATCATCACCATCATTAAGCATGTGCCAACCACCCAACAACGGTGGAACATCAACAACGCGAAGCAACACCTGAGCAAGCAACTACGACTCGCAAGGCCGACTGTCTATCAATCAACAGGCAATAGGAGGTGTCCAAGGCAATAAAGAGTCTGCCAGTAATATAACAGGGGTACGAAAACTAAAGCATCGCAACACGGATAGCAATAGACCAACGGGAGGAAATAAAGACTAGAAATGTAAAATAGGTAGAAAGGGGGAGAATGCTCGCCTGAAAAACACCGCCGAAGGTTCATCCGAAGAACGGATCGAAGCTCACAACAACTCAACGTCCTACTCTGTTAAGAAGCAAAGCACTAAAAGAAGCAACAGATGGAATCTTTAAATACACAGCAAAAAGATCCGGCATGTTCATGATATGATGCATGACATGGGAATGTGAGATGCAATTTGGCAATATTAAGCGGAACCATGGTCCCGACAATTAGTCAGGTGGTTTATGTTGTCTAGATACCCCGCAAGTTAAATGTTTTCTTAACAAGGCGAAATTATGTCAGCGGTTCGCTACACAAATTTAAATGGGGCCAATATAAGACAAGAAAAGCACACATATGGCCTCCATATTTAATTTAGGTGAATCGGCATAATGCCCCCAAACCACACATATCTATGTGACATGATCAATTTAAGATGCAACAATTATATATCATTTATTAAATAGGGCTCAGATAGGGGTCACGCATGGCGGCCGAAGATCTTGGGGGCTCGGAGGGGTTCGGGCTCGGCGGGATCGGTCTTCGGGGTCTTGGCCATCGGATCCGTGAAGAAGGTCTTGGGAGTAGGCATCGCCCTGTCCGGGTACCGGCATCGTTGGTCAACGGCAGACTTGAAATCTCGCTGGTGGATTTCGAGCGGCATCCTTAACTTATCCTTCGAGGGGGCATCACGCCAACTTCACGCGGACGATCTTAGTGAGGCAAGGCGTCATGCCAAGAAGTACTTCCGCGTGGCCTCATCGGGTAGTGTCAACACGTGCGTGGGCAGAACTCAAAGGAGCGCTGCAAGGGCCTTGTCCCATATGGTCATTTGCTCGAACAACTTGTGAATGGGAAGCAGCAGGAGGGTCGGCGAGGAGGACGAGCATGGACCTGCGGGCATCAGCGCGCGCATGGCTACCATGACAGTCGTGGCGACGCCATTGGCAGGGGAGGAAGGGGTGTGGCATCGCTGCAGGAGGGACGGTAGGGACTCACACGAAGTTGCATCTCACAGGCGACGCTTGGGGCGAACGAGGTGGAGGTGGAGGTCGGGCAACGCAGGGCGTCGTGCTCGCAGGGGCGTCTGTGGGGTCGGGGTGAGCTGGGAGGAGAAGGAGGCCATGGAGATCCGAGCAGCGATGGCGGTCATGGCGGCGGTCGGAGGTGGGGTATGGCGGCCGGCGGTGCTAGGGTGTATGGTGGGAGAGCTTGTTGTCGAGGCCGGGCCAGAGGGAGGCCAGGACGGTGAGGCGAGGCTAGCGGGGAGGCAGTAGAGCTCGAAGGCCGGGGAAGGGTGCTGGCGGCGACGGGCTCTGGGCAGGGTGGATCTCGAGGATAGGGCAGGCCAACAACAAGGAGGGCAGCCGAGGACATGCGGGCATCAGCATGTGCATGGCTGCCATGATCGTCGTGGAGATGCTTGTGGCAGGGGAGGAAGGGGCGTGGCATCGCTGCAGCAGGGATGGCAGGGACTCCCACGGAGTTGCATCTCACAGGAGACGCTCGGGGCGAACAAGGTGGAGGTGGAGGTCGGGCGACACAGGGCGTCGTGCTTGCAGGGGGCGTCGGTGGGGTTGGGGTGAGCTGGGAGGAGAAGGAGGCCGCGAAGCTCCGACCGGCGATCATGGTGGCGGTCGACGGTGCTAGGGTGTAGGGTGGGAGAGCTTGTTGTCGAGGCCGGGCCAGAGGGAGGCTAGGACGACGAGGCAAGGCTAGCAGGGAGGCGGTAGATCTCGAAGGTTGGGGAAGGGCACCGGCGGCGACGGGATCTGGGCGGGGTGGAGCTCGAGGATAGGATGGGGCCAATGACAAGGAGGGCAGCCGAGGGCCTGGCTGCCTCGAGGAAGGGAGGGTCCTGGCGATAGGAACCAGGTGGCAGTTCCACGGGGATGGAGGCAGGGAGGAACTGGCGGCGGCAGGAGAAGGCGCCAGACAGAGCGAATGAGGGTTGGTGTCGAGGGAGGGGTCACGGGCGCATCGCTCGCGAGTGGGGCCGAGTGCGCGTGGGCAGGGGAGCGAGTTGGGTTCATGAGTGGAGGCGTGCAGGGTTGGGTGCGTTTGCGTGTGTTGGGTACGGGTACAGGCATGTGTGTGTGTAGTGTACCGTCATGTGTGGTGAGGGGTGAGTGGGTGCGGCTGCACCCAGGTTGGGTCGGCGGCGGGAGGGAGTGGGGGTATAGGGTTAGGGCAGCGGTGAGGCTAGGGTTTGATCTATGTTAGATCAAGGGCCAAGATTAGCTGGGGTGGTAGGCTGCTGCCAGCTGGGCCTTTAGGCCTGGCCGGTGGCGGCCTCCCTCAGGTTTTTAAAATTAGTTTTATTTTATTTATAAAGTTATTTGATATAATGCCTTTTGTGAATAGTTTTTAGACAAAACAATATATCCAGAAAAGGACGGGTTTGACATTTGAAATAAGGACAAGGATATTTAGAAAACAAAACTAGGCTTTTAGAGAAATAGTTTTAGGCAATTAGATGCATGATGATGTCACGATGATGTAGAGAGGTAAATGTAGGCAATTTTCTAGTAGTGGATTTACCCTGCGTGCTACACACTCTAAGGCTCCGGGTACGCTGGTGACTCCTCCATAACCTTCCTTTATCCGGCATGGTCCTCCCTTTTGGATCCATCTAACTGGGCCGCCTAGCAGGCCATAGGCCTTGCTACCAACGGTGGTCCACCCGGGTTATCTGGATTAGAGACATGCAATGGTGATACCCATTTAGCATATCCCCAGTAGTAGCCCCCGGAGAACTCCGAGATCTTGCGCCATCTTGCCTCTTCAGATTGAATCCTCCGTCTCGATGAATGTCGGAAAATCGGCAAGCAATATTTTCTAGTCCTCCCAAGAACCCTGCAATGCTCTCCGTCTTCAACATGTAAGTAGGATAACTAATGAATCTTCCATCGTACTCTTCTCGTAGCCGGACTGAATCTGTCCATGCCGGAATCTTCAGATTGTATGGTTCACCTGCCTATATTAGTAGAGCGACGTAGACCATAGGTCAGTGACGCCTCGTAACTCACACATGCAGAAAACACAATCATAGTCGTTTTTCCCGTGCGAAGGATATGAACCATTGGCGGCGGCGGTGGGAATGTGGCGAAATTTCCATGCACGCGCTGTCCACGCATCAACCGTTCGATCAACTTGCACGAATCTTGATGCTGAGTACTATAAATTGTAATCGTGGTGATTTTTATCCTTTCACCGCATTCTTCCTCGTATCGTCTTCTTCCTCCAGTGAACGCCTCCTCGAGCTCTCCGCGCACACCGAGGGGAAAAACCAAGCTTTCCCTCAACCTCACAGTCACTTTCTCCCCTGCCTCAATGGCAAGTAGCAGCGCCACCCAATCCATGACGGCGACGGGCGAAGCCACGACCAAGCCGGCGAGCTCCATCCACATACCTACAAAAGGTGTGGTGGTTCCGCACACTGCGGTGGTGGAAACCACCGGCAGTGACCATGTTCCAGCGGGTCTGGAACTGCTGGAAGAGGAGGCCGATTCCCACAAAGGGGAATGGTGCGGCTCCGATATTACCGAAAGCAATCTCAAGGAGATGCTCGCCAAGGGGTATCTCCTCACGACGGAGGGGCTGGTCTGGCGGGCGCCGCCGACCGGTGAGGTCGTCCCTTCTCCCCAAGACGGAGAAAAGGTGTACCTCAAAGCCCAACTGGTACGCGGCGTCTCCCTCCAAATCTCTGACTACTTCATAGAGGTCCTTAGTGACATGGTTATACCCTATGGGTACACGACATCAGCATACCTGGTCCAGCCCAAGGAAGGCCCACGAGAATATACGCGGACCATGAAGATTTTCGGGTGGCCCAAGCCCATGACGTCTTCGGATCCTTGGAGAGCAAGACTAGATTAGATAGAATATTTAAAGGGGAAAACCCTAAACCTGTAACCGACTCGATCTGTGCCCAGGACCTTCCTACCTCTATATAAAGGCTAGGAGGGCACGATGAGGAGGGCACCTCTCATACCATCGCATACACACCTCCACGCCATATTGCATCTACGCACCCATGTAACTTTCGGTTCCACCGTAATCAAGAGCAGACAAGCAGGAGTAGGGTTTTCCCTTCGGGGGCCTAAACCTGGGTAAATCTCGTGTCCCCTGGAATCTTGTCTGTTAACCGTTCCGCGATCTCTAGCACCCCCATCTTCTCCAAAACCCAAGCTCATAACAATGGGCATTGACGAGATTGAACCTCGTCAATTGGCGCCGTTTGTGGGAACTTGGGGCGCTGATTGTGCGATCATGATGGTCCCAACCAAAGCGATCTACAATTCCTCGGCGACGGAGAGCCATCTCCTCTTCGGCGCTTTCGACTTCACCACCCACTCGCCAGCCACCATGAAGGACTTCGAGACCGTAGGCGACGGGCTCGAGATCCTGTTCGGGAGCTTCTGCTTCCAGGTGGGACAGACCGGCACTCTCCGCCTCCCAGAGCAGGTGCCACTGCCATCGATCAGGCCCGCCTCATGGGCTCCGCATCCCGTGCTACGCACGTCAACATCGACAGATGAGTCATACGACAGCAGCAGCTGCAACTCAGATCTGTGTGATCCTCCGTCGGATGAAGGAACCTACGGTTCTGGATCCAAAAGTTGCGGCAGCAACGATCCGACCTACGGACGCTACCAATGCGCCACGGTCATCCAAAGCAACGTGGAGCAGCAGCCACCAGGTTCGGGTGCTCACGTACCGCCACCCAACCCGTAGGGTAGAAACGGCGAAAACAGGAGAAACCAATCCCCCCGCCCAACGAGGACAACCCTGAGGCCAATAGGGTAATCCACCTCAGCGAGGAAGTATGGAACCAACCACACGAAGTTGTGGCAGGCAACAAAATCTTGCTTGTGGGTGCCTCACGGGACCTACTGATGGCATACCACCTGCTCCTCATCGAAGAGCACAAAAATCAGGTGAAGATGCAAGAAGTGCTCGACAAACGCAAGCAAGCGGCCTCGGAGTCCAGCGCGCGGCGAGCTGCGCTCTCCGCCATGGGCGGCTCCATCTCGCACGGCAAAAATTCCAACAAGCATCGTTCTCGCGTAGAGAACATGGACCCCACTGCACGTCGCGAGGTGACCCGAACCCTCAACACGTCCTTCATGGAGATGGACGCCAACGGCAACGTCATCCCGAAGACGCCGCAAGCTGCGATCATGGCAGCCACCACATACCTTGCGTCCCATCCACCTCCGGTGGGGGACCCGGAAAGGGCCATGCACAACTCCGCACAAGCCGGACTCGGACTCGTTGGAGCTGCGCTCCACGGAGAAGCTCCTGCGAAGCCAAAAAAGAAGGCTGCGGTCAGATTCAATCGCAGCCCCACACCTCATCCGACGAGGAGGAACACAACCTACCTCGACGACACAAGAGCTCACAACGTCACAGCCGAGACTATGACGCCCGAAGCAAACTCACTCAACGCAAGATCGACAAGGCACGCGCCAAGCGCGTGTGCTCATCCGAATCCGAAGAGGATGACGATGAAGGAGAACTCTGCGGAGCTCGATGCTTCAACAGATCTATTCGGCGGATGCGGATGCTGAGGAACTTCAAGCTTCCTTTGGACACTCCGAATTTTGACAGCACGCATGACCCTAAGGCGTGGCTCAGCGACCACCTGTCGTCCGTCAAACTACACGGCGGCAATAAAAACACCGCCCTACAATGCCTTCAGCTGCAGCTGACTGGCGCAACCCGGATCTGGCTCAGCAGCCTATCCTCGGGATCCATCCGAAGCTAGGAGGAACTGGCGTACAGTTTCATCCAAAACTTCAAGGATACCAGCAAGAGGCCAGCCTCGATCGAAGAGCTGTGGGCCTGCACCCAACGAACGGGCGAATCCATTCGCTTGTATATACTACGCTGGTCCAACATCAAGAACTCCGCGGCACACATATTTGAGGAGAGAACAATCGACGCCTTCAAGGATGGCATCAAACACCAGGACTTCAAGGAAGAACTTGGGCGCGTCAAGCCCAAGACACTCGACCACCTCATGGACATCGCCAACAGGTGGGCAGATGGCGAGGACTCCGTCCACCGAGCACATTCAGAAGAGGAAGATGACTATGGCCGCCGACGCGAGCGCTGTAGCAAGCGAAGATCGCGCGTTTACGATGATCGCGATGGACCCGACATGGTCGCAGTTGGCTACGCCGATCGCCGCAACGAAAACAACCGCAGCAGCGGCGGATACCGTGGAAACAACTTCCGCGATGGAGGACACCCAACGCAAACGTGGCAATGCCGCGGCCGCGACGATGAGCCTTCTACATACGAAAAATTGCCGGGCCCCTGCACCATCCACTTCTACATCGACAAGCAGGATGGCAAGAAGAAGGCCATCCACATGCTCAAAGATTGTCGCGAGTTCCAGAAACTCAGTGAGAGCATGTCCCAGATGAGACTGCAAGCCCCAAACCCTGGGTACGGGCACGCACCCGCACCAGGTGACATCGCCCACAGAGCTCCTCCACCACCACCCGTGGGACCTTCGAATCGCCCAATCGCACCCGCACCAGGTGACATCGCCCACAGAGCTCCTCCACCACCACCCCGCGCCGAAAGGGTCATTAATGATCCAAAAGGGGCGCCCAAAAAACAGGGTGCAAAAGAAAATCACCCGCCAAGTCAGTTTGGTTGTGACCGCTCCACCCGTCATCCCTGAGTACCTCAGTGGTTCGGAGTCCTACATCATGTTCAGCCGTTCGGATCACCCCCACCAGATCCCTCGCCCAGGTCATGCTGCCCTGGTGCTCGAGGCGTAGATCGGAGGGTTCGAGATGAGCCGCATCTTCATGGACGATGGCAGCGGCATCAATCTGATGTTCGCTAGCACCTTAGCAGCAATGCGGATCCCGCTGTGTAGCCTGGAACAATCCAACACAACGTTCCATGGCATCATCCCAGGGAAGGGCATATTCCCCCTGGGAAAGATATGGCTCGATGTCATCTTCGTCAAGCCCGATAACTTTCGGTGCGAGCGACTCGAGTTCGTAGTGGTGGATTGGCCATCACAATACCACGCCATCCTCGGGCGCGTGGCATTCGCATGGTTCTTGGCAGTACCGCACTATGCGTACCTGCTACTCACGATGCCAGGACCTAGGGGCGTCATCACGGTCCACGGGAGCTTCACCCGATCGGATCACTATGACAGGGAGTTTAACAGAATATCCCAGTCATTCGGCATGTAGGAGGAGCTCATAAGGCTTCGAGACGTGATAGACAACGGGGCACCCCCAGTCTCAAGGCAGAACGCACCCGACATGTCATTCGACTCAACAGTCAACACGAAGAAGGTGCAGGTCCACCCGACGGACGCCTCCAAGACGGCGTTGATTGCCAACGACCTCAGCCCCACATAGGAAAGCGCGCTTGTCGAATTCCTCCGTGAGCACTGGGAAATCTTTGCCTGGTGTCCTGCGGACATGCCAGGAGTTCCCAGGGAATTCGCCGAGCATGAACTCAACGTGTTCCCAGATGCCAAGCCCGTGAAACAGTCCATCCGACGATTGTCCGAGCCACGAGCCGAAGCCATCGGAGTCGAAGTCAACAGACTACTCGACGCCGATTTCATCAGGGAGATCAAGGAAAGCGAGTGGTTGGCCAACACCGTGATGGTCCCTAAAAAGGTCACGGATATCCTGCGGATGTGCATGGACTTCACCTCGCTGAACAAGCACTGCCCGAAGGATCACTTCCCTCTCCCTCGGATCGATCAGATCATCGATTCGACTGCAGGATGCGAGAAACTCTCCTTACTCGACGCCTATTCAGTCTACAACCAGATTCGACTGAAGGTCGAACACCAGGAGAAAACAGCGTTCATCACGCCGTTCAGAGTATTCTGCTACAACACAATGCCCTTCGGGCTGAAGAACGTAGGTGCCACGTACCAGCGATGCATGCAGGCATGCCTGAAGAGCCAGATCGGCCGCAATATACAAGTCTATGTCGACGACATAGTAATCAAAACAAGGGAGGCCAAGACACTGATCGATGATCTCCGCGAGACGTTCGACAACCTTGATCGAAGATCAAGATGAACCCAGAAAAGTGCGCCTTCGGTGTCCCATCTGGCCAACTGCTTGGCTACTTCATCTCCCAGCGAGGGATTGAGGCGAACCCAAAGAAAATTCGGGCCATAATGGCCATGGAGAAACCAAAGAACCTCAAAGGGGTCCAGCAGCTCGCTGGACGCATCGCGGTTCTGAGCAGGTTCATCAGCCGCATGGGTGAAAAGGCACTGCCTTTCTACCAACTGCTACGCAAAGAAGACAAATTCGAGTGGACGCCTGAAGCGGACGACGCATTCGAAGATCTGAAGCGGCTTCTCTCCACCTTGCCCGTCCTAGTCACGCCAAAGGAACGCGAGCCCCTACTGCTATACATAGTAGCCACACATCAGGTGGTAAGCACCGTACTCGTGGTCGAACGGCCCGAAGATGGCAAGACTCATGGGTCCAACGCCCTGTATACTACCTCAGCAAGGTATTGACGCCGACAAAACAGAGGTACCCTCACTACCAGAAACTCGCCTACGGCGTGTTCATGCCGGCTCGTCGGCTGAGCCACTACTTCCAGGAGCATCAGGTGATGGTCGTCAATGAGGCACCCCTGAACAGCATCCTGAACAACCCGGAGGCCACAGGACGCGTGGCCCTGTGGGGCATCGAGCTGTCCCCTCTAGACATAGTCTACGAGGAGCGCCATGCGATCAAGTCGCAGGTCCTACCGGACTTCCTCTTCCACTGGATGGAGCTGCAGCTCTCGGACACCCTGGACATGACACAGTCATGGACGATGCACTTCGATGGCTCCAAGCCCGATGCAGGAGCAGGAGTCGGGGTCATACTGACCTCCCCGTAGGGCGACAAGATGAAGTACATCCTCCGGATGAAATTTTGAGCTTCCAACAACAAAGACGAATACGAGGCCCTCATCCACGGCATAAGGATGGCCAAGATCTGCGGCGCAACGCGCATGGTCATCTACGGTGACACGAACCTCATCGTCCAGCAGACGATGAACGAGTGCGACGCGCACGCCGCCAACATGATCGCGTACCGCGCGCTCTACAATTCACTCGAAGGAGACTTCGACGGCTGCGAGCTTCGGCACGTTGGAAGAGAAAGCAACGAAGAGGCCGACAGACTCGCCAACATCGGCTCCACCTGCGCACGGGTGCCACCAGGTGTGTTCCGCGAACAGATCTGTGTGCCATCCATTAAAAGGAAATTCCCCAAGGGATCACCCGAAGAAGCCGAGCACTCGGGGGCTACGCTACCCGAAGGACAGGAAGGACCCGAAAAGCTCGACACAGAGGTCGCAGTGGTCAACCTGATACAAGTCATGGCAGTAGAAGAGACATGGACGCAGTCGTACCTGTGGTACCTAATAAACAGGGAACTTCCTGATGACCCGACAGATGCCCGGCGCATATCTCGCGGGTCCAAGGCCTTCACCATCATTAATGGCGAGCTATATAAGCGCAGCATTTCGGGTGTGCTCCAAAGGTGCTTCACCATCGGTGACGGCAAAACTATCCTCCAAGACATCCATGAAGGCATCTGTGGCCATCACGCAGGCAGCCGCGCCCTCGTAGCCAAAGCTCTACGAGTTGGGTTCTACTGGCCAACGGCCATGAACGATGCCAAGGACATCGTCCAAATATGCAATGGGTGCTAGAGGTTCGCAGACAAACCGCACGCACCAGGATCGGAGCTCAGGCCCATACCCTTGGCCTAGCCCTTCGCCCAATGGGGTCTCGACATGATCGGCATACTTCCCAAGTCCTCGAAAGGAGGTCACGTCTACCTCCTGGTAGCAGTCGACAAGTTCACCAAGTGGATCGAAGCCATGCCCGTCACCAACCAAAAGGGTAAAATGGCCGTGAAGTTCTTCCAATCCATCGTCTACAGGTTCGGCGTGCCGCACAACATCATCACCGACAACGGGTCGAACTTCATCTCCAAAGAATTCCAGGACTTCTGCGAAGGCCTCGGGATCAACATATCATACGCCTCTGTGGCGCACCCGCAGACCAACGGACAGGTCGAAAAGGCCAACGGCCTCGTCGGCGGTGGCATCAAGAAGCGCCTACTTAGCCCACTCGAGCGGCTCGCCGGAGCATGGGCAGAAGAGCTACCCTCCGTCCTCTAGAGCCTGCGCACAACACCAAACAGCTCAACTGGCTACACGCCCTTCTTCATGGTGCACGGAGCCAAAGCCGTGTTGCCTGCAGAGGTATGCCATAAGGCCTCACGGGTCTTCGCCTACAGCGAAGACGAATCGACGGCCACACTCGAAGACGCCGTCGACACACTCGACGAGGCACGCGACATCGCCACAGCTCGATCGGCGGTCTACCAGCAGAGCCTCCGCAACTATCACAGCCGTCGGCTGCGCCCAAGGTCCTTCATCGAAGGAGACCTCATCTTACGACTCAAGCCAGAGCGGCCGAAGAAGCTCGAGTCACCCTGGGAAGGACCCTACGTCGTCACCAAAGTCATCCCAGGTGGCGCCTATCGCCTCAAGCACGTGGAGTCTGGAGTCGCATACTCCAACCCATGGAACGTCGCACAACTGCGACGGTTCTACCCCTAGCTATTCCCCCTTTACTTTCAATAAGGCTATTCAGCCAAGGCTACTCAGCCGAACAATGTACCTCCTTATTATGATATGAATAAAGCTAAGTGTCTCGCCCCAAAATCTATCTTTTTCTCGCATTCCTTTATGCTACAAACACACTCGGGGGCTCCCCCTCACCTCATGACTTCGTCGACTGAGGATAACGCATGTACACCTGAGTAGCTGATCACGTCAAGCTAATGAAAAGGGCATGCATACAAACAAGCAAAACGTGCTAAAAACAATGAACCTTTACAACAAAGGGCACAACACGCCCGGTCAAATAAATACAAATTTTACATCTATCTTTTTACAGGTCCTACCTATTCTGGAGGATCACCTGCGCACGGTGCTCAAAGAGATCTACAACTTCCTCGGCATACTGCCTCACAGCCGCATAGTGCGGGCACATATCCCATAGGCCACCATCTGGTCGAGGGGGCGGCCCAGCTGCCACAGCCGCAAGATTTACGTCAGGGCGATGCATACGCACAAGGGAAAGAGCGGCCTTCACCCCCGCAACTAACTGGTGTTGCACCAGCTCCCTAACATGACGCACATCTCGAAACTTCGCCAACAAGCCCCAGAGCGTCGATGGTGCCTCATCAAGAGGAAACATGACGTGCAGGATCGACGCCAAGGAAGTCTTCACCTGCCGCAGCACCCGTGACACTTGGTGGGCACGATCCTGCACAGTCGCGAGGACCATGGAACAGTCGCGATCCATCCAGAAAAAGCCACCAGCCTCCATATCTTGCTGGGTCAGGCAATTGATCCGAACTGCAAAGCGCTCCTTCTCCTCCCTCGGAACAAGGTTAGCACCTTTAACAATTACAAAGTAAGATAGCCCGCCAATAAGTGCATACGAAAATGATCAGCAGCTCGAAGAAACTTACACTACAGCTGCTCGGCCAACTGCCGTAGCTCCCCCATCAGATATTCCTCTCTGGCGGTGCCCCGCTACGCCTTCGATTTCCAAACATCCGCGTGGTCTCGGATGCCAAGCAGCTCCTTCTCAAGACTATGGATGTGGTCATGAAGAAAAACAAGCTGCAACACATCATCCAAGGATGGTCGCGGCCACGAAGCAGACGAAGTATCGACGGGGTCATCACCCGAAGGTCCCTAAAGGAAAACAAACAAGGATATGAACAACACACGATTGAAGAACAGCACGAAGGATCATTATATATAACAGAAAGCCATTGTGTGGCACAAGAAGTGTTCATCAAGACATTACAGCAAAAGTCTATGACAACTACCCTACAACTAAAACGACATAGCCTAAGCATCCTAAGTGGCCTCGGAACCAAAGCGCCTGCCCTTGACCTCTTACTGCTGCTTCGCCATATACTCCGCGAGCAGGTCAATCAGCTTCGGCCCATAGCGCTTACAGCGAGCAGCATAGAGAGCGAAGGCTACCTCAGAACCGTCGGGAGCCGTTGGCATCTGGGAGGTGACATGATGAAGATCCAGCTCCGCTCCGGACGCCATGGCCATCTCCAGCCCCATGGACGCGCTGATGCCCTTCTGCTTGCGCTTGTACATCGCAGGCGCATCCGCTGACAGTGCATCCGCCAACAAGTCGACATCCTCAAGGGCAACGCCCTTGGGGATGAGCTCCTTGTAGAAGCACCCGAGAACCTCCTTGGCTTTGGCGAGAGAGCCAACCACAGTACTGCACCGGTCTTCTACCGCCGCAGTAGCATCATCCAGAGCACTAATGTGCTCTAGGGCACTACGGTTGAACTCAATGCCTGTGGCATCTAGAGAAACGAAAAAGGTATAGTAAGAATCAAGCAAAGGTAGAGAGACAAGGCAGCTAATATAAAACATACGGGCGAAGTTACTCACCCGAAATAGCTCTGGCGGCAACCATCAGCTTCTCGGCCACCTCCTTCTCGCGCGAAGCCACGGCGGTAGCGAGCTGCTTCCCGCGGTCCGTAGCTTCCTGCTGCAGGCGCTCCTTAGTCGCAGTTGCATCAGCAAGCTCCTGCTCGAGGTGCTCCTTCGCCCCGACGGCATCTTCGGCCTTTTTCTCCGCTCGCCCAAGGCTCTTTTTGAGAGCATCGAGCTCGCGGAGGGCGGTGTTATTTTCATCTGCAAAAAGCAACAAGAGCATGCATGAGCCTCACAAGCCAGCAAGTAGACGAAGAAGTAGATGATCTAGTTAAGAATGTACCTTGAAACCCCTGCAGGATGGCCTCCAACGCCAGGTGCTGCTTCACCAGCTAGTTGGCGCCTTGCACAAAAGGCTGCAAGAAGAAGCAACTTGTCAGGAAAAGGGCTCGGGGGCTGCGCCCAAGAAACGAGCAAAAATAAATCAAACACACGAAAAACGCTCGGGGGCTCCTCCCGAGACACGCACAAAACAGAAGTAAATATCAGAGATCACACGAAAATGTGGCTCGGGGGCTCCCCCCCCCCCCCCACACGGAAAGAAGGGAAACACTTACATGATCAGATGGAGACTCCAAAGGTCCGGTTGTAGTCTTCTGGGAGACGACCACCCGAACCTCCTGTCGAGAAGGGTTCGGAGCAGCGCCCCCAGAGGTGCCCACCGTCTGAGAGGGAGGAGGCGTCATCTTCGACTCCCCCACCATCTCCTGAGTGGCATTGCTAAACGAGCCCTCAGAGGAGTGGCTGCAAAGGAAAACACCAGTCAAAGACAAGCAAGCAGCAAGGAAAGGTAGTAAAAGCATCCAAAGGAACTTACGAGTCCATATCGCTCAAGTTGAAAATAGGCAGGGCCCTCTTGCCCTTCTTCTCTTCCTTCTTCTCTTCCTTCTTCCGCTTCGCCGGCGGCTGCGGCGCTACAGCCCGCACAGGCACGGCCGGAATGGGGGAGGAAGAGGCACCATCACCTCCACTATGATGGACAAGCCACGGCGGGTCCCTAGGAGTTGGCGGAGTCGAGGCATCCGAAGATTTGCTCGAACTTCGTGCCCGCTTTCGGGTCTGCCCCTCGCTCGCCTCGGGGGCTTCCTCGGTTGGTGACTGCGTCGGCGGAAGCTCGGACACGGAATCCACGATTTCATTGTCCAGCGCATCCAGAAATCGTTCGGGTAGAGGGGGTACCATGCCAGGCACCTTGAACTCCTGCACAACAAAGAGAAAGTTCAGAAAAAATAACTGTAAAGAAAACGCACTCGAAAATAGCACTACGCGCACGTCCCAGATCTACACCTGCGGAACGGGCCGAGAGGCACTGAACGGAGGGGTCCGCGACTTCCTCGGAAGGTCCTCGTCAGTTTTGTACTTCAGCAGAGGACGAAGGACCCTGTCGAGGTCCCCTTTGGAGAGCTCCTCAGCCGCAACTCTCGTTGGGTCGTGGCGGCCAGAATAAAGGAACATCGGATGCACCCTAGCCTGGAGCGGCTGCACCCAACGTTTGAGGAAGGTGCGGATGATATCCACACCGTTCACCTCCTTCTCCAGAATCACCTGGAGGTCCTCTAACCGACGATAGAGCTCCTCTATCTCCTCCACCTCACCCTCAGGATATGGTTCTTCCAGGATCTCTTGGGCTGGATTTTCTAGGTGGATTCGAAAGGGGCAAGGCCAAAGTTTTGCCCGTCCACTGTGGAGTCGCGGATATAAAACCACTTCCTCCGCCAGTTCTGGACAGACTCGGACATAGAGAAAGAGAAGAAAAGAGCAGTGGATCGAAGAGAAATGACGTAGCCGCCAATCGGATAAACTCCGTCGGAGCCGGATTGCCTCTTCACGGAATAGAGCTTCCGGAAGAGACCAAAATGCGGCTCAATACCGAGCCAGCACTCGCAAAACGCAACAAAACAAGCAATGTGAAGAAGATAATTGGGGGAAAGATGGTGGAGTTGAATGCCATAGAAGAACAACAGTCCACGAAGGAAGTCGTGGACTGGGAAAGAAAGGTCACGAATAATGAAGGCGATAAACATCACCCGAAACCCTGCAGGAGGACGGGGAAATATGTAGCACCCCGGGTAAAACCACTGCTAGAAAATCGCATGTTATTTTATTTATGCATCATCATGACATCATGCATATTTGCATCTAAACATATTTTACTAAACCCTATTTTGTTTCCTACAATATTCCTCGTCTATTCAAATTAAACCTTTAGTCGTATCTTGATATTTGCTTACCTAAAAACTATTTACTAGTGTTTTAAAATAAAAATAAAATAAAAATGTTTTTAGTGGGGGAGGCTGCCCGGCCCGTAGGCTAGGCCACCTACTACCCCGGCTGGCCCAGCCTGTTTTGACCAAACCCTATCTAATCAATCAAACCCTAGTTTCACCATACCCTAATCCCTAGACCAACCCCTCCGAACCAAGACCTTCGACCATAACGTGTGACCTTTTCCGAGCCCCTATTTTATAAATTTCCAACTATATAAATTGTTGCATATTTAATTGTTCGTACTCGCATACATATTGTGGGTGTTTGGGGGTATTTTGTCGACTCTTCTAATAATTAAATATGGAGACTATATGCGGGCGAATCTAGTCTAATATTTGTCTCATTTAAATTTGTGCATCGAACCTGTGATATAATTTTGCCTTGTTAAGCCAACATTTAAATTGCGGGGTACCTTAAACAACATGAACCTACTAATACATTGTCGGGACCCCGGTTCCGCTTAATACTGCCTAATTGCATCGCACCTTTGCCATGTCATACATCATACATGCATCATGCCCGATCTTCTGCTGTAGTATTAAATAGTGCATCCGGTGTTTCTTCTAGTGTTTTGGTTCTTCGCGGATAAGGCCGTTGAGTTGATGCGAGTGTCGACCCGATCTTCAGATGAACCTTCAGCAATGTTTTTCAGGCGAGCATTCTCCCCCTTTCTACATATTTTACATTTCTAGTCTTTATTTCCTCCTGTTGATCTATTGCTATCTGTGTTGCGATGCTCTAGTTTTCGTACCCGTGGTATCCCTTGCAGCCTTATATTGCCTTGTACACATCCTATTACCTGTTGTTTGGTAGATAGTTGGACTTGTGTGTCGTAGTCGCTTGCTCAAGTGTTGTTGCGTGTCGTCAAGTACCACAATTGTTGGAGAAATGCCTTATGCTTTATGTTGGAGATGATCATGGCTTTAATTATCATTTAATAACTAAAATTGAAGTAGGTAAATAATGCAGAGGCACAGGTGGGCAATAGATGTTATTTGGTTTTTAACTGTCCACTTGTGTCCCGTAGGACCCCGAGTACTAGATACCTGTTCTTTGAATATTCGCACTATCCGAATGTGGGACCATGAATCCCCGTAGCCAGAGCTTGAGTCATATTTATTTCTTGGGACCACAAAGTAGTTTGGGGATTTATTACTATCATGTACTTATGCCATGCCTTACTGCTTTATTTACGATTGCGCGTGGAGCGCCTGTAATGTTTAGGTAAGCGGAGTGTTTTCACGGTATCGACAAGCCCAGTCACACTTTCGGGTTCCCAGTCGTTTACAGCCATTGACGCAAACCTCTAGGTCCGTTTCGGAGCCGGCCAACTTCATCGCGGGTAGCTTGGTGGGGTGGCCCCCTGAAATTTATATGAATCTTGCAATTGCTCTGTCGTGATGCCTCGTTGGGTTTTTATTGGTTTTTCTCGAGGTTGATCGTGCGTGTGTTGCTATTTGTGCCCCCCTGCAGGGTAAAACATTCTGAAAGCCGTGTCCGTGGTTATGGACGACTTGGAGCACAGTATCTCGATCATAGACAACTATAACTAAAGTAGTGCTATAAATTTGAATTTATAATGACTAGTAATTAGCTTGACTATAATGGAATGGCTAAATAAAAGTGCCTCGACTGCTGGTTTGGGTTGTCACCTGTTACCGTTGTATCTGACTAGTAAGTATTGCAACTCCAACGGAATGGCTAAATAAAAGTACCAACAACTGATGGGTTTTGGGATGCCTCATGCTATATGTATCTGACTAGTAAGTACTACAACTATAACGGAATGGTTAATTAAAACTGCCCACTGTTTATTATATCAGGATGACTCATGCTATCTATATCTGACTAGTAATTGTCGCAACTATAACGAAATGAATAAAACTGCCAACTATGTGAGTTCCTCGGTTGACTTTCTCGGTTGGTATCGAGGGGGAATACCAGGATGGGTATGTTTGGTGTTAGAATCAGGTTGGATCCGAATAGGTCTTTCTTATCCCTATCTGATAGCCACCAGATGTATTGAGTCTCTATAGGTTGTTTAGTGCATGCTGCGCTGCCGCTTCAGTCCACCATACCTATGTAGGCGAGGACCGCCGAATTCTAGTCTCGCCGTGTACTGGCCTCAGTACTGACCGCTCTCTTTTTCCTTTGCCCTTTGTCGGCACCCCTTTTGTTTAAGAAGGTTTTGAGATCGACGTCGTTAGCAGGGTTACCCTTCTGGCTTGGCCTGGGCAGGGTTATGGACGCCATTGGTTATTCTTAGGGCTCTTAGCCCAATTTGCATCTTGTCCGTACTCGGACGCTGTATCATTTTAAAGGTGATTTGGATCTTTGTACTGTATATCTGTATTCTTGACTCATGGAGTCGTTGTTGTATATATATATTCTGTGGGTTCCATCGTGGACTATTGTGTAATGATATTACTTCGTTTTCCAACCGCACGAAAGTGCCTGGTGGGCACCTTTGAATCGTTTCTATGCGGGTTTGGCGGGAATCGCTGAAACTTGCATAGGGCCGATTCTGAGGGTGTTATAGAGTGGTATCAGAGCTCAGCAGTTACGATACCCCACTGGTCCAGCCTGTAGGATAACCTAGCTAACAGACGTTGTAGAGTGTCAAAACTATTTTGGAAAAATCGGTTGGATAGATCTGATTAGGTCTGCTTTTACTCCTTATCCCTTTGCTATTCTTCTCTTACCTCGACGTGGTTGAATCTACTCTCTTATCTTTTCTTCGAGTCTAGGAATTCTCGTGGTTGGGTTTCCGTCGTACCTTCAGGGTTTCACTTCCTCCTCTTGTAACGGTGCTTCGACATCTAACCTTCACGCTATTTGATGAATCTTTCATCTGTTGTACCTTTCAGTGGACCGAAAATTCACTAAAAAATTTCTTTCTATCCTCCGATGTTTTCCGATACGACGAAGTCATCTACATCAGATCTGATGAGAATCTCCATCCCTCCTTTGATTCCGAACCTCGCTTGTCGAGATCTTCAGTCTAATTCCAAGAATTGGTTGCGTGATTTTCTACTGCATGTGCGAAGTAATAGATTGGGTGCGTGATGGATTGGCCCCCATGCCGACTACTAAATCTATTCGCTCTTGTACATCGAAGTGGATTAGAGTGCACCTTTTCTCTCCTTCTGTCGAAGTTAGAGGTGGCCTTATCTTTTGATGCCTCTATTTTCGTCTTTTGTTTATCCGGAGTACTCCCTCGACGCACATGATCAATGACCGCTCGTTGGTGGTGTCGCCGATTTCAAGATAGAGAAGGAATCTTTGCTAGTGGTGTCGCAAGGATCTACACGAAGCGAGAAGATTCAGATTGTCGGCCTTCTTCCCTATGTCATAAGGCGGATCTCGAGGGCGAGATCCATTGTTAGTGGTGTCGAATTATAGCATCCCGGGTAAAACCACTGCTAGAAAATCGCATGTTATTTTATTTATGCATCATCATGACATCATGCATATTTGCATCTAAAAATATTTTACTAAACCCTATTTTGTTTCCTACAATATTCCTCGTCTATTCAAATTAAACCTTCAGTCGTATCTTGATATTTTGCTTACCTAAAAACTATTTACTAGTGTTTTAAAATAAAAATAAAATAAAAATGTTTTTAGTGGGGGAGGTAGCCCGGCCCGTAGGCTAGGCCACCTACTACCCCGGCTGGCCTAGCCCGTTTTGACCAAACCCTATCTAATCAATCAAACCCTAGTTTCACCAAACCCTAATCCCTAGACCAATCCCTGCCCCATCCCAGCTCTAACCACCCGGCCGCCGCCACCCACCCGGCGCGCAGCAGCCGCCACCACCCTACCTAGCTTGACCTACCCCACACAACGCACACACCCCGCCCGATCACTACGCACCCAACACGCACACAGGACACACGCCCACCCCCACGCGCGATCCTAGCCACGACCGTCCGCTCCCCTGGCCCTACTTTCCACCCCGCCACGTTGCCCCGACACGACTCCCTCGCCTCGCTCGCATCGCCCTCCCGTACTCCTTGCGATCAACCGACCCGCCTGGGGATCCCTTCCATCTCTAACCGGCCCCACCCACGCGAGCCCCACCTACCCATATCTCCCTGACGCCTCCTTCCCAGCCCCGCATCCGCTCACCCCGCCGCCGCCATCTTCGCTCGCATCCGCCAGCGCCCCCGCAAGCTCTGGTTCCCCTGCCACCTTCCTCCCTACGAGCCACTGCCGGTCCTTCCCCCCTCTGCAACACCGGCGCCCAGCCGCGCCTTCCTCTTCCCCTGGCCTCGCCGCAAGCCGCCTCTCCGGCCCCGCGCTCGAGGGCCACCGTCACAGCCACCGTGTCTCCTCCCTCCTCTACAAGCTCCTCGCGGCGCCGACGGGACCACCTCGTCACCGCTGCCCTGCGTCCGGTCGTCACCCCCTTCCCCGCGAAACCGTCGCCCTGCCACTACCGTCACCGCCGCCGCGTGACCTCTCTGCCTCTACAGCGCCGCGAGCGCTCGCCCGAGTCCGCCATCGCCGCTGCGCACGCCAACCGGAGTTCCGGCTCGCACGCCCTTCCTCTGCCAAGCGTCGCGCTTTCCGCTGCTGCCAAGCCCTCCCCGAGCCCGCGCCTTCCGCTCTCGTCGCCCTCCAGCTCGAGTGCGTCGCCCAGCACAGCGCCTGGTGCCATCAAAGTTCCGTAGGTCCCTTCCCATATATTTGTGTGCAGAGATGTGGTATTGTTGTGTTGGCAGAATTGGAAATTCAGTTTTGGGGTTTTGTTGTTGTGGCAGAGAACGAGTAGTGAAGCTGAAGGAGCAATGGTGAAGAGATGATGGTGTCACTTGGTTACTGCCACAACCCGTGTTGGTGATGCTCGGATGATGCCTCGACTACTTATAGTCCGGCGATCGAAGACGTATGCTAAGCGCTCCGTCGCTTAGAACCATTGACACCAAGATCTACCGATGCCGATACCCCCGACCCGAAGATGTCAGGAGCCTCAAGATCTCCCTCACGGAATTTGAAGACTGTTCCCGTTGAGATTCGAAGACCGATCCCTCGAACCCCTCCGAACCAAGACCTTCGACCATAACGTGTGACCTTTTCCGAGCCCCTATTTTATAAGTTGCCAACTATATAAATTGTTGCATATTTAATTGTTCGTACTCGCATACATATTGTGGGTGTTTGGGGGTATTTTGTCGACTCATCTAATAATTAAATATAGAGACTATATGCGGGCGAATCTAGTCTAATATTTGTCTCATTTAAATTTGTGCATCGAACCTGTGATATAATTTTGCCTTGTTAAGCCAACATTTAAATTGCGGGGTACCTTAAACAACATGAACCTACTAATACATTGTCGGGACCCCGGTTCCGCTTAATATTGCCTAATTGCATCGCACCTTTGCCATGTCATACATCATACATGCATCATGCCTGATCTTCTGCCGTAGTATTAAATAGTGCATCCGGTGTTTCTTCTAGTGTTTTGGTTCTTCGCAGATAAGGCCATTGAGTTGATGCGAGTGTCGACCCGATCTTCAGATGAACCTTCAGCAATGTTTTTCAGGTGAGCATTCTCCCCCTTTCTACCTATTTTACATTTCTAGTCTTTATTTCCTCCTGTTGATCTATTCCTATCTGTGTTGCGATGCTCTAGTTTTCGTACCCGTGGTATCCCTTGCAGCCTTATATTGCCTTGTACACATCCTATTACCTGTTGTTTGGTAGATAGTTGGACTTGCGTATCGTAGTCGCTTGCTCAAGTGCTATTGCGTGTCGTCAAGTACCACAATTGTTGGAGAAATGCCTTATGCTTTATGTTGGAGATGATCATGGCTTTAATTATCGTTTAATAACTAAAATTGAAGTAGGTAAATAATGTAGAGGCACAGGTGGGCAATAGATGTTATTTGGTTTTTAACCGTCCACTTGTGTCCCGTAGGACCCCGAGTACTTGATACATGTTCTTTGAATATTCGCACTATCCGCATGTGGGACCATGAATCCCCCTAGCCAGAGCCTGAGTCATATTTATTTCTTGGGGCCACAAAGTAGTTTGGGGCTTTATTACTATCATGTACTTATGCCATGCCTTACTGCTTTATTTACGATTGCGCGTGGAGCGCCTGTAATGTTTAGGTAAGCGGAGTGTTTTCGCGGTATCGACAAGCCCAGTCACACTTTCGGGTTCCCAGTCGTTTACAGCCATTGACGCAAACCTCTGGGTCCGTTTAGGAGCCGGCCAACTTCGTCGCGGGTAGCTTGGTGGGGTGGCCCCCTGAAATTTATATGAATCTTGCAATTGCTCTGTCGTGATGCCTCGTTGGGTTTTTATTGGTTTTTCTCGAGGTTGATCGTGCGTGTGTTGCTATTTGTGCCCCCCTGCAGGGTAAAACATTCTGAAAGCCGTGTCCGTGGTTATGGACGACTTGGAGCACAGTATCTCGATCATAGACAACTATAACTAAAGTAGTGCTATAAATTTGAATTTATAATGACTAGTAATTAGCTTCACTATAATGGAATGGCTAAATAAAAGTGCCTCGACTGCTGGTTTGGGTTGTCACCTGTTACCGTTGTATCTGACTAGTAAGTATTGCAACTCCAACGGAATGGCTAAATAAAAGTACCAACAACTGATGGGTTTTGGGATGCCTCATGCTATATGTATCTGACTAGTAAGTACTACAACTATAACGGAATGGTTAATTAAAACTGCCCACTGTTTATTATATCAGGATGACTCATGCTATCTATATCTGACTAGTAATTGTCGCAACTATAAAGAAATGAATAAAACTGCCAACTGTGTGAGTTCCTCGGTTGACTTTCTCGGTTGGTATCGAGGGGGAATACCAGGATGGTTATGTTTGGTGTTAGAATCAGGTTGGATCCGAATAGGTCTTTCTTATCCCTATCTGATAGCCGCCAGATGTATTGAGTCTCTATAGGTTGTTTAGTGCATGCTGCGCTGCCGCTGCAATCCACCATACCTATGTAGGCGAGGACCGCCGAATTCTAGTCTCGCCGTGTACTGGCCTCAGTACTGACCGCTCTCTTTTTCCTTTGCCCTTTGTCGGCACCCCTTTTGTTTACGCAGGTTTTGAGATCGACGTCGTTAGCAGGGTTACCCTTCCGGCTTGGCCTGGGCAGGGTTATGGACGCCATTGGTTATTCTTCAGGGCTCTTGGCTCAATTTGCATCTTGTCCGTACTCGGACGCTGTATCGTTTTAAAGGTGATTTGGATCTTTGTACTGTATATCTGTATTCTTGACTCATGGAGTCGTTGTTGTATATATCTATTCTGTGGGTTCCATCGTGGACTATTGTGTAATGATATTACTTCGTTTTCCACCCGCACGAAAGTGCCTGGTGGGCACCTTTGAATCGTTTCTATGCGGGTTTGGCAGGAATCGCTGAAACTTGCATAGGGCCGATTCTGAGGGTGTTACAAAATACCTCGTCGCCGGGGACCTTGACGGCCTCCTTGTCCTGCAGGATTAAACCCGCTCACGAAGCTTGCGCAGGTCGCCCTCACGCATTTCCGTGCCTCGCCACCCACCATCAGTGACACGAGTGGCGGTAGTGCCCTTCTTGCCGCCAGCAGCGGCACTGGTGGAGGTATTCTTCAATTTCACCATGGCAGCGTGACGACGGCGTCGGTGCAAGCGTAGGAAGGATGAGGGGAATGATCGGAGAACTTCCAGCGTGCAGCAAGAAAATCTCAAGAAAATGGACGCAATAGAAAGCAAGTGGCTGCGGTGAAAACAAACAAAAAAATTCCCCACAGTTATGAGGACAAAGACGATGAACAGGGACCGTTCATCGGGAAGCCCTAGCGCCAGCATCAAATCCAACCGTCCATGTGTCAGCACGGCAACGAATCGTCGCTTACACGCCGTCCACTACGCACGTAAACCGAGGAGACGACGTAATTATCGCCACGTCGCGCGTGACTAGTCAACTCCAAGTCAGAAAGTGGGACCCACGTTCGTCCAGTCACGTCAGGCACCGCAGACGCTTGAGGTCATCGATCATCAGCACTGACGTTATCAAAGCTATACTAGCAACGGTTACAAATTTTCGGCTAAACAGCTAAAGTACTCACTCGAATCTACGATTCGAGCAACTACTCGGAGGCTACTCCTATAAGGAGCGCTGGCCGCGCACCCGAAGCATGAATAGCGTACTACACCAATGATCTGTTTCTTCGAGCCCTACGTCGAGTCTACGACTCCACTACGGACTCGGGGGCTACTCCCATAGGGAGGATTGATTCAAGCATCCGAAAAAATTGTGTCCTACGGACCTAAAGCAAACAACGGCTGGATTAAAGTCTCTGCTCGAGTCTACATCTCGAACATACACTCGGGGGCTACTCCCATAGGGAGCGCTGGTCGCGCACCCTATGAATTCTTCAACTGCGATCCTTCGGATCAGAATACAAAAACTTGTTGGCAACTTTGCCCCAATCAACGCTAAGTGAGTAACATCCTCCTTGGCCACCCGAAACACCTCCGCGGTGATAAAATTTCGGATGTTGTGTCTATGACGCAAAGATAAGACCTACAGATATCATCTGATGGCCTGGAAACGCACACGACTGTGCTCTGCTAGTGAAAATCCGTGCTAATAGGCGCGATGAAAATCCCGACGGACGCGTTGGGTACATCCTACGAAAATTACTGGGATTCGACTCCTATAAGACCTCAACGGCCTGAGTCGAATTACGCCAGCATCTGTTCCGGGTTCGAGTCGAGGGACTCGAATCTGAAGAAGATCGTGTTGTTTTGTCCTAAGATAGTTAACTGACCCTGATCCGTCGGGAGAGTCAGGCACGCGCATCAACAATCCCTACATACTAAAATCATTCTCTGATGAACAGAAACAGCTGCACTCGAAAGATTGAAGAGACCTTAGCCGAATCTACGATTCGACTGAACACTCGGGGGCTACTGACATGGTTATACCCTACGGGTACACGACATCAGCATACCTGGTCCAGCCCAAGGAAGGCCCATGAGAATATATGCGGCCCATGAAGATTTTCGGGTGGCCCAAGCCCATGATGTCTTTGGATCCTTGGAGAGAAAGACTAGATTAGATAGAATATTCAAAGGGGCAAACCCTAAACCTCTAACCGACTCGATCTGTGCCCGGGACCTGCCTACCTCTATATAAAGGCTAGGAGGGCACCTCTCATACCATCGCATACACACCTCCACGCCAGATTGCATCTGCGCACCCTTGTAACTTTCGGTTCCGCCGTAATCAAGAGCAGACAAGCAGGAGTAGGGTTTTCCCTCCAGGGGCCTGAACCTGGGTAAATCTCGTGTACCCTGGTTGCTTATCTGTTAACCGTTCCGCGATCTCCAGCACCCCCCTCTTCTCCGAAACCCAAGCTCATAACAATGGGCATTGACGAGATTGAACCTCGTCACTTAGCCACTACCAGGTTCAACCTCAGAACCTGTCTCTGAATAGCATCCTTGCGCTTAGCAACTACGCGGCTCTTTGTGAGGGTTACCTAGGAATCAGGCCTAGGTTAGATCAATTTATATATTTCTTCACCGTCAAGAGGGAAGCTGGAGTGAGCAAGGATGAGCTCTTAGAAATTGTGGAACTATTAGTTTCAAGATCCGGCCTGGCCGGCGGTTCCCCGACATTGTAGGCCATGAGTCCTGCAAGAACTGGCAGAGGACGTACTTCTATGGCCCAGATATCCCTTTGGCTAGCCAAGAAGGAACGTACCCAGACTTTGTCGATGGAGCTGCCGCTAAAGCCCCGACATGGAGATCCCAAGCCCTTCTTCCCTCCGACCATGAAGCCTCCCGTGCTGTAAGGCAGATCGAGTGGCTCATAGACACTGGTCTGACCGGGTTGAACCTAGCCCTGTGCTGGTTCATCAGGCGGATTCAGCCTCTGCAGCACCGCGTGAAGCTGATGCATGAATACTCCAAGGGTAGGAAGGATAGACTCCGCATCTCCGAGGACAACTTCTTGAGTGACTCCGTCAAGCTTCGCCTCAAGGACATCGTCAAGGTGAAGGACAGTAAGCGTGGCCTCACCATCACCTACGACATGTTCGAGGGCGGCACGTGCCCAGAGGTACTTGTTTATTTTCCGTGTATGACATATACTCCAGTTCTTCCATCTAGCCTTAATCATTGCATCTAACACTTTGGGATTCACTTAACAACTGAAGGAACCAGACAAAGGTAGCATGGCTACCCAAGTCTATGACCCCAAGATGAAGGAAGTCACCGTCGTGTCCGACGACGATGTCCCATTGGCGCGTGATCTGAAGAGCTCCACCTCTGACGCTACCGACGAAGGCAAGAAGAAGAAGACAGAGGGTGGAGCCTCCAAGAGATCCACCACCTCCCTAGAGGCAAAGAAAAGAATGATTGGTATCCCGTTGACCAAAGCACCAACCGTTGTGTAAGCTTCTTAACATCCCACATTGTCTCTTGCTCGTCTTGTTCCTGTACTTATACTTTTGCATGTTTCAGGAAGAAGGCCAGTATGAGTTTGAAGAAGACCTCCAAAACATAGGGGGATTATAAAAACATCAAAGAAATGTTTAGTCAGTCCTCTCCCGCCATTGCCCCTCCTACTCCAAGCCTCCAGCCTGCTACCGCGCCGACAAGCTCTGCAGCAAAGGTAACGTCTGAACCTTCCACCATGGAAGTGGACCTAGGCGTTGCCTCGGAACTTGTTGTTGTCGGCGAGCAGGATACACAAGAGAGCATATCATCTAAAGTGGCTGAAGCTCTAGCTAAGGATGCCACAGGTAGCGGTAAGGCGATGGTGGAAGGCGGAACTTCTGCCGTAGACGGCGCCGCTGCACCCAAGACGCCAGCAGAGTTTTCGAAGATCGTCTACCCGGTGCTTACACCGAGTAGCTCAGCTCTGGCTTCTAGTGCAACGCCGACTTCTCCTACATGTGGTCTTGAGGAGCTGCTCAAGCAGGCGGATATCCTGCGCGACAACAGTCTTGCTTTCAGCAAGATATTTCCTGAGAGCGCCACCAACCTCAAGATCATTGCACTTGTAAGTTTTATATGCCTTTTGCATTTCATATGTAGTATCCCACTATAGCCCCCGACGATTTAGACGGAAAACCATAGGTCTTTGTGTCTAAATGCTCTAAGAGTGACTAAACTAGAAACTTTGCACTGTTGCCCCCAAGTATGTAGTTTGAATGAAGGCCATGCAGGAGTCTGCCAACACGGAGATCAACCGGCTGAAGGAGGAAATTACGATCCTCAAGGAGCAGAACAAAGCTGCCGCCAAGGAGAATACGCGCAACCTTGAGGAATACAAGGTCCTCTGACAAGAATGGGACTCCATGGCGGAGACGATCCAACAAGCTGAGGCTAGCATCTTTGGTAAGCAATCTTCGTCTTGTACTTCTGTATGCTAGGTACTCTAAACTTTTGTTTATGTTGAACTCAGGTACTCCATTGCTTAGCTGTAAATGCAGCTCCTATTGACCAATAATCCTCCTCCGCCAAAGGAATGCATGGTTCTTGCCGGCAACTTCATCAGCAGCGCCATCAAGCAAGCAAAAGAAATTGCCAAGCCCTTGAACATCAACATCAAGGCGGTGGATTCCATCATGAAGTACCCGGAGATTCTGCGCCAAGCCCCCGAGCATATCATAAGCTGGAAAGCTTCATGTACCCAGGCTGGTGCAAGGATGTCACTGGCTAAGGTTAAGGCTCACTATGAAAATGCTGACATCGACACGGTGACCTCAGGTCTGCCCAACGTAGACGATGACGGCCAGAAGATCGATCACAAAGCTATCTGCTCCTCGCTCACCAGGGTTGCCGAGTTGGTAGATCCAAACACCTTTGTGCCTCTTGAGATTATTGATGCCGACCAGCCCAGCTCCTCTGAGTCCCTCAAGACCACCGACTTTGTTGATGATCAGGATGACTCTCCTGCTATCAACGATGTTACGTCAAAGTCCCCTGCGCCAGAGGAATTAAAAACACTTATGTATATTTGTTTCCTCTGGATATGTTGTATGTATGTGGAAAAAACTACAATTTAACCTTAAGGCAGAAAACAATAGCTATATGTTTCCTGCTACTTAAGTTCTAGTTCCAGCATGTATATATTTTTTAAGCAAGTGCTGGCTTATCCATTACTTTAATTTTTATGCTTGACTTTTCCTGAGTCAGAAGACTCGTAGTCGGAACTATGCGCTCAGGTGATGATGCCCAATGGCACCATAAAAAACCTATGCAAAAAATCGCCGACTTCGAGTGCCAAAAGTCACTACTCCAGAATGCACATAGAAATAACAAAGAATGTGTAGACCAGAAAACTTAAGCTAACGCCCATAGGTGGAATTTTCACAAATACAAATGCAAAACTTGTGCATAAAGGTTTTATACGATCTAAAAATGAACACTGAAGGAGGTAAAAGACTCAAGCATATGAGTGAACCAAAGAGCTTTATTTCATTAATCATATAAGAGGTACGCAGTAGATAAAAAATATGCTAAGTGTAAAAAGGACGTAGATGTGCTATGGTCCATGGCCGATCAAGCTCCGGGTAGTCATCATCCGGGTCATGTCGCTTACGCTTGTGATCCTCGTTTGGTCTATCCTCTAGTTCACGATTGTCAACGAGGTAGTAAGACCCATAGAGTAGCGCCTTGCTTATGATGAATGGTCCTTTCCATGGCGGGGATAATTTGTGTGACTTCTTGTGCTTAAGTCGGAGCATTAGATCCCCCTCTTTAAATGAGCGACGCCAAACGGCGACTATGGTAGCTGCGTAGATTCTGCTGGTAGATGGCGGCTCTTTGGCATGCCAATACGCACTCTTCCTCGAGAAGGTCCACATCTAGGCATTTAGATTCTTCAGCGTCATCTTTGTCGTAGGCGACAACTCTTGGTAAATCGTGGAGGATATCGGAAGGCAGGATGGCTTCTGCTCCATATACCATGAAATAAGGGGTGTAGCGGGTAGACCTGTTGGGTGTAGTTTGCAAACTCCACAGAATAGATGGAAACTCCTCCGCCCAGGCTCCAGCTGCTATATGTAGTGGTGCCTCTAAACGTGGCTTGATTCCCTACAGAATTAATCCATTGGCTTGCTCAACTTGCCCATTGGACTGTGGCTGTGCCACGGATGCCAAGTCAAGTCGGATGCCCTTCTCCCAATAATAGGCTTCCACTTCTCCGATTGACAAGTTGTTGCCGTTGTCGATGATAATGCTATGTGGGAGACCAAATCTCACCACTAGATCCCGGACAAACCTAAGGGTAGTTGCCCCATCAAGCTTTCTAATGGGTTTAGCTTCTATCCATTTGGTGAATTTATTAACTTCTACTAGCATATGCGTAAATCCACATGGTGTCGTCTGTAATGGACCAACCATGTCTAACCCATACTACAAACGGCCAAGTTATTGGTATCGTTTGCAATTCTTGAGCTAGAACATGTGGTTGTCGGGCATAGTATTGGCATCCCATGCATGTCTCAACCAGCTTGTCGGCGTCCGCCTTCTCGGTCAGCCAGTAGAATCCTTGCCGAAAGGCATTGAAGACCAACGATAGAGGAGCGGTGTGATGCCCGCAATCTCCAAGATGGATCTCACGAATGATTTCAATACCTTATTGCTAGGAAACACACTTTAGGGATACACCAGTGGTGCTTCTTTTATAGAGTTGTCCATTGATTACGGTATAGCCCTTCGCTTGACGTACTATTTGCCGACTTTTGACCTCGTCGATGGGCAAAGTTATGTGTACGAGATACTCCATGAATGGTTTTGTCCCAGCCGGAGGGACCTTTGTCACTATGTGAACAAAAGAGTCAACTGATGGCACCCCGCACTTGTCGTGGGACGCTTCGTTTGAAACCCCAAGAGCAAGGTATGAAGCAGCACAGCAGCAAGTTTCCCTCAGTAAGAAACCGAGGTTATTGAACCAGTAGGAGGAAGGAAACGTCACACAGGTGTTGCAAGCAACACAGAGACCTGGACAACACAAACTCAAGACTTTGTCCCAATGAATCAGTGAGGTTGTCAAGCTCACCGGTTTGCTGTAACAAAGGATTAAACGTATAGTGTGGAAGGCAATGGTTTGCAGCAAGTAAAGAAGTAACAGTGGAGGATGTACCAATGGTAAAGATTGGACCCGGGTCCATAGTTCACTAGAGGTGCTCTCCTTAGATAAACAACATGGCATGAAGGGTAAACAAATTACAGCAAGGCAATTGAGAGGAACTGAGCAAGGCAAACAATGCAATTACTAGTCAGAAAGATCCTATGAGATTCGATTGGGCAATACAACAATAAACATAGACCGCCATCCAACTACATCTATGACTAGAAGTCCACCTTCAGGTTATCATCCAAACCCCCTCCAGTATTAAGTTGCAAGCAATAGACAACTGCTTTAAGCAAAGTGTGTAAGGTAAACAGTCCACATGTTCCATGAACAAGAGACCGTTGTTTTCTCCCTCGTGGCAACAGCACATCTACAACCGAAGAGATTTCTGTCACTTCCCTTGGAAACTAGAGGCATGAACCCACTATCGAGCATAAATACCCCCTCTTGGAGTGTAACACCCTCAGAATCGGCCCTATGCAAGTTTTAGCGATTCCCGCCAAACCCGCATAGAATCGATTCAAAGGTGCCCACCAGGCACTTGCGTGCGGGTGGAAAATGAAGTAATAACATTGCACAACAGTCCTCGATAGGACCCACAGAACAGATATATATACAACAGCGACTCAATGAGTCAAGAATACAGATATACAGTACAAAGATCCAAATCACCTGGAAACAATAGAGCGTCCGAGTACGGACAAGATGCAAATTGAGCTAAGAGCCCTGAAGAATAACCAATGGCGTCCATAACCCTGCCCAGGCCAAGCCGGAAGGGTAACCCTGCTAACGACGTCGATCTCAAAACCTGCTTAAATAAAAGGGGTGCCGACAAAGGGCAAAGGGAAAAGAGAGAGCGGTCAGTACTGAGGCCAGTACACGGCGAGGCTAGAATCCGGCGGTCCTCGCCTACACAGGTATGGTGGACTGCAGCGGCAGCGCAGCATGCACTAAAACAACCTATAGAGACTCGATATAACCGTCGGCTATCAGAGAGGGATAAGAAAGACCTATTCGGAACCAACCTGATGCTACCATCCGACAAACCCATCCTGGTGTTTCCCCCTCGAGTCCAAACGAGGAAGTCAACCGAGGAACTCACACAGTTGGCAGTTTTATTTATTCAGTTATCGTTGCAGCAATTACTAGTCAAGTATAGATAATCATCCTGATATAATAAGCAGTGAGCAATTTTAGTTAACCATTCCGTTGTAGTGGCGACACTTACTAGTCAAATACAATTAGCATGAGATATCCCAAACCCAGCAGTTGTTGGTACTTTTATTTAGCCATTCCGTCATAGTTGCAATACTTACTAGTCAGGTACAATGGTAGCAAGCGACAACCCAAACAAGCAATTGTTGGCAATTTTATTTAGCCATTCCATTATAGTGAAGCTGATTACTAGTCATTATAAAGTCAAATTTATAGCACTACTTTAGTTATAGTTGTCTATGATCGAGATAATGTGCTCCAAGTCGTCCATAACCGCGGACACGGCTTTCAGAAAGTTTTACCCTGCAGGGGTGCACAAATAGCAACACACACTCGATCAACCTCGGAAAAACCAAATCAAAACCCAACGAGGCTTTCACGACAAAGCAATCACAGGATTCAGAAATATTTTAGGGGGCCACCCCATTAAGCTACCCGCAACGAAGTTAGCTGACTCCGAGACGGACTCAAGGTTTGGGTGGACGGCTGCAAACGACTGGGAACCCGAAAGTGTGACTGGGCTTGTCGATACCGCGAAATCGTGTCCCGATCCTAAACAGTACAGGTGCAGTACATCGCACAATTTAAATAAAGCAGTAAAGCATGGCATAAGTACAGGATAGTAAATAAAACCTCAAACTAGTTTGTGGCCCCAAGAAATAAGAATGAATCAAGCTCTGGATCAGGGGGGGTCCCATAATCCTCCCGGATGTGGATAGCGCGAATATTCAAGGAACAGGTATCAAGTACTCGGGGTCCTACGGGACACAAGTGGACGGTTAAAAACCAAATAACATCTATTGCCCACCTGTGCCTCTGCATTTACCTACTTCAATTTTAGTTGTTAAACAGTAATTAAAGTCTTGATCATCTCCAACAATAAACACACGGCAATACTCCAACAACTGTGGTACTTGACGACACGCAACAGCACTTGAGCAAGCGACTACGACGCGCAGGTCCAACTATCTACCAAACAACAGGTAATAGGAGGTGTCCAAGGCAATATAAGGCTGCAAGGGATATCACGGGTACGAAAACTAGAGCATCACAACACAGATAGCAATAGATCAACAGGAGGGAATAAATACTATAAAAGTAAGATAGGTAGAAAGGGGGAGATGCTCGCCTGAAAACATTGCCGAAGGTTCATCCGAAGATCGGGTCGACACTCGCATCACTCATCGGCCTAGTCCGTGAAGAAGCAAAGCACTAGCAGAAACACCGGATGCAATATTTAATACTACGACAGAAGATCGGGCATGATGCATGTATGATGTATGACATGTCAAAGGTGCGATGCAATTAGGCCATATTAAGCGGAACCGGGGTCCCGACAATTATTTAGATGGTTCATGTTATTTATCTACCCCGCAAATTAAATGTTGTCTTAACAAGGCAAAACTTAGTATCGGTTCGCTAGGCAACTTTAAATGGAGTCCGGAATAAGACAAAGTTATTCCGCATATCGACTCCTTATTTAATTATGCGGTGAATCGGCATAATGCCCCCAAACCACACACATGTATGCGACATGAACAATTTAATATGCATCAGTTGATAATGTCATATTATAAAATAATGGGTCTCGGATAGGGAATCACACATTGGTTCGAAGATCTTGGGGTTCCAGGGTTCGGTCGACAGGTTCGGGGCCCTCGACGGGATCGGTCTTCGAAGGTCGGATACAAGATGAAGAGCTTGGCGTTCGGCGTCCTTCTGGTTCGAGAGGAAGAACTTGGCGTGCCGGGACAAAGAACTTGACGTCATTCGGTTCCATGTCGACGGTCTTGGTGTCCTTGATGGAGAACTCGGTGTATCCGTGTCAGCGGCCTTGGCGGTTATCGGGTTCGGCCTCGACCTTGTCGTTCCGGGAAGGAGAGCTTGGCGGAAGGTCTTTGAACAATGTGTCGAATTTGACACGAAGATCGTGATGGTTTCCTGGGTCATTAGTCTGACCGAAAGGAAGAAGCAAAACAACAGACGGGAGCCACGCGACTTGTTCAATGTGGACACACGCATGATCCACAAGCCTCTGAACTGATGATGTCTTCAAACAACACAACAAAACAGTGGCACATGGGCGAGGCCGACAGGGTCAGAGGCGAGAGGCTCGGGGCACGCTCGCGAGGCAGAGGTGGACGAGGGCGGTGACGGGGAATAAGGCACGGCCACACGGGGGAAGCGACCGGCAGGACGGGCTCGAGCAGCGACGAGTGCTGCGCGGCCTGGCGATCCGGCAGGAGACGGCGGCTCAAGGCAGGGCGTTGGGCTGGAGGAGACCGAGGCGGGGCGCACGGCACGGCCGGAGCTCTTGGCGCGACCGCAAGGCCCAGGGATGTGAGGCGCGGCCGCGCGGACGATGCTTGACGGCGGTGCTCCGGGAGGCCGAGCTCGGGCCGGAGGAGGACGGCGCACCGGGGAGAGAGGTGGCGGCGTGGATGGAGGGGCGCTGGGAGGGTCGGGCCTGGCGCGTCGCTGGATCCTGCGGAGGCGGGGGAGTCGACGGCGAGCGCGCGCTCGAGCTCGGCGAGCTGGCCGGAGAAGGCGCAGGCGAAGCATGCGAGGACCGGGTGGCGCTCGAGGAAGAAGTCCGAGAAGGCGGAGACGAAGCCGGCGGGGAGGAAGGGGTCGTCGTCGTCGGGGACGGGGAAGAGGGCGCGGAGGAGAGGGGCCCTGGCGAGGACGAGCGGCGACAGGGGCGAGCTCCCTGGGGACTTGCGGGCGACGGCGGCGCTCGCTGGCGGAAGAGGCGGCCGGGGCGGTCGACGGGGAGCTCGAAGCGGAGGGGAGACGATGCAGAGGGCGGTCCGGGCGCCGGGGAGGCGCTGGTCGGCGGCGGTACAGGACCTGGGGAGGAGCGGGTCGCGGCCGGGTGTGAGAGAGAGGAGCGGGGTCGGGGAGGGAATTGAGGTGGGTCCAGGGGAGTGGGCCAGCAGGGTGGGGCCAGCTCGGTGGGGGTGGTGTTGACCGGGTTGGTGGGTGGCGGCTGCGTGTGTGGTGTGTGTATGGGTTGTGTGGAAGAGAAGAGGGAGTGAAACGGGTGGAGGGAGAGAGGGTAGGGCTGATGGGGATGATGTGGCAGGCTGGGAGTGGGTGGAGTTGGGGAAGTGGTGAGGTGGCGGGACGGGGTTGGCCGGGGTGATGTGGCTGGGGATGGGTAGACTAGGTTTAGGTAGGAAAAGGATTTAGGACTAGATATTTGGTTCGGGTTTTCTTTACACATTTATTTTAAAGAACCTTTGTAAATCATTTAGTCAAAACAAAATATCTGGACAACCGAAGTTTGATTTGAATTAAGACGGGGGGGTGTTTGCAAAAAAAAAATAGACCTTTGTAAAAAATAGTTTTTATCAAACAGATGCATGATGATGTCATGATGATGCACAACACAAAATACCAAGCGATTTTCTAGTAGTGGTTTTTGCGGGATGCCACAATTCGACACCACTAACAATGGATCTCGCCCTCGAGATCCGCCTCATGGTACCGGGAAGAAGGGCGGCGATCTGCGTCTTCTCGCTTCGGGTAGATCATCGCGACACCACTAACAATGATTCCTTCTCCATCTTGAAATCGGCGACACCACCAACAAAGGTCGGTTCTCACGTTCATCAAGAGAACACTCCGGAGAAACAAAGGACGAAGATAGAGGTATCAAAAGATAAGGCCAACTCTAACTTCCATGAGAAGAGGAAAAGTTACATTGATCCACCAGTTCGATGTACAAGAGTGAACAGTAAGAGTCGGGTAGGGTGATCAGTCCATCCCGTTCCCAACTATCAACTCTATACATGAATAGGAAAATCAGGCAACACAACTCTCGAAATTTAGAATGAAGATCTTCATAAGCGGTATTCGGAACAAAGGGATGATGCCAGCTCTGCATTGGATCTGATGTAGATGAGGTCATCACATCGGAAAACACCGGAAGATACAACAGAAATCGTATGAAAGACACAATGATTAGGTTCCGCGATGGTTCCATTGGCATGAACAACACATGCTCAAGGTATACTCCAACTTCACCAATGCTCGTCCTTCTCATATGTTTTTCAACGATACGGATATCCAGCAAGGTACACATATAGATAAAGAGTTCAAGAACAAAAAGATTGGATGAAGGGTACACCAAACGAGATGCAGATAAGATGTTTGTAGAGCCATCGTGATAATAGGAAAGAAGCGAAACCCTAAAGGTACGACAGAAACCCAACCACGAGAAATCCTGGACTCGAAGAAAAGATAAGAGGTGGATTCAAAACGCGTAGAGGTAAGAGGAGAATAGCAGAGGGGTAAGGAGTAAAATCAGACCTAATCAGAACTATCCAACCGATTTTGAAAAATAGTTTTGACACTCTACTTCGGCCGTTAGCTAGGTTATCCTACAGGCTGGACTTGTGGGGTATCGTAACTGCTGAGCTCTAATACCACTCTGTAACACCCTCAGAATCGGCCCTATGCAAGTTTTAGCGATTCCCGCCAAACCCGCATAGAATCGATTCAAAGGTGCCCACCAGGCACTTGCGTGCGGGTGGAAAACGAAGTAATAACATTGCACAACAGTCCTCGATGGGACCCACAGAACAAATATATATACAACAGCGACTTAATGAGTCAAGAATACAGATATACAGTACAAAGATCCAAATCACCTGGAAACGATAGAGCGTCCGAGTACGGACAAGATGCAAATTGAGCTAAGAGCCCTGAAGAATAACCAATGGCGTCCATAACCCTGCCCAGGCCAAGCCGGAAGGGTAACCTTGCTAACGACGTCGATCTCAAAACCTGCTTAAACAAAAGGGGTGCCGACAAAGGGCAAAGGGAAAAGAGAGAGCGGTCAGTACTGAGGCCAGTACACGGCGAGGCTAGAATCCGGCGGTCCTCGCCTACATAGGTATGGTGGACTGCAGCGGCAGCGCAGCATGCACTAAAACAACCTATAGAGACTCGATATAACCGTCGGCTATCAGAGAGGGATAAGAAAGACCTATTCGGAACCAACCTGATGCTACCATCCGACAAACCCATCCTGGTGTTTCCCCCTCGAGTCCAAACGAGGAAGTCAACCGAGGAACTCACACAGTTGGCAGTTTTATTTATTCAGTTATCGTTGCAGCAATTACTAGTCAAGTATAGATAATCATCCTGATATAATAAGCAGTGAGCAATTTTAGTTAACCATTCCGTTGTAGTGGCGACACTTACTAGTCAAATACAATTAGCATGAGATATCCCAAACCCAGCAGTTGTTGGTACTTTTATTTAGCCATTCCGTCATAGTTGCAATACTTACTAGTCAGGTACAATGGTAGCAAGCGACAACCCGAACAAGCAATTGTTGACAATTTTATTTAGCCATTCCATTATAGTGAAGCTGATTACTAGTCCTTATAAAGTCAAATTTATAGCACTACTTTAGTTATAGTTGTCTATGATCGAGATACTGTGCTCCAAGTCGTCCATAACCGCGGACACGGCTTTCAGAAAGTTTTACCCTGCAGGGGTGCACAAATAGCAACACACACTCGATCAACCTCGGAAAAACCAAATCAAAACCCAACGAGGCTTTCACGATAAAGCAATCACAGGATTCAGAAATATTTCAGGGGGCCACCCCATTAAGCTACCCGCAACGAAGTTAGCTGACTCCGAGACGGACTCAAGGTTTGGGTGGACGGCTGTAAACGACTGGGAACCCGAAAGTGTGACTAGGCTTGTCGATACCGCGAAATCGTGTCCCGATCCTAAACAGTACAGGTGCAGTACATCGCACAATTTAAATAAAGCAGTAAAGCATGGCATAAGTACAGGATAGTAAATAAAACCTCAAACTAGTTTGTGGCCCCAAGAAATAAGAATGAATCAAGCTCTGGCTCAGGGGGGTCCCATAATCCTCCCGGATGTGGATAGCGCGAATATTCAAGGAACAGGTATCAAGTACTCGGGGTCCTACGGGACACAAGTGGACGGTTAAAAACCAAATAACATCTATTGCCCACCTGTGCCTCTGCATTTACCTACTTCAATTTTAGTTGTTAAACAGTAATTAAAGTCTTGATCATCTCCAACAATAAACACACGGCAATACTCCAACAACTGTGGTACTTGACGACACGCAACAGCACTTGAGCAAGCGACTACGACGCGCAGGTCCAACTATCTACCAAACAACAGGTAATAGGAGGTGTCCAAGGCAATATAAGGCTGCAAGGGATATCACGGGTACGAAAACTAGAGCATCACAACACAGATAGCAATAGATCAACAGGAGGGAATAAATACTATAAAAGTAAGATAGGTAGAAAGGGGGAGATGCTCGCCTGAAAACATTGCCGAAGGTTCATCCGAAGATCGGGTCGACACTCGCATCACTCATCGGCCTAGTCCGTGAAGAAGCAAAGCACTAGCAGAAACACCGGATGCAATATTTAATACTACGACAGAAGATCGGGCATGATGCATGTATGATGTATGACATGTCAAAGGTGCGATGCAATTAGGCCATATTAAGCGGAACCGGGGTCCCGATAATTATTTAGATGGTTCATGTTATTTATCTACCCCGCAAATTAAATGTTGTCTTAACAAGGCAAAACTTAGTATCGGTTCGCTAGGCAACTTTAAATGGAGTCCGGAATAAGACAAAGTTATTCCGCATATCGACTCCCTATTTAATTATGCGGTGAATCGGCATAATGCCCCCAAACCACACACATGTATGCGACATGAACAATTTAATATGCATCAGTTGATAATGTCATATTATAAAATAATGGGTCTCGGATAGGGAATCACACATTGGTTCGAAGATCTTGGGGTTCCAGGGTTCGATCAACGGGTTCGGGGCCCTCGACGGGATCGGTCTTCGAAGGTCGGATACAAGATGAAGAGCTTGGCGTTCGGCGTCCTTCTGGTTCGAGAGGAAGAACTTGGCGTGCCGGGACGAAGAACTTGACGTCATTCGGTTCCATGTCGACGGTCTTGGTGTCCTTGATGGAGAACTCGGTGTATCCGTGTCAGCGGCCTTGGCGGTTATCGGGTTCGGCCTCGGCCTTGTCGTTCCGGGAAGGAGAGCTTGGCGGAAGGTCTTTGAACAATGTGTCGAATTTGACACGAAGATCGTGATGGTTTCCTGGGTCATTAGTCTAACCGAAAGGAAGAAGCAAAACAACAGACGGGAGCCACGCGACTTGTTCAATGTGGACACACGCATGATCCACAAGCCTCTGAACTGATGCTATCTTCAAACAACACAACAAAACAGTGGCACATGGGCGAGGCCGACAGGGTCAGAGGCGAGAGGCTCGGGGCACGCTCGCGAGGCAGAGGTGGACGAGGGCGGTGACGGGGAATAAGGCACGGCCACACGGGGGAAGCGACCGGCAGGACGGGCTCAAGCAGCGACAAGTGCTGCACGGCCTGGCGATCCGGCAGGAGACGGCGGCTCAAGGCAGGGCGTCGGGCTGGAGGAGACCGAGGCGGGGCGCACGGCACGGCCGGAGCTCTTGGCGCGACCGCAAGGCCCAGGGATGTGAGGCGCGGCCGTGCGGACGATGCTTGACGGCGGTGCTCCGGGAGGCCGAGCTCGGGCCGGAGGAGGACGGCGCACCGGGGAGAGAGGTGGCGGCGCGGATGGAGGGGCGCTGGGAGGGTCGGGCCTGGCGCGTCGCTGGGTCCTGCGGAGGCGAGGGAGTCGACGGCAAGCGCGCGCTCGAGCTCGGCGAGCTGGCCGGAGAAGGCGCAGGCGGAGCGTGCGAGGACCGGGTGGCGCTCGAGGGAGAAGGCCGAGAAGGCGGAGACGAAGCCGGCGGGGAGGAAGGGGTCGTCGTCGTCGGGGACGGGGAAGAGGGCGCGGAGGAGAGGGGCCCTGGCGAGGACGAGCGGCGACAGGGGCGAGCTCCCTGGCGACTTGCGGGCGACGGCGGCGCTCGCTGGCGGAAGAGGCGGCCGGGACGGTCGACGGGGAGCTCGACGCGGAGGGGAGACGATGCAGATGGCGGTCCGGGCGCCGGGGAGGCGCTGGTCGGCGGTGGTACAGGACCTGGGGAGGAGCGGGTCACGGCCGGGTGTGAGAGAGAGGAGCGGGGTCGGGGAGGGAATTGAGGTGGGTCCAGGGGAGTGGGCCAGCAGGGTGGGGCCAGCTCGGTGGGGGTGGTGTTGACCGGGTTGGTGGGTGGCGGCTGCGTGTGTGGTTTGTGTATGGGTTGTGTGGAAGAGAAGAGGGAGTGAAACGGGTGGAGGGAGAGAGGGTAGGGCTGATGGGGATGATGTGGCAGGCTGGGAGTGGGTGGAGTTGGGGAAGTGGTGAGGTGGTGGGACGGGGTTGGCCGGGGTGATGTGGCTGGGGATGGGTAGACTAGGTTTAGGTAGGTAAAGGATTTAGGACTAGATATTTGGTTCGGGTTTTCTTTACACATTTATTTTAAAGAACCTTTGTAAATCATTTAGTCAAAACAAAATATCTGGACAACCGAAGTTTGATTTGAATTAAGACGGGGGGGTGTTTGCAAAAAAAAATAGACCTATGTAAAAAATAGTTTTTATCAAACAGATGCATGATGATGCACAACACAAAATACCAAGCGATTTTCTAGTAGTGGTTTTTGCGGGATGCCACATGGAGTCACTAGCAACTACTTGGCCAAGACAGCTACTAACAACGGAGAGCATGCAAGATCACAAACAACAGAGACATGATAGAATCATAAAGACAAAACCATTAATCAAACCAACATAATAATCTCAATATCCATCGGATCCCTACAAACACAACATGCATGATTACAAATAGATTAGATCTTGATCATGAACGGAGCTCACAAGATCTATACATGAAAGCACAAAGGAGGAGATACAACCATCTAGCTACTACATGGACACATAGTCCAAGGTGGAACTACTCACGCATCATACTGGAGAGAAGGCCTCCAGGATGATTTCCCCTCCGGCAGGGTGCCGGGAACAACTTCAGATCCCCCCCCCCCCCCCCCCCGTGATCTAGGGACGATGGTGGCGGCGGCTATAGACGGTTTCGTGGATATTTGGTCGAGTACCCAGGGTTTCTGCATCGGGGACTTCTTATAGGCGAAGAGGGAGGCCGAGGAGGCGGCCAGCATCACCAAACCCTAGCCAGGCGCGAGGCTGGGCCCACCCGCGCCTGGGGTGGGTCTGGCCCCTCCGGCTCCCCTCTAGACTTCTTGTTCCCGACGGAAAGTAATTGACTTTGTAGTTTGTCCCGTTCAATTTCGAGAATATTTCTTTACTAACTTTTCTGAAACCAAAAACAACAGAAAACAGGCATCTGGCACTGTTGCAACTTGTTAATAGGTTAGTACCAGAAAACATGTAAAAATCACCTCAAAGTGTGGACAAGTAAAGCAAAGTAGATACTAAACAAGCATGGAGCATCAAAAATTATAGATACGTTTCCGACGTATCAACACCCCCAAGCTTAACTCCTACTCGTCCTCGAGTAGGTAAGTGATAAACAGAATAATTTTTTAGGTGAACATGCACCCTCACAATAAAAGTTTATCGTGTCGTAGGGTGTGGTGAACGAAATGGCCAATTGGTACGACTTCCTCATTTTATCTGGTGGTATCCTAAGTATGCATCGAGAAAACATAAAAGTTTCGAGCCAGCCATCGAGTCAATGACTTGGTCAATGCGAGGCAAAGCAAACGGATCTTTCAGGCACGCTTTGTTCAGGCCGATGTAATCAACCCACATTCTTAATTCTTTGGTTCCCTTTTTGGGGACAAGTACATGATTGGACACCCATCGTGTGTGAAGGACTTCTCAAATAAAACTAGCCTTAAGTAACCTAGCTATCTCTTTGCCTATGGCGCGTCTCTTCTTGTCTCCGAAGCGTCGTAGAGGTTGTTTCACCGGTTTGTATTTTGGATCAATATTCAAGCTGTGCTCGGCAAGTTCCCTAGGTACACCTTTCATGTTGGCAGGTTGCCAGGCAACGATGTCCCTATTCACATGGAGGAACTCGACGAGTGTGCTTTCCTATTTAGGGTCCAGGTTTGTCCCAATGGCAGTGGTCTTGGAGGCATCGCCTACCACAAGTTCCACCAGCTTGGTCTTGATGGCGGCCTTGAAGGCGGGATCGGAGTCAGAAATCTTCTCCTCCGATGCCGACATCTCCGAGGCATCGACCTTGCTCTAGATCTCTTTGAATTATTCGTTGTAGAGGACAGCTTCTGCAAAGGCTGCTTCTCCAATCTCACAGTCCCTTGCCTTTGTAAAGCTTCCAGCTATGGTGATGACGTCGTTTGGTCCGGGTATCTTGAGCTTGTTGTAGACGAAGCATGGCTTCGCCATGAATGCGTGGAAAATGTCGCGTCCGAATATGACGTGGTACACGCTCTTGAAGGGGACCACTTCAAAGTTCATGCATTCTTGGCGGTAATTATTAACAGCACCAAAATCGACCAGAAGCGTGATGCACCCAAGGGACCGAGCTTCCCGGCCAGGAACTACACCATGGAACACGTTGCTGGTCCGCCTTAGGTTGGTCTCCGTCAAGTTCATCTTGTGCAGTGTATCCAGGTACATGATGTTGATGCTACTTCCACTGTCCACCATGCATTTGGTGAACTCGTTACTGTCAATCAAAGGGTTCATGACCATGGCGTACTGGTTCTCTGTAGGGATGAGGTCTGGGTGATCCTTCCTATCCCAAGTGATTGGAATTTCCGGCCAGTGTTGGTACTGGGGAACTAGGGGTAGGGTGGCCATCAGTATCCTCATCGAGGTTTTATGTGCCCAGACAGTAGGGGTGCCAAGGAAAGTGTGGTAGACGGCGGCCTTCTTCTCGAAGGGGTTCTTGCCTTTGCCATCGCCTTTGTCGGTGTGCTTGGGGTGTCGTGGTTTTGTCGACACGTACGCCATAGGGGTATCCCAACGGCGAGTTTAGAGACGTGGGGGGGAAGACGGAGAGCGTCCGGTCGGCGTGACACAGTTTACCCAGGTTCAGATCTCACGACGGTGGCGAGATCCTACTCCTGCTATAAATACTATAATGGCAATACGCCAAGTTACAGGATTGGGGGTTCGCTGTGTGCGGGTAGTGCTATGCACTTGTTGTTGTCTATTGTGTTATTCCCTAAAGGCTCCCGTAGGCCGGCTTATATAATCTCCAGGACCTAGGGTTACATGGAGAGTCCCAGCCGGATACGGTTACAGAGTCCTAGACTAACACTAATTAGTCTTTGTGTTCTCCAAGGCTCCGGCTTCCATCTAAGGCGGTGGCACATCGCCTTCCTTTATCCCTGCTGGACCTCCGGCTTCCTATCAGCAACTGGGCCGCCCTGTTATGCCATAGGCCTAACCACCAACTGTGGGCCACCCGGGCTTGCCGGTATGAGACTATGCCATAGGTATACCCATTTGGTATATCCACAACAGTAGCCCCCGGAGTTCTTCAAGATCCTCGTGTTCCTCCGTCTAGCTTTGAGCGTAAGTATCACGTCGTCTTCAATTTGTAGGCATGCTTCACGAAGAATCTTGGAGAGCTCCCATATCATATTCTCATCCGACTAAGCCTATCCAGAGAGTTGCTTGTATGCTTCTGTGAACGAATCCAAGGCGGAGAACTCTCTAACAAATCGTTAGTGATTCTTCCAAACTCTAGGAACGACTTCAATATCATTATCCATGCAGGACGATATGTAAGCCGGAAAAAATCACGGCTACCGGGCCACGATCGTAAAGGCTGTCAAACTGCCGACTTAGAGCCAGCAAAGTCACAGACATAAGAGCTTGTCCAATTAAGGTCTTAGAGCCTCTCATATCACGGACGTTTAGGACATCGAGCCGTGTACCCAGTGAAACTTCCGTGAAGGCAAAGTTGATGTCAAGCCCCCGGTTTTCGCTAGCCGGATTCTTCACCGTCTTGAAAGTTTCTTGACATAACCATATGTAGCCCCCGAGCATTGAGTCGGCTTCCATGATGAAGGCGGCTTGATGCTAAAAAGAACATGCATAATTTTACATCAAACTATTGTAGCCCTTGAGCGCCAAGTCGGAGTTTCAAAAGAAATTCGTCTTGGTGCTCTAAGAGTAGCTTTAGAGAAAATGTGAATAGTGTAGCCCTCGAGCGCCAAGTCAGAATTTTTTTTGGCTTGGTGCTCCAGAGAGAACTTCACAAAAAATTCAGCATCAGTGTAGCCCCCGAGCGTCAAGGTGGAATTCACATGAATTTTCCGGCTTGATGCTCAAAGAGAACTAAACCATGTCTTGGAGATCATCGTACTGTAGCCCCCGAGGTTGTTCCGTCTTGGACGCAAGGCGGGACAAAGCTCTTAAATTTAAAGATGTCAAGCCCCCAAGCGTCGATCCGACTTCCTCAAAGGCGGCTCAAGTCTTGGTCAACAATTGCAATTGTAGTCCCCGAGGTGTCAAGCCTAGTGAAAATCCGGCTTAAAACACCTTAATACAAGGAACGCGGCAATGTCCAAGCGTTATATACCTGAAAAATAAACATAAAAATACAAATGTATTAAATTGTCCCTTTAATCGTGTCCAACAAACAAATGTAAGGCGGAACAAACATGCCTTTAAACAAATGCATTATAGCTGAAACAATGCAGCAGTTGAACACATAAAACTGTTTAGGAGGAAAAAACTCAACTAATTTGAACAGTTTATGTAAAAATTTGTTTAAGCAAGTGCTGGCATATCCATTATTCTGGTTTTTATGCTTGACCTTTCGTGAGACGGAAGACTCGTAGCACAAAACTATGTCCTTGGACGATGATGCCTAATGGCACCGTCCAGAACCCAAGACCAAAACGCCGGCTTTGAGTGTCGAGAAGTCACTACTCCAGAATCCACATAAAAACAACAGAAAACGTGTATCCAGAAAACTTAAGCTAACGTCCGAAGACGGGTTTTTTGTATGGTACTGGGGCCTTAAAACGGCAAGCCAGTAAAAAATTTATACTCACGAGCGCAAGGCAAATCGTGAAAAAGTATGACCAAAACGAAAGCGGTAAAAGACTCAGTATATGAGTGAACCAATCTTAATCTTATGATCATAAATAATTAAAATAATAAATATAAATAAGAACTTAGCTATTTAAGCGGAGTTTTGTTCGCGATGTAGACGAATTCGTCCAGGATGAAGATGAAGTAGATCCTAACAGAGTGAATCTGGCTGCGGCAAAGTATTCTGCCGCGACGTAAAGTAGGAATCCGTGGCAGCGTCGAAGCCGGCTGTTGCTGAGCTTGTTGTTTATTGGAAACAAAGTCGGTCACGGGCAAAGGTCAATGTGTAGTCGGCTTTGAACTGTCCTAGCGAATCAAGACGGAAAAAAGCATACGCACGAAGCCATGGCCTTAATTTCCGTTCGATCGAAAACATGGCTCCCTAGCTAGCCAGAAATTCACACACGAAGGTCTTTCAATCCTCACGTGGTGAGTGATTTTTGCTAGCTGATCGATGTGACGTTCGAGCTGCTTCTTGGTCTGTACGTAGCGGTCCAAAGATTCCGTCGAAGTTGATGTATAATGCTCTGCCGAATCCATCAGCCTATCGGCGAGGAGAAAAAAACAAGACCATCGTAGTTTTTGCTGATGAAGATTTCCGCGATGCGGCCGACTAGGTTACACGCTCGAGAGCGGAGAGACAATAAATCCTTCGAAGACTCAAAAGCGATGACGAAGCCGGCGCGTCGATGGAGATGTGATTTGTCCGTCTTCGAAGACGGCGAGGTATCCCGCCCGGATCCGTGTTGTAAGCGCCTCTTGTCCCACGATGGGCGCCAACTGTCGTGGTTTTGTCGACACGTACGCCATAGGGGTATCCCAACGGCGAACGGCGAGTTTAGAGATGTGGGGGAAGACGGAGAGCGTCCGGGTCAGCGTGACACAGTTTACCCAGGTTCATATCTCATGACGGTGGCGAGATCCTACTCCTGCTATAAATCACTATAATGGCAATACGCCGAGTTACAGGATTGGGGGTTTGCTGTGTGCGGGTAGTGCTATGCACTTGTTGTTGTCTATTGTGTTATGCCCTAATGGCTCCCGTAGGCCGGCTTATATAAGCGCCAGGACCTAGGGTTATATGGAGAGTCCCAGCCGGATACGGTTACAGAGTCCTAGACTAACACTAATTAGTCTTCGTGTTCTCCAAGGCTCCGGCTTTCATCTAAGGCGGTGGCATGTCGCCTTCCTTTATCCCTGCTGGACCTCCGGCTTCCTATCAGCAACTGGGCCGCCCGGTTATGTCATAGGCCCAACCACCAACTGTGGGCCACCCGGGCTTGCCGGTATGAGACTATGCCGTAGGTATACCCATTTGGTATATCCACAACATGTGGTCAACATCCTCGTCCATGTCACTTGAATCCTTGGACTCCTCTTCCTTCTTCTTTCCTTTGCCCTTGCCTCGCGATCTGTTCTTCCGGCTTCGCTTGTAGCCGGACTCTGGGTCCTTCTTGAGGTCATTGACGAACTTGCAGTGGAGATTGGTGTGAGTAGCTTTGCCGTTGGCATTGAGTTGTACAAGGCACGATATATCACGATACTCCTCATACGTTTGGGAACGCAGAGCGCTGCCGGGGTAGTTTCACTACCTCGTTGCTGCCCACGACCAGCCCCCTGTTCTCGGCCATGTTGTCCGGCATCACCTCTTCCTGCAAACGTCACAGCGACCATGTCGGATGTTTGCTTTTATTCTGGCGGGCTCTTCCGCTTGGTGTTGTTGTTCCTCTTAGCTTGGGTTGGAATGACTATTTTCGGCAAGGAGCCGCGAGCATCATCGTCGGCAGCCACAAACTCACTGGCCAGCTGGATCATCTAGTTGAGATCGAGCCTGTGATTGTCCTGCTGGTGTTTCAACTTATGTCGGAGCAACGTACCATTTTCCAACCCATCGATGAAGGCAGCCATGGCGGTCTGATCATGCACTCATGCGTAGGAATTCTTCGTATCCAGCTAGTGGGAGAGGTAGACTTGAGATGTCTCGTCTTTCTCTTGCACGCACCGCTGTAGATCGACAACAGTGCAGGGACGCTTATACGTAACCTCAAAGTTTTTGGTGAACGCTTCTTGCATGTCCAACCAGTTGTAGATGGACTTCTCTGGCAAGTAATCAATCCATTGGCGGGCCGTGCCTGTCAACATCACTGGGAGGTACTTGACGGCAACGTTGGGGTTACCCCTGGCGATCTCCACCGCGTTGCCATAATCCTGCAACCATGTAGCTGGTTTGGCGGTGTCGTCATAGCCCTTGATCGTCTTGTCAATCCGGAAACCCTTGGGGTACGTGGTCCTAGGTACCGTCCTTCCCGGGCCTCGTGAATCTTCTCCAGGTGTGAGCGTGCATCGTATGGCTCTGGGTTTGTTCTTTCCTTCTTGCCGCTAGGGGATGGGCTGCGTGAACAATGCGGGCCCCCTCCGCCATGGTGGCTGCTAGGTGGCGACGGAGGTAGGGTGGTGGTGGGTTAGCCTTCTTGCTGTTACCCTCCTGCGATGCCTCGCGTTTGTCGCGGTTGCTTGTCGGACGTGGAGGGTCATGGCGTGACCAGCTCTTGTGTACTTGGTTGCGCTCTCCATCGCGACGGGGCTGCTTCGCGTTCTCACGAATGACGATACCGCCCTGCCTTGGCGGAGGCATGCTCGTACGATGGTGAGCCTTTGGGTCTTCGTGATGTTGGGGAGATCGGGGCAGTGGAGATGGGCGATGAGGATGAGCCTTGCCTCCGTGGTCGGAGGATATGGGGATAGCATCCTTCCTACTGCGTGCATCCCTCCGTCTTCGCTCTGATAAACCCGTCTGGGACCCGACATCTTGAGGAGATCGCTTCCTTGGCGGCTTAGGATTGCTATACTGGCAATATGTTGGGTCAGACTCAAGCCTCTAAGAGGTGGCCTTTTCCTGCTATTTGACCGCCTTTGCTACAATGTCATAGACCTGTTCCACAGCTGCGGGTGATCTATCCTACTCCAGAAGGGTCTTGGCGACGGCTAAGTTGAGGATAGGAGTGGGCATGACCTGCCTGCCATCGCTGTCAATGTATGGCCTATCTTGTGGCGGCTTTGGGGGATCCCATCCTAGGTTTCGCTGTACACCCGGATCGTTGATGACGCGAGCTAGAGCTTTCTTAACCTTCTGCTGCTTGAGTAGAGTCTTGTACTCGGCCTCCATTGCTCTAGCTTTATAGATTGACTTCTGCGCCTTGGCCAGATCTTGATCTAGCTTTGCGCCTTGCTCCGCAATGGCATGCGCTTCTCATCAATCTGGACTATGTTCCGTATATGAGCCACAGTCATGGGCTCGACGAGCAAATTTTCGTACATCACTCTATTAGCTGGAGTGGTTTGGGTAGCCGCACACGTAGATGTCGGAGGCGGCGGGTTTGCGGTGTTGATGTTACTCGGACCGACGTTGAGTTCCTGCGGCTGCTGCAGTGGGTTAGGCAGAGGGGCATGGACTTTGCGCGATCATTGTAGGCAGCATCAGGTGGTCCCTTCCCCTTTTCCAGCACTTTAGGCGGAGCTTGTCCGGGTTGATCTTCTTCCATCACGCTCCCAATGGCAACGAACACCTCTCAGGATGTGATGGCCTTGTCGGCCTGCTCCTCGTGCTTGATGTCCTCCTCCATCTCCTTCATATCAGAGTCGAGTTCCTCCAGGTTGATATCCATCTCCTCTGAGTCCACGCTGATGTCGTCGTAGAGCGCGTCCAAAATGGAGTCAGAGGGTGCGGGGGATTCCTCGATGACGGAAGAAGATTCTGAGGCTGCAGGGACATTGACTGGAGGCGGTGGTGGCGATGGCTGATGCGGCGGGGTGTCGGGTGCGACCGCGAGCGTTGCTTGAGCTTCTGCATCAGCGGTCGCGAAGTTATTGACGGTGTGCACCATGCCTTCGAAAGTGAGGCGTCCCGAGGCCTGGCCGCCTTAGCGTATGCCGGAAAAGTGTACCACGGTCCAGCCCTTCCACAAAGTGATAGATGGCATCATCATTGGGGTAATGTTCTAGATCGGCCTATATACGGAGCTACCTGACAAGGTAATCGCGGGAGTTTTCGCCCTCTCTCTGAATGCAACACGCCAGATCGAAGATGGTTACCACGCCGACGAACTGGGATCTCTGCTTTCCAGACACACGGGCGAAGCCAGCGGATTTGCAACGATCTTCCACCGTTATATCCTGCTGCACACGGGCGGTTTGGGTGGGCTTTGAATTTTTCCGATCTAAGACGGCAAGCTCCGAAGAGAAGATCCGACTTCGATCCTTCCGCGAACGTATCCTGCCCGTAGGCGGTCCGTGTAGGCCTTGATGATCCTCCGACTTCTAGGGAACTAGTGCCCGAGTCGGTTTTGCCGATGAAGAGGTGGATGTCCCCGATTGGGACAATCGAGCAGCGGGTGGGGTTCGTCTTTGCCGGAATCGAGAAATCGTCGAGAGGGACGATTGGAATGTTGCCAGAGAAGAGAACACGGACGATGGCTACGGTTTTGCCGATTCCTGCAAAGAGCTTGGACCTCGCCCGTTGTAGAGCTTGAAGCGCCTCTTGCCCCATGGTGGGCGCCAACTGTCGTGGTATTGCCGACGAGTACGCCATGGAAGGGTCCTCACAGTGCGTGTTTAGAGACATGGGGTAAGGAGGAAGGTTGGCGGGTACGAGGTAACACAGCTTACCCAGGTTCAGATCCCACGACGGTGGCGGAATCCTACTCTTGCTATAAATCACTATAATGGCAATACACCGAGTTACAGGATTGGTTCGCTGTGCGAGGTATGAGTTGTATCATGCCCTAAAGGCTCCCGCAGGTCCGGCTTATATAGTCGCCGGATCCTAGGGTTATAGGCAAAGTCCTAGCCGGACAGGTTATAGAGTCCTACACGGTACACAACTAGTCTAACGTGTCTTGCACTCCATGGCTCCGGCTACGCTGGTGACTCCTCCGTAGCCTTCCTTTATCCGGCATGGGCCTCCCTTCTGGATCCATCTAACTAGGCCGCCCAGCACGCCATAGGCCTTGCTACCGACGGTGGGCCACCAGGGTTATCCGGATTAGAGACATGCAATGGTGATACCCATTTAGCATATCCCCAACAGAGCGATGATCAAGAGGAGGAAGAATGGATTAGCTACCCATGCCTACATTCTAATGAGAGTAACTCTTTACCTCTTACATTATTTGATTGTCCCCCATACTTACCAAAAGAGGATGAATGTTATGTTCCTCTGGATTCTTTTGAAATATCTGCTATGGGTAAAACTTGTGATAATAGTTATGCTCCTGTTATCTATGATAATACTATATTTGTGCCTAACTTCGAAATGCATGGTACTAAAGAGTTTTGCTTAGAAATTTTTATGATAAAGCTCTATATGATGGTCCTATGTTGAATGATCAGTCATCTTATAATAAAATTGTTAAAAGTGGGTTTGAAGGTTTTAATCCCACTATTTTTGAGCTTGATAAAAATTATGTGTTTGAAGATCATGAAAAGCATACTTTATGTGATAGTTATATTGTTAAGTTTATTCATGAGGCTACTAAAAATTATTATGAGAGAGTAAAATATGGTTGTACAAGTTTTCATGGTACTGAAACACCTCTCTATGTGCTAAAAGTTTTGAAGTTGCTCTTATTTTATCTACCCGTTCTTATAACTATGTGCTTCTTTGATTTATTTTATTACAAGATTCATAGGAAGTGGGTTAGACTTAAATGTGTTTGGAATTTGCTTCTTGATGCTCTCTTTTACTTCAATTCATATTTCTTATGTGAGCGTCTTTCTATGCCTAACTTAAAGGCGTTAAAGAAAAATACTTCTTGGGAGACAATCCAATACTTTTCTTGAGTCTTGGAAGTTATTACTTCTATAATAACCTCTCATTATCCTTTTTGTTTGATTTTTGTGCCAATAATAACCTCTAATGAGAGGAAAGTAAGATTTGGGGAAGTGCTGTCCCGAAACAGATTTTTGTGCTCCACTGTAAATATTCTTGAAAAATCTTTATAAGTCGGATTTAGTTGTAATTTTCTGAATAAATTTCCCAGGTTGTTAGCTAACTTTTATTAGTTTAACACTTTTTCATTTGAGCAACAGAAGGTCTTCAAAAAAATCGGTTTTCACCTGCTGGTCTGTCTTGACAGATTTCTGCCATTATTTGCATTTGCCTCTTTATTGATTCCTTTTTGGGTTCTCTTTGGGAAATTGAGCTTTTTGAAGGAATTGCTACTTTAGCTTGTATTTCTAATGAAAGTTTTGCTATTTTAAAACTAAACCCCAAAGGTCTATTATCTTTTGAATGCACTAATATTGCTAATGAAGATTGTGTGAAGTTTTGTATGAAAGAAAATTTTTAGGTATAAGGAAAGAATGATGTTATGAGATGAAGAATGGACAAAATCTCAAGTTTGGGGATGCCACCCCATGTCACCCCAATAAATATTTAATATGTAACACCGCGGTTCTGAAAAGACCGAGGCTTCTATGTGACATGCCAATCCCTGGATCGGTTCATTGGCCCACAATAGAATAAGATGAATAACATAGCAAAATATTCGTGTATCATGAATAACGATGATCCAGAGTACCATTATTACAATAAAAGCTTAGCCCAAGGCTAGCTCAAATTATTCAGGTAGCAACATAAATAAGGTAAATCCTCCATTCTTCAAATTGCCCACAAGTGAACAAGTGCCGAGTGGAGTACCGTGGCCTATATCGATTACTCAGAATCGGAATAACCTGCAACATGAAACGTAGCAGCTCCAAAGGGTCAATACATGGAATATATGGCAAGTAGAGCTAGTAAAGAAGACAATAGTACTAACATCTACATGCATATTTGGCAAGTGGAGCTGTGTCTGGCTAGCATTTGCAAATACCTTTGTCCTACTTTCATAAACAGTTTTTGATTTTCTTTGAAAAGATCCCAATTAAGTTAACCCAACAACATTGAAACAATTATGAAATTAGAATGAGCGAGAAACATGTCATGGAATCAATATCAAGCAACTCAGTTGTCCATAACCGGGGACACGGCTAATCGATTAGTTTATACACCCTGCAGGGGTTAGTACACTTTACCCATGTGACTTGGCCAGCCCAGCTCGTACCATCACTCTCATTTTGGGTGATGATAGGGAGAAGACTAAGAACAGACCGTTCGGAAAGTAGCTCCCCAATCCCGACGCGCACCGGTCCAACCTACCAAAATTCTACATCTCTGGATACGCGGGTTCGGGTCACCACAACCTACTAAGTCCAACCAACCGCTCATTTCATTATTGGCACATGGTTGTACACGTAAGCTACCAAATAAAGAAGCCAATCAATTTCTCTCGATACCTGGGTGCCTTTCCGCAATGAAACCACCAAAATTATCAATACCATCACACCCAGGAGATTCATTGATTAAGTTGTTTTAGTTTTCACAAACCAATACTTTTAGAAACAAGTCTCAATGATGTAACCCAACCCTCGTTCAACATAGCATGGCTAAGCACATCTACCAACGGTGTTTCATCTACAAGGAGGGTCCTACCACATAATAGGATATAGCATAGCGATAGTATCATCCTACACATGCGTCTACAAAATACACGACAATGCATAGAAAATAGTAGGACAATATCATGAACAAAATAGCATCTACTTGCCTTGGTTGTAGCGGTCGGAAGAACAATCCACACACGAGCAAGTGTTGCACTCGTCACAATCTACACGATACAATTGCAATCATAAACAAACAATCCACAAACATATGCAACAAAGATGATGCATGAAAGCGTGCACGACAAGTGAATTGGTGCTACAGCTGCACCACATAATCCTATTCAATAATACTACTGATTGCATGCATGGAAAATAGTTTTAGCGCAAGGAAAACTATTATGCAAAATATAATGCTCAAAACTAGAGCTAGAACTCAAATAATTCACTACCGGTAGTATACTATTTGTAAAATCTTGGGAAAATTCTACAGTATAGGCATTGCTATTTAGGAACAGTACCAATTGGAATTACTCGAAAAGGAATTATGAAACTCCCGGAGTAATTAAAACACTGCAGAAAGCCACTAGACAGTTTCTGCAGAAGTTTTCACTGTAAGCCTAACTTTTTAATTCACGATCAGATTCCCCTCGTTCCACTGAATCCAGGGACATATCATACGCAATTTTTGGAGTTACAGATCTTTTTCTATGAATTAATTACTCCAAAAAGGCCATTAACTTATTTGATTAAACTGTACTAAATTTTGCTGCAAAAGTGTGAAACAATGGTACAGCAAGATTCTACACGACTTACTGAATCTACACATATTTTATTTGCAATTTTTGGCCCAGCGGTTTCATTTCTACGCAATTTACAAGTTTCTACCAAAATCTGTCAACTAAAACGATTAAAGAAATACCCAGTCAACTGTGTCTGTTGACTGGTCAACGCGGCTGCTGACTGGGCGTCTGACTAGTCAACGCCTGGGGCTGACCGGTCAACGGCTGATCTGGACCGCTGATCTGAAATCTAACGGCGGCTGCGGACTCACCGGAGACGAACGGCGGCGAGCTCGGGACGATGGCGGCGATCGGTTCCGGCGACGGCGTTTTTCCTGCGCGGAAGAAAAGCGGTCAGCGCTTGGATCAAGGTAGTCAACGTGACGGCGCGGCGGCGAGCAGCACGCAGCGCGAGGCGGCGCGTGCGGCGCGGGCGACGGCGGCGCGGGGCGCGTGCGGGGCTGCGCGCGGCGGCTGCGCTGCGGCGCGGGCTGGCGGAGGCGCGCGGGGCGGCTCGGCTGGCGGTGAAGTAGCAGCAGCGGCGCGCGGCTGCAGTCGCGGGCGAGCGCGCGCGGGGCGGGAGCGGAGCAGCGGCGCATCGTGGCGGGAGGCGGGGTGCTGCAGCGGCTGCTGCAGGCGGGGGCGGTCGCGTGGGGCAGGCGGGCGGCGGGAGCGGGCTCACCTGGCGGCGCGGCGGCGCGGAGGCCGAGGGGGAGGCGACGGCGGCGGGGTCCAGGAGGCGGCGGCGGCTCGGAGATCGAGGCGCAGGGGCGGACGCGCGGGTGGGTGCGGGAATCGAGGCAGGGCGGCGGCGGCCTCTTAAGTGGGGCCCCCTTGTGGGGTCCTACGCGGACACGGGCCGCGCGGTTGGAGGCGAACACGGCGAAGTCGGCGCCGATTTTCGATATTTTAATAAAACGGCCGTAACTTTCCCATACGAGCTCCGAATCGGGCGATTCTTGCTCCTAAATTTTTGTAAAATCGAGGGGAACAACCTAGGGTCAAGGGTTGAGTGAAACCACTAGGCTACAAGGGTGGACTACACTAGTCCTACTAATGCCTCCCGTAGGAGCCTCGTAGTAAAATAAAATAGGATTTTGAAAATAGCGTTTTGCCGGACCTTTTCAATCGATGGTTTTGCATGGAAAGGTATGATGCAATGATATGAAAGATATGCAGAACCAAATCTAAAATTTGGGATGTGACAAGACTAACCCCCTTAAGATGAATCTCGTCCCCGAGATTCGGCGCGGCTAGCAAATAGGTGTGGGTAGTCCTCTCGGATGTCATCCTCACGCTCCCAAGTGGCTTCCTCTTCGGTGTGGTGGCTCCACTGCACCTTGCAAAACCTGATTGTCTTGGTACGGGTAATCCTCTCCGCTGTCTCCAGAATCTTGACCGGCTTCTCCTCATAGGTCAAGTCATTCTCAAGCTGAACCTCCTCTAGCGGCACAGTGTCCCTCAATGGTGTATCTACCATCTCCGGATGGCACTTCTTCAGCCGTGACACGTGGAACACATTGTGAACAGCGGACAGAGCCTCTGGAAACTCCAACTGATAAGCAACTTCTCCTTTGCGTGCTAAGACCCGATACGGTCCAATGAACCGAGGTGCCAGCTTACCCTTAATTCCAAATCTCTTGATTCCATGAAGTGGCGACACTCTGAGGTATGCTCTATCACCTATCTCATACACCACTTCCTTGCGCTTGGCGTCAGCGTAGCTCTTCTGCCTTGATTGCGCTACCTTTAGCCTATCCCTAATCAAGGCGAACTTCTCCTCAGCGTCCTTGATCAAATCGGGTCCAAACAACTGACGTTCTCCTACTCCATCACATAGCAATGGTGTCTGGCACCGTTTCCCATACAGTACATCGAACGGTGACGTCTTGATGCTGGTTTGATAGCTGTTGTTGTAGGAAAACTCAGCATATGGCAAATTCTCATCCCAACTAGAACCATGAGCCAAGGCGCAAGCTCTCAGCATGTCCTCCAAAATCTGATTCACCCTCTCGGTCTGTCCATTAGTCTGTGGGTGAAACGCTGTGCTAAACTCCAATCTAGTACCAAGTGACTCGTGCAATTGGCGCCAGAAGTGTGAGGTAAATTGGGTGCCTCTATCAGATACGATACTCTTGGGAACTCCGTGTAGGCACACAATTCTGTCCATGTAAACCTTGGCCAACTTCGCACTTGTGTAGGTCGTCTTTACCGGTATAAAGTGGGCTACCTTGGTCAAATGGTCGACCACTACCCAAATAGAGTCATATCCTGACCTGGTCCTGGGCAATCCTGTGATAAAATCCATTCCCACTCTATCCCACTTCCATTCCGGCACGGGCAATGGTTGTAGCAATCCTGCTGGCTTCTGGTGTTCCGCTTTCACTCGGCTACATACATCACATAGGGCAATATGCTCCGCGATGTCTCCCTTCATGTTGTTCCACCAGAATCTGTCCTTTAGGTCCATGTACATCTTCGTATTGCCCGGATGTATGGAATACGGCGAGTCATGAGCTTCCTGCAGAATCAACTTCCTTATCTCCGGATCGTTGGGAACGCACAAACGATCTCCATACCACAGGGTACCTTGCTCATCCTCGCGGAATTCCTTTGCTCGACCCTCCTTCATCTTTTCCCTTATTTCATCTATCTCTTTGTCTCCCACTTGAGCCTTCCTGATTCTGTCCTGTAGTGTTGGTTGGACTTCCATTGTTGCCAAGTATCCTTCAGATACTACCTCCAGTCTAAGGTCCTTGAACTGCCTGCACAAATCCTCAGGCAATTCCCCAATTGTCAATCCATTGGCATAAACCTTCCGGCTCAGAGCATCTGCTACTACATTGGCCTTTCCTGGGTGGTATTGCAGATTCAAATCATAGTCCTTGATAAGTTCCAACCATCTCCTTTGTCTCATGTTCAGTTCCTTCTGTGTAAATATGTACTTCAGGCTCTTGTGGTCGGTGTACACATCACAGTGTTTTCCCATTAAATAATGCCTCCATACCTTGAGCGCATGAACCACTGACGCTAACTCCAAGTCGTGTGTGGGGTAATTCCGCTCATGGTGCTTGAGTTGTCGCGAGGCATAAGACACCACTCTCCCATATTGCATCAGCACACTCCCAAGTCCTTGTCGAGAGGCATCACAGTACACTTGGAAATCCTTCTGAAGATCAGGTAAACACAGAACATGTGCGGTTACTAGGCGACACTTCAGTTCCTGAAAGCTAGCTTCACACACATCCGTCCATTCAAACTTCCTCTCCTTCTTCAGAAGTTCAGTCATCGGCTTAGCAATCTTGGAAAAGTTTTCAATGAACCTCCTGTAGTATCCAGCAAGTCCCAAAAAGCTTCGAATCTCTCCCGCATTCTTGGGTGCTTCCCACTCAGTTACTGTAGTCACTTTGCTTGGATCAACAGCGACTCCTTCTCCTGACACTACGTGTCCAAGAAACCCAACAGTGTTAAGCCAGAATTCACACTTGCTGAATTTGGCATAAAGCTTGTGTTCCCTCAGCTTCTCCATAATCAGTCGCAGATGCTTCTCATGCTCAGCATCATCCTTGGAATATATCAGTATGTCATCAATAAACACCACCACGAACTTGTCCAAGTACTCCATAAATACCTTGTTCATCATGGTCATGAAATATGCCGGGGCATTCGTTAGTCCAAAAGACATAACCGTATACTCATATAAACCATATCTAGTGGTGAAGGCGGTTTTTGGTACGTCCTCCTCCCGGATTTTCAATTGAAAGTAGCCTGATGGCAGATCAATCTTGCTGAACACCTTCGCTCCTTCCAGTTGATCAAACAAATCATTTATGTTCGGAAGAGGGTACTTGTTCTTGATGGTTACTTCATTCAGCGAGCGATAGTCCACCACTAATCTCTTGCTGATGTCTTTCTTCTCCACAAACAGAACAGGTGCACCCCATGACGACGAACTGGGCTGAATGAATCCCTTGTCCAACTGCTCCTTCAGCTGTTTCTTCAATTCCTTCAGCTCATCCACATCCATCTTATATGGTCTCTTTGCTATAGGTCCTGTTCCCGGCATCAGGTCGATAAGAAACTCTACTTCCGGAAACACGTCAGGGTAATCCCTAATCACTGGCACAGTATCCATGCTAACCCCCTTAAGAGAATTCAGCCTACACCTTCCCGGTCGCACTGCCGACTTGAATCTAATTCTCTTACCATCCGGGGTTTTGAGTGAAACAGCTCGCTGTGCACAATCTATGTGTCCCTCATGCATAGACATCCAATCCATACCCAGAATAACGTCTAACCCCTGTGATTCCAACACTACTAGATGTGCAATGAAGTTGTGTGTTCCAATCCTCACGGTCAAGTTGCGGCATCCCGCGCTAGCTATCATATCTCCTCCAGGTGAACTCACTCTAATAGACCCTTTCATAGACTCAGTAGGTAGCTTATAATTATCCACAAATGCCCTTGATATGAATGAATGCGATGCACCAGTATCGAAAAGTATAAGTACAGGGTGAGTGTTGATTGGGAACTTACCAATCACAAGGTCAGGCTCATCTGGGATCTCCTCCACATTCATGTGGTTCACTGTGGCCTTCTCGTTGTTGGTTGGCTTCAGTCCTTTCCTCTCCGGACAGTTGTCAGCATAGTGTCCCTTCTGTTTACACTTGAAGCACGTCACCTCACTCAGATCCTTCTTCACAAAGCTGCGATCACGGTTGCGGTCATGTCCACCGTGTCCTCCAGAGTGGTGAGAGTGTCCTCCCTTGTGGTTGTGGTGGTTGCTCCTATGGTTGTCATGGCGATGCCCATCGCCTCCATGGTGGTGGAAGTCATGGCTCCCATGGTCACTTCCTCCATGCTTGGAGTATCCATCATATGAAGTGCGAGACTTGTGATGTGAACCAGAGTGATGATTGTTGCTCTTTCTCTTGCGGTTCTCCACCTGTTTGTGCTTCCCTTCCAAGATCCTGGCCTTGTCCATAAGCTCCTGGAAAGTGGGGCAATAAACCACCAGTAGCTGCACGGAAAGCTCATCACTAAGGCCATCCAGGAATCTCTCCCTCCTTTTTGCATTAGTGTCAACATCCTCAGGTGCATAACGGGACAGGTTGTTGAACTCCTCAATGTACTCAGCCACGGTGCGGTTGGTTTGGCGCAAGTTGTGGAACTCCTTCCTCTTCAGGCTCAGAACTCCTGAAGACACGTGGTTGGTCCTGAAACCTTCTTCAAACATTGCCCAAGTCACAGTATCCAGCGGGTGGGTGATCTGAAAAGTGTCCCACCAAGAAGCGGTTGGTCCCTCCAGTAGGTGAGCGGCAAACCTCACCTTCTCAGCATCAGTGCATCCAACAGTTACCAGATCCTTGTTGACTGAACGCAACCAGTCGAGAGCTACCATTGGTTCCGCTGCAGTAGAGAACTTAGCTGGCCTTAGCCTCAGAAATCTGGTGAGAGCATCTCCTTGAGGCTGATTGTTTCCATTGTTGTTGTTGTTCTGAGTTGTCATGAACTGAGTCATCACTTGGGTCAGCTGTGCCTGAGCTGCCATGAGCTGCTCCAACTCAATGGGTTGACGGCGGGGAGGCATCTGCGATTCAGCACAGGTAAGTTTAGAAAGAATCAACTACGACAATTGGATTCTACCCATGCATATGATCAATCAACAACAAACAATAGCAGACAATCATAAGCAAGCAACACATCAACAATCAAGTGATCCAGCAACATCCCAGGGGTTATCCTAGCAGTATATACCTACTGAAATAGTTTTACAAGAGTTGGCAATGGTTAACCAAACAGTTGATCAACTAAACAACAAAAACAGAAATCTGCCAGAACAGTCCAGCAGCGTTCACGAATTTTTCAGCCTGTCTTAAACTCATCAGAAAATTTAGCTGATTTTTGCACATATAGTACAGAGAGTTTCGCATCAGCCCTATTTTTTTAGATTTTTCCCAGTTACCATAAAAATATGAAAAATCGTACAGTACTGCTGTATCAGCAGAAAACTGCAGCGAAAATAACACAGATGTTAACCAAACTTGCCAGAACTCTTTCATAAAATTCGCACAAATAATTCCTGGGATATTGGAGTACACAAATAAGCAACTAATCACTCTTAAACTAACAGCAACTAAGTTTCACATCGATCGAGACTAATCCTAATGATTTTTCCTAACGAGGACTAATTGGTGGACTTCTAACTACTTCTTGAAGAGGTTGCGGTAGGTCCTTGCACTCATGCGTTGGCGCTTCGGTCCACGGTTCAACCATGGTGGCGGAGTATACACCTCTCCTGAATCATCACTTTAAATCTCAAACTCCACCTCTTCTGGATCCTCCTCTTCTTCTTCACTCTCAGCTGCAACTGCAACAGCTTCATCTCCTCCACCATCATCGTCTCCATCATCATCATCCTCGTCCTCATCATCATCATTCCCACTGTCATCATCATCATCATTGTTGCCACCATCTCCATTGTCATCATCAGAGGGTGGATTCAGCTGTGCTTGGAGAGCGGCAATCTGGGTTGTCATAGCTTCAATAGTTTGATCCCTTTCCTGGACGGTCCCTTGCAACTGTTGTATGTTCTGGGTGTTTTCCTGCACAGTACCATGAAGATGAGCTATGGTTGCATCTCTGGCTATCAGGGCGTTCTCCAGAACTCCCACAGCTTCATGCAAGGTGTCAATCTCCTGTCCTTGGACCACCATACCATTGCTAGCAAAATCTGCAATCTCCTTTATCATCATCACTTTCTCAGCTAGAGCTCCATTCTCCCTTTCCATGTCTTCTATGTGCCTCCGACGGGGCGGCATGTTGTTCCTGTCACCCGGGATAACCACAATGTGCCCATCTTCATCACGCCTCCCATAGTCACGGTAGGGTGAATCTGCTGGCAGTAGGTGTCGGACATGATGGCACTGGCGAGACAGGGCTTCATGTATGGCCAAGTTAATTCCAAGTCCCCAGTTGCAGTATGTCTTGGTGTAGATCAGGTGCACAGGGTTTGGCAAGGCGGCATCCCTGAAGATGAAGGTGGTGATCTCCCATGCATCCTCACCATATCCATAGGTGTACAGCCTTCTTCCCTTGAACATGGGCAGTGGCAATCCCAATGACTGCGAGAGCTGTGCTAACTGCCTTGCAAAGGGCCTTGGTGACTCCATGGTTGCATACTCAGTCCTGACTTCTCCCATCTATCAAGTAAAAGAGGAAAGTGTGAGAATAACATATGGTAAGAATTTACGAGGGTGAAAGGCATAAGGTGAAAGACAGAGTTAATATAGGCTTTAATAATTCTATGGCTTCCTAATCCAATCCTAGGTCACGATCCTACAGTCGACACACGGGCTCTGATACCATCTTGTAACACCGCGGTTCTGAAAAGACCGAGGCTTATATGTGACATGCCAATCCCTGGATCGGTTCATTGGCCCACAATAGAATAAGATGAATAACATAGCAAAATATCCGTGTATCATGAATAACGATGATCCAGAGTACCATTATTACAATAAAAGCTTAGCCCAAGGCTAGCTCAAATTATTCAGGTAGCAACATAAATAAGGTAAATCCTCCATTCTTCAAATTGCCCACAAGTGAACAAGTGCCGAGTGGAGTACCGTGGCCTATATCGATTACTCAGAATCGGAATAACCTGCAACATGAAACGTAGCAGCTCCGAAGGGTCAATACATGGAATGTATGGCAAGTAGAGCTAGTAAAGGAGACAATAGTACTAACATCTACATGCATATTTGGCAAGTGGAGCTGTGTCTGGCTAGCATTTGCAAATACCTTTGTCCTACTTTCATAAACAGTTTTTGATTTTCTTTGAAAAGATCCCAATTAAGTTAACCCAACAACATTGAAACAATTATGAAATTAGAATGAGCGAGAAACATGTCATGGAATCAATATCAAGCAACTCAGTTGTCCATAACCGGGGACACGGCTAATCGATTAGTTTATACACCCTGCAGGGGTTAGTACACTTTACCCATGTGACTTGGCCAGCCCAGCTCGTACCATCACTCTCATTTTGGGTGATGATAGGGAGAAGACCAAGAAGAGACCGTTCGGGAAGTAGCTCCCCAATCCCGACGCGCACCGGTCCAACCTACCAAAATTCTACATCTCTGGATACGCGGGTTCGGGTCACCACAACCTACTAAGTCCAACCAACCGCCCATTTCATTATTGGCACATGGTTGTACACGTAAGCTACCAAATAAAGAAGCCAATCAATTTCTCTCGATACCTGGGTGCCTTTCCGCAATGAAACCACCAAAATTATCAATACCATCACACCCAGGAGATTCATTGATTAAGTTGTTTTAGTTTTCACAAACCAATACTTTTAGAAACAAGTCTCAATGATGTAACCCAGCCCTCGTTCAACATAGCATGGCTAAGCACATCTACCAACGGTGTTTTATCTACAAGGAGGGTCCTACCACATAATAGGACATAGCATAGCGATAGTATCATCCTACACATGCGTCTACAAATACACGACAATGCATAGAAAATAGTAGGACAATATCATGAACAAAATAGCATCTACTTGCCTTGGTTGTAGCGGTCGGAAGAACAATCCACACACGAGCAAGCGTTGCACTCGTCACAATCTACACGATATAATTGCAATCATAAACAAACAATCCATAAACATATGCAACAAAGATGATGCATGAAAGCGTGCACGACAAGTGAATTGGTGCTACAGCTGCACCACATAATCCTATTCAATAATATTACTGATTGCATGCATGGAAAATAGTTTTAGCGCAAGGAAAACTATTATGCAAAATATAATGCTCAAAACTAGAGCTAGAATTCAAATAATTCACTACCGGTAGTATACTGTTTGTAAAATCTTGGGAAAATTCTACAGTATAGGCATTGCTATTTAGGAACAGTACCAATTGGAATTACTCGAAAAGGAATTATGAAACTTCCAGAGTAATTAAAACACTGCAGAAAGCCACTAGACAGTTTCTGCAGAAGTTTTCACTGTAAGCCTAACTTTTTAATTCACGATGAGATTCCCCTCGTTCCACTGAATCCAGGGACATATCATACGCAATTTTTGGAGTTACAGATCTTTTTCTACGAATTAATTACTCCAAAAAGGCCATTAACTTATTTGATTAAACTGTACTAAATCTTACTGCAAAAGTGTGAAACAATGGTACAACAAGATTCTACACGACTTACTGAATCTACACATATTTTATTTGCAATTTTTGGCCCATCGGTTTAATTTCTACGCAATTTACAAGTTTCTACCGAAATCTGTCAACTAAAACGATTAAAGAAATACCCAGTCAACTGTGTCTGTTGACTGGTCAACGTGGCTGCTGACTGGGCGCTGACTGGACGTCTGACTAGTCAACGCCTGGGGCTGACCGGTCAACGGGTGATCTGGATCGCTGATCTGAAATCTAACGGCGGCTGCGGACTCACCGGAGATGAACGGCGGCGAGCTCGGGACGATGGCGGCGATCGGTTCCGGCGACGGCGTTTTTCCTGCGTGGAAGAAAAGCGGTCAGCGCTCGGATCAAGGTAGTCAACGCGACGGCGCGGCGGCGAGCAGCACGCATCGCGAGGCGGCGCGGGCGACGGCGACGCAAGGCGGCGCGGGGCGCGTGCGGGGCGGCGCTGCGGCGCGGGCTGGCAGAGGCGCGCGGGGCGGCTCGGCTGGCGGTGCAGCAGCAGCAGCGGCGCGCGGCTGCAGGCGCGGGCGAGCGCGCGCGGGGCGGGCGCGGAGCAGCGGCGCAGCGCGGCGGGAGGCGGGCGGTGGCGCGGCGGCGGGGTGCTGCAGCGGCTGCTGCAGGCAGGGGCGGTCGCGCGGAGCAGGCGGGCGGCGGGAGCGGGCTCACCTGGCGGCGCGGAGGCCGAGGGGGAGGCGACGGCGGCGGGGTCCAGGAGGCGGAGGCGACTCGGAGATCGAGGCGCGGGGGCGGACGCGCGGGTGGGTGCGGGAATCGAGGCAGGGCGGCGGCGGCCTCTTAAGTGGGGCCCCCTCGTGGGGTCCTACGCGGACACGGGTCACGCGGTTGGAGGCGAACACGGCGAAGTCGACGCCGATTTTCGATATTTTAATAAAACGGCCGTAACTTTCCCATACGAGCTCCGAATCGGGCGATTCTTGCTCCTAAATTTTTGTAAAATCGAGGGGAACAACCTAGGGTCAAGGTTTGAGTGAAACCACTAGGCTACAAGGGTGGACTACACTAGTCCTACTAATGCCTCCCGTAGGAGCCTCGTAGTAAAATAAAATAGGATTTTGAAAATAGCGTTTTGCCGGACCTTTTCAATCGATGGTTTTGCATGGAAAGGTATGATGCAATGATATGAAAGATATGCAGAACCAAATATAAAATTTGGGATGTGACATAAGAGGTACAAGCGTCAAATCTTGGGGATGCCCAAGGTATCCCCTTCTTCATCAATAAAAATCCCAGGTCTTTCTAGACACTTCGTTTTTATTGTTTCATGCACAATTGTGTTGTTCTTGGAGCATCTTAGTTTTTATTTTTGGTTTTCGTTTGCTTAGTTTTCTTGAATAAAGTACTTGGACCCCCGCTTTCGCTGTGTTGTTTCAAATAAGTTGATTGGTGTTGGAAAGGAGTAGGAAGTTCTTGCTTATAGTAGTACACGAAGGTGCTTGCTTTGACTGTGAATTAGACTTTATCATGTCATGCTAGATGTTGTTTTGACCTTATGCTTAGTGATTATTGTTGTAGCATGACTTGTTCCAAACAATTAGTATTGTTTAATGTGCCTTGATAGAATCATGCGTTGTTTGAGCATACAAAAGCATGGTATTGTGGTATTCTCCTTTGATGTTTTGTTTGGGTTGACTTGGCACATGCTCACACTATGTTATGACTATGAACCAGTCACCTTAGCCTCTATGATCATTTAGTTTTTGACTTCTGGTACCACTTTATGCTTTGATTAGTAATGTTTTTTCTCTCTGCATGATTATGGACATTATTGCTCTCTTAGTTGGTCGCTCCCAGTCTTTTGCTAGCCTCCACTTGTATTGAGTAAGCTCTACTCATGCATCCAACTCCCAAGAAACCAAGTTATTCCAAAGTGTCCACTATAAATTCCTATGCATGGTGTGTTACACTATTCCAAGTATATTCTTGTTTTATCTACCTTCCAATTAAAAAAGTCACTTTGTTATGTGAAAAATTAGTGATTAAAGCTCTCACAAACTTAATGGCACACTTTATTTTTCTTTCCCCTAATAAACTTGAATCATTGTGTCATCTATGTTGTATATGCTTGCACTTATAAGTTGGGATTAGCAGAACCGTGCTGTCATGGGAAACACTTTCAACACTTGTAAATATCTACCTAGTTGATATCATGCTCTTTTGTTTATGGATGTCATCGGTGTGAAATGAAAGGGGAGCTTGCAAGTCCATGGAGTTATGTATATGTGTTAGAGAAACGCCTGGTCCGCTAGCCTAAGCCTAATCATGATGGAAACTTGCAGCATCACCATAGTGAGCAATCTATGAAGCATTCTTCTTATAAAAAACAGAATGAGAAAAAGAAAAAAAGATGAGAAAAGAGGAAAGAGAGAAAAAAGCACCATTTTTCCCATGGTAAATAAGAAGATTGCTAAGATGCTCATTGTCTGCTTGCCTTGTCATTTTGATATGGGATAGCTCCTGTATCATTGGGCAAGGGGTACCCCGTTGGCGGTTCTCTATGAAACACATGTACTTACTATGACAAGAACTTACCGGTGACTAAAATTGAGTAGCATGAGGAGCGGACCTCGTACTCAAGGGACATGAGATTGCCAACTTATACTTTGTCAAGCATATACTCCATATTTTGTTCACTTTAACCTTAATCACTTCAAGATGCTTATGATAGGGGCAATGAGAGCTGAAAGCTAACAAGTACCATAATTTTTGGAAGCACTTTATGAGACTTGAAATCCTTGCTCCCTATATGAAGGGCCTTTCTTCCACTTTTATATCGAGTCTCCACCTTCTATCTTTAGGCACCAATTAAGAGAGCATAGTTTCCATTCTTAGTTATATGTGCATTGTCCCAAAACTTATTGATTGATTCATATTGTTGATATTGCTTGTTCTTAAACTATTTGTATCTAGTCACCCTTATGAACTTTGAAGGTGTCCTATGCATTTATGCTACTCCATGAGGGACAAGCTGAATGCCACTATGCTATGTTTTATTTATGTGAAACAAACAAACGTCATTCAATGCATTGTTATTCATGAATCTTTGTTTGTATCCTTTCATGTTGTAGCATAGTTACTATGACTTATTGTTAGAACTTCATCTTTCATGCTCATGTTTAGAGTACTTTGATCCCAACTTTCAATGCTTGCAAATGGTTTGATCTTGATCGTGATGGTGCATGTCACCTAAAAAATTATTCTTTTTATCACTTACCTACTCGAGGACGAGCAGGAGTTAAGCTTGGGGATGCTTGATACGTCTAAAACGTATCTATAATTTTTGATGTTACATGCTTGTTTAGTATCCACTTTGCTTTGCTTTGTCTACACTTTGAGGTATTTTTATACGTTTTCTGGAACTAACCTATTAACAAGATGCCACACTGCTAGTTGCCTGTTTTCTATTATTTTTGGTTCCAGAAAAGCCAGAAAATGAATATTCTCGGAATTGGACAGGACAAAAGCCAAACTCAATATTTCACCGAGGAGAACACGGAACCAGAAGACAAGGCGGGGGAGGGCCACGAGGGGCCCACACCCGACCAGGCCTGGCCCGCGCCTGGGGGGTGCGGCCTCCTCGGGCACCCCCTCGGTATCCCCCTTCGCCTATAAGAAGCCCTCGATGCCAAAACCCTAATTACCCCGATCAGATCTCCACGAAACAGTCTGTAGCCGCCGCCACCATCGTCCCTAGATCGGGGGGATCTGAAGCTCTTCCCGGCACCTTGCCGGAGGGGAGAGATCATCCCAGAGGCCTTCTTCATCACCATGCCAGCTTCCGGTATGATGCGTGAGTAGTTCCACCTTGGACTATGGGTCCATACAGTAGCTATATGGTTGTTTCTCCTCCTTTGTGCTACCATGTTTAGATCTTGTGAGCTCCGTTCATGATCAAGATCATCTATTCGTAATCATGCATGTTGTGTTTGCGGGGATCCGATGGATATTGAGATTACTATGTCAGATTGATTAATGGTTCTATCTTATCGATTCTATCATGTGTGTGTTGTTTGAGATCTTGCATGCTCTTCGTTTCTAATAGCTATCTTGGCCAAGTAGATGCTAGTGACTCCAAGACGGAGTATTTATGCTCAATAGTGGGTTCATGCCTCTATTGAATCTAGGGAAGTGACAAAAATCTCTAAGGTTGTATATGTGCTTTTGCTACTAGGGAGAAAACAACGATCTTTTGTTCATGGAATAATTGTATTATTTACTTTACACACATTGCTTAAAGCAGTTATCCATTGCTTGCAACTTAATACTGGAGGGGGTTCGAATGATAACCTGAAGGTGGATTACTAGTCATAGATGAAGTTGGATGGCTGTCTATGTATATGTTGTAATACCCAATCAAATCTCATAGGATCATGAATGTCTAGTATTGCATTGTTATGCCTTGCTCTGTCCTGTCAATTGCCCCGCTGTAATTTGTTTACCTAGCATGTTATGTTATTTATCTCAAGGAGAACACCTCTAGTGAACTGTGGACCCCGGTCCAATCTTTACCATTGATACTTCAACCTCTGTTATTGTTTACTTTCTGTAAGCCACCATTACCTTCCACACCATACATTTAATCCTTTGTTTTCAACAAACCTGTGAGATTGACAACCTCACTGTTCGTTGGGGCAAAGTCTTGAGTTTGTGTTGTGCAGGTTTCCAAGTTGCTAGCAACACCTTTGAGTCGTTTCCTTCCTCCTACTGGTTCGATAACCTTGGTTTTTTACTGAGGGAAAACTTATTGTTGTACTCATTATACCTTCCTCTTGGGGTTTCCCAACGAAGCTCTTCAGTGATCCGAGCCGCATCAGATAGTATGTATCTAGTCTAATACAACTAGTGAAAGTAGAGTACCCATTCTATAGTCGTAAGTGTGGGAAATGATCTGCATAGGCTCCCATATTATATAATCTTATACTCTCCGGCGAACAATTTGCACGACGAATGGAGATAAGTGAAAAAGTCGGAAAGAATGACATCATATTATTTTAACCTGAGAATTACAACATCTATAATTATCATTTATCATTTAAAGTTAGGACATTTAGGTGCAACCACGAAGCTCCGTTTAGGCAAAGGGGGGCCCTTGCCCCCTTACATCTTTGCAACCACATAAAATTAGCTGTGGTATGTAGAGTATTAAAATAATAATTATTTTTTCAAATGACCCTAATAAATTGTTAACAAAACTAGCACTGTGTACAAATTTGTCTATGAATAAATCTTTTCCATGAACTTTATTGCTTATGCTCGTTTGTTCCATGCCAATTTCAAGAGTAGTAGATATAGTGGCAAAATTTAGCGATATAGCGCCCACCTCTTTCTTAGCTTTTCGTGCTCTACTCAACCGTTTAATTTTCTTGAACACATGGGAAGGGCAAATAATTTTATGTGTTGCTAAACCAGAGTACATACAATAGTTACATGGGCGTCGAGCCAAACTATGCTACTAGGCCCGAAGAGGCCTAAATATAAAGACAATATAGACAAGATATACTACTAACCTATTTATTGCGAGTCGGGTAAATCTTTATAGTATGCTTTGAGTATTGAAAACTTTTTATCCTCCGATGAAGTAAAATAAAGATAATTTATCAAAAAAGTGTACTTCTTTAAACTCATTTTCATGAAACTAGCCATAATGAGTGTGCTTTTTTTGTTACTTAGGATGGTTTAATCGTAACAATGTTTTAGAATATTAGTTATTGTGTTATCTAATTACATTTTTATGTATTTAACTTAAAAGCATGATTATACTAAATTCAAATTGTATCTTGTAATAAAAATCTTCTTGATCTATATTTTAATGGTTGGATAAATTATTTAGTGTATACATATGTGTTTGTGGGTATGCATGTGTGTTCGCGTATAGATCTTTGATATCCTCATTATTATTATTATATTGATATTTAAAGTGCATAGTAAAACAAATATCTTGGTAGTGATTCTTGTGTATTATTAGGTAAGTGTAATTATAGAGACCTATAGAGCTGAATCGTTATCAAATCTGTAGGTGTGTATTACAAGTCTGGTATTAAAAGTGCATCTATTCTTGTAATCATCAAGAAGCATACATCGATGTATTAGGTCCGACTTTGCATACATATGGATCGAGTGCACTTGGTTTCATGTGGTGTATACTTGTTCTTTCTAGTTTTCCCAATACAATTTTGTGCACGGGAGTTAACCATGGGAATATACTTAACTTATATTTATGTACAACTTTTAGGGTGTCCATAAGCTAGAGATATACTAGCATCTTAACTAAACTCACTATCATCGATTGAAATGTGTTTGTTCATATATTGTAATCTCATTGGTTCTTGGCATAGACCATCCTATCCAAATTGGGCATTTTTTTATATGTTCCATAAATTTTTGTATCTAAGGGATAATAATATAGTTGTTATAGTGTAATAATTTATTTTGAACCTCCTTCTCTTAAATCTGGGGTAGTCGCCATGTTTCCTTGGCCTATGTGCTGGCCCTGGTTACATATTTCTTCTCTACTAGACGGTAATCTTATTTCAAATAATCAGATTTATTATTTTGTTTGTTTACTTCTAGAAAACAAAATTGTATGCAAACAAGTGTTGGATATTGTTAACTGGGCTAGCTATTGGTTGAGCTCAAATGGCCCACTCGTTGGGATCTCATCAATTATCTCAAATGGATTTTAGGTTGGATCATTTGTCTATACTTGTAGGCTTGTAGCCATGGTTGATTTTTATTTTCTTCATTTTAATTTGTAACATATTACTAATTTGTGGCTCTCTGTCAGTTATCATTATCATGTTAATTGACATCTTCCTCTCAATTATTTAGACATATCAATGGTTAGTGTTATGAGCGATGAGTTCTTTCATTAGGCGATGTCTTCCAAACATAGTTTAAATATCCGAACCAGAAAAAACGAAACATGAGACCTTGTCGGTTCGTCAAGCGCACTGCATAGTTCTGCATATATGTTTATCTATTTATTGTAATATTTATATTATTTTATAGCTTTAAAAACCCTACAGTCTACCAATGGCCCGACCAGTAAAAACCCCGACCGACAGACTCACCAATTCGATCACCGGTCTATTTTTTAAACTATGCATCCAACTGGCTCCTCTATTCGAAACCTCGTTGTCAATAACTAGGACCTCTTTTATCTGTTAGATTAATAAATTGAAAGAAATAGGATTTCAATGTCTTTAGATCTCAAATCTTTCATGATTGAAACTATCGTTTGTTTGCACCCAACGAAGAAGACAGAGAGGCCATGCCAATAGAAGATTTCATACGACAAAAAAAGGAATTATGGAAGTAGTAGATTACAATGTCTTTAAATCTTAAACATGCGTGGTTGAAACTATTGCACCAAATAAAGAACACGTAAATGTTGCGTCAATAGAAAATTTTCATACAAAGGGCAATAAAAAATGAACCCTTACGAAAATATAGTATGAAATGTATCTAACGAATCAAATACTCGCACACAAAAAGTAAAATCTCAAGTACAAAAATCAAAAGAACCGTGTTTCTAAAATAAAAAGGGAAGAAGTAGAACTTAGTTGTAATCTTTCAAGAAATAGAGGATTTATATACAGATACTATCTCCGTCCTGAAAAGATGTCGCAAATTTGACAAAAAATAAATATATCTATTTACTAAACAGTGCATAGATACATTTAAATCTAGACAAATCTACATCCTTTTGAGGACGAATGAAGTAGTAAATTTATGAGAATCCAATATATATAATTGTCTTCTTTCACACAACGATAGGGCACTTAGGTCTAGTGGCGGATCCAAGAATTATTCAAAGTCTGGGCAAACAGTGTATTTTAAGACTAATGCTACTATTTTTTAATCAAATTGCTATAAAATTAGGCTTGTCGGCCAGTCGGAAGCCTGGGCGCATGCCCAGACTTAGGGATGGCTAGGTTCGCCTATGCTTAGGGCATTTACAATAGTTGATAAGATAGTATTCTCTTAGACATGTCATATAATTTTGACATGACAATAAAACACGATATAAGTCTTATCTTTAGAGACATGTATCCCTAAATATGTGTTGAGACATATCATTGCTAATAAAAGGTAAACTCTTTTTTCCCTCTCTCGTCCAACTCAGAAATTATTCTACGCGACATTGCTAAGATAAAACTATTATACATGTCTTTAGTTAGCTGCAACTTATAACAACGCAGTAGTTGTTTATACTAGTGCTTATTATCTGAACACATACACGCATAATCGTCACGAAGAAATGGTTGAGAATGGGCTGTCATGATTAAGCACTCCGCACAGTTTGGCTAGGTTAAACAACCAGCTTACTTTTTCTCACAGTGCGTTTCTTCTCCTGGAGTTGATAGCATAAAACTACCATTTTGTATGTTAATTTTTCTAATTCATACTATTCGTCTTCGAAATCGCATAAAACTACCACATTGGATTTTGATTGTCGCAAAAAAAACTAATCGCTGTCTAAACACGAATTGACACGGTTTAAAACGGGAAGGCCCACCCGCCAGGCTGACGTGGTAGCGCGACACGGCGTACCGTCTGCCGTTTAGCATGTAGGTCCTTAAGTTTTGACAGAAAATTACGCAGAAGTCCCTAGCACTATTAAAACCTTCATAACTTTTGAATACGAATTCAAATGGAAAAAGTTTAAATACGAAAAGTGCTCAGAATTGTTTGATTTTTTTTACAAACTTTATTTATCATTTTATATAATTAAAATATGCAAAAAATATAAAAAATATTTTATTAATTATAATAAATTATTTTACTAATTATACAAAAACTTTGGAAATTCATAACTTTAACTATATAACTCCAAATAATATAAATAATATGCCTAAATTTATTAAAAAATCCAAGGAATCCATTTATTATATTTATAATACATAAATTATATCCGTCCCTCTCGGATATTATGATTATGCAAGTAATCATAATTATAAACGTATCGTTTTATTTATTCTTGCGTATTTGTAGATGCACTAGAAATATGCAAATTTGCACTAGAAATATACAAGTAATCCACCAACTGATCCGACAACAACACCTAGCTACGTACATACGTATACCTGGACTGATGATCGATCTCGGAGCTGCACGTGAACAACTCCCAATCGCCTTCATTCATACATACACGCACACCTAACGTGTCCTGCTGCATCAGATTATTGCACCCATAAACACACACACACAACACTACACCCCATACACAAGAAATATGCACACAAATATGCACTAGAAATATGCACTAGAAACTTGCATAAAAATGTGCGCCGCATGTGCTTACGCGCGCGAATGCCTGATCAACCAAGCCACATGCACCGCCGACAATCGATTAAAATACTATTATGTTTTCCTAATTAATCAGCTAGTAATTATATGAGATCCCATTTGGATCCAGTCGTCGCTGCTGCCGCCGGCCCTAATCGCGGTGGCGGTGGGCCTAACTGCCGAATGTGGCTGGGGGCGGTGCGTCGGAGGAGGATGCCGGAGCTGCTAGGCGGCGGCGACGGAGGCTGAAGAGCGGGACCTGGGCGGCGTCCCTCGGTCGGGTGGAGGCAATGGCTCCTTGTGGTGGCGATCTGGTGGAGGAGGTGTCGGTGATGGGATTCCGTTGGAAGACCTAGATCGGCTCTCTAACCCTAATTGCCTGCTCGGTCCGTTCTTTGCATATGCAAGAATATGTATATTTCTAGTGCATATTTGCATATTTCTAGTGCATCTATAAATATGCAAGAATAAATAAAATGACACATATTTATTATTATGATTACTTGCATAATCAAAATATACGAGAGGAACGGATATGATTCATACATTATAAATATAAGAAATGGATTCCTTGGATTTTCTAATAAATTTAGACATATTATTTATATTATTTGGAGTTATATAGTTAAATTTATGAATTTCCAAATTTTTTGTATAATTAATAAAATAATTTTATAATTAATACAATAATTTTTATATTTTTGCATATTTTAATTATATAAAATAATAAATAAAGTTTGAAAAAAATTCAAACAATTTCGAGCACTTTTCTTATTTAAACTTTTCCATTTGAATTCGTATTCAAATGTTATGAAGGTTTTAATAGTGTCAGGGACTTCTCCGCAATTTTCTGTCAAAATTTGAGGACCTGCGTGCAAAACAACAGACGGTACGCCGTCTCGCGCTGCCACGTCAGCCTGACGGGTGGGCCCGCCCATCTTAAACCGTGTCAATTCGTGTTTAGACAGCGATCAGTCCTTTTTGCGACAATCGATCCAATGTGGTAGTTTTATGCGATTTCAAAGGCCAGTGGTATAAATTGGAAAAATCGACATATAAAATGGTAGTTTTATGCTATAAACTTCTAATCCTAACTCATGTGCCGGCCTTAGTGATGCAATGCTCTGCGCTGCCGGCTTCACTAGGCCTACCTCACAATCTAACCCAATCTAATCTAATCTAATTAAGCCGATTGAGCTTGCTTTTCGGTGAAGGAATTAAGCCTCGGCCCGAGGAGTGGACGTAGAGTCACACATCACTCGCCAATTCAAACTCTCGTTTGACTGAATTTAGGTAACAGAGTGGACGTAATATACTTCTTCTTCCTGTGTGTTGTATGTACGTCACTCCTGCCAGTGGACGATGATGAAGGCGTATGTATGTATGTATATGTAATGGAGTGCGTGTAGGTGCAAAGGAGGGATCGAGCGAGTGGGTGTCAGCTCGACATTGGCTGGCAATAATGGCCCTCCCACGGGCGGGGAGGAAGCTCCATCGATGGCTCCTGTTTTTCCAGCCGAGCTGACCTTGGAGCACACCAAACCTGGGCACTACAGCATACCCCGTGTTGTGCTCTGTTCTGCATGCCAGGGTGTGTGAGCCAACAAGCATCTGACAAGTTGCCTGCTTGCTTGCTTGCTAGGAGTACTAGACGGCGGTATGATACTGTGCATGATTGCCTGCCTCTGAGTCAGTGGAAACCTTTTTTCCTACGACACCGAAGCTCCGCCGCGGAGAAAACTATTTGGGGTCGTGCGGCTGCTGGCCTGCCAGCGTCCGCAGCACCGAGAAGACGAAGACGAACGGAGACGTGGCCTTCGCCGTTGTAACTGCCTCGGTGAATTACGCTCCTAGTTACAAGCCTAGACGAGCGGAAATGGTTAAAATAGTACGGTGGGGCCCAAATGCCACTCACAGTTAGACCTTTCGGCCGTCCTAACCATTTCCAAACATCGGGACAAGAACGGGCGGCGTAATCGGCAGGCGAAGGGATCAACTACATACACAAATGAGTATGTATGCAAGCCACCATACAACAGTCCTCAGAGCCATTCCATCTAAAAGAAATAAAAATATTGCAACGCCATACGGCAAGATCCAAATATCCTAGATAGATATATAGTTTAGGATATCTCCTCATACATCAAACATCAGAGTATCAGGCGGAAGCGGAAAACAAGATCCGAGTACGGATAAGAAGCAAAACGGCATAAGATGCCCCATAAATAAACACATCCCGCCCACAGATATCACGGATCCCCGTTCCCGGAATCTCTACACCGAATGATCGTTGCCCACATCGTCCGTCTCCTCCACCCAGTATCCATCTCGTGAGTGTACCTGTTCATCTGAATCAAATAATTTATCGTGTGAGACCCTAGGGGTACTCAGCAAGTCTTTATGCCTCTAAAGGGGACACAACCTGGGTGACGCAATTGCAGCAAAAGATAATACCTAACAATTCTATAGATACTCGCTAACCATCCGCCTAACCAAAGATAGACGGATGTCCGTGAATTAATAACAACAGTTATAACAGTAATATTAACAGATCCATCCTCCTCCTCGCTTACCAACGAGGAAGCGGACGAACAACCCCATCCGTTGGCAGTTTTATTATCCATTCCATGAGTGTTGCACTATTTACTAGTCAGTTACTTAGTCAAATTAAAGCGGTACTTTAGTTATACTTATCTATGATCGAGAAACTGTGCTCCAAGTCGTCCATAACCGCGGACACGGCTTTCAGAAAGTTTTACCCTGCAGGGGTGCACAAATAGCAACACACACTCGATCAACCTCGGAAAAACCAAATCAAAACCCAACGAGGCATTCACGACAAAGCGATCACAGGATTCAGAAATATTTCAGGGGGCCACCCCATTAAGCTACCCGCAACGAAGTTGGCCGGCTCCGAGACGGACTCAAGGTTTGCGTCAATGGCTGTAAACGACTGGGAACCCGAAAGTGTGACTGGGCTTGTCGATACCGCGAAAACACTCCGCTTACCTAAACAGTACAGGTGCATTCCTCGCACAATCTTAAATTAAGCAGTAAAGCATGGCATAAGTACAGGATAGTAATAAAGCCCCAAACTACTTTGTGGCCCCAAGAAATAAGAATGAATCAAGCTCTGGCTCAGGGGGGTCTCATAAGCCTCCCGGATGTGGATAGCGCGAATATTCAAGGAACAGGAATCAAGTACTCGGGGTCCTACGGGACACAAGTGAGCATGAAAAACCAAATAGCAGATATTGCTCACCGGTGCCACTTTCATTAGTTATCCCATCACTACTCAGGTTAAGTTGTATAGGTACCTCGTTATCCATCAGACACTCACATACCCTACACATGCTGTTCTACGACTCGCATGGCTCAAACAACTCCTATAGTAATGGCTCATGGGATGGAGGAACAAGCTTCGGTGGGGTTTAAAAGTAAAGGCTATGCAATACTTGGGATTCAGTTTAATGCAATCGCGACTCAATGATGCAAGAATAAGATAGAGGCAATAGGTACTATATGGATACAAGCATGTGGTAGTGCTTGCCTGGCGGCTCAGTTGAAGCGAGAGAAGGATCTGGGTAGTGCTCCTGGTTTTCTTGATATATCCCCTGCTCAGCGTCTATTCGAAGAAGAACCAAACAAACAAGGGCCAACATAAATAAAGTGCACAAGTATATGAATAAGATGCGACAAGCAAACAATCATGCCATGATGAATGATGCACAATTTGCATGGCAATAAAGTAGCATGGCATGGGTGAGGTGTGGAATACAAGAATAAGCATTTTATTGAGTTTTGGTCATATTTTATTCTCGAATAAGTTGCTGTAATCTTTATATTTATATGATGCATGCTGCAAAATAGAACATGGAATGCATAAACAGAAAGGTCTCGTCGAGCTGATCGATTTAGACATATCATTTGTTAAATTTGGAGTTTTAAAACAAAAGTTATTAATTAATTAAGGAAAAAGGGCATTTTATTGTAATTTTAATCAACTTGAACTTTTAAGTGTTCAAAATATATTTTGGATGGAAGATTTGAATTCCTCACATTTTTCTGATTCAAAAACATATATTATTTATATTATTTGAAATTATAATTTATAAGATATTTAAAAACAGATTTAAATTTGAATTTAAAACAAATTTTGAAAAGTTTGATTTAAAACAGAAAACAGAAATCCTTTTCTCACTCGCGCAGATCTAGCCACCGACAATGACAAGTGGGCCACATGCTGACTGGGTGACACAGTGGCAGAACAGGTTTTTCTCACCACGTCGCTTCCTAGTCGCTGCGACTGACGGGTGGGGCCACGGTAACCTCAGGACCACACGCGGGCGCGCCAGCGGGGACGTGCCACGTGGGGAAGCCCGGGAGCGCGGGTTAAGGCTAAGGTTCTACGGGGGGCTCTTTGTAAAAGGCCAGGGAGGCTGACTGGTGGGCTCTGCGTACCGCGGGTTGAGACGAAAACAAAAGGAGGGGCTAACTGCAAAAAGGCACCCGTACTGTGGATCTTCTCCACCGATCGAACGATCGGTGCGCGACCGACGCAGGCGCGGCGCGGGGCGGGGATCGAACCTAGGTCGCGGGCGTGCGCGCTGAGGGGCGGAACCAGCGCGGCTGGCGTTCGGAAGGTGACGGGAGGGCGGCTGGCGGCTAGTTGAGGCTACGCGCGTCGCAGGGCGTGCAGACACCAGCGTCTGGCGGTGCACTGAGGGCGTTCGACAAAACGAACTACGGATCTAGACGGCGACAGCGAGGCGGAGCATGTCAGGGAGGTCAAGGCGCTCACCGCGGGTTGATAGTTGTGGTCGGATCATGCAGGGGGGCGACGAAGCGGCGAGGACGCAGGCGGACCGGAGTTAGGGTTTTGGCTCGGTGTCGATGGTGTGCAGCAGGTGTACAGGCCTTCTCCTCCTCGCTGGCGGGGTCCAGGATGAAGCAGAGGTACTCCTCGGTCCCTTCGGTCACCTCCACGACGTGCTCACCGGCTGGATCGACGGGGCAACGCGGTGCTGGCGGTGATCGGCGTCGGCCGTTGGTGGTCAGAGAGGAGGAAGGAGGAGGGGAGGCTGGCTCGGGACAGATCTGGGCGAGGCCAGAGGAGGCGGGAGAGGGAGGTAGATAGCAGAGGGAGAGGGGAGGGTGCCGTGGGGAAAGGTGGAGGAAAAGGTGGTCTCGGCCACCTTTTTCTTCTTCCTCTCCTCACGTGCTCGGGCAGGGCAGGGCGAGGTGGTGATGGGGGCTGCCAGGTGGGGACGGCAGGGACGGTGGAGGAGGGGACTGGCTCGGGTGCCCCTTGGCAGGGAGAGAAGAGAGGGGAGGCTCGGTTAGGAGCTAGGTTAGGCATGGGCTCGGTTAGGGTGTAGGAGAAGGGTGGGGTGAGGTAGATGGGTGGCTAGGTGGGGCCTGATGGCAGGGAGAGGGGCACTCCTCGGCTTGGTGAGAGGATGAGATGAGAGAGAGATGAGGTAGGGTGTAACTAGGGTGAGATGAGGGGTTAGGTTTAGGGTTTGGGGTTAGCTAGGTTAGAGAGAGGAGAGAGAGAGAGGGGGCTTAGGGTTAGATACTTGCATGCATCTAGCTAGATCATACAAAAAGGGGTGGGAGAGGTGTAGGGTTTAGATTAGGTTTAGGTTTTGGAGAAAGAATTAGAGAGAGAGGGTAATGGTGGTGGCTTTTTAGCAAGACCCATTAGATCAAGCCAAAGGAGTGGTAGAGAGGGAGATGGATGGTTCACTCAAAAATTCAGATAAAATCCAAAAGACTAGAATGTGGTGGTACTTGCATGGCCCATGCAAAATAATTAATGCCATGTGTATTCTTGTGAAAACAATAATATTAACATGGCATTATTCTGATGCATTTCCAAAAGTGGAATAAAACCAAGCAAAAGAATTTATAGAAGTAGATCCATCCTATCTCCCATGAGTTAGATTAAATACCAAAAGAAAATAAAATACAAGCTCATGGATAATGGGATGGTGAAATTATAAAGTGGTGAAAAGAAAGGGTGGTGGAGTAGAATAAAAGATATGCCCCAACTCAACTTGGGCACTACACATTATATCAATAACCAAATACAATATCAAGAGGCAAATACAATTAATGATGCATATGAGAGAAGAACCAAAACAAAAGGGTTTTATATGATGCTCAAATGCAAGGTGGCATGATGACATGAGCATGATATAATTATGATGCAACAATTATATGTAGGAAGTAACATTATATTACTAGACCAAGTAGCATTACAATTGTTAGACAATTGGGATGCTACAGCCGTGTGATCTCCCTCCAAATAACTAATGCTACAGTGGGAGGTCTATCATGGATCTATCCTTTTTGATTCTATATATAAGCGAATATCTGGGTGGATCAAAGACGACCAGCAAGTACACACGGGTCAACATGCCGCGCGTACAACTTGCGACGCAAAGCTACAAAAGGTGGCGCACTAGCTATAGATCCTAACCGTCGTGCTAGTGCTGATTAGGCTTTCTAACCTGATTGCTGACGAGGAGAACTGTCATGGGCTCATGGCCATTACCTGAATCCAACCGTCGAGATAGTATCATAGAAGCCGTGCGTGTATCGTGACTAGGCTAAGCATGGATCGATCCCATTCCACGGTATCCGCATTTCCTCATAATTTCCTTGATCAGCATATCGCGTTAATCACGGATGGACCGCGCCACCCCATAGTCTTGGTAAAGGAGGGTATCAGGGCCATTAACTCCCATAATCAAAACCATAAACACCCTCCTTTTGTGTTGTTGTTGTTGACAGGACATATGCCATTGCAAACTTGCATTTGGCCTTGGGGCTAGCTTAATGCTGACGCGAGCTTTGGTGTCATGGATTCCTCTATGAATTGAATGGCTAGTTTTTTCTTCCAAAAGTTTATTCCATATTTTTTTTCAACATTTCTGACGTATTTTACCCCGTTTTCAACTTAATTAGTACCATCTTGTAACCTCGAGCTTGGGATCTATGCCAGGATTTACACCCCTATTTTCAAACGTGTACCAGGTCTCTTGCCCCCTAAATCAAATTTCGCCGGGTTACCTAATAAGTTCCACTATCACGTGTCATTCCACATCAAATATGCGACGGAGCAACATCAATCGACCAACGACGCTTCTTTTGTACACAAGTTTCAGCGGCATGGCACTGCCACATAGGACTAACTCTAGGTCTAGATGGTCAAAATAGGCGAAAATATTTTTTACATGTGAAACATGGAACACCATTTTCAAAATACTAGAAGGTAAAAGGTGGCGGGGATTAAAATAAGGGATAATACCCGCCACATAGATCAAAATAAGAGGTACAAAGTGGAATTTAGTTATTTTTCAGATTTGTTGTCCGGCTAACTAACTTTGCCTATTTTCACACGAACTCATCCACGAACACAGATTATAAACAAATTTTCACGACGACAAAGCTCAACAATGTAAGATAAAAATCGCACTAAAAATACTTGGATAATAAGAAAAGAAAAAGCAAAGAGGACTTCAAGCTAAAAGGTGGCGGGGATAAAATAAAGGATAATCCTTGCCACATAGATCAAAATAAGAGTTAAAAGTGGAATTTAATTATTTTCAAGATTTGTTGTCTGGCTAACTAACTTTGCCTATTTTCGCATGAACTCATCCACAGACACAGATTATAAACAAATTTTCACAAAGACAAAGCTCAACAATGTAAGATAAAAATCGCACTAAAAATGCTTGGATAATAAGAAAAGAAAAGACAAAGAGAACTTAAGCTAGTACTATAGGGGAGCAAACACACGGCCACGAGCCTGCGCATCTCAGCTCCTATATTCTTCAGGAACCCAAAACCCAAAAGAAGAAAACAAACCAAGGGGGAAAAGAGAAGAGAATCCAGTTTCCAGTTTTTATACTGTTTTCCCCGTCTCTCTCTCTCTCTCTCTCTCTCTCTCTCCTCGCCCGGGCTGTTTCTCTCTCTCCCTCTTCATCCCCTCCCTCTCCGCCGCATCCCCGTCTCCCCCACCCCCGCTGCCCTCTCCAAACCCTAACCCTAAACCCCACCCGCGCCTCCTCCCAATCTCTGCCCGGCGCCCACCCGTCCCCGGCGGCCGGATTCGGATTTGCCACCCCGGGCCGATTCGATCGATGTAGGCGGCGAGCCTCGCTGCCCACCCCGTACAACACGAGACGCGCCCCCGCCCCCCGAGATGGCTTCGGGGTGACCAGGCGGACGAGAGACTAGCAGAGGGACCCTCTAGGCGTAGATGGCATTGGGAGATCTCATGGCGTCCAGGCTCGTGCACTCGTCTTCTTCCTCTTCATCGTCCTCGCTGCCCACGCCCTCCTTGGCGGCGGCGGTGAGCCTCCAGGCGGACCGCGTGGATGGCGAGCTCCCTGCCGCTAACGGGCCGGGGCCGCGGAGGGACGACGCTGGCGAGCCCGAGGAGCACGAGGATGAGGGGAAGGCAGCGGCGCTCCTGGCCTGCCTGCCCCAAGCGGTGGTTCTGTGCGAGCAGCGGCATGACGGATTCGATGAGGCTGCTGCCGCGGCCGCCGGGCCGTCGACCAGCGGCCCCGTCTCCAAGTGGCGGCCAAAGGACCGGGTAATGGATGTAGCTGTTGCCTCCTAGCCCTGTTGTTGATAATCTATTTCTCAGATTCGCCACGGTTGGGCCTCAGGGCATGTTCATGAGGTTACAGTTCATAGCGCGGGTAGTCGAATGAGGGTAGCTGCTGTCTGGCTTAAGTGTATACGCGGCGAATGTAGTAGTATCTCTTATCATGTTTTCACTTACGGGCTATTTCTAAAATATAATGGGTAATGTGATAAAACTTTTGGTGTTGTCATGGTTTATATAGTCTTGACAGCTGGTTAACCAACTGGCTGTCCAGACTAGAGCATGATTATTATTGTTAGCTGCAAATCGATGCCATTCTCCTCCCAAATGCTTGGAGATGTTGATGCTGTTTTGCGTTATTGCGCTGTCTGCTGCTTTGTTAATTAATGCAAAAGGGAACCGTTATCGTTGCTGCTATGTTATCGTAATCATGCTTATTCGTCGACTAATTAACTGCTGCACGAGATTGCTACAAGTAAATCCAGCACGAAGATCACCAGCGTGTCTATAATTAATGGTTCTATACAAAAATTCAAATAGGCACGTGCGGAGTTACACCATTACTATGTCTTTCTTAGCAGAGCACATCCTTGTATGATGACCATTCTGGCCTACCCACTTTTAGGAAATTTACTGTAATTGTTTGTAGCTGTTTGGTATCATGTGGGTAAAATAGATACTTAGTGTGGGTGTTTTACCTGTGGTGAAACTAAGTAGGGAGCAGGGCGATGGTCAAAATCTGGATCACCGTAGTAAAATTTTTTCAAGGAAAAGTTGTCTAACGAATGCACACGTGTCACTGATTGTCTTAAGAAATTCCATTTTTGAGAATTGGGCATTTGACTGCGAGGACACATTTATTTATGGGATCCCACATTGGCAATGCCATCAATTTTGAATTATATGGTGTTACAACTAATGACAATACGAGGAAGATGACTTGGATGATTAAGATGAGGCTGCCATGCTTGAACACAATTTAACATTACTGCCCTTGAAATTTCCCACGGGACAATTTTAAGAGTTGAGGTTTCGCTGATTGTTTCTGCACAAGAGTAGATGTTCACCTTCCTAGTTATTGTACTCTTTATAAGATCTTCGTAGGAGTTGATCTATAGTAAGCTACCTGTCCCTTTCATACAAATTAACTCTCTGGCAGGTTTGCTGATTGTGTTTATTTGTCTGGACTAGAGCATTGTCATTAACTTTATTAACCACGTGTCAATTCCATGAGCTTTGTAAAAAGGATTATGCTAAATTATTATGTTGTTAGCAAGGAGATATGACATATTTATTTATATATATAAATTTTAACACAGCTATAGTTTTTTTTTGTAGAACTAGCTAATGCTAATGAATAAATAGCTTTACTATTGCAATTCGTTGTCTAGTTTGGCCAGAGTATTGCTCTGCATTAGTCATACCTTCCTGATTGTTCCTTTTGGCTGTTTTAGTATTTATTTCTACTCTTCATCTATTAAACCTTTGGATGGTGTTATTTTCATAAACTGCTCACATTTTGTATATGCTATATTCTAATAGTTGTCTTGGTTGCAGATGAAGACTGGATGTGTTGCACTTGTATTATGTTTAAACATTAGCGTTGATCCGCCGGATGTAATTAAAATTTCCCCTTGTGCAAGAATGGAGTGTTGGATAGGTAAACATCTGGTCATGTGTGTATGTTTATCCAAAATTCTAATGAGCCAAGAGAAATTTTTTAATCTTCAATTGGTGACTTTTTCGTGTTCACTAGTTATAACACATTTAGTTTTTTATATCAATAATTATCACTTCTTTCACCATTTCACAGAAAATGCTTTTCTTCTATTTCGCATTTCTGAATGCCAGACAAGGTTATATTGATAGCTGGTGGAGTTAGCAAGTTTGCAACAATGAAATCACTCTGGCATCTATTATAAAACAACTGCTGACTGTTCTTTTTCTTTTAACCTAACTCTGGTGTTTGTTTCTAGAGTAATTGAACTTGTACAGGCTACATTTTCATAATCTGGTACATTTTGTAGGCTGCATTTTAAATTTCGCGGTCGGTTGACGATCTGAACTTGATTTGTTAATAGTTGTGATGCTTATTTGTTGAGAATGTGAATTGTATTAGATTTAGAGAAGGGTGATGGTTATTGTTGTAGATAGCTGATAGCATAGTATTTTAATACTCTATTACACTTCAGTTGCCTTGTGATCTGCTCACAGCTTTTCTATTGCTCCATTTCAGATCCATTTTCTATGGCACCTCCCAAAGCGCTTGAAACTATTGGGAAAACATTACACTCACAGTATGAGCGATGGCAGCCTAAGGTGACCCACTATTTTTTAGTTAGACGGTGTTCTGGTAAACTAATATCACTGCTTACGTCTTCATGTGCTAATGATGTTTGCAGGCTCGTTATAAGCTTCAGCTGGATCCAACAGTCGAAGAAGTAAAGAAGCTTTGTAATACTTGCCGCAAATATGCCAGATCAGAGAGAGTTCTTTTTCATTACAATGGTCATGGTGTACCAAAGCCTACAGCTAATGGGGAGATTTGGGTGTTTAACAAGGTGAATGTTGTTAAAGGGTCAGGACATTGCATATGTTGATGCACCATTTAATAAGCATCCTTTTGTACTTTGGTGCAGAGTTACACACAGTATATCCCTCTTCCGATTACTGATCTCGATTCATGGCTGAAAACACCATCGATTTATGTTTTTGACTGCTCAGCAGCTGGAATGATCGTGAAAGCTTTTCTAGAGGTATATACTATAGCTCTGACTAATTTTTTTTACACTAGAAGAAACATAAATTATGGATTATATTGTAGGTTTGTAAGATTCTTCGATAGTTTAATATTCATTATGGTTCCTTATGTTGACTTCAGCGCCTAGACTGGACTTCAAGCTCTTCTACATCTTCTAAGGATTGCATTCTCCTTGCTGCCTGCGAGGCACATCAAACTCTTCCACAGAGTGCAGAATATCCTGCTGATGTGTTCACAGCTTGCCTGACCACACCCATCAAAATGGCGTTGCACTGGTTCGCCCCCTTCTCTCTCTCTCTCTCTGGTGTGGAGTTTCTCTTTCTGTATCTGTATACTACTGATCTTGTATAGTTCTCCTTTTGATTTCAACCAGCGTTTATACTGATCTATGGACATGTATAACTATGCAGGTTTTGTAATCGATCATTACTCCGTGGTTCTCTGGATCACTCTCTTATTGACCAAATTCCTGGAAGGCAAAATGACCGCAAAACACTCCTGGGGGAGTTGAACTGGATTTTCACCGCTATTACAGATACTATTGCATGGAATGTTCTTCCTCATGGTATGGCTGGTCATTTGAGTTAAAAAGTAATATCAACGGGCATCACTTTACGATCAAATTTCACTGTGCAGAACTATTCCAAAGGCTTTTCAGGCAGGATCTTTTGGTTGCTAGTCTCTTCCGCAACTTCCTACTTGCTGAGAGAATCATGCGATCTGCAAACTGTTCTCCAATTACATACCCAATGTTGCCACCGACACACCAACACCACATGTGGTAATCAACTAGACTAGCCATAGTGTTTCTATAATATATACCTTCTCTGTGTTTTCTGTAATTTGCTAAATGTCAGGGATGCATGGGACATGGCTGCGGAGATCTGCCTTTCCAAGCTTCCTCAATTGATTGCTGATCCTAATGCAGAGTTTCAGGTCTTGCTACTTATTCTATCATTGAATAATTTAGCACTAAAAACATCAAAAGCTTTTTGTTGGTTTTACTATGCCATTTGAGTATTATCACTTCATTACCATCACTTAGCTTGCTCCTTACTCAAACAGCCGAGCCCATTTTTTACGGAACAATTGACAGCATTTGAAGTGTGGCTTGATCATGGCTCCGCGGATAAGAAACCGCCTGAACAATTACCCATTGTTCTTCAGGTAAGCCAGTGTCTCTGGCCAACTATTCTTGAGGCCAGTAGTGCTTTTGTTATTTGAGATGGTAACAAACTCTCCAAGTAGTGGCAAGACACATTGTTTGGTTAGTCAAGTCACCTCTTGTCGCCTAATTTTACCATCTTGGCTATTTATATCCTGGTGTTATCTTCATTGGTTTCCGACCTCATGCTACCAGTGTTGGCTTGGGAGAATGTGCTACAATTTTGTACAGTTTTCAGCAATATTTTTGTCGTTGTTTTCCTTTGCTCTTGATACAACCATGTTTTGTGTAGGTCCTGCTTAGTCAATCACACAGATTTAGAGCGCTCGTTCTTCTCGGAAGATTTCTTGACATGGGACCATGGGCAGTTGATTTGGTATAGAGTTGACATATCCTGCAAACCTTTTTTGTACAAAGTGCTGGTTATTTATTCCTTATTGAGTATTCAAACAATGCACATCATTGTTTTAGGCCTTGTCTGTCGGTATCTTCCCTTATGTGCTCAAACTTCTTCAAACAAGTGCGATGGAGTTGCGTCAAATTCTTGTGTTCATATGGACAAAAATTCTCTCTCTTGATAAGGTACTTACTCTACTTCGAAATTTTCCACAGCTGTTCCGATTGTGTTGAAAGGTTTGGTGTTTACTTAGTTGCTCTTTTTGTTGAAATGACAGTCATGCCAGGTTGATCTGGTGAAAGATGGAGGACATGCATATTTTATCAGGTTTCTTGATAGTTTGGATGCTTACCCGGAGCAGCGTGCCATGGCTGCTTTTGTTTTAGCAGTTATAGTCGATGGGCATAGGAGGGGTCAAGAGGCTTGTATGAACGCAGGTCTTATAGATGTTTGCCTGAGACATCTGCAACCTGAGAATCCTCATGATGCACAGACAGAGCCTTTGCTTTTGCAATGGCTTTGTTTATGCCTTGGCAAACTGTGGGAGGATTATCCTGAGGCTCAGTTACGTGGTCTACAATCAAATGCACCAGAAATTGTTATATGTTTATTGTCCGAGCCTCAACCCGAGGTACGGTATACTTCATGTTGTGTCAATTATTCCGTACTGCTGTTTAATAACTTAAGCATTAAGCATTAAATGTTTGGTCTTGGCAGGTCAGAGCCTCTGCTGTTTTTGCACTTGGAAATCTCTTGGATATTGGATCTCCATCAACGAATGGAGGTGATGATGACTCTGATGATGATGAAAAGACGAGGGCTGAAATAAATGTTGTTCGAAGCCTTCTGCAACTTTCTACAGATGGTAGCCCTCTTGTTAGAGCCGAGGTGTCTGTAGGTACGTGGACCTGAAAAATATCTTGTACTCCCTAAATAGTCCTCTATTTTTTTTATCTGTTAGCTTTGTGGCAATCATTTTGAGTCAAGCTGATGTCTTCCAGCTCTGACCCGCTTCGCGTTGGGCCACAACAAACATCTCAAAATTGTTGCTGCGGAGTACTGGAAACCTCAAACCAATTCACTACTAAAGTCACTACCATCATTGGCTAATATTAATAACCCAAGCAATGTTTACAGTCCCAGCAACTTTCTGCAAGGCAGCAGTGGCCTCTCTTCTCATATTGGTCCTGTGTTAAGGGTTGGTAGTGACAATAGTGCCACGGGTCGTGATGGAAGAATTTCTACGAGCAGCCCGATCGCGACAAATAGCATCATGCATGGGTCTCCCCAGTCAGATGATTCTTCCCAGCACTCTGATTCAGGCATATTGCTGAGGGAGAATGCAAGTAACGGTGGTCTCAGCTACACCAGGTCAAGGCCTATGATTGATGGTGGAATTTATTCTCTATTTATTTCGACTATGTGCTCTGTTGCTAAAGACCCTTATCCAAGAATTGCAAGTATTGGCCGGAGAGCACTATCCCTCGTAGGGGTCGAGCAAGTGGTCATGAGAAACACTAGATTTGGCAGTGGGGGTGCAGGCGAGACATCTGCCCCTTCATCAAACATTGGAATGGCACGCTCTTCTTCCTGGTTTGACATGAATTCTGGTAGGTTATGATCTCTTTTCTTGCAACGTCCTTGTAGTGCCTCTCACCTGTCGCTTCCAATGGGATTAACTGTTCATTGACCCATTCCAATATTATGCAGGAAATTTCTCAATGGCATTTAGGACTCCTCCAGTTAGTCCCCCTCAGCATGATTACCTTACAGGGCTGCGCCGCGTGTGTTCTATGGAGTTTAGACCACACCTCTTGAATTCCCCTGATGGCTTAGCTGATCCGCTCTTAAGCTCTGCTGCAGCCCCCAGTACCAGTGAACTTAATATACTTCCCCAATCAACAATTTATAACTGGAGTTGTGGCCACTTCTCTAGGCCACTTCTAAATGGCTCTGATGATAATGGGGAAGTAAGTGCTAGAAGAGAAGAGCGGGAACGAGTTGCAATGGATTGCATTGGAAAATGCCAGCGTTCCTGTACGTGGATTCTCAGCTTATTCTGCATTGAATTCCTTCCTTTTCATTCTGTACTTATTTGTCTGCCATTTGTGACGGTTCCCCTTTTCCTTTTTTCTGGTTGGTGGGAATAGCAGCATGCAAGATGACCAGCCAAATCGCTAGTTGGGATACAAGGTTTGAGCAGGGTACAAAATCAGCATTGCTGTTGCCCTTTTCTCCAATTGTTGTTGCAGCTGATGAAACTGAGCAAATAAGGTAATTTCTTTTCTTAGGACTTCTCAATTGAAAATAATTGTACTCCCTCCGTCTAGAAATAGACGTCGCAAGTGTTTAAAAATTTGGATGAATTTATATACTAAATAGTGTCTAGATTCATCCAAATTTTGACAAATCTGCGACATCTATTTTGGGACGGAGGGAGTATTTTAAATGTATAACTTCACTTGTCTAAAGTTTTGTCCTTCTGTATCTCATGCCAGGGTGTGGAACTATGACGACGCTCTACCAGTGAATACTTTTGAAAATCACAAGTTATCTGAGAGAGCGCTATGCAAACTTTTGCTTATCAATGAACTTGATGAAAGCTTGCTTTTAGTTGGCTCAAGTATGCCTCTCTTTATTGTTGTCTGTTGTATCTGTACTGTATATATGTACTGTTTGTGAAATCTGTTTTTTCATATTGCAGGCGATGGAAATGTCCGTATATGGAAAAACTATACCCAAAAGGGAGGACAGAAACTTGTAACTGCCTTCTCATCATTTCAGGGCCATCGAGCTGCTGGTCGCAGTGCTGTTATTGACTGGCAACAGCAATCTGGTTATCTGGTGATATTCTGATGTCTCTTTCCAATTGCTTTGGTATTTGTATTTTATTAAAACTGCCCTAATACTGGAACCTACTCTGTTATACACCAGTATGCATCTGGTGACATGTCTTCTATCTTTGTATGGGATCTTGACAAGGAGCAACTTGTCCACACCATTCAACCATCTGCTGATAGCGGCATTTCAGCTCTGGTGAGTTCTGGTTACCATTTGCTATTTGGATAATCAGAATTATTATACAAAAATGTCTTTAGCTAGTCAGCTTGGGACCCTACTTTTTAGGAATTCATCAGTTATCTATATGTGCTTTATTTCTGTTCTGCTGTTCCTGCTCTATACTTGGTGGCTTCCCAACTTCATACTAATCAGCGATTAACAATATGTATAGTGTTTCACTGATAGCTCTAGGTTTTATGAGATCCATGTTTCATACCCCCTCTGTTCCCATGAGGAAGGTGCAAATGTTTTTGCTCTGGGATTAAGGAAAGTCCAGGTGGGGTAAAACTTTCCTAACTTGCCCCTAATAAACCACCTTTCCAATTAAATTAAGGAAACCCTCCAATCGCCCACTTCCTCGTGTTGTCTCCTCTCCAAAACTCCACCTCCCCACGGCGGCTGAACTGCTGGAGCGACGGCTCCTCTCCGAGCCCTTCAACGAGTGTGGAAGGGATGACCTCAGCGACTGCTGGGCAGTGGCTGGAGCCTTGCCAGAGCGGGAGGGAGGCTGGAGCACGGCTAGAGCGGGAGCTTCCTGCCTGGCGGCGGCCGGAGTGCGGCCAGAGTGGGAGGGATCTGGTTCTTCCGGGGTGTTGGCCGGAGCATGGCCAGAACGGTAGGGAGGCTGGAGCTCCCTGGACACTCATCTCGGTGGAGCGTGTTGGGCCGACGGCAGTCAAGCCGGAGCTTTGTAGAGATGTGGTGTCACAATGTGATTCCTGTGGTGATGCAGACGATAGAGATGAGGAGACATGGGTAGTTTTATGAGATAGCGACGAATCTTCACCCTGCGCCTTGCTTATATTGGTGAAAAACGTCAAAAATTTATACGCCCTAAGCAAGGGAACAGAGGAAAAAAACGTGAAAATTTATACGCCTTTTTTCTGGTTGAACTGGGATATTTGCATTGGTGCACAAAGAAAAATGGAATCATAAATGATTTGGTGCTGCTTTCTGTAGGTACTGGTCATTTTCTTAGGTTGAACAATGGATGCTAGAGTAAATAATTTTTTTGCTGAAGGATTTGCGCAGAGATTATTCCAAGTTTTTATTCAACTAAAAGTATAAGCAGTTCTGGTGGTTTTTGTTAGCTTGTTTTGTTGTTGGCCCTTTTTCATATGCAAGGAATACAATTAGTGAATAACATTTGGTGTCTTGCTTCTTAAGAATATATGTGTTGCATAGGATTTTGCATGCCGTTTGAGGTATTATATCAAGTCGTATGGATGAGCTTTGCATCTTGCGTTCTTGACTTCTCGTGCATGACCTTTGCTTGCCATTTCTGTTTCAGTCTGCATCTCAGGTTCGACCCAGTCAATTTGCTGCTGGTTTTATTGACGCATCGGTGAGGATATTTGATGTTCGTACACCTGACAGGTTAGTAAAGATATTTTTCTATCCTTTAGCCTTCATGATGTTTGAGGAGATATCATACATATCAGTGTAGCAAATTCATTGTGTGTTTGACTCTTATATCCTCATTTATGTTTCTTCCTTTGTATGTTTTTTTTCCTAAAATGATGCAGGCTAGTTTATGTGGCAAAACCGCATGCCCCAAGAACTGAAAAGGTTGTCGGTATAGGATTTCAGCCTGGATTTGATCCATACAAGGTATTATCGATCACATCTTTCGTATCGATGTGCTCTTTGTGCCATTATAATTTTAATTGTTCGAAGTGGTATGTTTAAAAAAGTTTTGCTTGTGCTTTACAAAGCTGTGTAATGTTTGTGATCACAGATTGTAAGTGCATCTCAAGCTGGAGACATTCAGTTTCTTGATATTAGAAGGGCAGCTGAACCCTACCTCACTATTGAAGCTCACAGGGGTTCATTAATGGCATTAGCTGTTCATAGACATGCCCCGGTTATTGCAAGTGGCTCAGCTAAGCAGATGATTAAAGTGTTCAGTCTTGAAGGAGAACAACTAACGATAATTCGCTACCAGCCATCTTTTATGGGCCAAAGAATAGGCAGTGTAAACTGCCTTTCTTTCCATCCGTACAAATCTCTGCTGGCTGCTGGTGCTGGTGATAATGCTCTGGTCTCTATCTATGCCGAGGACAATTATCAAGTAAGATGAGGTTTACATCTTGTGGCATGCAATGGCAATGCAATCAGTAGGCCATATGATTGCCCAACTGTTGGATATGCAGCAGGTTCAGCTACAAGATACAAGATGATGCAAAGCCTGGTCAGCGACATTGGTGGTGGTTGTAGTGCTGTGGCTTTTGGTCCATATTGCTTGTGTTGGGCATCTACATCTCTGATCGGCGTGTGCAATTTGTAAGATACAAAACAAGATTCATTAGCCTCCCCTGCAAAAGGTTATGAAAGTGATAGGCAGTCATGGTCCCATCAAGTGAACTAGGAGGCTTCCCAAATAATCATACCTAGGTTAGCTGAAATGTAAATAGCCATCCGCATTTGGATTGTTGTTCTCTTAGTCAGTTTTCTTCCTTTCCCAACTGTAAAAAGGTTTGCCGATGCTTCATATCATAAGTCGGGTTGGCGGGGCCTGCTCGGTCAAGTGGTTGTTTATATTGGGCCAGGGAGGAAGAATGCATGCGCATGCCTCCTCACAGATGTTCTCCATAGATAGATGCTCCTTTTCCAGCTAATATAGCAGTAGAGGTGAGTTGTTACCATGGCTTGCTTGAATCAGTATTCTCCAGGTCATTCATTGTAAGCATTGGACTATCATCCAGTGTCGTCGTCACAGCTCGGTCGTCTTCGTTGTCCATTTGTACATATGAACTGCATTTGTACAGTAGTTAACTCTCTCCTCTTAAGATGTAATGCATGTTTGTCCTTGGGTGTATCTGATAACATTCTGAATAATTAAGTGAAGAAGAAGCTTGTCTCCTCTATGTACACATTTTTTTTTTGCATATAATCCTGGGCTGTTAAAAAGATTGAGATATGGCTGCGTTCTAAAAATATTTTGCTGGGCATTCTATGTTGTTTGTTTTGATGGTTAGGAGAGCGTTGGATATGCTGGGCAGGGGGCATCACAAACTAAATGTTTTGATGTTTCATTCAGGCAACTGGCAATTTGTTTCTGGGATGCCCTGAAATTAGTTTATTGCTAGATTTGATAGCATGTGATGAGATAAGGGTGATGATTGATGCTGTCAGGGATAATTTATTTCACTGTTGAATGGCGTCGGTTTTCTGCGAAACCATTTTAATGATCGAATCAACGACCAAAGTTTTGAGTTCGGTCATGTTTTCTGCTTGCGCCATTTGAGTATGAGAATTCAAATTCAATTATTTTCGGTAGTCATCGCCTGCTCCCTTCGCGGCTGGGGATTCGTTGAATCCTCCCTCTGTACCGGAGAAAATAGAGTGAGAATGGCAATTTGGTTTTGTATAATTGTATACAGAGAGTGAAATGGGGGATGGTATCGTTGTTGCGTCCAACTGAATAGATTCGTTGCCGATGCAGAGTGTGAGTATCGACTATCCTATAGATCTTGTGTTCTTTTACCGCGACGGGGATGAGCTGCTCGCCGCCGCCAGAGCCCGACCACCACCGCCTCCTCGCCACCCTCGCGCGCCACGGCCGCCTCGCCCCCGCCGCCACACTCTTCTCCACCGCCGTCCGCACAACGTGCGCGCTCAACACCATCCTCGCCTCCCTCTGTTCCTCACCGTCGCTCCTCCGCATCGCGCCTTCCGTGCTCCTCCTCGCCGCCCCAACCGCCGCCCCCGACGCCGCCACCTTCCGCGTGCTCGCCTCCGCGCTCTGCCGAGCCCGCCGCCCTTCCGCCGCCGCCGACCTCCTGCGCTGCATGCCCTCCCTCCTCCTCGACCCGGACTCGCCGCTGTGCCGCGCCGTGGTCTCCTCCCTCTGCCGCTGCGCCCCGGCCAGGCACGCGGCGGCGTTCCTGGATGACATGCGCCGGTGGGGCGTCTCGCCCAGCGGGCTCGACCACCGCGCCGTCCTCCGCGCGCTCCTGCGGGAGGGGATGGTCGCGGAGGCGTACCATGCCGTCAGGGAGAAGATGGGCTCCGACGGCGTGGCCCCCGGGGTGGCCGACTTCGAGCTGATGCTCCGCGCTTTCAGCGAGCGCGGACAGTTCGACGCCGTAGACGAGGCGTTCGACGAAATGCTCCTTCGAGGGCTCGTGCCGGGCGTCGCGGTGTACAACGTGTACGTCGCCGCGCTGTGCAAGAGAGGGGACCTCCCCGGCGCGCGCCGGATGGTCGAGTGCATGGAGCGCGCCGGGTGCCCGCCGGACGTCAGGACGTTCGGCGTCGTGGTCGCCGGGTGCGTGTCCGCCGGGGACGCGGCCGCGGCCAGGGAGGTGGCGTCGGAGGCTATGCGGCGGGGCCTGCGGTGGGACGCGCGGGCGCTGGCGGAGCTGGTCGGCCTGCTCCGTGCGGACGGACACATCGCGGACGCGCACGGGCTGCTGCTGGAGGTGTTTTTGCACGGCGGGTGCGCAGGAGTGGACGCCTCGGTGTTCGGGCAGCTGATATGTCCTAGCGACGACTGCTTGCCAAGCTTGTAGTGATCGCGCTGGCGATTAACCGCCGATGTTGTCATGTTGCAACAGTCGTCAGTCGGTCCCAGGAAAATTTCACATTTGATGTCAATGCCTCGCTTCTTCTGTTCCCAATGTTCTATTGCCATACAACAATGTTCATCCTGTGATCGAACATCACCGAAAAGCAAGCATCATGCAGACACATGATCATGAAGTAGCAAAAGACCATCCACACACTGAGCATCACACGCACCCACTGCCACTACGAGCCTTGGATAACTTGAGGGCCTTAGCACAACGATTTCCTGTCTGTCTATTACAACAAGCTCAACTACGACAAGATTTGTCTGGCTCCGGTGATGGAGGGGCGAGGACGGTGACGCGCATTTGTCTGGCTCCGGTGATGGAGGGGCGAGGACGGTGACGCGCCTTCGGCTCATGCTAGTGTCTGTAGTCGTCGCTAGATGGTCCAATGATCTATTTATAATTTCTATTACTTTTAAGGCTCGTACTGTTGTTGATGATTATTAATAGATATGTGGAATTTTGCAAAAAAAAAATGGTACGAAACATAGTCAATAATGGTCTAATACTGTCAAATATACGATTTTACATACTGAAGGATAAGGTTTTTATCGGTCCATCTCAAGTAAAATCTAGTGAAGATCGATAACTGGAAATGGCCATTTGGATCACCACACAAGTGGGTTCTCTGTTGTTTAGCTCTTTCTGCTGGTGAGAAGGTACTTTATGATGTCCATGTCATTTTCCTTGATAAAATCCGTGACATTTTCTCCACACGTTTCTGGAGTTGTATCAGAATTTGTGAAATTAGCTGGTGTGCCTATTTCTCTGATGCACCATTTTTGCCCAGCCCTATGTATATCATGTGTGGCAAGAGAAAAAAACTCGGAGTTACATGTATGCATATGATTTTCGAATTACAGCATTTTAAATTTTAAGCAAATTCAAATCCTATTGCCTTTTGAATATCATGTGGATGCGTCTTTCTATACATGTAAAAATGCATGTATATTATGCTTTGCATCATACATGTGTGGCAAGAGACAACAGACATTCGCAGTAGAACTCTTACATACATCACCCATACGAGTAGCGAGGCCCAGGAGGAGGGTAGTAGTACGGCGCATCTTCGTGATGCCGTATCACCGGCGGAGGGGGAGGGTAGTAAGAGCCACCGGAAGGCACCCGCGGCCCAGGCAGTTCCGTGTAAGTGACCGCCATGTTTGGCAATTCACGATCCATTGATCTTGTCAATACCGGATACACTGAGCCAGACTCCGGCGGAGGATAGCTGCTGGTTGGAGCAGGGAACTCCGGGTTCGTCTGCGGAGATGGGTATCCACTCGGCGGTGGATACGGATAGTACCTTGGCTGTGGTGGCGGCGGATAGTTGCCGATCGGTTGTGGCGAAGAAGGCACCGAATAGGCTGAGAACGCCGCAGGCGGTGGTGGTGGATATGATGTACTTGGCGCCGACGGCGGTGGGTAGCTGATGTTTGGTCCGGAATTTGACGCCGGGAACAGCGAGTCCATCATTCGCGGCGGCGGAGGGTACTCACTTGGCGGCAGCGGCGGATAGAGTGAAGTTGACACCGGTGGCGGCGGGTAGCTGCTGCTGCCCGGTGGCGCAAAGTTTGGCATCCCGGGAGGTGGATAGGCCGAACCTGACGGCGGCAGCGGAGGCGCGCAACAAGCGCTGAGATCTTGATCCGGCCGCGAGCCGTTCGGCACCGCATAGATCTGCGGCTGCTGCTGACACGCGCCGCCGCCGGTGACGGCGTAGACGAAGCTGAGGCTGCCGTTGGGCTTGCCGTCGGGGGCGAGCACCTGGTAGCTCACGCGCCGCGGCACCGTGCCGTCGCCGCTGCCGAGGTGGGAGACCGGCACACAGGTCGTGCCGACGAGCTTGGTGCCGAGGAGCGGCACCTGCGCCTTCACCTCGAACCGCAGGAGTCCGTCGTCGCCTTGTCCCGCGCCGTCCAGGTCAAACTCGAAGACGGCGCCGTCCCAGTCCGGGTTTTCGCCGCCGTCGGGGTCAGCGGGCGTCTTCTCCCGGCGGCCGCCGACGAGCACGGCCACGTAGAGCGGTGGCTTCTGGAAGGGGACGAAGGACTTGACCCCACGGCAGGAGACGGATCTGACGGTGATGCGCCGGCCTGACGGTGGTGCGTTGGACATGGCTGATTTTCTTTGAGAATCTTGCAAGATTGAAGCTTAATAATCTCCTCTCTGGGTAGGCTGTTGGATCTGACTTTGGTTTATTGTGCACCAACTAATTGCAGGTTCCATGACGTAAGTGTTTGTCTGTCTTTCTGGTCATTTGTAATTTATTAGGATGTGATTATTTTGGATTTCTGCTAACCAACAGCTAGCTTTTTACTTATTTTGAATGTTACGGACTGAAATAGCCTTATTATACTCCCAAGGAAGCTACCTACCATTCGTCGCCAAATTTTGTTCTTACACGCCATGTGTCACGACCACGCCCGTCTCATTCCTCATTTTCTTCTCCCGTTTTCTACTTATTTCTACGTGTTCGCCACCTCTCTTAGAGCATCACCACATGCCGAAAATCCGGACCAGTTCTGGGTCGGGTGAAACCTACGCAGAAATCCTCACTCGTGATTTTGGCCGAGTTCCCATGTTTGACTAAATTCAGTGAAACACGACAAAATTTAAACGAATATAGACGGATTTCATTAATTAGGGCGAGGAAGCATATATTACATCGAATTTAAACTAGGAAAACATTAAATTTAAACTAGGAAAAGGCCGCTGCCGTGGCTGCCGCCGATGCCGATGCCGGACGCCCCTTCTACATGCCGAGGCGGGGGTGGTTGCCAGCCTAGATGTGCTCCAGCACGGCGGCGAGCGTGTGCCCGAGAGCGCTCCACCAGCAGCGGTGCAACGCCGCATTGTTACGCGTCGGCGGCGAGCCCGGCGGTCCCTCGTGTCAGGGGAGCTCCTGGAGCCATCTGTCGGTGAAGAACTGCTTCCAGAAGACCACATGATCCTCGACGAGATCCGGGTCTTGCATGGCGGCGATAGCCGCCTGGATCTCGCCGGCGATGTCCTCGTCGGTCGGCACCGGCGGAATCGGGATCCCGCCGGCGCTGAGATTCCAGACGAGGGGGAGACGAAAGTTCGACGGCGCCGTATAGCCCGAGTCGTGGAGCAGCCGGGCCTCCCACGGCTGCAGCGTGTGGCGGCCGTTCGCCGCCGCGTTGTCGCCGGGGAATCTCTCGGCCATGGTTTTTCGTCGGAGTTGTGGAGGTGGAAAGGTGGGTGCGTTTGGGTTCGACGGAGTTGGGAGCGTTGTGAGAGAGTGTGAAGGGAGACGGCGAGATGAACGACTTTTGTAGGCCGAGGCCGGAGGCAAGGGCGGGATGGGTGTAGCGGTGAGGGCGGGAAAAGGGGAAACAGCGGGAAGGTTGACGACGACTCGGCTTCTGTCACTGACATGACTGATCCACTCGGCGAATTCGCTTTGTCCAGCGTTCCCAGGGCATTTTCGGGATCCTGGGAATGACCTGGAAAGTCCGGACCAAAGTTGGCCCAAATCCGGACGAAAACAGGTTTCTGGGAACGCGACTACGCGAAATTTAGCATCCGGACCTAATTTTCACCCTGGGATCGGCGTTCTGGTAACGTGAATGGAGATGCTCTTATACTACCCCCATTCTAAAAAGGACGAGATTGTATAATTGTCTAGATTTATACTTCCTCCGTTCTAAAATATAAGATGTTTTAGGTTTGTGAAGAAAATATATCTAGACTATTTTTAGTGTATAGATTTACTCAAAACCTGAGTGAACCTATATACTAAAAGAAGTCTAGATATATTTGCTTTATAAAGCTAAAACATCTTATATTTTGAAACGAAGGGAGTACTCCCTCTATCCACAAATAAGTGTACGTTTGGCTTTAAAATTTGTCCACAAAAGAGTGTACTTCTACCTTCCCAATGCACTTTAAAGTAGAAAAAATTACTTCACGGAAATCAAGCCCAATAATATTTAGCAAATGATCTCTTCAATCTATACATGCACTTACCTTATTGGAGGTGAGAGAATTAAAGATGAGAGGGAACATGAATAACACATTCCTGATACACTTTCTACTTCATCTCATAATTTGTCTTAAAATTCCTAAACGTCTACTTATTTACCGACAGAGGGAGTATGTATCTATATCTAAAGCTCACTGTCGGGTCCTACGCCCAGTCAAAAAGAATAGTGTACCAATATCAAAGCATACGAGCTGTTTGATCTATCTCATCGAACGACTTGCGTTAATAGGTGAAAATCTATACCAATCATGGCAGTATATGCACCATACGATCTGCTAATCGAACCGCATCTGTCTTAGGGATTCTCAGTGGGCTGCCAACCTCTGCTCTGTCCTTAATGTTAGAGTAATGCTCAAGTCAGCCCAAAGCCGAGTCCACTGATTCTATCCATACATGCACAGCGTGCGTAACGTGTATCCTAGATCCGTGATCTCCAACAGAATTCTGTTGGAGTGTGTGTGCGTGCGTTGATCTTTTCTCCCTCTCTGTAAACTCTATATATACACGTACTTAATGTATAATGAATACACATGGTCACAGTGCGTGAGTCGCATAAAACCCTAGCTCATATTCTAACTTGGTATCAGTTTTCTCTTCGATCCTATGGCTGACGACGCCGTCACCCATGCGGTCGCTGGCACGGCTGCCCCACCGGCCGGCACCGTTGCGTCTCCCGTCGTCGGCAACGTCCCTGTCGTTGTCTTCGACGGTGCTGCCTCTCAGATCGCGGCGTTACAGCAGGCTCTCGTCCTCGCTCAGGTTTCTCCCGCCCCCGTCTACACCGCTGCTTCTCCCTCTGTCTCCTTCCAGATGCGCGACATCTAGATCAAGAACATCATCACCCGCACGCTGAGCTCACTACCGGGTCCTACATCTAGTGGCGCACCCCGATGGAGATCACAGCCGAGGAATATGGCGTCCTCAACCACCTCACGTCTGACGCCACGTCATCCGCTCCCGACCAGGAGTGGCGCCTCATCGACCTCACGCTGTGCCGCTGGATCCTCGGCTCCATCTCCCTGGAGCTGCATGGCATGATCATGGATACTGCTTGCACGGCTCAGCAGCTTTATGTCGCGCTCGCGGTGGTCTTCATCAACAACAAGCGCACGTGCGCTGTTCATCTCACCTCGGATCTCCATGAGCAGCGACATGGCCGCCTCGGCATCGCCCAGTATTGCACGCGTATAAAAACAATAGCCAATGCCCTGCGCGACGTCGACCAGCCAGCGAGCGACTACACCCTCGTCACCGTCCTCACGCGCGGTCTACACGAGCGCCACTCCGTCATCGGCAAGATCCTCCTCGCCAGCCCCGTCAAGCCGACCTTCGACGACGCGCGGAACATGCTCCTCCTGGACGAGATGCAATCTCATGCCACTAAGCGCGTCGCGTCCTAGTCCGCCATTCTCTCCCTTGGCCGCAGCCGCCACTGTAGGGTTCGTTGCATGGAAAACAAAAAAATTCTATTGCAACGACGAATAAAACCAATCTATGGCAAATCCAAGATCTAATCTACGAGATCGGTGCAATGAGATAGAAGAGAACAAACCCTCCTAGATCCAAAGCGTTTAACGAGATCAGATCTCGTGGTTAATATAGTCGATCACTTGTTGATCTTAATATCGCGATGACGATCCTTCGGGCGCTGCGTTCCAGCAGCTCTTCCGCACTCGGTCACACGTACGGAGTCAATGAAGACCTTCCTCTCCCTGTTCCAGCGGGCAGCGGAGGTAGAATATCCCCTCGGAATCCCACAACACGACGGCGTGGTGGTGGTGGTGGAGGGAATCCTGCAGGGCTTCGCGTAAGCCGGAGCAGCAGGAAGGAGGAGGAGGAGGGTGGCAGCTAGGTTTAGAAGCAAGGGGCAAGGTGGCGCCCTCCCTCCCCTCTTTATATAGAGGGGGTGCGGCCAGGGCTGCCCTCGTGGTCCTAACCTCCTAAGGCAGCACACATAGGGAGCGGGAGGAAAACTTGCCCCCCAAGTTTCCCCCTTTCCTATTTAGGGTTTTGCCCTAAATCCTTGGGCTGGCCGGTTGGGACCTTTGGGTCTTGGTGCGGCTGGACCATGGCCCCCACGGCATCCCTCCAACCCATGTGGCCCCTCCCGGGGTGGTCGGCCCACTGGTGGCCCCTTCTAGAACATTCTAGAAGATTTGGTCAAAATACCAGAAACTTTTCCGAACCCCGTAAAATGACTTTCATTATATGAATCTTATTCTTTGAACCATTCCGAATCTCCTCGTGATGTCCTAGATCCAATCTGAGACTCCGAACAACATTTGGTCTCCAACTCATATTCCATATCTACTTAAACAACATCGAACCTTAAGTGTGTCACCCTACGGTTCGCGAACTATGCAGACATGATCGAGACACCTCTCCGATCAATAACCAATAGCCGGAGCTGGAGATCCATAATTTCTCCCACATATTCAACGATGACTTCGTGAACGAATGAACCATTAACATACGATACCGATTCCCTTTGTCATGCAATACTTTACTTATCCGAGGTTCGATTGTCGGTATATCCATACCTAGTTCAACCTCGTTATCGATAAATACTATTTACGCATTCCATGATATGACATCCCTTGTGACCTAGTCACATTCTTGCAAGCCAATTGGATGACATTCCATCGAGAGGTCCTAGAGTGTATCTATCCGTCATTTGGATGGACAAATCCCACTCTTGATCCATGCGCTTCAACACATACTTTTAGAATACCCAACACCACCTTTATAACCACCCAATTACGTAAGTGGCGTTTGATGTCATCAAAGCACTCATCTGGTGATGGTTATTAACATGATCTCATGGTCGAAGGATTAGGTAACTATGTATTTGAAAGCTTGTAGCAAAACGAACTTAATGACTTGATATTATGCTATGCTTACTATGGGTGTGTTCATGACATCATTCTCCTAATGATATGATCTTGTTATTAATAACATCCAATGTCCATGACTAGGAAACCATGATCATCTGTTAATCAACAAGCTAGTTTAACAAGAGGCTTACTAGGGACTCTTTAATGTTTACAAAACACACAAGTATTAATATTTCTTGTTAATACAATTATAACATGGGATATAAAAATTTATCATAAACACAAAGATATAATAATAACCACTTAATTATTGCCTCTTGGGCATATCTCCAACATTCTACTCGGTAATTCATGGATGTTGTAATGATACTGTCGGTTGTGCTCACAGCTCACTGATCATGGGAACGTGAATTGCAGGCATAACTGGGACTTCTCGGACTATAAATCCGGGGTCTCACAACATGCATCATGCCCGATCTTCCGTCGTAGTATTAAATAGTGCATCTAGTGTTCTTCTAGTGCTTTGATTCTTCAAGGGTTAGGCCGATGAGTTGACGCGAGTGTCGACCGATCTTCGGATGAACCTTCGATAGTGTTTCCCAGGAGAGCATTATCCTCTTTTCTACCTATTTTGCATTTATAGTTGCGATGACCCAGCATACCACTGCATGTGTAGTACACTATAGTCGTTGACATGACACTTACAGAACACCATTCCGCAAATATCACATCCCTTAGAGTGGTACAACATAAACATTATGTATCCAAATTATAACATACAAATATTATTATTATTACAATACCAAAAGATCAATACTTCAAAGTTATTCAAACTTACTCCCTCCGTTTCAAAATATAAGATGTTTTAGTTTTGTGAAAGGAGTGTATCTAGACCACTTTTAGCGTGTAGGTTCACTCCGAATCTACACGAACCTACACACTAAAAGTGGTCTAGATACACTTCTTTCACAAAGCTAAAATATCTTATATTTTAAAATGAAGGGAGTACAAACTATACTTATAAGTTTCAGCCGAAGAACGAATATTCAAACACATATCATAACTTGAGTTCACCAACTTATTATATAGGGTTTGTGCTACTCGGCTCAACTTAAGTACTATATAACTATGGGCAACTACTCTGACTCGTTGCCTCCAACTCCATAGCGTATCTCGTAGTCCATGCCTTCCACTCCTCCAGATAGGTTTGGTTCCTCGTAGTAGACATCCTTCTGTCCTTTGGTAGCATACATCAGAGTGTCTTTTGGCTCCTTAGAGTCTATGCAGGGGATCAAAGGAAAGAGTGAGTAACAGCGTTACCCAGCAAGTTCATTATATGCAAAGTGGGAAGTTTGATGCTCTATCTACCACCTTGGAATATTAGTCCTTGGCACTATGCAATTTTCATAAACATTTTTTCAAAGGTTGACTTTAATATAAAAACTATGCCCATCAGCCTTCACAGGTTGACCAGAACTTCATGAAGTGCCTTTCCTGCCGCGTTCGTAGCTCCTTACCGGAATAGGGAGTAACATGTCACAATTCTTACACTCTGCAGAGATGTGTTGCTTTACCCATGAGAGATCAAATCGTTGTTGCACAACTGAGCATACTTTCCCATCCACAATTCCGTGATGTGGGGCCCAGTAGATGATCTAAGCCATTCACTGCCCTTCTTCGCGACCCCGCATGCCCCCTTAGTGTACGCCATGCCCACATAATGGATTACGAAAATGGAAAGTACAGACCGTTCAGATGCCAGAACTACTATGTGACGTTGAGGGATCCCACCCATATTTTGTATACTCCTCTACGAATTATAACACACACTCCAAGGAGTTTAGCCACGTCCTGCGCATCCAGCGACATATGAAAATAAGAAGATCCCAATGAATTCTCCATCCCATTCCAAATCTCATGGTTAACGCGTATTATATGGCGCTAGAATCATTGATGTCATGTGTTATTAATTCCTATGTGGTGTATATTTTTGCACATGAAATCCTAGATTCCATTGCCAATCTTATATTTATTATCACTTAGGATGATAATAGCATTTTATTTCTATGATAAAATAGTAATTTCTTTCTCCTTATTAGAACATAGGTGATAACACATAAGTTGCAAATACTTTGATAAAACATAACAAAGGACATGAGCAAGTGATGAATTTTCCTTGTGACTGCAAGGTAGTGAAGTCGGATGCTTGCACTCGACCTTGAGCTTCTATTTCTACAAAACACCATTATTGCCCGGTAAGGACAATATTTGAAGAAACAATAATGAACATGCATACTGATGTAATGCATCATTTTATTATTTATCTTCTTTGCGTGTTTTACCCACATTATTAAAGTCCTAAAGATTCTTTATTAAAAATAAAAGAAAGCTATTAGTTGATAATTCCAAAAAAAAAGTAAATATCATATTTAATATTTTTGTGACAATATACATTAATTTAAGAGTTCAAAACTAATTTTAATTTAATTTTAACACTTATTAATATTTTCTCAAAATTATATTTAAAAATAAGTGTTTTAATTAGATGATTCTATTTTATTAAACTAAAATAAAATTTATTATTTTTATTAAATACTATATCTATTTAGGATCATAGAAGTGAATTTTATTTATTTATAGGTATTTTATTTTTGTAAAATTCTCTAAGAAATTTATGTTATAAAAATAATTAACCTAGATTTATCATTTTAAAGTGCAATTCACTAATTGTACTGAGTAGATTGCTTTTTTTATGAACACATAGATATATTATTTGTATTTTTAGGATTTTTATTTTTGTTCTTAGGGTGTAATTTGTATTGGAGTTATGTTAGTCTTTTGAACAATGGACTTAGGGTTCTCTTTATTTAAAACTAGGCCTGGCCCGTTGGAATGGCCTAGCCTGACTCAGCCCAACTAGGTTGGGTCAAACCCACCCAAAGGACCACTAGACCGCCTCACTGGCCTAGTGCTCTCCTTTCTCTCTCGCTCAATTCGACCTCATACTCTCATCTTCTTCCTCTGGCGACCGTAGATTCGCCCCACCGTCGCCGCTCGATTTCAGCTGCTCTCAACCTCCTCGGCTGCTGCGATGCAAGATGATGATGTTGACAATGCTGCGTCGTCCTATCCTCTTCGATTTGTCACTCGCGCCCTCTACTGGATGTGACGCCCCTTACTGGCGCCTAGGGTTTGGACCTTGCTAGTGGTTTGGTTCTTGACGCCCCTCTGGCGCCACCCTAGTGCTTTAGCGATGATGTGATGCCGCACCCCTCTTTGATAATCGCTAAGGACGTGGCTTAGCGCGGGTTGCAGCGCCTCCTGGGTTCTTCCCATGCTATGATGTTCTTCCTCGACGCCGGACACTGCTTCCTCTTCTAATTTCTTAGCGAGGACCTCGGGTAAGTTGTGATTTTCCCCTTTCTTCTCTTGATTCTCTCTGTAATCCCTTGCTGTGGTATTGGATTACTCCCAGATAGACCCATGGTTAGTTCTAGGTTTCTTTGATGATTAATACTATTTGTGGCTTGTGACTGGATTGATTTAAGATTAATAGTTCCATGGCTGATGTGATTCAGTATTGTCTCTTACTAGTGATTATCTGTGTACTGGCTCATATGTTGTGGATACATGTGTTTATAGTGCTACTGATAATTATCAATTTAACTAAGGATATCTGGAATGAATCTTTTAACAGTGATGGCTCTAGTACTTTTCTTGCTAGTGGTTATTAAACATGAAGATATACTGAATCTTGGTTGATATCCATGATATACTGAGATATCACTAGTTGTTCTAGTGGATCGAACTAATGATTCCTAAAATTATTAGGAAGATGATTTAATTGTTTCTTGAGAAGATGGTTATGTGGTTGAACCTTGTCTTGATGATAAAAAGGATTTGATTATTACAGAGGTGCTACCACCTATTGGAATGTACCCTGTAGAACTACATGGCTTGATTTGCTACTATCTAGATTAGGCTAGAAAATATAGGATTGGTCAATGATGCCTGGTCTGAGACCAGTCTTTTCTTAAGAACAAATGCTAGCTTTATTGCTTGTTTATTAAGTACCCTATGATGTACCTATTATGCCAGTTGCATAAATTCTGAGGATACTACTCCCATATTCATTCACTGCATATGTACTAGCTCAAGTGTTGGATCATAAGATTTAGATTATACCCTAGGATTTGGAGTAGACTGTGGTAGTTGTAGCTTTGTGCTGTTGTTGCCTGCTACCCTGATGCCTGTTGTTGCTGGTTGTTGGTTCTTCTTGGCCTTGTTCTACTCCTCCTGGTACTGCTGCTTCCCTTGACCTTGTTCTGGTCCTCCTGGTGCTGCTGCTCTAGGCTCCTGCATGCCCTTGCTGTCCACCTAATCCACCCCCTCCATTAGGTGACCATCTTGGGTGGTTTTCTTGCTAATTGCTATGGTGGATTCTTGGTTGATCTAATGGAAACTAGTAAGATCTGTTGTGGTGTTGGCTGTGTTCTTGAGCTAGAGAACTATGGCTATGGTTGTGAACTTATGAGCAAAATAGGTTTTGCTATGCATGATGTGGTTTTGCTCTCTCCGCTCCTCTTCCTACTATAGACATCATACTGCATGCAGTTTGTTGTGTGAGCTTCTTCATTGTTGACCTTTTACTTTGGATCAGCTCAGGTGAATAATATTCACTGCCTCTTCCTTTTATTATTGTCTAATCTAGTGAAACTTGCCCCTTTATTTAGCTGATGATGTTGTACTGAAGCTTATTTGAATTTATAAGAATAGATACTACCTCTTTGGTGAAACATGCCCCTTTTCATTGCTCAATGAGGTAAAATGAACAGTTCATTTCACTGCTAAAAACCGAGAGCAATCCTAAAAAAATTCACTTTCTTTGTTTATTTCTATTATCTTTGTTTTGCTGGTACAAAAGCTTTAATGATCAGGATATATAGATTAGTAAATAGATAGATATTAGTTTAGGTCTTTTCTTTATTTAATTACTTTTGTAATCTTTCATTTATACTCTTTGTAAAAGATCAATGTAATATTATTCTCCTATTCAATAAAGTTTCCAATTCTTTGAGAAATGTTCATGTAATGTTCTTTACTTAATATTCATCTGTATTTGTAATGTTGTAATTGAATAAAAGAAAGAATAATAAGTATTTTTCTTATTTGAGTTATTCTATTTGTATTTATTTAAATTCTCTTTATTTTATTGTAAATATTAGATATTCAAATAATCTTAACTAAATCATTTTGAAAACAATTAAATACCGAATACTTCTAACTTTTAAACCTTTTCAAAGTGATTCAAATTTAAATATATGTTCAAATTATTCACCAAAAATCAATTAAATTCCTAGAGATCATGTCAAAATTTATAACAATCACTTATAAAGAGCTAAACCTATCTCCAAATAGTGAAGGAAACTCTGATCTCTCCAGGGTTTTGTTTAGTGAAAAAATTACCCTAGTTTTACTGATGAATGCATGAAAATTCACATAATTCTATTTCTATCCTTCGTTGGTACCTAAACGCTGGTATGTTACAATAGGCTTTACTTCCGCCTGTTGATCTATTGCTATATGTGTTGCGATGCTTTAGTTTTCCATATCAGTTGTATTCCTTGCAGACTATATTGTCTTGGACACCTCCTATTGCCTGTGATTTGGGTAGAAAGTTGTCCTTGCGAGTCGTAGTCGCTTGCTTAGGTCTTGCCTCGCATCTTCGAGTGCCATCGATGGTGGGGGTTGGCACATGTTTAATGGTGGAGATGATCATGGTTTTAATTACAACTTGTTAACTAAATGTTGGGAGTAGATATAATTAATGCAGAGGCATAGGTGGGTAATAGTTGAGATCTGGTTATTATCCCTCCCCCTTGTGTACACCTAGGGCCCGAGTTCTTGACACCTGTTCCGAGACTGAGCGTGCTAACCACATGTGGGGTGTATGCGCACCCCTATCGGCTTAATAACTGATTTCAAAGTACTATTCTAGGGACCACAAAACTAGTTCGGGCTTTATATGTTACCTACTGTACCTATGCCATGTATGAGATGTTTATTTATCTGTTGATCGATGAGCGTTTATTGCTGTTGTGTAGGTGCGACACTTTGTCACGGGAATATATTGTCTATGTCCTCTGCTCGCGTGACAAGTGCATGCAACCTCAGGGTCCATACGAGGATTAGATATACCTCATATGAGTAGCTCTTTTGGGTGGCCCCCATATACTTGCTTTAGGTCTGGGAGCATGTCGTGTCTGAGGCCCCGCCGACATACCGATGGATGTATGTTAACTGATCTGGAAAAAGGGTTAAAGTGCGTGTGGAAACTTTGGTGCACCCGGGTAGGGTTAAATCTTTTCGAAAAGGCATGTCCGTGGTTATGGATGACTTGGAGCACAATTTCTCGATCATAGACAACTATAACTAAAGTTTACTGCTATAATTTGACATGTATCTGATATGACTAGTAAGTTGGATAACCACCATGGAAAGAATGAATAAAATTGCTAACCGTGTGACTTTCCTTGGCAGGACATCCTCGTTTGGTCTCGAGGGGGAAATACCAGGATAAGTATGCTTGGTGGTAGTATCAGGTTGATTCCGCACAGGTCTTTTCTTATCCCTCTCTGATAGCCGACAGTTGTATCGAGTCTCTATAGGTTGTTTAGTGCATGCTTTGCTGCCGCTTCAGTCCACCATACCTATGTAGGCGAGAGCCGCTGAATTCTAAGTCTCGCCGTGTACTGGCCTCGGTACTGACCACTCTCTTTTCCTATGCATTTTTTCGGCACCCCTTCTGTTTAGCAGGTTTGAGATCGTCGTCATTAGCAGGGTTACCCTTCCGGCTTGGCCTGGAAGGCTTATGGATGCCATTGGTTATTCTTCAGGGCTCTTAGCCCAATTTGCATCTTATCCATACTCGGATGCTGTATCATTTTCAAGGTGATTTGGATCTTTGTACTATATATCTATATTTTTGACTCGTTGAGCCGCTATTATATATATATATCTTCTTTGGGTTCCATCGTGGACTACTGTCTAACGATATTAATTCGTTTTCCACCCGCACGCAAGTGCCTGGTGGGCATCTTTGAATTGTCTCTATGCGGTCTGGCGAGAATTGCTAAAACTTGCATAGTGCCGATTCGAGGGTGTTACAGTCCGGGCGGAGCCCGCCCATACCGTCCGCCCATACGACGTGGCAGTGTGACCGCCTCGTAAAATGCTTCCACCTCGCGAAGACGGATCTGAGATCCAATATTCACAGAAACCTTCAGCCATGAAAAACCACATCAGAAAGGAATCTTAAGGAGGAACTTTGAGAAGGGAAAATCCTTGCTGCTTCACGGATCATTGGAAGATAGCGCATCACCCCTTCATCATCAACCACTTCGTCACCATTACTATCTCTACCCACATCTTCCATTCATTAGATCTTGTTATAATTCCAGATTCAATTGTGGTTTGCACTAGATTTATTCTAGTACTTTTATCCATCCATTTGATTATGATGATGTTGTTGATTGCGTCCATGTGTGAGTAGTTTACTTCGTTCTTAGGGAGATGGAGAAACCAAAAACCTTTCTGCTTGCAGTCCATTAATTATGATGATGTTGTTGATTGCGTCCATTGTGTTTTTATTTACTTTTCTGCATTCAACCAAAAACCTTTCAAACACCCTTTACTTGAAATCAAAGGCAGATTACAAGTATACTTTGGTAGATAGTGATGAGGGGCATAAAGACCTTAACCAAATAGCTCTCTATGGGTTCGATACTCTTATTTCGAAACTAGCTGCAATCGATCTGTGCACTTGCAGTCATCAATGCTCAAAGGCAGCGCCTAGTTTGAGGTGTTGCTGTGTTTGAAAACTTGTTAAATTATTTGCTACGCACTTGTTTTGTGCGCTGAACTATATGACCAAAACTTGGCCAAACTATGTGTCTAGAATTGGCCGAACGGTGTCTTGCACAAAAATTGGGTTAAATTTGTGTCAAATTTTGGCCGTATTTTACCGAAATCGCCATCCTCGAGGTTGTCCATCCGGGGTTGCAGCTGGAAGTTGGTGGCCCTCCCAGGCCAAACGTTCACCCAATCCGGCGAAAAAACGCCGGATTTTGGTATAGGGGCCTCCAACGAGTGGAGATGCTCTAAGTAGCAGCTATAGTAACCCACAGTTTTATCTTATCCATGTCCAAATTCTAAACCTAAAAGAATGCTTAACACACTAACTAACAACAACCCACCAAAGTAAATCTACAAGCAATACTACAACAACCCCCAAATTCAACTTGTTTAAGTTCCAAAACCAAACTATTGGTTGATCATCAATCCTTAAAAGATACCTTTTGACAAAAGGAAAATCTAAATTACCAAGTATTAGTAAACAACCCAAAATTCCATCTTATTCATGTGGAAATTCTAAACCTATAGAACTATTCTAGGATCCACTAGTAACAAATGGACCAAAGGAAATTAGCTCAAGCTTTGTTCTTGAGGAACGTAGAATATCCAAAAATTTATAGGAATTTCCACTAGTAATAGGAGTAGAAAACTTAGAGGAAGGAGATAGAGAGACAGGGAGAGATAGGTGATTTACCTTCGGAAAGGGGGAGACCAGCTCACACCACTAACCGAGAATATGAATAAGCAGACAGGACAACTGGCAGCATAGGGAGTACCCTAGGGAGGGAATCTCGACCTGCACCGGTGCGGTGACCCAACATACCACTGCATGATGTAGTACACTATAGTCGTTGATATAACACAAATGAAACATCGTTCCACTAGTATTACATTGCTCAGAGTGGTACAACAGAAACATCCCGGGTCAAAGACATGACTATAGATTACAACTCAACTCTTTACAAAAGATCCAGAAAACATTCCTCAAAAAGGTGAGGAAAACATTACACATTAGAAACCAGAAATAGCAAATCAAAGTCTATTCTAGGAATAATACTACTATGAATATGTTGGAATTATGCCCTAGAGGCAATAATGAAGATGTTATTATTATAATTCTTGTTCATGCTAAAGTTTATATTCCATGCTAGAATTGTATTAAGCGGAAACTTTGATACTTGTGTGGTTTATGAACAACACCGTGTCCCTAGTATGCCTCTATGGACTAGCTCATTGATTAATGATGGTTAAGGTTTCCTAACCATAGACATGAGTTGTCGATTAATAATGAGATCATGTCATTAGGAGAATGATATGATGGACAGACCCAAATCAAGCAGAGGAATTAGATTGTGTCATCGTGTTCATCTTTGCGAAGCTTTTTCTTATGTCAAATATTGTATTCCTTAGACCATGAGATAATGCAACTTCCTAGTATCGGAAGAAAGCTTTGAGGTCATCAAACGTCATCCTATGAGAGGGTGATCATAAAGGTGTCTCTCAGGTGATCGGAAAGTACTTGTTGGGTTGTATGTATCGAGATGGGATTTGTCCCTCCCGAGTCGGAGAGATATACTTTGGGCCCACTCGATAATCGATATCAACACCGCTTGCAAGCACGTGGTTAAGGAGTTAATCATAAAGTGATATCGGATTACGGAACGAGTAAAGTACTTGCTGTGAACAAGATTGAACTAGGTATGCCGATACCAACGATCGAATCTCGGGCAAGTAAAATATCGCATGACGAAGGGAATATATATGGGATTAATTGAATCCTGGCATCGTGGTTCATCCGATATGATCATCGATGAATATGTGGGAGTCAATATGGGTTTCCAGATCCCGCTGTTGATTATTGATAGAAGATCATGTCTGCATATTCTCGAACCCGTAGGGTCACACACTTAACGTGTCTTGACGCTAGGATAGAATGGATAATTGGTTTATGAGGTTTTTTTGTTCGGAGTCTCGGATGAGATCCAGGACATCACGAGAGGTTCCGGAATGGTCCGGAGAATAAGATTCATATAAAGGAAAGCAGTTTTTGGATTTCGGAATTGTTTCGGAATGTTCGGTATTGTACCGGAAGGTTCTAGAAGCTTCCGGAGTGGGACCAACGTGGCCCCACTTGTCGGAGGGGTGCGTGGGCCTACGGGGGAGTGCACTGGCCGAAGGCCTACGAGGGAGTGCACTGGCCGCATTCGGCCAGGGGCACAAGGCCCCATAGGCCCAGCCGGCCAAAACCCTAGGGGAAACCCTAGGGGACCTTCTAGAAGGGGGGGAAGACTTGCCCCCACTCCACCCTTGGGGCCGCTGCCCTAGGGATTGGAGGAAGGGGCAAGGGGGCCGGCCATCCCCCTATATAAGGTGGGCAGGGGGCGCACCCTACCCTCACCCCAAACCCTAGCCGCCAGCTGCTGTCCTCTCTCTCTCTCTCTCTCTCTCTCTCTCTCTCTCTCTCTCTCTCTCTCTCTCGACTGCGTGTAGGCGAAGCCATTCTGCAGAAACTCTCCACCACTGCACCGCGCCGTCGTGCTGTAGATCCAATCTATCTCTCCACCCCACTTGATGGACCGAGGAAGGAGGAGACGTCGCGGTGCCGTACGTGTGCATATCTCGGAGGCGTCGCCACTTGCGGCGTTGGATCGGATCGGATCGCGAGGAGAAGAAGGCTAGTTTGACTACATCACCCATGTTCTGTTGAACGTTTCTGCTGTGCGATTTCTTCAAGGGTATGAAGATCTCATCTATCCCTCTCGTTGATTGCATCTACTAGATTAGATCTTGGCTTTCCCGTTCGCATCTGTAGAATTTTTTTGATTTACTATGCTGCGAAACCCTTCAGTGGTATCAGAGCTAGATCTATGCGTAGATGTGTTTCACGAGTAGAACGCAACATGCTTGTTGCGAGTGTTGATGTTTTTTGTTGCAAGCCTCTTGTTGTGTACTTCTTATGACACGGGATAGTGAGATCGAAGCGGTCCAGGCCAACTTTATGTGACCTCGTTCGCGAGACCGGCTCTGCACTTAACGTGTGGCTTGTTCCACACATGCGTCTGGTGGATGCCAGTTTCTCTCACTATAGTTGTCATGGGATTTACACCGGATGTTGGCAACCATAATATCACCGTTGTGGATTTTCGTAGGTAAGAATCGTCCTTAGCTTGTTACTCCCATAAGCCACGTAAAACATGCAACAACAAAGTAGAGGCGTCTAACTTGTTTTTGCAAGGAGTGTTTCTGTGATATGGTATGGCCCAAGATATGATGTGTATGTTGTATGCAATGATCATGTTTTGTAATATTTCACGACTTGCATGTCGATGAGTACACAACCGGCAGGAGCCATATGGTTGTCTTTATAATTGTGTATGACCCGTGTGTCAACTTCTTATACGCCATGTAATAGCTTTACTTTATCGCTAAGTAGTTAGCAATAGTTGTAGCTGCTATTCGTGGTGGAGGCAATCATGGTGAAGTGATGGAGATCATGCTGGCACGCACAAGATGGAGATCATTGCGCGGAGATTGGCTATACCATGTCACATAAAATTATATGCATGTGATGTTTATCCTTTTATGTATCTTATTATGCTTAGATCGCGACGATAGCATTATAAGATGATTCCTCACTTAAAGATCAAGATAAAATTGTGTTCTCCCCATATATGCACCGTTGCGAAAGTTCGTCGTGTTCAAGCACCACGTGATGATCGGGTGCTATAAACTCTACGTTCACATACAACGAGTGTAAGCCAGTTTTGCACACGCAAAAATACTAGGGTTTGACTTGACGAGCCTAGCATGTACAGACATGGCCTCGGAACACACGAACCGAAAGGTTAAGCATGAGTCATATGAATGATATGATCGACACTTTGTTGTCCACCATTGAAACCACATCTCTTCTCGTGAAGATCGGATTAGGTGTGGTGAATTTGGATCATGTTCACTAAAAAACTTGAGGGATGTTGAATTTAGTGGGAGTTCATCTAGTAATTTGATTAAGTTGAACTAGTTATCATGAACATAGTCTAAATTGTACTTGCAAATTTTGTAGATCAAATGGCTAAGTCCAACTTCAACTTCAATGTTTTTGCTGAGAAAGAAAAGCTTAAGAACAATGGGTCTAACTTCATCAACTGGTTCCGCAATCTGAGAATCATTCTCGTTGGCGGACAAAAGGACTATGTCCTTGAGAAAGCGCTAGGTGACGCCCCTGCTATAGATGCGCCGGCTGATGAAAAAGTTGTTTATCAGTCGCGCAAAGATGATTATGGTGTGATTAAGAGCACCATGTTGTTTGCTATGGAATCGGACCTTCAAAATCATTTTGAGGAGTTCGCCGGGCCGTTTGAGATTCTTGAGGAACTGAAAACCATGTTTCAGACTCAGGCCCGTTCGATAGATATGAGATCTCTAAGAAATTATTTAACTGCAAGATGGCGGAAGGGAGTTTCGTTAGTGAGCACGCCATTAAGATGTCGGGCTACACTCAACGTCTTGAGAAACTGGACTGCAAGATTCCAGAAGAGCTCAAGATTGACAGAGTTCTACAATCACTCCCTCCTAGCTACAAAGGTTTTGTAGTTACTCACAATCAGATTGGTTCCACTGATACGATCACTGAGCTCTTCGCTAAGCTGAAAGCTGCGGAGGTGGATATCAAGAAAGATAATCATGTGTTGATGGTCAACAAGCCCCCTAGCTTTAATAAAGGTAAGGGTGCAAAGAAGTCCTTCAAGAAAGGCAGCGGCAAGCGCGTTGCCCCTGTTGAGAAGAAGCTCAAGTCTGGACCTAAGCTGGACACTGAGTGCTTCTATTGCAAGGACAAGGGTCACTGGAAGCGCAACTGTCCGAAGTACTTAGCGGACAAGAAGGCTGGCACCATTAAAGGTATATTTGATATACATGTTATTGATTTTTACCTTACTAGCGCTCGCTGTAGTGCCTGGGTATTTGATACTGGTTCAGTTGCTAATATTTGTAACTCAAAACAGGAGGTTCGGAATAGACGGCGGCTAGCAAGGGATGAGGTGACGATGCGCGTTGGCAACGGATCAGGAGTTGATGTGATGGCCGTCGACACGCTCTCCTTAGTTTTACCTTCGGGATTAGTTTTAAACCTTAATAAATGTTATTATGTGCCTACGTTGAGCATGAACATTATATCTGGATCGTGTTTATTTCAAGACGGTTATTCATTTAAATCGGAGAATAATGGTTGTTCTATTTATATGAATAACATCTTTTATGGTCATGCACCTGCTGTGAATGGTTTATTTCTTCTGAATCTCGAAAGCAATGAAACACACATCCATAACATTGAGGCTAAGAGATGCAAAGTAGATAGTGATAATTCAACTTATTTGTGGCACTGCCGTCTAGGTCATATTGGTGTAAAACGCATGAATAAACTCCATTCTGATGGACTTTGGGAGTCTCTTGATTTTGAATCATTTTACACGTGTGAGCCGTGCCTCATGGGCAAGATGATCAAAACCCCGTTCTCTGGAATGATGGAGCGAGCAACGGACTTGTTGGAAATCATACATACCGATGTATGCGGACCAATAAGTGTTTCGACGCGCGGTGGATATCGCTATTTTCTCACTTTTACTGATGACTTAAGTAGATATGGGTATATCTATTTAATGAATCATAAATCTGAAACGTTTGAAAAGTTCAAGGAATTTCAGAACGAAGTGGAAAACCATTGTAACAGGAAAATTAAATTTCTACAATCTGATCGTAGAGGTGAATATTTGAGTTATGAATTTCTCACGCATCTTAAAGCAAGCGGAATGGTTTCGCAACTCACGCCACCCGGAACACCACAGCGCAATGGTGTGTCTGAACGCCGGAATCGAACTCTATTAGATATGGTGCGATCAATGATGTCTCTTACAGATTTGCCGTTATCATTTTGGGGTTATGCATTAGAAACCGCTGCATTCACTTTAAATAGGGCACCATCTAAATCCGTTGAGACGACACCCTATGAACTGTGGTTTGGTGCTAAACCTAAGTTGTCGTTTCTTAAAGTTTGGGGATGCGAAGCTTATGTCAAGAATTTGATGCCGCACAAGCTCGAACCCAAAGCGGAGAAATGCGTCTTCATAGGATACCCTAAGGAAACGATTGGGTATACCTTCTACCACAGATCTGAAGGCAAAGTGTTTATCGCAAAGAACGGATCCTTTCTTGAGAAGGAGTTTCTCTCGAAAGAAGTGAGTGGGAGGAAGGTAGAGCTAGACGAGGTTATTGAACCTTCTCTCGAGTTGGAGAGTAGCGCAGCACCTGAAATTGTTCTAGTGCCGTCTGCACCAACAATAGAGGAAGCTAATGACGAGGATCATGAAGCTTCGAACGATGCAGCTACTGAACGTCGCAGGTCGACAAGGTCACGTGCCACTCCTGAATGGTACGGCAACCCTGTCTTAACCGTCTTGTTGGTAGACAACAATGAACCTGCGAACTATGAGGAAGCGATGATGAGAGCAGACTCTGAGAAATGGCTAGAGGCCATGAAATCCGAATTGGGATCCATGAGCGAAAACCAAGTATGGACTTTGGTGGACCCTCCTAGCGACCGAAAGGCCGTTGAGTGCAAATGGATTTTCAAGAAGAAAACGGACGCGGATGGTAATGTTACTGTCTATAAAGCTCGACCTGTCGCGAAAGGTGTTCGACAAGTTCAAGGTGTTGACTACGATGAGACTTTCTCTCCCATAGCGATGTTTAAGTCCATTCAGATTTTATTAGCAATTGCTGCATTTCATGATTATGAAATATGGCAGATGGATGTCAAGACTGCGTTCCTCAATGGCAACATTGATGAAGAGTTGTATATGATGCAGCCCGAAGGTTTTGTAGATCCTAAGGATGCTGATAAGGTGTGCAAACTTCAGCATTCCATTTATGGACTGAAGCAAGCATCTCGGAGTTGGAACCTTCATTTTGATCAAGTGATCAAGAGCTTTGGATTTGTTCTAAATTGCTACAAAGCTTGTATCTACAAGAAAGTGAGTGGGAGATCAGTGACATTTTTAGTACTATATGTGGATGACATATTGATTATTGGAAATGACATTGATATGCTTAACGATGTGAAGAGTTATTTGAACAAATGTTTTTCAATGAAAGACCTAGGAGAAGCTGCTTATATATTAGGCATCAAAATCTATAGAGATAGACAAAGACGCCTTATAGCTTTAAGCCAAAGTACATACCTAGACAAAGTTCTGAAAAGGTTCAGAATGGATAAAGCAAAGAAAGGTTCATTGCCCATGTTGTCAGGTAAGATATTGAGAAAGGCTCAGTGTCCAGCTATGGTAAACGATAGAGAAACTATGAGCAAAGTGCCATATGCCTCGGCCATAGGTTCTATCATGTATGCCATGATGTGTACTAGACCGGTTGTGTCCAATGCTCTTAGTTTGACGAGCAGATACCAAAGTGATCCAGGAGTGGAACACTGGACAGCCGTAAAGAACATACTAAAGTATTTAAATAGGACTAAAGAAATGTTCTTGGTCTATGGAGATGATGAGCAGCTCGTCGTAAAAGGTTACGTCGACGCTAGTTTCGACACCGACAAGGATGATTCTAAATCTCAGACAGGATACTTTTATATTTTGAATGGAGGAGCTGTGAGCTGGAGAAGCTGCAAGCAAAGCGTGATCGCGGGATCTACAGTAGAAGTGGAATACATGGCTGCTGCAGAAGCATCAAGTGAAGGAGTTTGGATCAGGAACTTCATCACTGAGCTTGGTGTGGTTCCAAGTGCCTTGGACCCACTGGAGATATTGTGTGACAACACTGGCGCCATACCAGTGGCTAAGGAACCAAGATATCGTCCAAAGACCAAGCACATCAACTGCAAGTTTCATATAATTTGAGATTATATAATAGATGGAGATCTGAAGATTAGCAAAGTACATACGGATCTGAATGTCGCAGATCCGTTGACTAAACCTCTTCCACGAGCAAAACATGATCAGCACCTTAGTGCCATGGGTGTTAGATTGTTGCCAAATGTAAACTAGATTATTGACTCTAGTGCAAGTGGGAGACTGTTGGAATTATGCCCTAGAGGCAATAATAAAGATGTTATTATTATAATTCTTGTTCATGATAAAGTTTATATTCCATGCTAGAATTGTATTAAGCGGAAACTTTGATACTTGTGTGGTTTATGAACAACACCGTGTCCCTAGTATGCCTCTATGGACTAGCTCATTGATTAATGATGGTTAAGGTTCCTAACCATAGACATGAGTTGTCGATTAATAATGAGATCATGGCATTAGGAGAATGATATGATGGACAGACCCAAATCAAGCAGAGCAATTAGATCGTGTCATCGTGTTCATCTTTGCGAAGCTTTTTCTTATGTCAAATATTGTATTCCTTAGACCATGAGATAATGCAACTCCCTGGTATCGGAAGAAAGCTTTGAGGTCATCAAACGTCAGGTGTCTCTTAGGTGATCGGAAAGTACTTGTTGGGTTGTATGTATCGAGATGGGATTTGTCCCTCCCGAGTCGGAGAGATATACTTTGGGCCCACTCGGTAATCGATATCAACACCGCTTGCAAGCACGTGGTTAAGGAGTTAATCACAAAGTGATATCGGATTACAGAACAAGTAAAGTACTTGCTGTGAACGAGATTGAACTAGGTATGCCGATACCAACGATCAAATATCGGGCAAGTAAAATATCACGTGACGAAGGGAATATATATGGGATTAATTGAATCCTGGCATCGTGGTTCATCCGATATGATCATTGATGAATATGTGGGAGTCAATATGGGTTTCTAGATCCCGCTGTTGATTATTGATACAAGGTCATGTCTGCATATTCTCGAACCCATAGGGTCACACACTTAACGTGTCTCGACGCTAGGATAGAATGGATAATTGGTTTATGAGTTTTTTTTGTTCGGAGTCTCGGATGATATCCAGGACATCACGAGAGGTTCCGGAATGGTCCGGAGAATAAGATTCATATAAAGGAAAGCAGTTTTTGGATTTCGGAATGTTCGGTATTGTACCGGAAGGTTCTAGAAGCTTCCGGAGTGGGACCAACGTGGCCCCACTTGTCGGAGGGGTGCGTGGACCTACGAGGGAGTGCCCTGGCTGCATTGGGCCAGGGGCACAATGCCCCATAGGCCCAGCCGGCCAAAAACCTAAGGGAAACCCTAGGAGACCTTCTAGAAGGGGGGGAAGACTTGCCCCCCACTCCACCCTTGGGGCCGCCGCCCTAGGGCTTGGAGGAGGGGGAAAGGGGGCCGGCGAGCCCCCTATATAAGGTGGGAAGGGGGCGCACCCTCCCCACACCCCAAACCCTAGCCGCCAGCTGCTATCCTACCTCTCTCTCTCTCCCGACTGCGTGTAGGCGAAGCCCTGCCGTAGAAACTCTCCACCATTGCACCACGCTGTCGTGCTGTAGATCCAATCTATCTCTCCACCCCACTTGCTGGACCGAGGAAGGAGGAGACGTCACGGTGCCGTACGTGTGCATCTCTCGGAGGCGTCGCCACTTGCAGCGTTGGATCGGATCGGATCACGAGGAGGAGAAGGCTAGTTCGACTACATCACCCACATTCCGTTGAACATTTCCGCTGTGCGATTTCTTCAAGGGTATGAAGATCTCATCTATCCCTCTCGTTGATTGCATCTCCTAGATTAGATCTTGGCTTTACCGTTCGCATCCGTAAGAATTTTTTTGATTTACTATGCTGCGAAACCCTTCAGAATATATATCTAAGGCTTGTGAATGCTGCTATAGAAATATGCTACATAAGTAGGTTCTATGGCTAGAGATTAAACTCCTATCTAATCAAGAATTTTGTCTTCAATTAAATTGATGTATGTATACTTCATTGACTTCATCGAATAACTTTAGCTTCTTATAACGATCCTTTTGAGCATCATTCGGTGTTGACATCATCTTCGTCAGCTTATGAATCTAGCAAGGGTTAAGAATGTACGGTTGAGTATGAGCGTACTCAACAAGTTCACTAAAAAGAGTGGTTGATGCACTATCTACGGCCACAAACCATAGGTCGTAGGCTACATAAACATTTCTTCAAGGGTTGCTTTTATTCTGAAAAGTTATGTCTGCCAGCCTTCACAGGTTTACCAGAACTTCGTGGAGTTCCTTTCCTGCCGCATTCATAGACCCTTTCCAGAACAGGGAGTAACATGTCACACTTTTTTACACTCTGCAGAGGTGTGTTGCTTTACCCATGAGAGACATTAGCCTAGTTGCACATCCGAGTTGCATTCTCGTCCACAGTTCCTTGGTGTGGGGCCCAGTCTAAGATCCAAACCGATCGTTTCCCTTCTCTACGACCCCACATGAGAACACGACCCCGCCAGCATAACGACCTCTGTTAACACGCATATAAGAAAATATAACTATGGTTAACTCCTTGATGACTCTAGTGAGTAGAACATTGTCCCTGGTCGCCCCAACAAAGTGGTGGACTGTAACACCCCCGGATCGGCCTTATGCAGGTTTTAGTGATTCCCGCCAAACCCGCATAGAAATGATTCAAAGGTGCCCACCAAGAACTTTTGTGCAGGTTGAAAACGAAGTAATGTCATTACACAATAGTCCACGATAGAACCCATAGAACATATATATATATATATATATATATATATATATACAACAACGACTCAATGAGTCAAGAATACAGATATACAATACAAAGATCCAGATCACCTTGAAAACGATACATCGTTCGAGTTCGGACAAGGTGTAAATTGGGCTAAGAGCCCTGAATAATAACCAATGACATCCATAACCTTGCCTAGGCCAAGCCATAAGGGTAACCTTGCTAACGACGTTGATCTCAAACCTGCTAAAACAAAAGGGGTGCCGACAAAAGGCAAAGGATAAAGAGAGCGGTTAGTATTGAGGCCAGTACACAACGGGACTTATAATTCGGCGGCTCTCGACTACATAGGTATGGTGGACTAAAGCGGCAGCGAAGCATGCACTAAACTACCTATAGAGACTCGATACAACTTTCGGCTATCGGAGAGATATGAGAAAGACCTATTCGGATCCAACCTGATACTACCACCAAACATACCCATCCTGGTATTTCCCACTCGAGACCAAACGAGGAAGTCAAGCCAAGGAAACTCACACGGTTGGTAGTTTTATTCATTATATCCATGGTGGTTATCCAACTTACTATTCATATCAGATACAAGTCAAATTATAGCAGTAAACTTTAATTATAATTGTCTATGATCGAGATAGTGTGCTCCAAGTCATCCATAACCGTGGACATGACTTTTCAAAAAGATTTAAACCTGTAGGGGTGCACCAAAGTTTCCACACGCACTTCGACCCTTGTTGCCAGATCATTAACATACACCCATCGGTATGTCGGCGGGGCCTAGGACACGATGCTTTCCTAGACCCAAAGCAAGTACATGGGGGCCACCTGAAAGAGCTACCCGTATGAGGTATAGCTAATCCTCCTCGTACGGACCCTGAGGTTGCATAAACTTGTCAAGCGAGCAGAGGTCATAGACAATATATTCCCATGACAGAGTGCCACACCTACGCAATAGTAATAAATGCTCATCGAGCAACTATAATAAACATATCATACATGTCATAAGTACAGTAGTAACGTATAAAGCTCAAACTAGTTTGTGGCCCCTAGAATAGTATATTAAAATCAGGTATTAAGCCGATAGGGGTGCGCATACACCCCTCGTGTGGTTAGCGCGCTCGTCTCGGAATAGGTGTCAAGAAATCAGGTCCTAGGTGGACACAGGGGGGCGGGATAATAACCAGATCTCAACTATTACCCCTCCATGCCTCTGCATTTATTATACCTACTTTCAATATTAATTATTAAACTACAAATAAAGCCATGATCATCTCCATCATTGATTATATGCCAACCCCCAACATCGGTGGCACATCGATGACATGAAGTAGCACCTAATCAAGCAACTACGACTCACAAGGCCAACTATATGTCAAATAATAGGTAATAGGAGGTGTCCAAGGCAATATAGGCTGCAAGGGGTATAATGAGTACGATAAGACTAAAGCATCGCAACACAGGCATCAGTAGATCAACAGGAGGAAGTAAAGACTGTAAATGCAAAATAGGTAGAAAGGGGAGAATGCTCTCTTGGGAAAACTGCCAAAGGTTCATCTAAAGATTGGGTTGACACTCGCATCAACTCATCGGCCTAATCCGTGAAGAAGCAAAGCACTAAAAGAAACACCAGATGCATTATTTAATACTATGGCAGAAGATCAGGCATGATGCATGTATGATGCATGACATGGCAAAAGTATGATGCAATTAGGCAATTTTAAGAGGAACCGGGGTCCTGACAATTAATTAGGTGGTTTATGTTGTTTAGGTACCCCACAATTTAAATGTTATATCAACAAGGCAAAATATGGCAACAGATCGCTACACAAATTTAAATGGAGCTAATATAAGGCTAGATTTGCCCGCATATGGTCTCCATATTTAATTATGAGGCGAATCAAATAAAAGACCCCAAACCACATGAAGATGTATGCGATATGATCAATTTATATGCACAAGTATAAGGATGGAAAATTATAAAATAAGGCTCGGATAGGGGTCACACATCAGGGTATCGACGATCTTGGTTCTGAGGGTTCGACGGGTTCGGTCTCAGCGGGATTGTTCTTCGGATTCGGGAAGGAGTTCTCGAAGATCCAGGTCCGTGGAGGAGATCTTGGCGTCCGACGATCTTCGGGTCCATGTCGTGGTACTTGTAATCCTTGATGGAGGTCTTGTTGTTGGTTCGTCGAGTGCCAACCGGTTCGGTGGGGTCTCCGGGGTTCACCTACCCACGTCGATCACGGGCTCTCCTGTTCGGTTGTCAGTCTTGGTCCTCCGTGAATAACTTGCAGACATGACAAGGTGCAGTGACGGACTTGGTGGTGAGGACGAGAAAAACACATATGGGGACAACCACATGTTTTTCACATCTTTAGCAATAGATCCACACAAACATCAGGTGCCAAAACCACGGGCACCTGAGTCTGCAGCAAGGCCACACACAGGTAGAAAACATGGAGGTCATAGGACGACGGCCTACAGAGCAAGGCGCGACCAGAGACAAGGTGGGGCCGCTGGGGCACACCATGGCAGAGAAGATGACCTGCACACAGAGGCAGCGGACGTCGAGGTGGAGGGCCCTGGTTCTCCAATGAGGACGACAGGGGAAGCCCTGCAGACGCCCACAGAGAGGCGGTGGCACTCGAGGAAGGATAGGAGGCGGGGTCGTGGCTTGATAAAGGTGTAGAGGGCACCAAACGGGAGAAGGGAGGCTAGGGAAGGTCGACTGTGCAACGGGGAAGCTTGCAGCGACCAGGTCAAGAAGGGCAACACACCCGCACGGCCATCACTCTCACACTCGCACGACCATCACTCTCACAACCCAACGTGACTCGTACGGATTTTACCCAGGGTGCTACAATTTGACACCACTAACAATGGATCTCGCCCTCGAGATCCAACTCATGGTACGAGGAAGAAGGCCGATGGTCTGAATCTTCTCGCTTCATGTAGATCCTCGCGACACCTCTAAGAAAGGTTTTTTCTCCGTCTTGAAATCAGCAACACCACCAACAAGTGGTCATTGCGCATGTTCGTGAGGGAACACTCCGAATAAACAAAGGACAAAGATAAAGGTATCGAAAGATAAGGCCACCTCTAACTTCGATAGTAGGAGAAAAAAAAGGTGTAACCGAATCCACTTCAATGTACAAGAGCGAATAGAATGAGTAGTCGTCATGGGGGCCAGTCCATCATGCACCCAAACTATTGCTCCACACATGCAGTAGAAAAGTGTGCAACCCATTCTTGGAATTAGACTGAAGATCTTCACAAGCGATGTTCGGAAACAAAAGGAGTGATGCAGGCTCTTCATCAGACCTTACATAGGATAGGTCGTCATGTAAAACTAACACTGGAAGATATAAAGAAGCTTTTTAGTGAATTTTTGGTCCAATAAAAGGTACAAAGAGGAAAATTCCTTAGATAGCATTAAGGCCGAATGTCAAAGCACCGTTACAAGAGGAAGGAAGCGAAACCCTTCCTTGGTTGGGCCTGGATTCTACCACAGTTTGCCACGTGGCAATTTGCATGACGTCAGCAGTCAACACGGTTGGCGAACAGATCTACGATGGAACGACTTTTCGTGGCCCAAGGGTGCGATCCGCCACGGTTGATAAAAACAGTGGTAGAATCATATGTGACAGGGCTTCTACCACGATGGCCATCCGTCGTAGAAGGCTTTGCAACCACGAAAAATGGACCTTCAACCATGAAAATCGTCTGTTGTAAAAGGACATTTTCTTGTAGTGAATGATATAGATCTTTTAAATGATGTTAAAAGTTATCTAAATAGCAAATTTTCGATGAAGGACCTTGGTAAAGTATCATACATATTAGGCATCAAGATCTGTAAAGATATATCAAGAGGTCTAATTGGGCTATCACAAAGTACATACCTTGACAAGATATTGAGGAAGTTCAGTATGGACGAAAGTAAGAAAGGGTTGGTTCTTACCAATGTTATAAGGAAATAAATTGAGTAAGATTCAAAGTCCGGCTATGGCGGAAGAAAGAGAGACAATGGATAAGATCCCCTATGCCTCAGCCATAGTCTCTATAATGTATGCCATGATATGTACAAGACCGGATGTGGCACATGCTATTAGTTTGACTGGCAGGTACCAATATGATCCAAGTTCAGAACACTCGATAGCGTTCAAGAATATCCTTAAGACTAAAGATATGTTTCTCGTGTACGGAGGTGAAGAAGAGATCGTTGCTAAGTGTTATGTTGACGCTAGCTTCGACACCGATCCAGATGACTCTAAGTCTCAATCCGGGTACGTGTTTCTCATGAATGGAGCAACAGTTAGTTGGAGGAGCTCTAAACAACCCATGGTGACGGGATCAACAACGGAGGCGGAATATGTTGATACTTCAGAAGCAGCACAAGAAGAAGTTTGGATGAAGGAGTTCATAATGGAACCGAGTGTGATTCCTAGTGCAATTGACCCATTGTGACAATAATGGAGCCATAGCCAACGCCAAGGAACCAAGGTCTCACAAGAATTCCAAGCATTTTAAGCATCGATTTCACTCTATCCGCGAGCATGTTAAGGATGGAGATATAAAGATTTGTAAAGTACATACGGATCTGAATGTGGAAGATCCGTTGACTAAAACTCTCCCTAGGGAAAAACATGATCAACACCAGAACTCCATGGGTGTTAGGTTCATCACAATGTAACTAGATTATTGTCTCTAGGGAAAGTGGGAGACCGAAGGGAATATGCCCGAGAGGCAATAATAAATTTGTTATTATCGTATTCCAAGTATATGATAAATGTTTATTTTTCATGCTATAATTGTATTAAAAGTAAACGTTAATACATGTGTGTTTAATAAACAAATAAAGTGTTCCTAGTTATGCCTCTCATATAAACTAGCTCGTTGATTAACAAGATGATCAAGGTTTCCTGATCATGGACATTGGATGTTGATAATAACAAGGTCACAACATTGGTGAAATGATCGGATGAACGTTCATTTGAAGTATAGTAATACAATCAAATTTATTATGTTTAAATTACTATAACATCATTACTCCCTCTGTTTCTATGCTTACGGCGTAAATGTTCAGGCGCGTCGGTTAAGGAGCAATTAGTAGCAAGAAAACTTCCCAACTTGCCCCTGCATGCACGCAATTAATCTGTCTGCATTTAGTTGGCCTAATTACTCGTTTCTCTCTCAGTTTGTGGCCCTCTATCTCTCATACCTAGTCGTGGAAATTCATGCGGGAGGGATCCATCTATTTCTACCATGGGCAGTTACTCCCGCGCCTCAGAAGTCGAAGGAATGGCGACGGTTGTTTTAATTCCTGGCGATTTTTTAGGAGAAGAAGAACGAGAGGAGGGGCACTTTGCGAATATCAGCAGTACTTTCCTCACCTGGCTTTGCCAGCGCCTTATGCTTAGACAAAAAAAGAAAAAAAATATAATGTCGTATGCTGAGGAACGGAGGGAGTACATAGTAACTTTAGTCGTTAGACCATGAGATCATGTTAATTGCTAACACCAGAAGAGTACTTTGATAATATCAAATGTCACACGGTAACATGGTGACTACAAAGGTGGGTTTGGTTACTCTAAAAGTGTTCTGTTGAGGCACATGCATCAAGAGTGGGATTTGTCCATCCAAATAATGGAGAGATATACTTTGAGCCCTCTCGGTGATATCACATTAATATAGCTTGCAAGCAAGTGATGGGGATCACAAGAATGTTATATCACGGGAACAAGAAAAGAGTACATGTTGGTAACGAGATCAAACTAGGTATGGGGATACCGATGGTCAAATCTCGGACATGTAAAATATAGCGAGAAAAAGGGATTTAGTTACAGTGTTAAAGGTTCACACGATCACAAGAAGTCATCGTTGAATGTGTGGGAGTCAGTACGGATATCTAGGTCTCGCTGCTGATTATTGATCGGAGAGGGGTCTCGATCATGTCTACATTACTCGCGAACCATAGGGTGACACACTTAAGGGATACTGACACCATTTGGAGAAAATGAAATGCCAGATAAAGAATATCAAAGTGCTAGAATTATTTCAATGGACACCGAAATTGTTTTGGGTGAAATTGCTAAATTTGGTTCTACATGTGAAATTGAAATGTAGCAAGGGGTTTTATGTGAATGTTTCTTCATTAATTTAATTAACAAAATTCTGAATAAAATAAAATAAAAATTATTAAATGAGAGATTGCATTAAATTTGGTGGAAAATTAATGGATTTTGAGTGGATAAATGGTTTATGTGAGTGGAGTGGTTTTATGTGAGTAGGAGCTCCACCCACATGAATGAGGGGAGAGGTGGGGGCACCATCTTGGCCGCCAGCTATGGGAGGGGCTGCCCCCTGTTGGGGATATGCTAAATGGGTATCACCATAGCATGTCTCTAATCCGGATAACCCGGGTGGCGCACAGTTGGTAACAAGGCCCATGGCCTGCTAGGCGGCCCAGTTAGATGGATCCAGAAGAGAGGCTCATGCCGGATAAAGTAAGGCTACGGAGGAGTCACCGACGTAGCCGGAGCCTTGGAGTGCGACACACGTTAGACTAGTTGTGTACCGTGTAGGACTCTATAACCTGTCCGGCTAGGACTTTGCCTGTAACCCTAGGATCTGGCGACTATATAAGCCGGACCTATGGGAGCCTTTAGGGCATCAATCGACTCATATCGTGCACAGCGAACCAATCCCTGTAACTCGGCGTATTGCCATTATAGTGATTTATAGCAGGAGTAGGATCCCGCCACCGTCGTGGGATCTGAACCTGGGTAAGCTGTGTTACCTCGTACCCGCCAACCTTCCGCCTTACCCCACATCTCTAAACATGCTCTGTGAGGACCCGTCCATGGCGCACTCGTCGGCAATACCACGACAGTTGGCGCCCACCATGGGGCAAGAGCCGCTTCAGGCTCTACAACGGGCAAGGTCCAAGCTCCTCATGGGAATCGGCGAAACCGTAGCCATCGGTCGTGTTCTCTTCTCCGGCAATGTTCCGATCGTCCCTCCCGATGAATTCTGGATCCTGGAAAAGACGAACCCCACCCGCTGCTCGATCGTCCCAATCGAGGACATCCACCTCTTCATCAGCGAAACCGACTCAGGCACTGGTTTCTTGGAAGTAGGAGGAGCGTCAAGACCCACACGGACCGCCTACGGGCAGGATACGTTCGCGAAAGGATCAAAGTCGGATCTCTCTTCGGAGTTTTTCGGCATAGATCGGAAAAATTCAAGGCCCACCCAAACCGCCCCTCTGCAGGATATAACGGTGGAAGATCGCTGCAAGTCCGCCGGCTTCGCCCGTCCGTCTGGACATCAGAGATCCAAATTCGTTGGCGTGGTAACTATCTTCGATCTGGCGCGTTGTGTTCAGAGAGAGGGTGAAAACCCCCGCGACTACCTAGCCAGGTGGCTCCGTATATGGGCCGACCTAGAGCATTGCCCCAATGATGATGCCATCTATCACTTTGTGGAAGGACTGGAACACGGTACTGGCATACGCTAAGACAGCAGCAGGACACTGGTCTCCTCACTTTCGAGGGCATGGTTCACACCGTCAACAACTACGCGGCAGCTGAAGCAGAGGCTCGGGCAGTGCTCGCTGCCATACCCGGCGCCCCTCCGCCTCAGCCACCGCCACCACCGCCTTCAGTCGTCGTTGATGCGGCGCCGCCTCCAGACATCGTTGCTGCTGTCGCACCACCACCACCCATCATCGAGGAAGCCCCGACACCCTCTGACTCTGTCTTGGACGCGCTCTACACCGACATCAGCGCTGACTCGAAGGAGATAGACTTCAGCCCGGAGGAACTTGACTCTGCTATGCAGGAGATGAAGGAGGATATCAGACGTGACGAGCAGGCCGACAATGCCATCACATCCCAAGAGGTGTTCGTCGCCTTTGGGACCGTGATGGATGAAGATCAACCCGGACAAGCTCCGCCTAAAGTACTGGACAAGGGGCAGGGACCACATGTTGCTTCCAACAAAGATCGTGCAAAGGCCATGCCCCCTCCGCCTAACCCAGTGCAGCATTCATAGGAACTTAACGTCGGTCTGAGTAATAACAACACCGCTGACATGGTTATACCCCGCGGGTACACGATCTTGGCATACCTGGTCTAGCCCAAGGAAGGCCCACGGCAAATATACGCCGGCCCATGAAGATTTTCGGGTGGCCAAGGCCCGTGACGCCTTTGGATCCTTGGAGAGCAAGACTAGAGTAGATAGGAAATTCAAAGGGGTAAACCCTAGAACCTGTAACCGACTAGATCTGTGCCCGGGACCTGCCTAAGTCTATATAAAGGCCAGAAGGGTACGACCTAGATCTCTCTCATACTTCCGCATACACACCTCCACGCCAGATTGCATCTGCACACCCCTGTAATCACCGGTTCCGCCGTAATCAAGAGCAGACAAGCAGGAGTAGGGTTTTCCCTCCGGGGGCCTGAACCTGGGTAAACCTCGTGTCCCCGTGTTGCTTGTTTGCTAACCGTTCCACGATCTCCAGCATCCCCATCTTCTCCAAAACCCAAGTCCATAACAATGGGCATTAATGAGTCGAAACCTCATCAACCGCAAATCGCCGCCTCCGGCATCTACGTCCCTCGCCACCTAGATCACTCCAGCTGATAGAGTGATGTACGGCAACTTGCTCGTCGAGCCCATGACTGTGGCTCATATACAGAACGTAGTCCATCTTGACGAGAAGCGCCAACAGCTACTGGAGGAAGCGCAGGCCATCGCGGAGCAAGGCGCAAAGCTGGATCAAGATCTGACCAAGGCGCAGAAGTCAATAGAGAAAGCTAGAGCCATGGAGGCCGAGTACAAGACTCTGCTCAAGCAGCAGAAGGCTAAGAAATCTCCAGCTCGCGTCATCAACGATCCTGGCGTATGGTGAAACCTAGGATGGGCTTCCCTAAAGCCGCCACAAGACAAGCCATACATTGACAGCGAAGGCAGGCAGGTCATGCTCACTCCCATTCTCAACCTAGCTGTCGCCAAGACCCTTCTAGAGCAGGATAGATCACCCGCAGTTGTGGAATAGGTCTATGACCTTGTGGCAAAGGCGGTGAAACAACAGGAAAAGGCCACCTCTTAGAGGCTTGAGTCTGACCCAGCGTATTGCCAGTCTAGCAATCCTAAGCTACCAAGGGACCGATCTCCTCTGGACGTCGGGTCTCAGACGGGTTCATCAGAACAAAGACGGAGGGATGCACGCAACAGGAAGGACACTATCCCCATATCCTCCGACCACAGAGGCAAGGCTCATCCTCGTTGCCCATCTCCACCGCCTCGATCTCCCCGACATCGCGAAGACCCCAAGGCTCACCATCGTACAGATATGCCTCCGCCAAGGTAGATCGGCATTGTTATTCGCGACAGCAGCAGCCCCGTCATGATGGAGAGAGCAACCAAGGGCATAAGAGCAGGTCGTGCCATGACCCTTCGTGTCCGACAAGCAACCGTGACAAGCGTGTAGCATCGCAGGAGGGTAATAGCAAGAAGGATAACCCACCGCCACCTCCGCCTCTGTCGCCCCCTTGCAGCCACCATGGCGGAGAAGGCATGCGTCGTTCACACAGCCCATCCCCTGGCGACAAGAAGAAAAGAACAAGCCCGGAGCCATACGATGCATGTTCACGCCTGGACAAGATTCACGAGGTCCGTGAAGGATAATACCTGGGACCACGTAGCTTTGGACCTGTGATACGTACCGCAACTTACCCTAGAGGTTTCAGGATTGACAAGACCATCAAGCCCTATGACGGCACCGCCAAACCAGCTACGTGGTTGCAGGATTATGGCAACATGGTGGAGATAGTCGGGGGTAACCCCAACGTTGTCGTCAAGTACCTCCCACTGATGTTGATGGGCACGGCCCGCCAATGGATTGATGACTTGCCGCAGAAGTCCATCTACAACTGGTTGGACATGCAAGAAGCATTCACCAAGCACTTCGAGGGTACGTACAAGCGTCCCTGTACTGTTGGCGATCTATAGAGGTGCGTTCAAGAGAAAGACGAGTCATCTCGCGTCTACCTTTCTCCCTGGCTGGATATGAAGAATTCCTGCGCAGGAGTGCATGCTCAGACCGCCATGGTCTCCTTCATCGATGGGTTGTAGAAAGGTATGTTGCTATGACATAAGTTGAAGCGCCTGAAGGACAATCATAGGCTCGATCTCAACTAGATGATCCAGCTGGCCAGTGAGTTCGCGGCTACCGACGATGATGCTCGCGGCTCCTTGCCATCAACAGTCGTTCCAACTCAATCTAAGAGGAAAAACAGCACCAAGCGGAAAAACCCGCCAGAAGAAAAGAAAACCTCCGACATGGTCGCCATGACATTTGCAGGACGAGGTGATGGCGGACAGCGTGGCCGAGGACGGGGGCTGGTCGTGGGCAGCAGCGAGGTAGTGAAACTACCCCGACAGCGCTCCGCGTTCCCCAAACGTACGAGGAGTACTGTGATATGCCATGCCTTGTACACCTCGATGCCAACGGCAAAGCCACTCACACCAATCGCCATTGCAAGTTCGTCAACGAACTCAAGGAGGACCCGGAGTCCGGTTACAAGCAAAGTCGGAAGAACAGACCGTGAGGCAAGGGCAAGGAGAGGAAGAAGGAAGATGAGTCCAAGGATTCAAGTGACATGGATGAGGATGTTGACCCCAAGCATGCTGACAAGAGCGATGGCAAGGGAAAGAACCCCTTCGAGAAGAAGGCTGCCGTCTACCACACTTTCCTTGGTACCCTTACTGTCCGGCAACAGAAAACCTCCATGAGGATACTGATGTCCACCTTACAGATACGTCGGAAACGTATCTATAATTTTTGATGCTCCATTCTTGTTTAGTATCTACTTTGCTTTGCTTTGCTTTGTCTACACTTTGAGGTGTTTTTATATATTTTCTGGAACTAACCTATTAACAAGTTGCCACAGTGCCAGTTGCCTGTTTTCTTTTGTTTTTGGTTCCAGAAAGGCAGAAAATCAATATTCTCGGAATTGGACGGGACAAAAGCCAAAGTCAATATTTTACCATGAGGGAAACGAATCCAGAAGACGAGATGGAGACGCGAACCAGGGCGGCCAAACCCCCTTAGGCGCGGCCAGAGGTGGGCCCGCACCTAGGGAGGGTGTGCTCCCCTGGTCACCTCCCGGCCTCGCCTCTTCGCCTATAAGAAGCCCCCGATGCAGAAACCCTAAGTACCCGATCAAAACTCCACGAAACCTTCTGTAGCCGCCACCACCATCGTCCCTAGATCGGGGGATCTGAAGTTCTTCCCGGCACCCTACCGGAGGGGAGATCATCCCGGAGGCCTTCTCTCCGGTATGATGCGTGAGTAGTTCCACCTTGGACTATGGGTCCATGTAGTAGCTAGATGGTTCTATCTCCTCCTTTGTGCTTTCATGTATAGATCTTGTGAGCTCCGTTCATGATCAAGATCTAATCTATTTGTAATCATGCATGTTGTGTTTGCGGGGATCCGATGGATATTGAGATTATTATGTCAGTTTGGTTAATGGTTTTGTCTTTATGATTCTATCATGTCTATGTTGTTTGTGATCTTGCATGCTCTCCGTTGTTAGTAGCTATCTTGTCCAAGTAGTTGCTAGTGACTCCAAGAGGGAGTATTTATGCTCGATAGTGGGTTCACGCCTCTAGTTTCCAAGGGAAGTGACAATAATATCTTCGGTTGTAGATGTGTTGTTGCTACTAGGGAGAAAACAATGGTCTCTTGTTCATGGAACATGTGGACTGTTTACCTTACACACTTTGCTTAAAGCAGTTGTCTGTTGCTTGGAACTTAATACTGGAGGGGGTTCAGATGATAACCTGAAGGTGGACTTCTAGTCATAGGAGCAGTTGGATGGCGGTCTATGTATATTGTTGTATTGCTCAATCGAATCTCATAGGATCTTTCTGACTAGTAATTACATTGTTATGCCTTGCTCAGTTCATGTCAATTGCCCTGCTATAATTTGTTTATCCTTCATGCCATGTTGTTTATCTAAGGAGAGCACCTCTAGTGAACTATGGACCCCGGTCCAATCTTTACCATTGATACATCTTCCACTGTTACTTGTTTACTTGCTGCAAACCATTACCTTCCACACCATACGTTTAATCCTTTGTTACAGCAAACCGGTGAGCTTGACAACCTCACTGATTTGTCGGGACAAAGTCTTGAGTTTGTGTTGTGCAGGTCTCCGTGTTGCTAGCAACACCTGTGTGACGTTTCCTTCCTCCTTCTGGTTCGATAACCTCGATTTCTTACTGAGGGAAGACTTGCTATTGTGCTCATCACACCTTGCTCTTGAGGTTTCCAACGAAGTCCTCTTTGTCAGACAACAAGTTTTCTGGCTCTGTTGCCAGGGAACAAAGAAGAAGAGACTCCCACGTCGACAAGGGCTATCAGTAGGTGATGCCTGCAAGACCACCGCCATTGGGAGGAACCTGGACCCTAAATAGGAAAGCGCGCTCGTCGAGTTCCTCCGTGAGAATAGGGACATCTTTGCCTGGCAACCTGTAGACATGAAAGGTGTACCTAGGGAACTTGTCGAGCACAACTTGAATATTGATCCAAAATGCAAATCGGTGAAACAACCTCTACTACGCTTCGAAGACGAGAAGAGATGCTCCATAGGCAAAGAGATAGCTAGGTTACTTAAGACTAGTTTTACCCGAGAAGTCCTTCACACCCGATGGGTGGCCAATCCTGTACTTGTCCCCAAAAAGGGAACCAAAGAATTAAGAATGTGCGTTGATTACACCGGATTGAACAAAGCGTGTCCCAAAGATCCGTTTGCCTTGCCTCGCATTGACCAAGTCATTGACTCGATGGCTGGCTCGGAACTTTTGTGTTTTCTTGACACATACTCAGGATACCACCAGATAAAGATGAGGAAGTTGGACCAATTGGCCACTTCATTCACCACACCATACGTCACGTTTTACTATGTCACGATACCCTTTGGGCTGAAAACGCAGGTGCTACGTACCAGCGGACTATGCAGCATTGACTCCACGATCAAATTGGTCGGAACGTTCACGCCTATGTGGACGATATAGCGGTGATGTCTAAAAAGTCAAACAACTTAATCTCTGACTTAAAAGAAACCTTTGATAATCTCCGGAAATACAACATGATGCTTAACCCTAAGAAGTGTGTCTTCGGGGTTCCAGCCGGCAAATTGTTGGGCTTCATCGCTTCCCAGCGTGGAATAAAGGTCAACCCGGAGAAGATCGAGGCCATCCTAAACATAAACCGTCCGACATACCTGAAGGACATACAACGGCTAATAGGCTGCGTTGCAGAAGAAAGTCGGTTCGTCAGCCGGCTTGGAGAGAAGGCTCTGCCGTTGTACAAGTTAGTGAAGAAGGCAGAAAAATTTACATGGACAGACGAAGTAGATGCTGCACTCAAGAATCTAAAGGAGATACTTTCCTCGGCACCCATACTTGCAGCACCCGAGCCTATGGAGCCTATGTTGATTTACATGGCGGCCACCAACCGGGTAATCAACATCGTCGTCGTGGTAGAGCGGAAAGAACCAGGGCATGAGTACGGAGTTCAATGACCAGTTTACTATGTAAGCGAGGTCTTGACGGAGTCCAAGCAGTGTTACCCGCACTACCAGAAGCTAGCTTATGGAGTGTTCCTTGCTTCTCGGAAGCTAAGGCACTATTTCCAGGAGCACCCTATCATAGTTGTGAGCAAAGCTCCACTGTCCGACATCATCAACAACAACGACGCTATAAGAAGGGTCGCGAAGTGGGGCATTGAGCTTGCCGCCTTCGAAATCACCTACAAGAGACGTGACGCTATCAAATCACAGGTCTTGGCAGATTTTATCGCAGATTGGACGGAGATGCCAGTTGCTACCCCTATACCAGATCCAGAATACTAGGTGATGCAATTTGATGGATCAAAGCTACTCAATGGCTCGGGGGATGCTGTACCGCTACAGTCACCAACATGGTAGAAGCTACACTACGTTCTACAGATCCACTTTGAGGCTACACATAACATGGCAGAATATGAAGCACTCATTCATAGACTTCGCGTAGCCAAGGATATTGGCATCAAGTGCATAGTTTGCAGTGGAATTCCGACTTGGTTGCCCAGCAGGTGGCTGGCACCTGGAACACGCGGAACCCTATGATGGCGGCATATCGAGACGAAGTGGACGAGATAGCCAAGAGCTTCTTGGGCTACGAAGTCAAGTATGTCCCAAGGGAGGAAAATGAGGCAGCTGGTCTACTGTCAAAGTCTGGATCAGGGTGCAAACAAATTACGCCTGACGTTTTTCTGGAACATCTATGGACACCATCCGTGAAGGAAGCGGACCCCGAGAACCCAGATAGAGTTGACTCTTTCGTTCACACATTGACAAAGGTCCCTCCGGCTTGGACAAAGCCGTTCATGGAATATCTCGTACACGGAACTTTGCCCATCGACAAGGTCGAAAGTCGGCAAATAATACGTCGAGCAGAGGGCTATACCATAATCAATGGACAACTCTACAAAAAAAGCACCACTGGTGTATACCTCAAGTGTGTTTCCCAACAAGAAGGTATTGAAATCCTTTGTGAGATCCATCTCGGAGATTGCGGGCATCATGCCGCTCCTCAATCGTTGGTCTCCAAAGCCTTCCGACAAGGATTCTACTGGCTGACCGCGAAGTCGGACGCCGACAAGCTGGTTGAGACATGCATGGGATGCCAGTATTATGCCCGACAACCACATGTTCTAGCTGAAGAATTGCGAACAATACCAATAACTTGGCCGTTTGTAGTCTGGGGGCTAGACATGGTTGGTCCATTACAGACGACACCATGTGGGTTTACGCATCTGCTGGTAGCAGTTGATAAATTCACCAAATGGATAGAAGCTAAAACCATTAGAAAGCTTGATGGGGCAACTGCCCTCAGGTTTGTCCGGGATCTAGTGGTGAGATTTGGTCTCCCACATAGCATTATCACCGACAATGGCACCAACTTATCACTCAGAGAAGTGGAAGCTTATTGTTGGGAGAAGGGCATCCGACTTGACCTAGCATCTGTGGCACATCCACAGTCCAATGGCCAAGTTGAGCGAGCCAATGGATTAATTCTACAGGGAATCAAGCCACGTGTTGAGGCACTGCTACATAGAGCAGCTGGAGCCTTGGCGGAGGAGTTACCATTTGTTCTGTGGAGTTTACGAACTACACCCAACAAATCTACTGGCTACACCCCTTATTTCATGGTATATGGAGCAGAAGCCATCCTGCCTTCCGACATCCTTCACGATTCACCAAGAGTTGCCGCCTACGACGAAGATGACGCTGAAGAATCCAGGCGCCTATATGTGGACCTTCTCGAGGAAGAGCGCGTATTGGCATGCTGAAAGAACATGTTGGGCCCCCATGTGTGGTTTTGGTAATTAATGACAATCTTTATGGACTAATGTGTGTATTAAGTTATACTTGTAGGATTTGTCCATTGGCATCGCTTGGAGCATGTGTTGGCTTCAAGGTTGATGAAATGCAAAGAAGATATGTTAGGCAAGCTCAATATGCGAGGTCGATGATGAGGAATTAAGAAAGGCGAGAGCTCAAGTGTAATGCTCAAGGCAAAGGTATAATCTTGATAGGTTTTCCCTTTTGCCGGTCTCACGTTGTGTGTATGAGACCGGGTTTAGGATAGATAACCGTACTATCAAGAGGGGCTCTCGTATGAGTATTTTGGTCACATCGTTCGGAGAGAGCTCAAACCTTTGCATACTTGCATCATCGTATTTGGTTGATATTTTGGTCTTATCTATGTGAGGATATAGAGCTTGTGGTAATCTCCATAACAAGCTCTTGTTCATCTAAATCGGATCTCCTATTTGTATCTTGTTGCGATTTTGACTTATGCGGCTTTTCGGTTTCTCACCAAGTGAGGTATATCACATTATTCTACTTGATACTTTCTCACTTGGTGATAATAAATATTGGGAAGCCCTTGTCGCCCTCTATCCAACGCAATTTGAATCGGGTCAATCAGAGCTTCCAGTCAAAAGTTATTGCCGTTTAAATATTTGCCTGTTTGTCTGTTTTCTGAGCCAAGCGGTAGTACCGCCTGGACGGGCCGGTACTACCGCCCGGGCCTAAAACCGGCCCGATTTCTTTCTGCCTCGCTAGGTACCTAAATCCGGTACTACCGGCCGGCCCGGTAGTACCGCCCGGTGGGCCGGTAGTACCGTTCGGCCCAGTTTTTCTTATTCCCATATCCAGATTCGTTTGCTCGTTTGCTTGGCCACGTTGACCTGCGCTGCTCGCTGCGCGCGCTCGCTGCAACTGCTCGCTGTGCCTGGCCCACGCGCCCACGCGCCCGCGCAGCTGCCTCGCTGGGCCCTGCCGCTGCCACGCGTCAGCTGGCCCCCGCCTGCGCTCTGCTCGCGCGCGTGTGCTTTCCCCGCATGCATGCTGCCTCGCGACTGCTGCTGCACAGCTGCTGCTCTGCCTAGGCCCCACGCGCACGCGTTGACTGCATGCCTTGCTGCTACTGCGTGCGAGCAGCACTAGCAGCTGCTGCCTGCTCTGGCAGCAGGCCCAGCTGCCGCTGCTCCTCTCGCTGGCGCGCGCGCGTGCCCCCGCCGCTGGCTGCACTGCTGCTGCTCTCTCTCTCTTCTCTGCTCGCTCGCTCGCCTGGACTCTTTTCTTTTCTAGCGATTTGACAAATCCGGTACTACCGGACCGTCCAGAAATTTTGCCCCAACGGCCATATTTTGGCTAGCCCTATATAAGTCTTTTGCCCATTTTCATTTAGGGTTACTTCTTTCTCCTTTTCTTGTCCAAGCTTTGCCCCCATTTGCTCTACTCCTTAAGCTTGATTTCTACACATCCCTCCATTGATTCTTGCATATGTTTGAGGGGTAGTTGGAGGTGATCTAGATCTACGTTTTGACCAAACCAAAACATCTCTTTGTGAGTGTATCTTTTGGGATCTAGATTTTGGGGGATTTTGTGTCTCTCTTTGATTCCTCCTCTCTTGTTCCCCCAATAGCTTTAGTAGCTTTGTTGGAACTTGAGAGTGAGGGATTTGAGCACTTTTGTGGTTTTCTTGCCATTTGCATTTGTTGCATCGGTTTGAGTACTTCTCGGAGGATTTGATTTGAGTTGCTCATTGGAGCTTGTCCCTCTTGGGTTCTTGGAACCCTAGACGGTTTGTGGCCTTGGTGACATTGTGGCCTTTTGTGGCATTTGTTGGGAGCCTCCAATTAAGTTGTGGAGTTGTGCCCCAACCTTGTGAGAGGTTCCGGTTGCCACCGACAAGTGCACCGATTATGGAAGCGTGGATCGATCCCATTGGGGTGAGATTCACCGGAGAATAAGGGAGGCCTTTTGTGGTGTTGGTGGTTTGATACCACCCCCTCTCCAAACGAGACGTACTCCATGTTGGGAGGAACTCGGTAAAATTTCGGTGTCCCCGCGTGCCTCGGTTATCTCTATACCCGAGCTCTTTACTTATGTACTTTACATTGTGATAGCCTTCGTGCTTGAAGTAATATGTATCTTGCTATCACTTTGTTGTTTGTATTGCTTAGCATAAGTTGTTGGTGCACATAGGTAAACCTTAGTTGTTTCTAGGTTGTGCTTTACAAAGTAAACACTAGTTTTATTCCGCCTTTGTTGAGCCACTCTAGGAAAAGTTTTAATCCCCTATTCACCCCCCCTCTAGGCGATATCCGTATCCTTTCACATGCCAAAGATCCGCCATCTACCAGCAGAAGCTACGCAGCTACCATAGTCGTCGCGTCCGGCATCGCTCGTTTAAAGAGGGGGATCTGGTGCTCCGACTTAAGCAGAATAAGTCATACAAATTATCCCCACCATGGGAAGGACCGTTCATCATAAGCAAGGCGCTACGCAATGGGTCTTACTACCTCATTGACAATCGTGAGCTTGAGGATAGACCCAACGATGATCATAAGCGTAAGCGGCGTGACCCGGATGATGACTACCCGGAGCTTGATCGGTCATGGAACATAGCACAACTACGTCCTTTTTACACTTAGCATATTTTTATCTACTATGTACCTCTTATATGATCAATGAAATAAAGCCTTTTGGTTCACTCATATTCTTGAGTGTTTTACCTCCTTTAGTGTTCATTTTTGGATCATATACAACCTTTATTCGCAAGTTTTGCATTTGCACTTGTGAAAATTTTGCCTACGGGCGTTAGCTTAAGTTTTTTGGTCTACACGTTCTTTGTTGTTTTTATGTGGATTCTGGAGTAGTGACTTTTGGCACTTGAAGTCGGCGATTTTGTGCTTAGGTTTTGATGGTGCCATTGGGCATCATCACTTGAGCGCATGGTTCTGACTACGAGTCTTACGACTCATGAAAATTTAAGCATAAAAACCAAAGTAATGGATAATCCAGCACTTGCTTAAAAAATATTTACATGTTGGAACTAGTACTTGAGTAGCAGGAAACATACAGCTATTGTTTTTCCACCTTAAGATTAACACAGTAGTTTTTCCGCATACATACATCTAGAGGAAACAAATATTACAAAGTGTTTTTCATTCCTCTAGTGCGGGATACTTTGAGGTAGCATCGTCGGCAGCAGGAGAGCCATCCTGGTCATCTTCAAAGTCGGTGGTCTTGAGGGACTCGGAGGAGCTGGGCTGGTCACCATCAATGATCTCAAGAGGCACAAAAGAGTTTGGATCAACCAACTCGCCGATCCTAGTGTCGTAGCTGGCGAGCGATGCCCAGATATCTTTGTGATCAATCTTCTGGCCGTCATCGTCTACGTCCGGCAGACCCAAGGTCACTGTGTCGATGTCGGCATTCTCATAGTGAGCCTTGACCATTGCCGGCGACATTCTAGGACCAGCCCGGGTACATGAAGCTTTCCAGCTTATGATACGCTCGGGGGCTTGGCGCAGAATCTCCGAGTACTTCATGACGGAATCCACCGCCTTGATGTTGATGTGCAGGGGCTTGGCAATCTCTTTGGCTTGCTTGACGGCGGTATTGATGAAGTTGCCGGCAAGGACCATGCATTCCTTTGGCAGAGGAGGCATATTGGTTAAACCAATAGGAGCTGCATTTCCGGCAAGCAAAGGAGTACATGGGTTCAATAACACAAAAAAGTTCAGAGTACCTGGCTTACAGAAGTATAAGCCGAAGATCGCTTACCAAAGATGCTCGCCTCTGCTTGTTGGAGCGTCTCCGCCATGGAGTCCTGTTCTTGACGGAGAACTTTGTAAGCCTCAAGGTTGTGCTGATTCTGCTCTTCGGCAGCTTTCTTCTGCTCCTTGAGGATTGCAATTTCCTCCTTCAGTCGGTTGATCTCCGTGTTGGCAAACTCCTGCAAGGCCTTCATGGAATCTTCATGCATCTTCAGAGTGTCCGCCCTCTCCTGCTTAAGGATCTTGTTCTCGCTATCCAGCAGTTCTATGTGCTTGGATTGCTCGACAATGTCCTTCGCCTTGGCAATAGTTTCTACAAGCCGGAGAAATGACAACACACAATGAGTAGTCAGAGAGTGATGGCACAAGACCAAGTTTGAGTGTGAAATTGAAAGCAAAAACAGACTCTTGCTCTTGGTGATTTGATCCTTCAAGAAGGCAGTTTTACCATTTCAGCTTCCAGTTCAGTGCGGCATCTTGTGGAACTTCTCGTTGGTGACGCCTCTCCGAGAATTCTCATTTTGTGGAAATAAATTCAAAATTACTTAGTCTACTTGGAGCATCTAGTCGGATAAATATCCACCTAGAGGCTTGGGGCTACAGTGAGAGTTTTTAACTCAGCAATATACTTAGTCTTTCTTTAAGCATCTAGTCGAAACTAATTCTATTTCAACTAGAGGCTTGGGGGCTACAGTATTAAAATTTACAAACACTGCGTATGCTACTCTAAAATTATCTAGTCGCAATTATTCATTCAAACTAAATACTTGGGGCTATAGTGCGAAGTTTTCTAGCTTAGTCACTCTTAGAGCATTCAGATGCAAAGACCTATGGTTTTCCATCTAAAATCCTCGGGGGCTACAGTGGGATACTACATATGAAATGCAAAAGGCAAATAAAACTTACAAGTGCGATGATCTTGAGGTTGGTGGCGCTCTCGGCAAAGATCTTGCTGAAGGAAAGACTATTTCCGTGCAAGATATCCGCTTTCCTGAGCAGCTCCTCAAGACCACAAGTCGGAGAAGTTGGTGCTGCACCAAGAGCCAAAGCTGAGCTACTCGGCGAAAGCGTCGGGTAGACAATCTTCGGGAGCTCTGCTGGTGTCTTGGATGCAGTGGCGCCGCCTTCGGCAGAAGTTCCGCCTTCCACCATCGCCTTACCGCTACCAGTGGCATCCTTAGCCAGAGCTTCAGCCACTTTGGATGCGGTGCTTTCTTGTGTCGCCTGCTTACCGACAACAGCAAGATCCGTGGTGACACATGGGTCCACTTCCATGGCGGAAGGTCCAGATGCTACCTTAGCTGGAGAGCTTGTCGGCGCGGCAGCAGGATGGACACTGGGAGTGGTAGGGGCGATGGCGGGAGACTCTTGGTGCAACATATCTTTAATGTTTTTAGAATCCCCCGATGTTTTGGAGGTCTTCTTCAAACTCAAACTATCCTCCTTCCTGAAACGTGCAAAAGTATAAGTACAGGAATAAGACGAGCAAGAGACAATGTCGGGTGATAAGAAGCTTACACAACAGTCAATGCTTTAGTAAACGAGATGCTGGTGATTCTTCTTTCTCCGCCTCCAGGGCGTCAGTGGACTTCTTGGAGGCTCCACCCTCCGTCTTCTTCTTCTTCTTGCCTCCGTCGGCAGCGTCAGAAGTGGAGCTCTTCCGCTTATGCGCCAATAGGACATCATCGTCGGATACGATGGTGACTTCCTTCATCTTGTGGTCGTAGATTTGGAAAGCCATGCTATCCTCCTCTAGGCTCTTTAGCTGTTAAGTGAAATCCCAAAGTGTTAGATGAAATGGTAATGGCTAGACGGAAGAACTGGAGTATATGTTATACACGGAAAATAAATATGTACCTCTGGGCACTTTCCGTCCTCGAACATGTCGTAGGTGATGGTGAAGCCGTGCTTCCTATCCTTCACCTTGATGATGTCCTTGAGGCAAAGCTTGTTGGAGTCACTCGAAAAGTTGTCCATGGATATGCGAAGGCTATCCTTCCTATCCTGGGTATACTGGTGCATCAACTTCGCGTGGTGTTGCAGAGGCTGAATCCGCCTGATGAACCAGCACATGGCTAGGTCCAATCCGGTCAGACCCGTCTCTACGAACCACTCGATCCGCCTTACAGCGCAGGAGGCTTCATCGTTGGAGGGGAGGAGGGATTGCGATCTCCATGTCGGGGCTTCATCGGCGGCCCCGTCGACAAAGTTCGGGTACATTGCTTCTCGGCCATCCAAAGGGATATCTGGGCCGTAGAAGTACGTCCTCTGCCAATTCTTGCAGGACTCATGGCCTACAATGTCGGGGAACCGCCGGCCAGGCCGGATCTTAAAGCTAATGGTTCCACAGTTTCTAAGCTCGTCCTTGCTCGCTCCGGCTTCCCTCTTGACGGTGAAGAAGTATATGAATAGATCTACCTAGGCCTAATTTCTAGGTAGCCCTCACAAAGCGCCGCATAGTTGCTAAGCGCGAGGATGCTATTCGAAGATAGGTTCTGAGGTTGAACCCGGTAGTGGCTAAGGACTACTAAGAAGAAGTCGGAGATTGGGAGGGAGACGCAGCGTACCATTTGTGCTTTGAGGTACACATTCTCTCTGTCTTGGGGAGAAGGGGTGACCTCGCCGGCCGGCGCCGCCCGCCAGACCAGCCCCTCCGTCGCGGGGAGGTACCCCTCGGCGAGCATCTCCTTGAGATCGCTGTTAGCGATGTCGAAACCGCGCCACTCTCCCTTGTGAGAGTCGCCCTCCTCCTCCAGCGGTTCCAGCGGGTGCTCTCCAACCCTAGCCGATAGGGCTTTGCTTTTCTAACAATGGCGGCGCCCACACCCTCCCACGTCTAAACCCTTCGGCCGGCGATCTCCCTGATCTCCGGCCTCCACCCACTCACTCTCCGATCATTCTTTCCAACGTCCCAAGACCTACACGTGGAGGGTCATGGCTTCGGAATCGGCTCTGGCGGATGCCACGTCCTTGGGTTTTGGCAGCCCGAGCTGTGGCTTCTAGAAGGTATTGTACTACTCCCGTCTCACATCCAAGCGTATGACAGGCCATGGAGGCATTTTGCAGCTGGATTTCTCTACCCAACGCATCAGGTTATTCTCGAGTGATCTTAGTAGATTGGATGCATGGGATCTGAGATCTGGTGAAGAAATGCGTATTGGATCTATGGTTCTCTTCCCGTGTCATTCGGCACACATTGAGTCTTGGATCGGTAATGCGGCATATATATATCTTAAACCTTTGATCCACGTTGATTTATTCAAGGCCATGATCTCTCACCCAGTGGACTCATTTGCACCGCAATGGTCCTGGAAGGTAACGTATTCAAACCCTAAGGACTCTGATCGTGGCAGATCAAATGCATATGATGGTAATCTTTTTCTGTGGACAAATAGAGATTGGATCACTCTCATCAATGCAAAAGGCCAACCTGTTGTTGGTTGTTTTAGAAAGAAGTCTATATAACCCCCCTAACTATCTGGTCTAGACCGCTAACCCCCCTTAACTATTAACTGGGTCATTTAACCCTCCTAACTATCCAAAACCGGACAGATTACCCCCTCAGACACCCATAGCTGTTTTGGCAGCGGTTTAGGCCACGTTACCAGCGGTTTGGCCACATAGGCTAGTCTAAATATCATCCTAATCATGTGAAAAATAGCCTCTTAAGGACTTCCTCATTCCCCTCCACCCCGTCGACGTTCTGGTCATGTCCTGGTCGTCCTTCCCCTCCTCCCCGTCTGCGCCTTCTCCATCCCAACAAAATTCGTCCGTCTGCAACTCTCATGAAACGACATCGCGACATCTTCTTGAAACGGTGCCGCTCCGACAACCGCGTTGCCGCACGAGGAGGTGCTAGCGCGGAGTTTCATTCGACTGAGCGCACCGCTCCCCCTAGGAGCCCATGACTCGATCATGTCGGTGACGCACCAAAGTACAGCTCCGCTGCACCACAAAATCTTACAAGCATCTTCGTCTCCTTGCCAAGCAACGAGGCTAGTGAATCTGAATCCGGGGGCAGAGATTAGATGTGTAGGAAAGTAATCGTGAGAGGATTTGGGTACTCATTGCCGCACTGTCTGCAGAGCTCACCCGTGCACCAGGCTCTCCACCCATCCGTTGGTTGCCCATCAAAAACCTGGACTGCGGCAACGAGATCGTCCTGAGCGGCTGCGGACAGTAGACGGACGGCTCGGTCAACGACGCCAGCATCGTTGCAGCTGAGCGTAGGCGAGTTCGAGCAGTTCGTCGGCCGACCTCCGCGTGTGAAGCAGTTGATTCGGCACAGCCAGAGCCAGCCGACTCCAACGAACAAGGACGGCGGGAAGCAATAGGTGAAAAAGAAGCCACGGTGGCTGAAGAACATCAAGCTTGTCGTGAGGGCCGCCGGCCTCCTCCATGAAAAGGAAAGGGACAGATCGTCGGCGCTTCCGTCCGCGGTGTCCATGTCCAAGTCGCTCCGGTGTCTGCATCGGTGGCGGACAGTGGCGCTGCTGCACCGCCCCCGGTGTTGTCGTCGTCATCCACCTCCGAGCAGCTCAAGGTGCACCATTCCATCAAGCAAGGACCTGACGGGTTTGTACATGCAGCATGAGATGCGCGCAGGGTTGATATGGAGCATCAAGTTCAGCAGGGATTGCCGGTTTCTCGCAACTGGCAGCGAGGACCACGTGCGCATCTGGCAGGTTGTTGATGCCAACACCTCAGCCTCATAGCCCGTGACCAGGTTGTTCTCGACCAGGCGCTGGACCAGGTGTGTCTTCACCATGGCCAAAACGCTGACGACGTGGCCTCCTAAACTGCTATCGAAACAGCTTTTGGTGTCTGAGGGGGTAATCTGTCTGGTTTTGGATATTTAGGGGGGTTAAACGACCCAGTTAATAGTTAGGGGGGGTTAGTGTCCCAAACCCAATAGTTAGGGGGTTATATAGACTTCTTTCGTTGTTTTATGGGGAAAGGTGAATGGATCAATGATGGCTGCAAGCTGGATCTCTCGGGCTATTCTATTAATATAATCTCTTGCACCGCATATGAGAAAAATGATGGAATTCAGTCGGACCTCTCGTTGACCAGTTCTGAACCACACCTCCTTGTGCATCTCAAGATGATCAAGAACAACCTTTAACCTCATTGGCAGTATTTGATTCTATATCGCTTGGCTTGGACTTCTCTCCAGGGTTTTCTTTTATGAATGAGGTTAAGAGAAGATTTAAATCTACAGTGCATCCTCCTGGAAATGTGGATCATTTTTTCTTGGTAGTCTCGTTTGGTCGTACTACCTTCAAATTGGATGAGGACTCTGCTGGTTTGGCCTTAGAATCTTGCATTGGTGGTCTCTGCGATGATCTTACTGTTATTCAATTGGGTGATCGGGTATTCAGGTTTTCGGTCGCCTCGAAGCAAGTTGGGTTTTTCATCAACACCACCAGGTATTATTCTTGTAAGCAATTCAAGTGCTATTTTCATACTTGGGGGTAATGGAGGGCCAAATGCGGAGAGGGAATTCAGGCTGTGGCAGAAAGAAACGTCTGAGAAATGGACCCTTGTCAGCCCAAGCAAGCGTAGAACTACTTCGGCCCTGTCAGCTCTTGGGAAGGAGCCGATCAAACCTATTCTTGTCACTTCTGATATTCAGAAATCTGGTAAAAAACTCTCATTTGCAGAAGAGGTGTCGTATCAAGCATGTCCGGGTTATCAAGCTCCTTCCATGTCAGCTCCTGAAGTTTGTAGCCCTCTAGCTCCCGTTGTCACTTTTGGCATTTTCCCAACACCTCTAGCCACACGTGAGTCTCCCCATAATCAGCAAGTTAACGAGTCGGTACCTTTGGTTACTCCCTTGCTCCGGGCCAATGAAAACCTCTCTAACAAAGAGAGGAAAAAAACCACAGGCGCCAGCCAGCGAAACTTTACTATATCGAGGAGTGTTTACAAACGCCGGAGATTTCACATATGCAACTCTACCCAACCGGCGGCTTACAAGGGGTTTATATATCGGTGGAAACCTAGGTCTTCGACGATCCGTACCGTACCGTGGGGGGCTGTCGCACCCCGCACCCCCCACAGGCGTCCCCGTTGGGCACGGTGTCCGGCGACGGGCCTCGCTCCACTCGTCAGAAGTTGGCCTATACTTTATAGAATTTGGATCAACATATAACAAACTTCTGACAACATCCCTAGTTCAGATCTTTCGAAACTCACTGGGCTATAAGAAGTGGTGAATGATATTGCATTCCGTTTCTGGAAGTGCAGGAACTGTTTAAGTTTGAAACACACCACAAAGGAATGCACTAATGAGATTAGGTGTCGATCATGCTTCAATTATGGTCACGTTGAAAAATCATGTTTGGGCAAAGAGAGGCAAAAAGGTAAAAAAATGGATTCCAAAACAGGTGGCACCTGTGTCCGAGCTGGCCTCCAGCTTGCGTGCCGCACCGGATGCCGCTTCCTCTTCCATATCTCAGGATACCACTACTGCCCCTGCCCAGACCGTCACGCCCAACCCTGCCACCCAGCCTACCTCGAGTTTTGTGCAATCGCCGCCTCCTCACTCACAACCCGCCGCCACCGACATGGCGGTGTTTGCGGTTGATCCTACACCGTGGCTTCCTTGGGGACACCAGGTCATTGATGGAGGGGGACAGAGGCTTCCGCGCACCTTCTACAACCCGGCGCAAGATCCGCCGGCGCAGCACCAGGCTTACTGCATCGCCGTCATCACCCATGCACCGCACCCTGCTGCTATCCCCAACTGGCGTATCCTAGTGAGAAATTTCCTTGTGGGCACTCTTAATCGGCATGCGGAGGATGATCAGCCGTCAGTATTTGGAGTAGGCATGTATCAGATGGGCAGTCCCAATACTTGTCATGCATTAGCTGCACACGGTAATTACCAGATAGAGCCCAATGTATTTGTTAGATTCGTGCATCATGACCAGGCTGAAGAGAATCATAGGGAAGCTCAGTGTTTCAGAAGGGGTTGGCTGATGATGCTGGGTATTCATCCAGACTACCGTAAGGATTTTGACTTTGGCAATGTTGTGGCTACGTTTGGTAAATTCCACTTCTGGAATAGCAATGATCATCTCAAGTGTCGCGCTCTAGTGTATGCTTCCTTCCCTGACATCGCTTTGGTGCTGCGTGACATAGTGTTCGACAAATATGCTTCAGTTGGAGGTGTTTGTCAGTCATGGACAGTTCCAGTTTTCATTCTGTCAGCAGATTTTGTTGATGCCCTGCCAGCGGATGAGGATCCAATGCCGCCTGACGGTAGCCCTCACCCGATGCCAGGACATCTGCATCCACACTTAAACAACTTGGTGGGACCACAGTATCCAGAAATTGGATGTGATGCTGTAGAAGAGCAATTTGGCAATGACGCGGTGTAGAATAATGTGATGCAGGATAACCTGATGCAGGAGCAAGTCAATGCTGAAGATGCAATTGATGGAGAACTAGAAGACCCAGAATTAATGGTCATTATCCAATAGGATGATTCTAGCTCTTCTATTAATGGCAATGAGATGTTGGAAGCTGTGCAGGGCAATCCAAATTTGGAGTTGCAGATGGGTCCTCCGATACAATTTGATGTTATCAATATTGGGATGGTCAGATTTGGACCACAACTGCCCCCAGATATGATTTGGAAGCGTGTCTTTGAACCAATGATCCTAGAAATCATGGCTAGAAATGTTCCAATATCTGTGCAACTATCACCTTTTGCATCACTGCTTACTAAGAGGCCTTGGCCTGAGGCTTTTGATCAGTTGACAACATTTGCACCAACTCCTGCTCACAATGATGATCTTGCTCGTGTGCCATTGCAGCCAGTGCGCCATAGGCTAGTTGCACGCACACTATCTTTTGATGATGATCAGATAACAGAGGAAGTGGCGGCGATGTGTCCCCATGTCTTTGATGCCTCCCTGTTTCGGGAGTGAAGAAGAGCAGAGCCCGCAAGCCCGTCCTGGTGGTCCAGCCGACTGATCGTCGGGTCACCCTTAGCACTACTAAGAACAGTGGGTACCACCACACGGCAGTTTCTTCCCATCCAAAGAAGAAGAAGAGACGGGCAAAGCTGCTGATTAATCCATCGGACATGCATGGTGCGGAGAATTCTGAGCGGGGTAAAGATGACATGGAGATCCCCGAAACACCGATCGTTCTGATGCAGAGGGTCGGCTCTGAACTTGGCATCGACCCCAGTATGATCACGGAGGAGAAGCTTAATGCTGCTCCTGAGAAGAAACAAGATGGAAATCTCAATAATTAGTGTCCGTTGCAGGAGTTGGTGGGAGGCCTTTCTTGTTGGGCTAGTTAAATGGAAGTATGTTCGTCAGTTTCAAGTAGTGTTGTCAGTGTGTCCTTCAGTTTGTCAGTTTGTCTGTCAGTTTACTATTACTCCTTATGTGTTCTTGGGCTGGGTCAGGAACTTGTTCAGTGTCATCAGTGCTTTTGTGTCGAGTGTTATGTCATGTGTCGACTTGGTGCTACGCACTAAGATGGTTTCGTTCTTTTGATTTTGTGGTTTAAATGGTGAGACTATCAAAAAGAAAATGGCGCTTTCTATGCTGGAATGTTCGTGGTTTAAATGCTGATGACAGACAGTTAGAGGTTCGCTCAAAAATTGATGAAAGCGAATGTGACATTGTGTGTTTCCAGGAGACAAAATGTAAAAGTTTCGATTGGAGGTTTATCAGAAAATTTTGCCCTAAACGATTTAATAACTTTGCTTTCTCGCCTTCTATGGGAGCCTTAGACGGAATTATCGTGTTGTGGAATTCTTCAGTATTTGTTGGTCAGTTGGTAGAGGTTCAGCGATATGGGGTTATCATAAATTTCACTTCTACACACAATAATTCCAATTGGACTTTAGTTTCAGTATATGGCCCATGCCGTGGAATTGAGCATGATTCCTTCGTCTCTTGGTTATATAATTTGCAAATTCCGGTTGGCTCAAATTGGTTATTAATCGGAGACTTCAACTTCATTCGATCCACTGAAAATCGGAACAGGCCGGGAGGGGACACTAATGATATGTTTCTGTTTAACAAAATCATCGGTCAGTTGGGTTTACTAGAGTTGCCACTTAAAGGTCGTTCATATACATGGTCGAATATGCAATCTGTCCCTCTACTTGAACAATTAGACTGGTTCTTCACAAGTGCTAATTGGATCTCTGAATATCCGAATTTAGTAGTTTGCCGCTTGCCAAAACAGGTTCAGACCATGTACCATGTGTGGTTAATATCGACACAAATATTCCTAAGGCCAAGATTTTCCGTTTTGATAATTACTGGGTGGAGCTCCCTGGTTTCATGGATTGTGTTGCTGCCTCTTGGTCCAAGCAATCTCATAAAAGTTATAGTTCTGTAATTTTGGCTGATAAGTTAAAAAGTTTGAGACAAGATTTAAAAAAGTGGCATACAAGTCTGGCTCGGCTCAAAAAGTTAATAGTAAACTGCAATAAAGTGATATTTGCGCTGGATTCGATCGAAGAGCAGAGGCCTTTATTCAGAGCAGAATTCAATTTTAGGAAAATAGTCAAGATGCATCTTGATGGTCTCCTCCGAGCAGAGTGTAATTATTGGCGAAAACAATGCACGATCAGATGGATCAAACATGGTGAGGAAAATTCAAATTTTTTTCATGCAATGGCAACTGAACGGTTTAGAAGAAATTGTGTAGCCATGCTTAGAGATGTTGATGGCAATGAGGTATCTGATCATGATCTTATGGCTGGGTTACTCTGGAATAATTATCGAGAGAGGATGGGGACAACAGAAAAAATTGAGATGCAGTTTGACCTGGCCCGTTTATTAACAAGGGTAGATGGGCTTGATGATTAACAAGGCCTTTTGAGAAAAAGAAAATGGACGAGGTAGTCAAGGCAATGCCATCGGATAGGGCCCCTGGTCCGGACGGCTTCAATGGCATGTTTATAAAGAAATGCTGGCCCATAATTCAGAATTTTACCGCCTAGCTGCTGATTTTCATTCTGAAAATTTGAATCTACAGAATATTAATACTTCATATATCACGCTTGTTCCTAAGGTGGCGGCGCCTATTGAAGTTAATGAATATCGACCTATTTCACTTACGAATGTCTGTCTCAAGTTCCTAACAAAGCTAGCTGCTAATATTCTCCATGGAAAGATTCTAGAGTGTGTACATAAGAACCAATATGGGTTCTTGAGAAATAGGTCGATTCAGGACTGCTTGGCTTGGTCGTTTGAGTATCTTTTCCTCTGTCACAAGTCCACAAAGCCGATTATAATTTTTAAACTGGATTTCGCAAAGGCGTTTGATACGATTGAGCATGATATTATCACCGAGGTGATGAGGCACAAAGTTTTTAATGACTTATGGCTTAGTTGGGCAAGATCTATGCTATCCTCTGGTACTTCTTCGATTCTCTTGAATGGCATCCCGGGAAAACAGTTTTGGTGCAATCGTGGGGTTTGTCAGGGAGATCCTTTATCTCCGTTGTATTATTTATTTGGATCTGACTTACTCCAATCAGTGGTCAATGACTTAATGCAGCAAGGTTTGATTAGTAGGCCTATTGACACTCACGATTTGGATTTCCCTATCATCCAGTACGCGTACGACACGTTACTAATCATGCCTGCTGATGTTGGACAGTTGAGAGAACTTAAATTGGCTCTGCACAAATACAGTTTATCAACTGGCTTGAAAATCAATTTCAACAAATCTTAAATGATCCCTATCAATGTCCCAGATGACCTCACCCAGCAACTTGCTTTAGAATTTAATTGTCAAGTTGGATCCATGCCGTTCACATACTTGGGACTGCCCCTTGGCACCACCAAGCCAACTATTCGAGATCTTATGCATCTTGTGTGTCGACTTGAAAGGAAGCTACCTTCCAGCTCAAGTTTCCTCTCGCAAGGTGCAAGACTTCAGCTCATTAACTCGGCCTTAGCATTAATGTCACTGCATTTCTTATGTACATTGCAGTTATATTCAGGCTTGACACACCAGCTGGACAGGGTGCTTAGGCAGTGTCTGTGGAGAGACGATAAAGACACCCCAAAACAGTCACTAGCAGCGTGGGAAATGATATGCAAGCCTAAGTATGCTGGTGGTCTTGGCATTGTGGATTTTCAAAAGCAGAATGCAGCGTTGTTGATTAAGTTCTTGGACAAATTCTATAATCGCAGAGATCTTTCGTGGATTGAGTTAGTTTGGACCTCATACTATAACAACAAAGTGCCGTATTGCCGAGGAACTGTGTGGATCATTCTGGTGGCGCGATGTGATGCAGTTGTTGGACAACTTTCGAGGTGTGGCCAAGGTGCCTATTGGCCGTGGCGATACGTTCCTATTTTGGTCTGATAACTGGTCATTAGCTGCTTCTTGTCGGCCTCTTAAGGACAGATTCCCAAGGCTTTTTTCCTTTGCGTTGGATGAGAACATCTTGGCTACTTCTGTGTATTCCATAGAGGATATCACCAGTCTTTTTCATCTCCCACTGTCCAGAGCTGCCTATGATGAATTGGGACAGGTTTAACAACTGATGAGTGACCATCCTGTTTTCGAACAGAAGGATTGTTGGACGTATAGCTGGGGATAAAAATACACGTCTGCTAATTTCTATGCCAAAAATTCATGCTCATATTATAGTACCCAAGGTTTTTCATTGGATCTGGAAATCAGGGTGCATTATGAAAACTAAGATGTTTGCGTGGTTGCTACTCTATGATAGACTGAATACACGAGACCTATTAATTCGGCGTAACTGGAAAGTAACTGATGACAAACATTGTGTACTCTGCCCTTTGCATGCCTATGAGGACAGAATTCACCTATTTTTTGAATGCAACTTCAGTCAGCGAATCTGGAACTACCTTCAGATAAATTGGGGAGGAGGAATCGATGATATTCAATCTACAGTGACATCAGCCAAGCAGAGTTTTAATAAGCCTTTTTTATGGAGGTGATGATCATGGCATGTTGGCATATCTGGCTATTAAGGAATGCAAAAATATTTCGGCAGGAGGACCCAACTTTTGCTCATTGGAGGGCAATCTTTTTTCATGATATGGCTTTATTAAAACATAGAGTTAAAGCAAAGCATAGGGAGGGTCTTATGACCTGGTTGAACTCCTTGTTCGTGTAATTTGTACATTTTTCTTAGTGTGTAATTAGGTAGGTAGTCCCCCTCTCTCTCATCATCTTTCCTCCACATGTACATAAGACATTTTGGTTTTTATTAAATTTTGCTGCGGGGTTGTTGCCTCACAGTTCCGGGTCAAAAATTTTTTACCACGGTTATTATTTATAGTACTCTGCATCGAGATTCGTGCAAATTGATCGAATGATTGCTGCGTGGACAGCGCATGCGTGGAAATTTCGTCACGTTCCCACCGCTGCCGCCAACGTTTCGCATCCTTCGGGCTGGAAAAATGGCTATGATTGCGTTCTCTGCGTGTGTGAGTTACAAGACAACGCTGACCTATGGTCTACGTTGCTCTAGCTGACATGGGCAGGTGAACCATCCCATCTGAAGATTCTGACATGGACGGATCCAGTCCGACTACGAGAAGAGTACGATAGAAGATTCAACAGTTCTCCGACTTACAAATTGAAGGCGGAGATCGTTGCAAGGTTCTTGGAAGGACTACAAGATATTGCTTGACGATTTGCCGACATTCATCTAGACGGAGCATTCAAATTGAAGAGGCAAGACGTCGCAAGATCTTGGAGTTCTCCGGGGGCTACTGTTGGGGATATGTTAAATGGGTATTACCATAGCATGCCTCTAATCTGGATAACCCGGGTGACCCACAGTTGGTAGCAAGGCCCATGGCCTGCTAGGCGGCCCAGTTAGATGGATCCAGAAGGGAGGCCCATGCCGGATGAAGGAAGGCTACGGAGGAGTCACCGACGTACCCGGAGCCTTGGAGTGCAAGACACGTTAGACTAGTTGTGTATCGTGTAGGACTCTGTAACCTGTCCGGCTAAGACTTTGCCTGTAACCCTAGGATCTGGAAACTATATAAGCCGGACCTATGGGAGCCTTTAGGGCTTCAGTCGACTCATATACGCACAGCGAACCGATCCCTGTAACTCGGCGTATTGCCATTATAGTGATTTATAGCAGGAGTAGGATCCCGCCACCGTCGTGGGATCTGAACCTGGGTAAGCTGTGTTACCTCGTACACGTCAACCTTCCGTCTTACCCCACGTCTCTAAACACGCTCTATGAGGACCCCTCCATGGCGTACTCATCGGCAATACCACGACACCCCCTATAAAATGCACCCCTCTCTCACATCTCACTCACACCTCCTTGCGAAGGATCTCTCTCCCCCTCTAGAACTATTCTCCCATGGTCTCGGCTTAGCGAAATACATGTTGTCGGTGGCTTTTTCTGGAGCAAGTATTTGCTGCTTCAGCTGCATTGCTGGAGCGAGGACGCGGAGGTTGTCGGAGAACCGAATGTGTCTGCGATCACGGATGCTCCGCTAAGTTTTGGTGCTACCAGACTTCTACTCGATATTAAGATCGTCAAGCGAACGACTACATCATCCACGAGTCTAAACTCGTAAAGCTTTGTCGTTCTTCAAGGGTATGTATTCTATGGATGTATATCCACCCGTTGATTATATCTAGGTAGATGGATCTTGGTGCTTAATAGTTCCCATCATAGGACTTTTTTCTATGCTGCGAACCCAACACTTACTCTACTAGTTATTAGCTTGAGGACCTACTGAGTTGTCTCTGGTATTGCTGTCTTACTCTTGATCAGCTTGTTCATGTGAATCTTGTTCAGCTACTGCTGCTCTGGTGGCCTTCTCCTCCTTGCCTTCACCTCTCAGCTCCTGCAGCTGACTCCATCTATTACTCCTGGTAACTTGGTTGCTTCTTCATCCTTCTAATAAATCATGGAAATTGTGGGGGTTTTCTTGGAAGAATTGGTGTCCTTGGCTGTAGTAAACTAATGGCATGGATAAATGGATGCGATGATGAACTAGCAAGAACATATGTTGTTCTTGAGTTCTTGGTGGTGGAGTGAACGTGTTCTGGTTTCCCAGCTGTTGTGCTACAACCGTGGCCTAGTATTATCTATGCTTGAGTTATTTTCTCTAGTGCTGACAGCACATAGATTGCACGTGGTGACAGTGTTGCTGTCAAGTGGGACCTACAAGGTTCAGATATTTTCTTATCTTTGGCTAACCCCATTTCTAAAAATGGTGAAAATTTCCCCAGCCAATGATGCATGAGTCTGAGGCAGAATTACTAATAAGAACATATACTAATATGGCCCTTTATTCATATCTCAATGATGAAATTGGCAATGCAACTCATTCTCAAAACTAAGAGGAAATAATATCTATAAACTCCTCTTTTAATTGTCTTCTTTTTCTTGGTTAGTTGTTTTCTTTTTGTGTTATTTTATAGGAATCAAGTATAAGAAGAACTAAAGATGGAAAAGAATGAAGAATTAGATAGGAATTAGTTTTAGGATTTTATTTTATTGTAATTTCTTTTATTATTTTATTATAAGGAAACAATGTAATATATGTATTCACATAATAAATGATTATTTTTATTCTATTATTGTGATCATTTTATTTTTATTTAGTGATTTCCATTTTCTTAATTGTAATTTACTTTTATTCATGATTTTAATTTACTTTTATTCATAATTTTAAATACATTGTATTTATTAGTATGTTATTAATAAATAGGAATTCATTTCCTTAAGTATGTGTGTAATTCAATTTCATTTATTAATCTATTTCAAATTCCTTTTGAATTTTAAAGAGATCATTTGAATATTCAATTCAAACTATTTCCCCTTGAACACACAATTTCAATAGAAGTCATGCCAAAATGCATCGCACTTGCCCTGACATTTCCATAAAACAAGAGGAACCTCGATCCTTCTATGCCTTTTTCGTTTTATGCCAAAATTCTTTGGATTTTATTATGCATGAATGCAATGCACATACATGTGGCCTCACTATTTCTAGCCTCTAATGCTGGGATGTTACAACCGGCCACACTAGTGAAGGGGAAGTGTTTAGGGAGAGCTCCGGCGCCATCTCGACGGAGAGGTAGCACTAGAGTTGCGCCAGCGAGTGAGGACGCTATGAGAGCCAAAACCCTAGTTCGGGTTAGGGTTACACTAGAGCAGTAGAGAGAGGAGAGACGAATTTGGTTGGTTGAAAGAAAGAGGAGAGCACATGGAGTTGTTTGAGTGAAGGCGCAATGGCGGAGTTGGCCTGAATCGCCAGGGCGACGCGAGCGGCGATGCAGTTGCCAGGGGATCGCGAGAGCAAGAGGGAGGAGAGAGGCGCGGGTGAGAGAGTGGGGCGACGCAGTCCGGTTGGACCGGGTCATGGCAACAACCCATGTTGGTTATGGCAGTCGACGCCAATAGCGCCGGCGCTGGCGCTAACCCGGTAGTTGCTGGAGGTAGAGAGAGAGATCCCGAGACCATAGCTGCTGCCACAGCTGGACTATCGCTGCAGGTCGGCTAGGTCATCGCGGAACAGAGAAAGGGCGAGTAGCTCGCGAGCTGGCCCCTGGCGCCGGCCGCCGGGAGGTCCATAACGATGGTGGCGGAGCGAACACTATGCGGCGGCCGCAATTTTCGATGGGAATCGATCGGTTAGGCCGTGGACTTGCCCTTCCTTCGGTAAGGAAAGTAAGGAAAGAAGGGGGGGGGGGTTGTGGATAGTATGGCACGACCGTCAATCGTGGGCCGGGCGGTTCATGAGCGTCCGCCAGGTTTGGACAAGTCTAGGGTTTTCGAAACGCTAGATTTACCAAAATAAATCCACACGACTTAAAATTGTATTTGAGAATGGAAAATTGCATTAGCTCAATTGACAAGCGATTTTAGTGTTTTGTTTCTTTTTATCGCTTGTGCTTGCAGTTGAGAAGAAGTTGGTCACATAATTTCTGAAGAATATTTTTTCCTTTGTCGGGTAAGTCTTTATTTTTTCTATTGTATAAATTTATCCTCTCGAATTCCTATTTTAAAGGTTTTGGATTGTTGTTTTTCATTTATATTGGAAAAAAATTAAAATATTCCCTTTGGGGAACAAATCGAATGGCACCCACGAATATTTTGCCTATATACAAAGTGCTAAAGGCACACATAGCGCATCAGCCATTCACCGCGGCACAACAAGAGGCCTCACAAAACCCTCGTACTCTCTGATTCTCCAGCGGCGCTCGGTCGACATTGACGGTGCCGGCATGGCGGCGCCGCCGGAGTCCGCCAACACCTCGCCTGCGCCCAACGGAAGCGGCGGCGGCGGGATCAGTAAGCGCCCCCCCCCCCCCTCCCCCCCACCTCTGACCTCTGTCCTCGTCCCCTCCCCCCACCCCATCCCCTACTATCCTATTTCCGAGCGGCGGTTCCGGATCAGGGCTTATAGATGTCTTCTATCTTTTCCCCAAACTTGCTGCTACTGCATGTGTTCTCAAAACTTGTTGCAGGATGTTAGCATAGAACTGTTCCCGAAATAAAATCCCCAATCCCAAATTTCATAATGCAAACGCGCACGATGTCCTTTCCTGAACTTTGGTACCTTTGATTTGGCGCAGGGGTTGAGAATTGCTACGTCTTCAAGAGCAGGCTGCAGGAGTACGCCCAGAAAGCCGGCCTCATGACGCCGGAGTACCAAACCCTCAAGGAGGGGCCTTCCCATGAGCCAATTTTCAAGTCTACGGTGGTCATCAACAATGCCAAGTATGAGTCGCTGCCTGGGTTCTTCAGCCGGAAGGCTGCGGAGCAGTCCGCTGCTGAGGTCGCGCTCATGGAAATCACCAAATCTGTGGCGTTACCGACCAATGCGAGCATCCCTGCAGTCGTAAGTTTGTTCATTGGGTTTTTTCTCAAGTCTTGCTGTGCTTATGTTAAATGGTTAGAACGAATTGTTGTGTGTAAGTTATATGGTTAGAAAGAATATTGTGTTTAAGATAGAAGCTAGTAAGTGGATGGACGACCTATGCTTGTCCTGTTTAGTGCTTGGAAGAAGCTATAACCACCTGGTCCGCCTCAATCATGTAGTGAAATCACATTTGTTCTGCTGTCTACAACATTTTCATGATTTCTTTAATATGAGAAATATGCTTCAGATCCAGTTGTGATTCCCCATTGAATGGGCTATATGAATGCTAATAACTTGTGTGTTCCTTGCAGTTGTTAGCCTTTGAATAGTTTGACTGTAGTATCTTAAGGTGCATATCAAAGCTGTTGCTTATTTCATGACTTTGCCAAGATTGACATTAGTGTCGTTTACTGTCATTTGTGTTTGTGTTTATTTCTGAAGGAAATTGCTCCTACTTATTTAAGTGCCTCATTTTACTAGTGTCTTTGCTAAATTTATTAAGTTAGCAAGGAAGATGCACAAACTTACTGTTCCCTTGGTTCTGAACCATGGACCATGCAATAGGGAGGTTTCCCTCATCAAGAAAAAGAAATGCATACCTCACAGTGCAATTGTCAAATTTTGCTATCATGTCTAAAGTCATGCTTTATAGGATTGAGTTTTCTTAGTTCTTATTAGGAGAATAGCTTAATTTTAATAATAGTCTAGTTCTTTCCTGGATGGTGTGCTTTTCTTGACACATCTTACCATGCTTTGCAGCAAGAAACTGGCCTGTGTAAGAATCTTCTTCAGGAGTATGCTCAGAAGATGAACTACGCTATTCCATCTTATATTTGCAACAAACAAGCTTCAGGTGTAGGTCCTTTCATATGCACTGTAGAGATTGGTGGAATACAATACATTGGCGCTACAGCACGTACAAAGAAAGAGGCAGAGATAAAAGCTGCCCGGACTGCTCTTCTTGCCATCCAAGGTATTTTTTATATTCTGTTCAATTTGAAAAATAGGTGTTTATTCAATCCTAGCTATTCACTGTCGAAATTGTACTGCTTTCCTCCTTTGTGTGTTGTGGTTGGACATCGGATCATTCGCATGCTTTATTTCTTGCAGGCCAATCAGAGGGTTGTGTAAATGGTACTACAAAGCATATTGTAGTGCCTGGAACGAGGCAAGTTAAGGAGCCAGAAAAAAAGCCAATTGAAACTCCCAAATCACTTAAGGCCAAAAAAGGTGGTTACAAGAAGCAACGGAACAAGATGAAATTCATCAAGAAGAATGGCGAAGCAGTTAACGTGGAAAAGGGCGAAGCTGTAGTGCCTGGAGACACTCATCATTCCGATGCCTCCATGGAGCCAGCAGTAGCAACACAAGATCCATCCATGGACACTGTAATGCTGCAACCTGATGAAGGAGCTGGAAGAATGGAACATGAGACGACCAGTGACACTCCAGTTCTGCAGCCTGATGGCGAAACTACAAAAGTAGAACAAGAGTCACCCACTGACACTCCAATGCTGCAAGCTCATGAGGAAGCTAGAAGGGTTCAACAGGAGCCACCCAGTGATACGCCGATGGTTCTACATAATGAGGAAGCTAGAAGAGTTAAACAGGAGCCACCCAGTGATACTCCGATGGTTGTACATAATGAGGAAGCTAGAAGTGTAAAGCAGGATCCATTCGATGACACTGCAATGCTGCAAGCTAATGAGGAAGCTAGAAGTGTTGAACAGGAGCCACCCAATGATACTCCGATGGTTCTGCATAATGAGGAAGCTACAAGAGTTGAACAGGAGCCGCCCAGTGATACTCCGATGGTTCTGCATAATGAGGAAGCTAGTAGTGTAAAGCAGGAGCCATTCAATGACAGTGCAATGCCTCAACCCCATGTGGAAGATAGAAGTGTGGAACCGGAGCCACCCAAAGATGCTGCAGTGGTGCAACCTAATGAGGAAACTAGAAGTGTAAAGGAGGAGCCACCCATTGACACTGCAGTGCCTCTGCCTAATGAGGTAGCTAAAACAAGCGTGATACATGCTTCTCCGAGCGACTCCACAATAGAGCAACCTAACGCAGAAGCTAGAAGCATAAAGGAGGAGCCACCGAGAATTTCTTGCTCCTTAGACTTGGACCGCGCAAGACAAGAATTTTTTGAATACACAGCAATAACGCAACATGACGAAGAAACTAGAACCGTAAACCAGGAGCTAGAGCCACCCAGCAATGGTTCATTGCTACAACCAAAGGAACCTACTGTCGAGAACAGCGCATCTGTGTCTGAACACAAGGGTCAAACTCTAGGAGATATGCCAGGAATGGGCTCAGATCATTCATCTGCCTTTAAGAGCGCAGACTAAATTCTGTGGTGCTTGAATCAAAATGTGCCTTTCAGTTTTACCTTTTGATTCTCAACTGGTAAAATCTGAATAGTTGGCTTCGCATTTTAGAGAGATATTTGTAAAACAGATGGAAGTATTTGCACCGACGATAGTTGGCCCATGTTTGCATTAGTTATTATTAGGAAATATGTATGCCTGATATAATCCTGGATCCATCTATCTTAAGTAGTTTGATCTGATCGATGAACTATTTTTAATGAATAGTCCCTTTTTGATTTTCAAATGGTAAAAACTGAATAGTTGGCTTTGCATTTTAGAGATATTTGTAGAACAGATGAAAGTATTTGGGCCTAGGATAGTTAGCCCATGTTTGCATTAATTATTAGAAAATATGTATGGCTGATATAATCTTGGATCCATCTATCTTAAGTAGTCACTATTTTTCTCACTAGCATTTTATACCTCCGTTTTGAAATCTAAACAATACAGCACTATTTTTATGAATTTCCAAGCGTTATTCATCCAATGGCCAAAACAAGTAGTATCAGAATATCTTTTCAAGCGTATTTGCTCCGGACTTTCCATATAACCAAATAATTGTCGAGAATACGCCCTGCCTCACGTGCTATCAGGTCTTGTAGCCCACATGGCTGTTCTGTTGTTAGTGCTAGCTTAGCTACTCCTATACACACCATCCCTAAACCTCGATCCTGCTATACCCTTGCACCTTCCTGACTTGATTTTCAGCCATCCTCCTCCTAGCCTCTTCTGCAGAATGCCACTCTCCATCGTCAGCGAAGGCATTGGAAAGTGAAACATAGGCGCCATCATTGGCTGGCGCCATTCTCAGGATTTGCTGTGCTGCAAACACTCCCAGTTCTTTGTTCCCATGGATGTGGCAACCGTTCAGCAGAGACCTCCAAACTGCAGGCCACGGTTGGAAAGGCATTACCTCGATCACACCTTTCGCCTCGTGGAGGAGCCCTTTCCGTGCCAGGAGATCGACTAGGGTGGTAAAGTTTGCCCTCGTTGGATTCATACCCTGATCTTCAGACAGCATCATACTGAATACGAGCTTCCCCTGCTCAACTAGCCCATAATGGCTGCACGCTGAGACAATGGCAACAAATGTAGCTGGAGTGGGAACCAATTGAGCTTCTGTCATATTTTGGTAGAGGCTGAGGGCTTCGTCGATCAGGCCGTGGTTGGCATAAGCTGTCAGCATGGTGTTGTAAAGTATGGCATCACCACTGCTTGATGAAACAGCAGAGAAAGCATTCTTCGCGGTGGCTATGTCACCACACTTTGCGTAGGCATCAACTAGAGCACTTGCCACACAGAAGTGCTTGCTATGCCCTGTCCTGATAACAAGAGAATGGATGCATCTGCACTGCCTGATCAGTGCAGCGTTCGCACAGGCATTCAGGACTGTTGCCAGGATGAACTCGTCAGGTTTGTCCATGCGGTCGCTCCTGAACAAGTCGAAAAGGAAAATGACATCATCACTCAGGCCATTCTTGAGGAACGAAGAGATGATTACACCCCATGACACCACATCCATCTTGCCAGTGTCTTCGATGACTTTCAGCGCACTCTGAACTGATCCAAACGCTGCCTTTGCCTTGATCAGTGAAGTTGACACGAACTGCCGTGAAGTGATACCTTGTTTCAGAATACTTGCATGGACTTGCTCATGGTTCTTTGGTTCATGAGCTTCCTGGAGAGCAGACAAAACAGCTGAATAGGTGAACTCATCCGGTCTTTCCCCACAGCAAACCATGTCGCGGAAGAGCCTCATTGCCTTGTCAGAGCAGCTGTATAGACCATAACCCGCGATCATCTCATTCCATGTCACGGTGTTTTTGAAACTGAGGTCACTGAAGAAGCCATGGGCACAGTCGAGCAATCCACATCTACACAGCATGTTTATAACTGCATTTGCTACAAGAACATTGTCAGAGTAGCCATGGCAATAGGAAAGGCCAAGTATCTGAAGACCAAGTGAGGCGTTCTCTTTGGCACCACTCAGCCTCAGCATGGTAGAGAAAGTGACTTCGTTGGGTTTACAACCCGATAGCGACATGTCAGCAAAGCAGCCTATAACTGCCCTGTCATCTTCATCATGTGCAAAACCGGATATCACTGTGTTCCAAGAAATTGTGTCCTTGTGCCGAATCCTCTCAAAAACAGCCATGGCAATGCCCATCAGCCCGGTTCTGAAGTACATATCAACAAGCACATTCATCACCGAGGTATTAGACTCAAACATGTTATGGATGACACTGCCATGCAGCTGCCGTCCGAAATCCAATTCCCCGGTGATCAAACATGCCTTGAGAGCTGAAACGTAGGTGAACATATCAGCTGGAAGGCCACACTGGTGCATCAGAGACATCACCCTCATCGCATCACGCCCACAACCATTGGAGACATAGCCCTCCAGCATCGTGTTCCAGCATGTCAAGTCTTTGCACCTGATCTCTGTAAATGCCAGCTCTGCAGCAGCTACACGCCCATGCTTGGCATACATGAGAAGCAACGAGCTCCCCACAAAAGGATCGGTATCCACGCCAACTTTCACCGCGACACCGTGGAGCAAAAGGCCAAACTGGAGGTTGGCATGGGCCATGGACTGATCGCTTGAAGCACGGAGGGCGCTAGCAAGGGCGAACTCGTTCGGCCGGAAGCCGTCCCTGACCATGGACACAAACAACCCGATGCCCAGCTCCGACGCGCCGCTGCGTACCGAGCCGGACACCATGGCGGTCCAGGAAACCAGGTTCCTGTGCGGCATTTCGTCGAACACGTGGAGCGCGCTCCGGAGGAACCCGATTTTGGAGTAGGAGATGAGCAGGTGATTTGTGGTGAAGGTGTCGCCGGACATGCCGAGCTTGAGGACCTGTGCATGGAGGTGAGACGGTGGCCTGGAGGAGGGGGAGGCCGTGGAGAGCGCATGGGCGAGGGCGAGGGGGTCCGGCGACCTGGGGCCTGTGAGGGTACAGTACCCCCTCGCGTGGAGAAATAATGCTGGTGCTCTCATGAGTTTTTCTTGTTGCAAAAATTAGACCGATGGCGGTACCAAGGGTATAAAAGTAATAATTTTTTAAAATAGGTCCATAGACTATATAGCGACGACTACAACACTAGTACGAGCCGAAGACACGCCGTCGTCCTCGCTCCTCTATCAACGTAGCCATACAGAACTTGTAGTAGAGCTTGTTGTAGTAGACATACGGGAAATCGTCATGGTAAGATCTCAAAGAACCAACGCACTATAGCAGCAACCATCACCAATGATGATATTCGCAGATCGGAAAATACTGACCTGAAACATAGCGACAAACACTAAAACATATCGGGTCTCAAGAGATCTATCGGTCACTCGACTCCACGCTCTCTTCGTCGGTGCTAGACGCACTACCAGGGCGAGGTCCTGACTACTGAGCCAACTAACTGGGACTTCTCGAGGAACTTCTTTAGTGTCGGAATTCTGTTTGACGTGCGGAAACAATTCAAGAGTGCAGTGTCGATGATCAGGGGAGAGAAGAGGCAATTGTTTCTTATTAACTATGGGATTCTTCCTAACTGGTGGCTGTTTGTGGTATGATATGGCACCTCTTTAATGAACATGGCTATGGTATACATCCCCTAGCATCACTGATTTTCAAGGATCTTAAGGCGTCATGGGCTATTCGATCACCCGGGCGAGGTAGGGGCCGTGGTAGAGGAACCGACCATGTCCAAGATAGAAGTTTTCGAGAGGGCATGTATAAGGATGATGATATCACCACTAAGCAGACTGGTGAGGTTGGAGAGGAGGATGATTTGATGCGTACTAATCTCTTACGAAAGCGTGATATGGAAAATATAGATTGGCCGGGTTAATCCGGTAGGAACAGGTGTAAACAACTTGGTTAATCAATTTCAATGAATACTACCGTCTTCAGTTCCACCAAGTCCAACTTCGAATCATGACCCGAAGAGAGTAAGAACTGCTGATGTAGAAAACAAAGAGAAATTGGCAGGCTCTATGGTGGAGTGCCTCCAGGTGTAGTGAATCTTATAAGTACGAACTGCAGAGAGGGGGGGCTCGAACAGTTTCTGAGCTTGCGATGTTGGTTCAGTTGTGTTCCCCTTTGTTAGTCTTCTTGTATGAAACTAGACAGAAAAAGTGACAAGATGAGGAACTTGTGTGGCCGTTTTGGGCTACGAGGTTTTGCGGGAATAGATAACGAAGGCATGAGCAGTGGTCTTGCCCTCTATTGGCATGAATCTTTATTGATCAAAGTGGAAGGGGTAACTTCTCGTTATGTTGATCTCCTCATGAGAAATGTAGTGGATGAACTAAAATGGAGAATCACATTTGTGTATGGTGAGCCACAGGTTGAACGACGTCATTTGATGCGGGAACAATTGTGTGCACTAAACAATCAGTTTGATCTTCCGTGGTTGATGGTGGCTGACTTTAACGAGTGTATGTGGGGCTTTCAACATTTCTCCGCAACTCCTAGAGCAGAAACAAAAATGATTGCTTTTAGAGACACACTAGATGTTTGTGGTTTGATTGACTCGGGGTTCTCTGGTGTACCTCATAAGTATAAAAAATAAGAGATTGGGACACTCAAACATGAAGGTACAACTTGATCGTGCAGTGGCGTCGAACTTGTGGCGCAATATGTTTCCTTACTACTCCGTCAAGCACTTGGTTACCCCATGTTCGGACCATGTGGCCCTGCTGGTTAAAGGAGAGGCCAATGCAATACAACCAGCTGGCTCGAAAGTAATGCAAACTATTCGAGATTATGTGGGTAAGTGAGCATGCACTACTGGAGATACTCCAGAATATATGGGGTTGGGGAGATTCATGACTTGGGTGACATGGACAAAGCCCTAAGGAAAAGTATGACAAGGCTACATGAATGGAGCAAAACAAAACTTGGTAGTGTGAAGGAATGAATTGAGAAATCAAGAACAAAGCTTGTGGAGCTTTTAAATATGAATGTGGATATGCAGGAGATTAGAAGGGTGACTGATAGGATGAACGATCTATTTTACCGTGAGGGGATGATGTGGTCACGACGGTCTTGTTTGACATTGCTCAAGGAAGGGTACATGAACACATTTTTTTAATAACAAAGCGGTTTGGAGGGCTAGGAAAAACAAAATTAGGAAGTTAACTAATAACTCTGGCATTATACATGATGATGTGGCTACTATACATAACATGGAAAATGAATATTTTATTGACAGCCGATGCAAACCTTGGTCCTCAACGAGTGGTGGATTTGTTTGAAAAGTGTATTTCATATGAGCAGAGCACAAGACCGCTTTTTGTGGTGACTTTACTAAGAAGGAAAATTCAGATGCCCTTTTTCATATTGTCCCACTCAAAGCCCAGGACTGCATTGTTGGGGTTCCAGTGGAGAAAACAAAAAAATTCCTACGACGGATCACCCTAATGCCCAAGATCTATCTATTAGTAATGCAGTAACGACCGAGAGGTTTCGGATACATACCCTTGTAGTCGTTTAACATTCCGAGAGGAACGTGGTTGAAGTAGTCATGCTCATAGTCGACCTCAAGGTCGCGAAGCTCCTCGCAAATCACCCCTTGCTCCATCATGTGGCGCCCCGCAAAAACCACTACTAGAAAATCGCGTTGTTTTGTGCATTGCATCATCATAATCGCATGATCATGTCATCATGACACATTGCATTTAAGCATCTTCATATTTGCATGCATACAATTTGCCGAAAACTATTTTTCTAAAGCCTATTTTGTTTTCTAGAGATTTCTCCTCTTTGTTCAAATCGAAACCGTAGATCCGTTCGGATCTTTTATTTGTCTAAAACTTTTTAAAAATGTTTTGTTTTGAAAGAAAGAAAATAATATTAAACTAGTTTTATCGGGGGAGGCAGCCGCCGACCAGGCCCAAAAGGCCCAGCCAGCAGCCAGCCTACCACCCGTCTACCAAACCCTAACCCTAATCCCTGGCAAACCCTAACCCTAGACCGACCCCTACCTAACCCGCCGCCATTGGATACACTCTCCACGCGCGCGCTGCACCCAGCCAAACACACCGACCGACCCAACCCGTTGACACCCACACCTGGACACACCCTCGCGCTAATCCCGCGTCCATCCCGCGTGAACCGCCCTCCTCCCCGTTTTTCCTTCCCGAGGACCCCACCCCGCAGTCTCGCTTCCTGGACGTGACCCCATCCACCCGATTCTGCCTCGTCGCTCACCAACCACCCCGCGATCCCCAACCTCGCCTCTCTCTGCTACTCGCCCCGCCGCCGCCTCTCAGGAACCCCAGGCGCCAGCGCCCTCCCTCACGCTTTCCCCTACCTCCGTTTCCTCCCAAACAACGTCGCCCGCCCCCGCCGGTCGCATCCCGTGCGAGGCCCCTCTGCCCGGCCTCCAAGCGCCTCCTCCGCCAACCATCGAGCCGCCGGCGCCAGGCCCCTCCTCGCGCCGCCTCTGCGTTGCCTCCACCTGACGTTGTTCCGCTGTCGTGCTTGGCCACCACCACAGGGGCCATGCCGCCCTCTTCTCCGCCTCGGCCGCGTTCGTGCCTGCTGCCTCTGCAGCACCGTGCCCAGCACCACCGGCCTACGCGTCCTCGCGACTCCCTGCGCCGAGCCTCCTCTGCCCGCTGCCAGGGGTCCCTCCCTACCTCGTTGAGCAGACGCCAACTGCGTCGTACTTGTCGTCGATCCCCGCCGACATGCCTCTGTCGCACATTCTCTGCTGAATGTGTGTATGCCGGATGTTGGCATATGTGTGGATGTGAGGTTATGTTGCTAACCGATGCCCTGGCCCTTGTGCAACCTCAAGTGTCTCAATTGTGGATTCTTAGTGATGCTCCAAAATCGAGTCGAAAAGCCTTGATACGCTACACAAGTCCAAGATCTTCGGCCCCGTTGGAACCGAGACCGACACGAGGCGAGACCCCGAAGCACCAAAAAAGACTGTGGGTACCGAACTCGAAGATCTTTCTGGATTCCGAAGACCGATCGCGGAGTCCGGAGACCCAAGACCGATCTCGGTGTCGGGACCGAACCGAACCCTAACCCAGATCTCCCTCACAGATCCGAAGACCGAACCCGAACCCCTCCGAGCCCCAAGATCTTCGATCCGAGATGTGTGACCTTTTCCGAGCCCCTATTTTATAAATTGCCAACTATATAAACTGTTGCATATTTAATTGTCATACTCGCATGCATATTGGTGTGGTTTGGGGGCCTTATGCCGACTCACCATATAATTAAATATGGAGACCATATGCGGGCTATTCTAGTCTTAGTTTGTCTCCATTTAAATTTGTGTAGCGAATCGATGCCATGTTTTCACCTTGTTAATACAACATTTAAATTGTGGGGTATCTAAACAACATGAACCTAGTAATTAATTGTCGGGACCCTGGTTCCGCTTAATGTGGCCTAGTTGCATCGCACATTTGCCATGTCATACATCATACATGCATCATGCCCGATCTTTTGCCGTAGTATTAAATAGTGCATCCGGTGTTTCTTCTAGTGCTTTGCTTCTTCACGGATTAGGCCGATGAGTGGATGCGAGTGTCGACCCGATCTTCGGATGAAACTTTGGCAAGGTTTTTAGGCGAGCACCTCCCCCTTTCTACCTATCTTACTTTTATAGTATTTATTCCCCCCTGTTGATCTATTGCTATCTGTGTTGCGATGCTCTAGCTTTCGTACCCGTGATATCCCTTGCGGCCTTATATTGCCTTGGACACATCCTATTACCTGTTGTTTGGTAGATAGCTGCACTTGCGCGTCGTAGTTGCTTGCTCAAGTGCTGTTGCGTGTCATCAAGTACCACAGCTGTTGGAAGGCTGCCATATGCTTTATGTTGGAGATGATCAAGGCTTTAATTATTGTTTAATAACTAAAATTGAAAGTAGGTAAATGCAGAGGCACAGGTGGGCAATAGATGTTATTTGGTTCTTAACCGTCCACTTGTGTCCCGTAGGACCCCGAGTTCTTGACACCTGTTCCGAGATCGAGCGCGCTAACCACAGGTGGGGTGTATGGGCACCCCCATCGATTTAGTACCTGATTCCAAGTACTGTACTGGGGGCCACAAGTAGTTTGGGGCTTTATTACTATTCTGTACTTATGCCATGCTTTACTGCTTAATTTAAAATTGTGCGAAGTACTGCACCTGTACTGTTTTGGAAGCGGAGTGTTTTCGCGGTATCGACAAGCCCAGTCACAATTTTCGGGTTCCCAGTCGTTTACAGCCACTGACGCAAACCCTGAGTCCGTCTCGGAGACCGGCCGACTTCGTTGCGGGCAGCTTAGTGGGGTGGCCCCCATGTACTTGCTTTGGGTCTGGGAAACGTCATGACTTAGGCCCCGCCGACATACCGATGGGTGTATGTTAACTGATCTGGCAAAAAGGGCCGAAGTGCGTGTGGATACTTTGGTGCACCCCTGCAGGGTTAAATCTTTTCGAGAAGCCGTGTCCGCGGTTATGGACGACTTGGAGCACAGTTCTTGATCATAGACAACTATAACTAAATTTTACTGTTATAATTTGACTTGTATCCGATATGACTAGTAATCAGCTTCACTACAACGGAATGGCTAAATAAAAGTACCAACAACTGCTGGGTTTGGGATGTCTCATGCTAATCGTATCTGACTAGTAAGTGTCGCAACTACAACGGAATGTTTAACTAAAACTGCCCACTGCTTATTATATCAGGATGACTCATGCCATCTTTATTTGACTAGTAATTGCCGCAACTATAACGGAATGAATAAAACTACCAACGGTGTGAGTTCCTCGGTTGACTTCCTCGTTTGGTCTCGAGGGGGAAACACCAGGATGGGTATGTTTGGTGGTAGTATCAGGTTGGTTCCGAATAGGTCTTTCTTACCCCTCTCTGATAGCCGCTAGTTGTATCGAGTCTCTATAGGTTGTTTAGTGCATGCCGCGCTGCCGCTTCAGTCCACCATACCTATGTAGGCGAGGACCGCCGAATTCTAGTCTCGCCGTGTACTGGCCTCAGTACTGACCGCTCTCTTTTTCCTTTGCCCTTTGTCGGCACCCCTTTTGTTTAAGCAGGTTTGAGATCGACGTCGTTAGCAGGGTTACCCTTCCGGCTTGGCCTGGGCAGGGTTATGGACGCCATTGGTTATTCTTCAGGGCTCTTAGCTCAATTTGCATCTTGTCCGTACTCGGACGCTATATCGTTTTAAAGGTGATTTGGATCTTTGTATTGTATATCTGTATTCTTGACTCTTTGAGTCGTTGTTGTATATATCTGTTCTGTGGGTTCCATCGTGGACTATTGTGTAATGATATTACTTCGTTTTCCACCCGCACGAAAGTGCCTGGTGGGCACCTTTGAATCGTTTCTATGCGGGTTTGGCGGGAATCGCTGAAACTTGCATAGGGACGATTCTGAGGGTGTTACACATCACCATGCAGCAGCCCGACTCACGACATCCAAAGTGCCCCAAGTGTGACACCTCGTGGATTCATACACATACAGTGTACGATGATACCTCCATCTCCCCGATCCCGCTAGGACTGCAGAAGTAGATCTCCGTCTTGGAATCCCCGTAGCGCAATGGCGTTCTACAGGTGCGTCGTCTCTTGCACGAATATTCCTGGATTGTGCCAACGCGTGGAGACAACTAGAGAGAGAGAGAGAGATTGGAGGCACATAGAGGAGGAGGACGGCTCCCTACTCATGGGATTCTATTGTGTGTCTCTTGGCCTCCAAGGGGGGCCTTTATATAGGGGAAGGGAAGGGCACCCTTACCCCCACCAAGGAAACCCTAAGGTGCCTAAGGGGGGGAAGGGGTGGCGGACAAGGGAAGGGGCATCCCTAGGGCGCCCCAAAACCCTAACCCTAGCCGTTGGCCAAGGGGGGGACAACCCTAGGCGCCCAAACCCTAGCCCTAGGCGCATGGGCTCTTTCCCTCTTGTGTTTTTCCCTCATGGGCCCTTTTCCCTAGGAAGTTTGGCCCATTAGTGGAATACCCTTCAAATTAGATTTTAATATTATATTTAATATTAATCACATTAATTAATATGTAAATACATATTACCAAATCCTATTTGACCTGAAACACCTTTTGGTTCCCCTTCGAATTCCTCCGAACAACTTTGGAACTTCCCGGAACAATTCTGGTCCCCTCTCAGAACTTTTCCTGTTTCCTTTATTTCTCCGAACAACTTCTGATCTCTCTGAGTGGAACAATTCTGGCTTTATATTTCCCTATATGATTCCAACTTACGGATAATCTCCAGCTCATCGTACCCTTAAGTGGATCCCCTCACGGCTCAGGAATGGTACAAACATGATCTCCATCAATGATCAACAACGGGACCAGGATGCCCATGATGATCCCTGTACATTCCATATGACGATGTCATTTGAACCGTAAACGTCGATTTCAATTCTCTTTATTTCTCCAATACTACTTGTCCGAGATCCGATCATTAGGTATCACCATACCTTGTTCAATATCATTACCGACAAGTATTGTTTTACTTGTTACCACGATATTACATCCCCGTGATCTAGTCACATGTTGCAACATTATGGATGTAATCTCACCAATTCGGCCTAAACATATCTTACCTGTCATAGGGTGAACAAATCCCGGTCTTGATTCATTGGCCTAAACCTGTACCTCTGGAATACCCAACATACACCTTTATAATCACCATTTCATTGAGTGACGTTTGATGTAGTTGAAGCAGCCTCGGGAGATGGTGATTGATATGATCTCACAGTCTAAGGAAAAGGAGACTTTGTTTCTGAATATTGCAACGATGAACCTCGTGACTTGATTGTGTCGCAATCTTTGAGGAATTCCCATCATATCATTCACTAATGATATGACCTTGTTGTCAACTATCACTATCACTCATGATCAGGATACTTGATCATCCGTTGCCCAACGAATTAGAATGAATAGAGGCTACTAGGGACTTCTGTTTCATATCACACATGTATCAATGTTTCCACTTGATACAGTTATAGCATAATATGAAACTATTACGAACTTATTGGGATATGACAATAATAAACCTTTTATTATTTGCCTCTAGGGCATATTCCCTTCACTCTTCCACTTGCACTATAGTCCAAATAATCTAGCTTGCATTTACTAATCATAAACTATATCGCATATGCGTGTTTATTGATCATGCACGCTCATGTGAAACGTCTTGTCCCTATTCTGTTTTACCAGATCAGTATGTATTTTGTAAATCGTTAATGTCCTCCTAATATTGACATTCACTCCATTATCTCATAATGGGTTGAAGTATTCGTTTGGCGATAGAGTGAGACTTTATTTCTATTGTTTATAATGACAGACGATCAGTCAATTTAACTTTCACTGTTGTCATGTAAACTTTGAAAACACACTTAGCAGAAGTCGAACTTCTTTAGCCAAAATATACTTTTATCTTTGTGTAGACCCTAGTGCATAACATGTAACTATGTGCCTAACTTCACTCCTTGCCATTTAAGAACAAACTCAACTATGGTTAAGTGATTAACTCAGGAATCACCTCAAGACATGTTCTTCCAACCAGATCCTTAGGTCAAATCACGTTGAGTATACAATATGGTTCCATGGAAGAACCTATGACCGAGGCATAGGATATGCAACGCATCTCTTTCTTTCTTTTAACCATAGTTGTAATACTAAGACTAGCTCAATGCTTTGTACAAGTAAGAACCTCTTTCTTATCTTGTTCCATTCTGAACTACTTTAGAATTTTACCTAGGACATTCTGAACATCTTCAAAATCAAGTCCAGAATGCATTTGACAATATATTAAACTTAACAATCTATCTCGATAGATTCCATTGTTTAATAACTTGTTCAACTTCATCCATATTTACTAACTTAAATATTATTAATACCAGTCACATAATTCATATATGTCATCCACATATTTCAGAATGATAACACACACCCACTCAAGTATGGCATCCATATATGAGATCCAGAGATTTCACTTGGCTCCCACTCAAAATATGTCTCTTACATATTAAGATTTAGCCAAGCCAATATGCTCCCACTCAAATTCAGGTCCTCTCAATAATCTTGGACTTTCCAAAATTCTTTGATCATCATCAAATTGAGAATTTCAGCTACGAGGTCCCAATATCCATATATTGCTGGTGTAAATCCAATAGACTCAAGCATCACTACTTTTGCAGTCAACTCCTTGAATTTGTCCAAACATACTTTGTGACAAATCGAGCTTTACGTCTTTCATTAAGTTTCATTCCTTTCTTATGACATTGCAGTCATTTAGAAATATCAAGTAAACATCTTTACTTAATAAGATCAAGTAACATCTTACTTTGTAATGTTAAATGTAACTTAATATAGGTTTTTATGACTCCTAGTCATTTCTCGCACTTAGGTCCATCACGCTTCTTTGTATTTGTAGGTATGTCTTGTTCCAATAACTTGACATGCAAATCAATAATATAATCCCATAAACTTGCAGAATGTGTATTGTTGAATCCTAATTTATTTTAGTAAAAGTATTTGCTGAAAATTTATGATCATTATCATTTGTTTCAACTCTATTTGTAGAATTTGGTTTCAAAAAACAAATTTTGCTGCGCCACTCAACAATCAGGAGGTAAGGTTAAAAACCTTGTTTTGAACTTTTACTTTCTTCCACTTGTATCTTCATCAATACACATAGACTTAGGACAACAGCAGGTTTGCCCTCTGTGGAACATTTATTCATAGTTTTTTAAGAATACGCTACAAAGACTTGTTTATTCGCCCCGATTTCGAATTATCGAAATCTCTAGAAACTCGAACATGCCATAACTCTTATGGTGTTTTTTCCATGAATCTTTAGATGTTCCTTTGTGTTTCAAACGAGTGTTTGATTATTTCAATATTTTAACTCTAAACAATAACTATAACCCTGATAGGAGATAATACTAGACCATATGTATCTAATACAAAATAATTATGATATTTAGACATATCAACACCTTGAATTTTTCCAATTATCATAATTTGTGAAACATCTTTCGCAAGTCCTTTTATGCCAAAATTAACTTAAATACTTTAGTCATATTGATCAAACCGAAAGAGACTTTGTATTCCTGTTTATTCCATATCCCTCTTTGCTTTGAAATCATTTGAACAATTAAAATCATTTTAAACTTCTGTTTCATTAAGTAAATACACCTATTCACTTAAGCCCACAATGGAGTAATGATTTCCACTATTTGTTGAAAATACGATACATCACTATGTATAAAATTCAACATTTCTTCGCATATCACCGTTTTACCAGAATGCAGAGTTTTAGTCATCTTGCCAAACGAGGCGTGGTTTTGCAAAGTCTCTAGATCAAATATCCAAGACCCCCATTTTCATCTAAGTGAAAAACATGCAACAACCATCATGACTTAAACAATAGTGTCATTTCATTATTAAACTTTGGATATCTTTTAGCATTCTAATCCTTTATAAATGTTCGGCCTATTATCGTTATATAGTGATGAGAATAACTTATTTATAATTTCAATATGACCATAAAGGTATTATTCATAAGAACAGTACAACTGGCTTGTAACTTATTTATATGAATAATCGTCTCGCCAAAAGCAAGACACACAAAAAAGATTATAAAATTATATTCAAGTCCACTAATCCAAATGATAATATTTGAGGTAAGGAGTGATGTTAGCCATCAACTAGTTTACTTGTCGTCATCAAGTCACATTGCCTCAATTCCAGCAATTCACAAGCAGACCATCCTGTTTTCACAAAACGAGACAAGTATCCAATACTTTGTAACTGCAACGAGTTTTGCAAGAATTACATTTATAACTTTGTATATCTGACATATACCCTTTTTATCCATGACCTACATTACAATTAAGCCCTTCTTAGAGTTCTCAACTCTAATGCAAGATTGCTAAGTGATTTTCCATATATTCTGTTTTCATCCACCATGAAAGAAAACTCATCCACCGGCTCATACTTTATGAGCCTGATTTTATAGAATAAAAAATTGTAGCCCAACTCTCCATCGAATAGAGAATGGCCCCTTTTGGATGATTTATGGAGTAAACACAAACTTTGTGGAGTCATCGGACTATCTCCTAGTGGTTATTGTATCAGGAAGAGAAGATCATCTTATTACGAGGATATCCCTTAGGCGTGGGTATTAATCTGTGAAGTTGGACCCTTCTGCTAAATTCCATATCAAGCAAGAAATTTCTCATGGTCACAAAGGACCTCAATGAGATAGGCCATGATCTACTAAGATATTTGCAAATAGACATGTAGACTCAGTTCATAATATGAGTTTAATTCATAGTTGATCTTCCACTAAAATTGTCATTCCCTGGATGATTTTAGCGATCACACGATCCTAATTCATTATGCAACCCCCAATCATCACGGCCGGCAACATAGCTTCAAAGGTAGACATTCTCCAATATCAATCACATCATCCATGTGACTCATGCTCGGTCTTTCGATCTCTTGTGTTTCAAGGCCATGTTTGTACATGCTAGGCTCGCCAATTTAACCTTAGTGTATTGCGTGGCACATACATGGGTTGTAACCCACACCGTATGTAAACGTAGTTATTTCTAGCCCCCGATCGTCACGGCTGTCTTCATAACGACAAACTTTGTTGGTGTTTGCCACTAAGGGAGAGCACGATCATTGGTATTAGGGAGAACATAATATTCCGAGGCTAGGTATGCACATGCTAGACTTACCAATTCAACCTTAGTGTATTGCATGGCACATACATGGCTTGTAGCCCACACCATAGACAAACATAGTTATGTCTAGCCATCGATCATCACAACCAGCTTCGTAACGATGAACCTTGTTGGTGTTTGCACACTAGGGGAGAATACAATATTGGTCTTAATAGGGATCGTCTTATCTATGCCACCCTTGAGTATTTTAATACAAATACAAAATAAGATGCAAGACATGTATCAACATCACATGTATATTGTGATATGATATGGTCCTTCCCGCGCCTTGATCCCATCGAGCGCTCCAGCATGATCTCCATCTTCCACCGGTTTGACGCCAAGTCCACGACGCCACCAATAGGCCGTCCATCAGAACGATGACTATTACTACACAACTTAGTAACATAACTTTACCTTCATAACAACCAAGACCATATAAAATCACATGCCCTCCTGAAAAATAAAGTTAGACATTTCAACTTTATCTTTTTGCAAGTTTGACGCAGTTGTTAGGGCTTTTTCGATAGAATTTTTTCTAATTTTACGAACTTTCCAACAACAACATGGATCCATACAATTGTCTCTACTACACCCCTTTCGGGGCCCTCCGTTGTAATGCTATATCAACTACTGTAAGAGAGACAAACACCCGCTAGCCACTTATATGGAACAAGCCATATGTCGAGCGTGTAGTCTCACGTAAGAGTATGCGTAAGGTCGGTCGTGGCCGCTTCATAAAAAATACCACGATATAAACAAGTACACGTGGGAGGGTAACAACTATAGCATCAATGCCCGCACAACACATGTGTGTACTGGCCATATAACACTACTACACATAGATCAGCTCTGATACCATTGTTGGGGTTTCGGTGCAGAAAACAAAAAAATTCCTACGTCGGATCACCCTAATGCCCAAGATCTATCTATTAGTAATGCAGTAACAGCCGAGAGGTTTTAGATACATACCCTTGTAGTCCGAAAGTTGTTAATGTTTCGAGAGTAACGTGGTTGAAGTAGTCATGCTCGTAGCGGACCTCAAGGTCGCGAAGCTCCTCGTAGGTCACCCCTTGCTCCATCACCATGCAGCAGTCCGACTCACGACATCCAAAGTGCCCCAAGTGTGACACCTCGTGGCTTCATACACATACGATGTACGATGCTACCTCCATCTCCCCGATCCCACCTAGAGTGCAGAAATAGATCTCCGGCTTGGAATCCCCGCAGTGCAACGACGTGCTGTAGGTGCGTCGTCTCTTGCGCAAATAGTCCTGGATTGTGCCAACGCATGGAGACAACTAGATAGAAAGATATATATTGGAGGCACATAGAGGAGGAGGGCTCCAAACTCATGGGATTCTATTGTGTGTCTCTCCTCCTCCAAGGGGGGCCTCTATATAGGGAAAGGGGAAGGGCACCCTTACCCCCACCAAGGAAACCCTAAGGAGGCCAAAGGGGGAAGGGATGGCGGCGAAGGGAAGGAGGGAAGACCTAGGGAGCCCCAAAACCCTAACCCTAGCCGCCAGCTAAGGGGGGATCCCTAGGCGCCCAAACCCTAGCCCTAGGCGCATGGTCTGTTTTCCTCTTGTGGTTTCCCTCATGGGCCCTTTTTTCCTAGGAAGTTTGGCCCATTAGTGGACTACCCTTTTAAATTATATTTTAATATTTTATTTAATATTAATTACATTAATTAATATGTAAAGTCATATTACCAAATCCGATTTGACCCAAAACACCTTTTGATTCCCCTTCGAATTCCTCCGAAGAACTTCTGAACTTCCCGGAACAATTCTGGTCCCCTCTCGGAACTTTTCATGTTTCCTTTCTTTCTCCGAACAACTTCGGATCTCTCTCCGCAGAACAATTCCGGCTTTCTCTTTTCCTACTATGATTCTAACTTACGGATAATCTCCATCTCATCATACCCTTAAGTGGATCCCCTCATGGCTCGGGAATGGTACAGACATGATCTCTATCAATGATCAACAGTGGGACCGGGATTCCCATGATGATCCCTATACATTCCAGATGACGATGTTGTTTGAACCGTAAACGTCGAGTCCAATTACCTTTGTTTCTTCGATACTACTTGTCCAAGATCCGATCTTTACGTATCACCATACCTTGTTCAATCTCGTTACCGACAAGTACTGTTTCACTCGTTATCGTGATATTACATCCCTGTTACCTAGTCACATGTTGTAACATTTTGAATGTAATCTTACCAAGTCATCCTAAACGTATGTTACCCGTCACAGGGTGAACAAATCCCGACCTTGATTCATAGGCCTCAACCTATATCTCTGTAATACCCAACATACACCTTTATAATCACCATTTCACCGAGTGACGTTTGATGTAGTTGAAGTAGCCTCAGGAGATAGTGATTGATATGATCTCACAGTCTAAGGAGAAGGAGACTTCATTTCTGACTATTGTAACGATGAACCTCGTGACTTGATCATGTCGCAATCTTTGAGGAATGTCCATCATATCATTCACCAATGATATGACCTCATTGTCAACTAGCACTATCACTCATGATCAGGAAACCTTGATCATCTATTGCCCAACGAACTAGTATGAATAAAGGCTACTAGGGACTTCTGTTTTATATCACACCTATATCAATATTTCCACTTGATATAGTTATAGCGCAATATGAAACTATTACGAAATTATTGAAATATGACAATAATAAACCTTTTATTATTTGTCTCTAGGACATATCCCCTTCATGCATGGTTTTCCGGCGAGGTTTTTCCAGTTTAATTGGGAGACTCTAAAGGAGAAGATGGTTAGTGCTGCTATAGAGTTTTTCCGGTCCGGAATTATGCCTGAAGGTTCGAATACCACTTCTATTGTTCCAATTCCCAAGGTAAATAACTCTAGCAACCTTTCGGAATTCTGGATAATTAACCTCTATAATCTACCTGTATAAAGTGGTTTTAAAGTGTTTGGTTAATAGACTGATGCCATTATTAGATGGTATCATCTCCCCATTCTAGAGTGCCTTTGTTCCTGGGCATATGATTACTGATAATGCTTTGCTAAATTTTGAGTGCATAAGGATCGGAGGGAGTATTAGTTAACTACATCTTACACCGTCAAAGATGCTTCCTTCCTATGCACACCAACATATCTCACGAAAACTTCAGACACATGCCGTACAAGGCACACATACGCAGCGCCACACTGTGGACGAGGGAGAGATCAGTCGGCTAGTGCACGCGGGGTTGCAGAGGGGAGGATTGATGTTGATAAGAGGCAACAAATAAGAGAGAAAATACAATTTTTTTTGCATGCATATATAGTCCCATAAATCTATACTATTATTTAGTGTACCAATTTTAAATCAGACTCACAGTATGAATCCTAACCGCTGATCACCTAAATCTAATGGTTGAGAACAAAGAGATTCGTCGTAAACAATGATGTAAGCTGCTTCCATTGTGTTCTAGAACCATCATGTCTTCCTACTTGAAAAAATTCCCATGCCAGCTTTAAGCCTTACGTATGTTTTCACACAAAGCAGGACATATATTGTGGATAGTTATCAAATTACATGAGTTTTCAATCTCTTGAGAATTTCGCTGCACTTAAACCACTTTTATGTGTCGATTTATCAAAATTAGGTAAAAAATGAACAACAAGTGTGTGTGATAGGTTGCTAACTTTCATTGTTTGACAACAAATCTTTTTAAGGTACCCGAGTAGTCAATAAAAAAATCACCGAGGGGTTTGAAAGATTCAACTTCCCTTAAGGAATTTACATGCCGACATATTTAAACCATATATGGAAAAAAAATCAAGAAAATTAGATAATAAAAAATTGCTAAACTTGCGCATTGCGGCCTCTCGCGTCTAGTAGCTAGTTGCCATGAAAAATGGTAAATATGAGTTTTGTCAACTATTAGAAAATCTTTCTTCGCAATAACATCTAGATGATGCATTGAAATAGAACAGTGATATTACAAATACAAGTAGGACCTCGAAAAAAAGAGATTACAACAAAGACCTAGGCATTTCGTAGAGAGAACCTCAGATCAAAAACTGAAAAAGCAATTGAGTCAAGGTCTAGCACCATCGCCACCAACTAAAGTCACGAACAACTGCAGCGATGGTGGGGACATGACCACTCAAACTACTTTATTATGTCGATTTATCAAATCTATACCAAATTTGAACTATGAATGCATGATAGGTTGCTAGGTCGTAAAATTGTTTTAAGGTAACCAATTAGTTAACGAATTTTTAAATCTCTTTAGAATTTTATATGGAGTCCAAATTTTGTATGATACGACAGATGTAAACTATAGTTAATTAATACTCCCTCCAGTCCATAATATATGTCGGTGATTTATGCGAAGTATAGGACAACGTGGAGCGGTGTCGCATCTATCACATCGACAACGGGGGGAATAGGTTGTGTGACACAAGGGGGACTCAGTGACGGACGTGTGTCAATGGACTCGCGCAGGGCGGTGCGATGTTTGGTGTTGTGGAGGCATCGACGACAAGTCTAGCAAAGGATATGTGGATATTAGCCTGATGCTCGGCAGTTCGGCAACGGTGATGACTTCTGTAGCGTGTGCATCACTACTAGAAAATCAGCTATAGATAGAAGGATATTTTGTGGCGTATATGTGTGACCATGCGCCACAGATAAACTCCAGTGACGCATTTCAGGCAACGCGCCACACAAATTTTTACACTTCTGTGGCGCATATAGGGAAACAATGCGCCATAGAAATTTGGTGGGACCCTAATGACCCACAAGTATAGGAGATCGCAACAGTCTTCGAGGGTAGTATTACCCAATTTATTGATTCGACACAAGGGGAGCTAAAGAATACTTGCAAGCCTTAACAACTGAGTTGTCAATTCAGCTGCACCTGGAAATAGTTCTTGCTCACAGAAGTTTATCAGTAGCAACAATTTTATAGTAGCAATAGCAAAGTAACAGCTGCAGCAGAACAAGAGCAATAGTAATAGTAGCAGAAAACAGTAGGATATGAGCGCGGTAGGCTTAGGGATGGATGGACATGCATTGCATGGACGAGTCTAAACATGTAACTTCAAGATCTAGGGCAATTGCAGATAAATAAGAATAGGCATCCAAGTACTAAACAATCATAGGCATGTGCTCCATATATAGTCATGCATGCTTGCAATGAGAACTTGCACAACATCTTTGTCCCGCCAGCCCGTTGCAGCGGGGCCTCAAGGGAACTACTGGCAATTAAGGTGATCCTTTTAATAAAGCATCGGAGCAAAGCATTAACACTCCGTGAATACATGCGATCCTTACATCATGGCCAACCCCTCAGGTTGTCCCAATTTCTGTCACTTCAGGGCCTTTGGATCCGGACAATGATATGTGTACACAACTTTCAGATAAGATCACAAACAATACTATCATAATAATTTAATAATAAGTTCAGATCTGAGATCATGGCACTCGGGCCCTAGTGACAAGCATTAAGCACAACAAGTTGTAACAAATTCAAATAACACCAATAGAGATACTAGACACCATGCCCTAAGAATTTTATTCGATTACATGATAGAACTCATCCAATCCCTACCATCCTCATAGCCTGCACAAAAACTAGAGACCAAGGTAATTCTGCTAAAAACAGCGTCAGTCCGTGTTAGTTGTATCCAAATCACACAAGTTTATAGGAGAAACAATAGAAAAAGTATTCGGGAAAGTAGATACGTTTTGGACGTATCAACTCCCCCAAGCTTAGCTTATTGCTTGTCCTCAAGCAATTCAGTTGAAAACTGAGTGCGATAAAAGAACTTTCATGAATGCATTTTCTTCATATGATGTATATATTCTCAGCACAAGAGTAGACACTTAGACAATTCATAATAAGAAGTATGCACTATGTCTACTCAATAGTCATTGCAAGCTATGAAGAGAAACCAACTCAGTAATAATAAGTAGCATGAAACATAAACATAAGCAACATTGCAATGCTCATAAGAAGGTATGATAGAGTGGTATCTCGCTTGCCTTTGTTTGTAGAGCACAATATAAATGCCAAGGCACATCTTAAGTTCAAGCAAGGACTAGAAGTAAAGATATCAGAGGTACAAGCATCAAAGTCATGACATAATTAACCAAGTTTTGAGACAAATACAAGGATGACAACTATTCTCTCAAGAAGGTGCTCATAGAGTAATTGGTGACTCAACAAGGAGGTGAAAAGGTTTTGAAAAGTTTTAAAGGCATCCAAATGCTGAAAGGAATGTACTCATTAGCTTTGAGATCTCATTGCCCCTATCATAAGCATCTTTATATGGTTAAGGTGAAAGTGAGGTCCAATATGAGTTATATGCTTGACATACCATAAACTGGAAATCCCATGTCCCTTGAGTACGAGGGCCGCTCCTCATGCTACTCAACTTTAGTTAACTGTAAGTTCTTGTTATTGTAAATACATGCGTATCATAGAGAACTGCCAAGAGGGTACCCCTTGCACATGATACAGGAGCTATCCCATAATCAAAATGACAAGGCAAGCAGACAATGAGCATCTCAGCGATCTTTTTATTTGTGATTTGCATAGGTTTTTATTGAGGATGCTTCACAGATTGCTCATTATGGTTATGTTGCAAGTTTCCACCATGATTAGGCATGGATTAGGCTAGCGGCCCAGGCGTTTCTCTAACACATATATATAACTCCATGAACTCATAAGCTCCCCTTTTATTTCACATCGATGACATCCGCAAACAAAATAGGATGATATCAACTGGATATGTATCCATAAGTGTTGAAAGCCTTCCCCGTGACAGCATGGTTCTGCTAACTCCCAGCCTATAATTTGCAAGCATATAACTTTCATGGACAGTCACGATGGTTCAGGTTTATTAAGTGCAAGGAATAAAGTGTGCCATCAAGTTCGTGAGAGCTTTAATAACTAACTTTCTCAAAACAAGCAAACATTTTATTTGGAAGAAAAACAAGGGATAATGAATATGCACTGAATAGCAAATGATGCTAATAGGTAGGTATGGTGGATATTGTTGGCAATATTGGTTTTGGGGAGTTGGATGCACAAGTAGAGCTCATACTCAGTGCAAGTGAAGGCTAGCAATAGAGAGGGAGCGACAAACGAGAGAGCAATAACTGTCATAATCATGCTTGCAACAAAACAGGACCAATTATGGCAAGGAAGTGATACAAGAACTGTGAGGCAAAATAAGTCATCGAGGCTTACTGACTATTGTTTAGTCATATGCATGCGTGAGCATGTACCAAGTCGATTCACATGAAACATTCAGAGGAGGATACCACAATATCATACCAAGTTATGAATAGAACAATGCAAGCAAACATTCATATGACATGCTACAAACTATTAGCAAGCTGGAGATAATCACAAGAAAGCAAGAACTACTAAGCATCCATAAATAACATACACCTTACATGAACAGACTAAGCATGATCACAATGATGAGTATATGTACAAAAATGAGAACAAATAGAGTTCGTTACCAGCCTCTTACCACACCTCAAGTTGTCCTAATCTTCATTATTGCCCTTCCCTTGTGTGACTTGAATAATAACATGAAACCAAACTCCACTGAGGACGGCTGAACCCCTGCAAAGAAATCACAAAACCAAAGAAGAACAACAAATATTTTTGGTGTTTTCAATTTTTAAAACAAGCAAACAAAGAAAAATCTTTTTGGATTTTTTTCTTAAGGCAAACCAAAGCTAAAAAGCAAAGAAACAAACCAAGAGAAACAATGAAAATATTTTTGGTATTTTTGTGTTTTGGGAAAGTAGAAACAAAAACCAAAAAGAAAGCAAAACAATGGATATACAAAGAACCGGCGAAACATGATATATCAATGAGTGCGATGTCGGTATACCTCCCCCAAGCTTAGGCTTTTGGCCTAAGTGGGGCTCAACTCCATGGTGACCAAGAAGGTGCACCTCCGTAATACGACGAGGAGGCCCCTTTGTCCTGGTACGAGCTCGAGGACTCCACTGTGTAGTGCATAGAGGGGTCGTATGAGGGCCCATCCCCCTGGTAGTGTCCATGGAAACCACGAATGCGTAGCTGCTCGTCCATCTCCTCCTTGGAGCGTGACCAAGGTCCCTGGGAAATACAGAACAAAGTGGTTTGGGGCAGAGGAATTTCCCTCTCTTCCCCGTCAGTAAACAACATTCTATAAACCAGACTCTCAAGGGTAGAGTCAGCAGTGACAAGTGATGCGCTTTCATGGCAGCAAGGTTAAGCCTCTGAGGAGCCAAAACTGTATAATTTGGATCAACAGCAAGGTCTAAAGCAACAACAACACATGCAGCAATAATTCCCCCATAAATGGGTCCCTTAGCAGCTAAGTGACGAGCAATGAGAGAACCAAGATTGTACCTGGTTTCATTGTTGAGTGCAGCAGCTAGGAAGGCCAAATGATAGTTGGAAATATTGCTAGTGTTCTCCCTATCAAGAACACTAGTGGCAAGATAATAAGCAAAATACCCGATAGCTGGGAGTTGAATATTTCTTATCTTCCCCCGCTGGGCTCTACGGTCATCATCATTAGTTATCCCGCGGTAGAGCTCCAACAAATCAGTGGGTTGAGCTGAAATCTTCTTCATCATCCCAGTTGTACCAATACCCAGGATCTCACAAAATTTCTTCAATGTCATGGAGTAATGCCTGTTATAGATTTTGAAAGACACATCTGGTTTGAACAGGTTGCTAGAAAAAGAGAAACTCTCCACAAAGGTTTTAGTGAGCGTAGCATACTGCACACTCTCATCCTGCATATAACTCGTTAGTCCAACTCTCAGAACCAAGGTTAGGAAATCATTGAGAATCCCAGCAGCCCGCAAAAAGGTTGGACAAAGAAAGGTAGAAGGGTGCACATCCCCCTCATCTCCCTCGTCGCCAAATCGCGGTGTAATGAGATCCTCATTGTATGAGGGCCTAGCTCGGGAGGATGATCTTGAAGGCCTTGTACTTCTAGGTGCATCACTCTCAAATATTTCACCATAGGTGTGGTTGTCCATGACCCTTTTTTCTGAAATTTTTGGACAAACACAAACCAAGTGATTTCCAAGTTGATAAATGATGAGAAACTACTATATGAACTTGCTAGAGGGCTACACATGCATCAAAATAAAATCTCTAAGCATAGAACAAGCATGCAAGGTCACACAACCTGACACCTATAGCAGCAAAATACTCAAGATACAATCTACCAATCACAAATCTAACTGGACAAGCGGAGGAGGCACATACCAAGGAGCAATCGCTCCAAAAATTAGCAGCAAAGATGGGCTGAGCAAGGAGATCGAAAATTGGGAGCAAGAACAGAAAGAACTCAAGCTTGAGAAAGTTTTCTGGTGTTTTTTGGGAGAGATAAAGAAGGTGGCTGGGAGGAGGCATCTTGGAGGGCCACATGTGGGCCACACCCAGGCCAGGTGCCACCTGGGGCTGGTCACGCCACCAGGGGGTGTGCTGGCCCGGGGGGGTCCCCCTGGGCCACTCCAGGTGTCCCTTTGCCCCTTTTTCCAAGGAAAAAATTAATATGAATTTTCTGGGATTTTTCGGAAACTTTATTTTTGGCCAACTTTCAGGGTATGAAAATTCACTTTCTCGTAGAAAAGATTATTTTTAGAAGAAGCAAAAGCAAACCAAAACCAGAACTACAGAATCTCTAAGACACTCTAACAAGCAAACAACTAGCAAAACCAAAGCTAGCAAGAGAAAGAGCAAAAACTAGGAGGGAGAAAATAAAACTGAGCAAGAATAACCATAGTGAAAGCTGTTTTGTTCATTAAAATCCTTTTGTTAACAAGGTTGATCAAGTCTTGTTACCAAAACAATCTTATATGAAATAAAACTTTGCATTCCACAAACTGATTATGTTACCTCAAACTTGATAGCAATGGTCCCAATCATAATAGTTTCAAAACTTTCTTGTGGAATGGGACAATATATTTCTCCAACATTGATGCTCTCAATATTTTCAATGGAATTCAGGCAATAGCTCTTAGCAGCCTTCTTGGGGAAATAAACAATATGCTCTTTGTCATTAATATTAAATGTTACTTTTCCTTGATTACAATTGATGACAGCACCTGCAGTATTAAGAAAAGGTCTCCCAAGAATAATAGACATATTGTCATCTTTAGGCATTTCAAGCACAACAAAATTAGTCAAAACCAAGCAATTATGATCCACCTGAACAGGAACATCCTCACATATACCAATAGGAATAGTAGTTGACTTATCAGCCATTTGCAAAGATATATCAGTTGGTATCAACTTTTCTAGCTGGAGTCTCTTTTAGAGAGAAAAAGGCATAACACTAACTCCAGCTCCCAAATCACATAAAGCAGTTCTAACATAATTGTTCTTAATAGAGCAAGGAATAGTTTATATACCTGGATCACCAAGTTTCTTTGGAACCTTACCATTGAAGGAATAATTGGCAAGCAAAGTAGAAATTTCCTCATTAGGAATCTTCCTTTTATTAGAGACAATATCCTTCATATACTTTGAATAAGGAGGCAACTTAATAGCATCAGTCAAAGGAATTTGCAAAAATAAAGGTTTCATCCACCCAAAAAACTTGTTATAGTGTTCTTCCTCCTTTTACTTGTGTTTCTTATTTGGAAAAGGCATAGGTTTCTGCACCCAAGGTTCTCTCTCACTACCATGTTTTTAGCACTAAAATATCCCTTAGTGTTCTTAGTGTGCTTCTCAGGTTCTTCCTCAACTTCCTCCTTATCAGGAGCATCTTTTTTATCATTACCACTCTCATTTTTAGCATCAGAGACAGATATACTATTAGGATCTATAGCAGGTTCAAGTGGTTCCTCAACTATTTTATGTTTCTTTTTATTTCTCTTACGAGGACTACCACTACTTTCACCTTGTTGAGAATCCTGCTCAATTCTTTTAGGGTGTCCTTCAGGATATAAAGGATCTTGAGTATCTATACCACTCATAGTTCTAATTCCATAAACATTTTTATCTCCTGAGGCATTAACTAGAACATCCTTTTGTACCTTAGCAAGTTGATCAATTTGGGTTTGAACCATTTGAAAGTGTTTACAAAGCATTTTAATATCATTAGCAGTTCTTTCCACAATATCTTTCAACTCATTAATAGATCTAGAGTTTTCCAACAAATGATTATGAAGTTGTTTATTAAAATTACCTTGTTTAACAATAAATGTGTCAAGTTCCTCTAAGCATTGATCAAGAGGCTTACCATAGGGAATATTGATGACCCACAAGTATAGGGGTGTATCGTAGTACTTTCGATAAATAGGAGTGTTGATCCCAACGAGGAGCAGAAGGTGCTGAACAGTGGTATGGAGCAGGGAATCCCTGTGAATCTTAGCAAACAGACTTTTAGTGGTTTTCTGACAAGGCAACAAAACAAGGAGAAAGTAACAAAGGTAACGAACAAACGGAGAAAGTGTCCCAATCCTTTCTTAGCAAAGGACAAGCCGGTGGAAATATTTATAAGGAACAAACGTTCTCGAGGACACATGGGAATTCTGTCAAGTGCTTTCGCTTAAAATAGCTGAGTACTCTTCTCTGGTGTTGTAAGTGTTGTGTGGGTGAACCTGTGATAATGTAACGACCGTAATTGGAATAATACATACTTGTGATTAAACCCCCTGCAAACATCTGTAACTACAGGAAAGTAATTAAGATATAAATCTAACCACAGCCTTAAACTCTGAGATCCTACGCTCCCTTGTGCAAAGGTGTCCTACCGGGGGTTCAGGTTTCTGTCACTCCGGCAACCCCACAATTAGTAGCCAAATACATAATGCATCCCCCTAAGCCCATAAATGGTGAAGTGTCATGTAGTCGACGTTCACATGACACCACTAGAAGAATAGCACCACAAATTAAATACTAAACCATTGAATAATAACTCATCACAGATTCACTACTAACAACATAAGTTCTCCCATGTCCTCAAGAAAAAAACGAACTACTCACAAGACATCATATGGATCAAGATCAAATATGATATGATAATGGATAACAATCTGAACATAACCAATAATCCAATGGTTCCACTCACAAGCATCAACTACAATAGTAATTAACACCGGGAAAGTTTCCCCTAAGAACTAAAGCAATATCCAACATAATTGTTATAGTGGGACGGAGTGGTGATGATGGTGCTGGTGGAGATGATGGTGTGGATGATGATGATCCCGATGAAGCCTAGCTTGATGGCGGTGTTGATGGCGATGGTCTCCCCTCTCCGGGAAGGAATTCCCCTGGCACAAATCTGTCTGGCGGAGAGATCTTTCTCTCTCGGTGTTTTCCACCCCCATAGGCGGCGGAAATATATTTGTGGTCGCTCCCCGAGGCTTAGGGTTCCGTAGGGAAGATATAGGCGAAGGGGCGGAGTCGAAGGCCGTGAAGGTGGGCCACACCTGCCCTAGGCGCGGGGTCAGGTGGGCCCGCGCCTAGGGGGGTGTGGGCCCCCTTCAGCCCCTCTTCACTCCTTCTCGCTTCCTTCGTCTTCTGGTAAAATAATATGTTTCCATATTTTTCTGGTATTTTTCTAATCTTTGCGAAATTGCACCAAAACGCCTTATTTTCCATCAGAATCCAGACTCCGGCAATCCATCCTCCAAGAATCATCCAACATGCATAAACAGATGTAAAAGCCATAAGTAATACCTCATAATAAGACAAATATCAATGAATAGAGGTAAATTATGATATAGAAAGGTGATGCAAATTGGGCATATCAACTCCCCCAAGCTTAGACTTCGCTTGTCCCCAAGCGAAAACTGAGCTCAATAAACATGTCCACAGGTTTATGGAGTGAAGTGTCGATAAAATAATACGAACAATAAGCATCACACTTACCATTGCACAACTCATAGAAGAAAGCAACTCACCATTATATAACTTAGCTTACAACCAAGTACAACAGTCACAATAGAGATGCATAAAGATAAATCATAATTGGAATTGGCAAACTTGTTCTTGGTCAGAGAACACCTGGCAAACAGTTTCACAAATTTTTTTTGTAGAAGTTTCAAAATAGGAGCACTCTTTGCTCAAAAAGGTTTTTCACAAGTGAAGGCTTTCAAAGTAATACTCAATAGATAAGAGTTTTGTGCAAACAAGGAAGATGAACAACATGATTGAATAAATCACCATATGAATGCTCGAAACACAACAACTCAAATGCTTGCTAGAGATAGAGAGAAAGTAGGTTTACTGACTCAACTTTGGAAGTGGGAGAAAGGTCCCTTTATAGAGGGAAGCAGGGATTACAAGTCATAAAGAGCTTCCAAAAGATTATGGTACTTACTAGATTTGAGCCCTCATTGCCCCTATCATAGGCATCTTGAGATGATTAAGGTTAAAGTGAACAAAGATGGAGTATATGCTTTACGAAATATAAGTTGGCAATCTCATGTCCCTTGAATATGAGGGACACTCCTCATGCTACTCAACTTTGGTCACAGGTAAGTTCTTGTCATTGTAAGTATTTGCATATCATTGAGAACCGCCAACGGGTACCCCTTGCACATGGTACAGGAGCTTTGCCATAACCAAAATGACAAGGCAAGTAGACAATGAGCATCTCAGCGATCTTTATTTTTACTATGTGCCTAGCTTTTTATTGAGGATGCTTCATAGATGACTCACTATGGTGATGCTGCAAGTTTCCACCATGCTTCATAGATGACTCGCTTAGGCTAGCGGCCCAGGCGTTTCTCTAACACAGGATACAAACTCCATGGACTTACAAGTTCCCTCTTTATTTCACACCGTTGACATCCATAGACAAAAGAGCACGATATCAAGTGTGTAGAGAGTACAAGTGCAATGTTGAAAACGTTCCCCGTGACAACACGGTTCTGCTAATTCCAACGTATAGACGCAAGCATATACAACTTCTATGTTCACAATGGTTCAAGTCTAATAGGGGCAAGTAAATAAGGTGTGCCATCAAGTTCGTGAGAGCTTTACTAACTAGTTTTCACATAACAAAATACTTTTTAATTCAAAAGGTAGATGAAGCTTGAGAATTTGCCTGAATAGCAAAAGCTACTAGGTAGATATGGTGGACACACGTGGCAAAAGTTTTGGTTCAAAGGATTTTGGAAACATGAGAAGTATGCCTTCTCAAAACAGGTTTTTGGCTAGCAAGGTTAGGTAACAAGCAAGAGAGTTGAAAGAAACAAGCAAACATACAAGTAATAAAGCCAAACATGCAATCTTCCTTGAAGACACAAAATAATCTTAAATAAAGAATACTAAGCTTATGAGCCAACAAGAAAGAAAACAAATGATACAAAATACCTGTAAGCCTTTTCTCTTTCTCTTTAAAACCTCAAAAAGTATTGCTACTGACCAGAACTCGGTTTGCCAAAACCAATTTAGATCCACTTGATGATCCCAAAGTGGTGCCAATGCTGATCAACAAGATCCATCATATAATAGAGGTTGCAAACTAAAATAAGAAGTGCAAAAAGTAAAAGATGAGACTTCTCATTAATATTCCAATAAAGGCACTCACACCAAGGGATACAAATATAATCAACTAAAGGAGAGATACTTCCACATGCAAACCATACTATAAGATAACCTCTTTACGATAGATATGAATCCACTAAAAAGGTAAAAGATAAAAGATAATGGTGGTGATACCGCGACACTCCCCCAATCTTGGAACAAGCCAAGGGGATTCCAAACCTGATGATGAATTACTCCTTTGGTGGTGGTGGTGGTGTTCTCTTGATAAGATCTTCAATAAGTTTCTTCAAATCCTCCATATAGAAGGTCAGAGTATGAATTAACTCCAAATTATGCTCAATGCAGCCCATGATCAACTCGGACCAAGGATCCCAGTCCTTGTTATTCTTTCTCCATTCTTCCAAATTAGAGTGATTCTTCCCTACACAGTTAGAACAAGGGGTACTAGGAGGAAGTGTGCGTGGAGCGAGGATATGATGCGGAGTTCTTCCTCCTGTAGACATTCGTGCTGTCCTCTTAAGCTTGGTAGGTCGTGCCACCAAACCAATGCTTGCGACGGTAGCGCGAGTGTCCAGTTGCTTGTCCTCCTCCATGTCACCTTCATACCCTACCTAAATCTCCTCCTCCTTGGGGACTTGAGGTTCTTCTTCCTCAGGCTTCTTGCCTTTGTCGTTGGCGGAGGCCATGGTGCTCTAAACTTGAGAAGATTTCCCGATAGAAACAGATTGAAACGAAAACACGACGAGAACACGATGCACGAACCTCGAGGGATCCGGGGGGTTATATATTACGAAGTTTCAATGCATAAGGAAGGTTTTGACATGGAAACAAGGCTGAGACGGAGTTCGAGGGGGGAACACTCCCCTCAGGCGCGGCCAGGCTAGGCCCGCGCCTAGGGTGGGTTTGTCCACCCCGGGCTCTGTTTCCTCTTCAGTTTTGTCTCGCAACTTCCCTTATGTATTAAAAACATCAAAAATATAAAAAGATTGGGGTTTCACGAACCTTCTGTTTTCACCACTTTTACCTATTCAAAGACGAACTCTGCAGATTCCTTTTCTCTTTCTCCTGAAAATTTCCTTCTTACAAAACCCTTGCACAAACTCAATGAAAACATTAGTGTAAGCAAAAACAATATACCTTTGGTAAACACTTCAACTGAAAACCCATCAAAACAAAAGCTTCTGTAAGAGGCAAATGCAAATGATGGCAGAAATCTGTCAAAACAGACCAGCAGGTAAAGATTGATTTTTTCGAAGACCTTTTGTTGCTAAAATAAAAAAGTGAAGAAATGATGAAAGTTGGGTAACAACTTGGAGAACAAGATCAGAAAAATGCAGCTCCATCCTACATACTGAGCTTCCCCATGAATTTTTACAATACAACACAAAAATCTGTCCCATGACAACCACTTTTCACAACTCCTCTACTTCACAAAAGTAGTTGAACTTGACACAAAAACCAAAAAAAAGGATAAGGAGCGGTTATTATAGAGGTAATAACTTCCAAGACTCGACAAAACTCTTGGGTTATCTCCCAACAAGTACTTTTCTTTAATGCCTTTAAGTTAGGCTTGAAAATTCCAAAGATGCTCACAAAGGAGATATATATTTGAAGTGAAAGAGAGCATCAAGAAGCAAATAACCAACACACTTGAGTCTAACCCACTTCCTATGCATGGGGTTATCATGAGAAAACGAATTGTTGAAACAAAAATCCACCAGCATAGGACGACAAAAAAGATGCAACTTCAAAGATTTCAACATAAAACGGGGAAACTTAACATTATTGAGATGCATAAAACCATGTTTCCCTCTCTCAAAATAACTTTTAGTAGCACTCTGAATAAAGTTGACAATATAACTGTCACTAGGAACAACTTTATCATCAGAATAAGCATACTTACAGTCACCAAAAAGAGGTCCAAGGTCATAAACCAGATCAATAGAAGCAAGTTGTTCCATCCTGAAATCTTTATTAGGAAGGCTATTTTCACAACGGGATTTAGCAAATTTGGAAAAGTTAAACTCATAAGAATCTCCATCAAAATTAGTTAAAACTTTTTCCTTCTTACAATCAATAATAGCTCCATAAGTGTTCAAGAAAGGTCTACCAAAAATGATAGGACAAGTTTTGCTAGCGGCTGAATTAAGCGCTACAAAATCAGGAGGATACTTATTCTTACCACAAAGAACCTCCACATCTCTTACAATGCCAATGGGGTAAATGGTTTCCTTATTAGCAAGGTGAATAACCACATCAATGTCCTAAAGCTCACAAGTATCAATCTCATGCATAATTTCCCTGTAAAGCTCATAAGGAATAGCACTAGAACTAGCACCAATATCACATAAACCATAGTAGCAATGATCACCAATTTTAACAGAAAGCACAGGAACACTAGGATGAGAGATAATATTAGAAGCGTCTTCATAGAAGACAATGTGCTCATCCTCTCTATTTCTAGTGACAGTGTCTTTCACAATAGCTACCACATGTTCAACATTCAATTGCTTACCAGGCTCTACAGTATTCATGGTAACTTTGTTATTTGCACTAATAATCATAGAATACTCCTTTACCTTAGCTGGAAAAGGCGTTTTCTCGACATGAGGTTCAGGCACAATATGATTAGTAGTACAAACTTGAGTACTTCTAACTGGAACATGACTAACAACATCTTTATAAGGATCATGGTATTTATTCCACTTCTTCTTGGGAATTTCAATGTAAGAGGCAAAGTCCCTAAAACAGTTGGCAATACTTTGGGAATCAAGACCAAACTCATTACTAATATCATGGAAGTCATCAGTTCCCATAAAAGATTTAATGCATTCATAATCATAGTTTATACCTGACTTTCTTCCTTTTTCATTCTCCCAAGCTTCAGTGTTCTCTTGAATACGGTCTAGTAGATCCCATTTAGCTTCTTCCTTCATACGTGTGAATGATCCATCACAAGAAGGATCTAGTAAATCTTTATCATGAAGAGGAAGCCTAGCATAAAAGTTATTGAGAATAATATTGTTAGGGATTTCATGAACAGGACATTTAAGCATTAGTAACTTCAGTCTCCCCCAAGCTTGAGATGTACTTTCTCCATCAAGAGGCCAAAAGTTATATATAAGATTTCTATCTTTATGAATCTCGCTAGGAGGATAAAATTTAGAGTAAAAGAGAGATGCCATCTCCTCCCATTCCATGGATTGTCCATTCTTCAGCAGCTTATACCATTCTTCAGTAGCTTATACCATTCTTTAGCTCTCCCTTTCAAGGATATGGAGAGTAACTTCTTATTCACCTGTTCAGCTGTGATACTTGCACACTTAAACAACCCGCATAATTCATGGATAAAAAGCAAGTGATCACCAAGATGGACTTTTCCATCCCCAAAATAAAAATTATCCATAACACGATTAACAATACTTGTAGGTATCTTAAAAGGATCTATCTCAACAGGAGGTGGTTCATCTACTACCCTAGCAGTGGTAGTAGTTTTCCCAAACATAAAACCAAGTGGGTTATCCATATTGGAAACAAAGTAACAAGAAGTAACAAAAGCAATACTCACAGTAAAAGTTTCCCTTACCAGTTCCACTCTTCAATAGCGCTTCACTCCCCGGCAATGGCGCCAGAAAATAGTCTTGATGACCCACAAGTATAGGGGGTGATCATAGTACTTTCGATAAATAGGAGTGTTGATCCCAACGAGGAGCAGAAGGTGCTGAACAGTGGCATGGAGCAGGAAATCCCAGTGAATACTTAGCAAACAGATTTTTAGTGGTTTTCTGACAAGGCAACAAAACAAGGTTCAAGTAACAAAGGTAAAGAAAAGAATGGAGCAAGTGGCCCAATCCTTTCTTAGCAAAGGACAAGCCGGTGGAAATAATTATAAGAAACAAATATTCTTGAGGACACATGGAAATTCTGTCAAGTGCTTTCGCTTCAAATAACTTAGTACTCTTCTCTGGTGTTGTAAGTGTTGTGTGGGTGAACCTGTGCTAATGTACCGACCGTACTTGGACTAATACATACTTGTGATTTAACCCCCTACAAACATCTGTAACTATAGGAACATAATTAATATATAAATCTAACCACAACCTTAAACTCTGAGATCCTACGCTCCCATGTGCAAAGGTGTCGTAACGGGGGTTCAAGTTTCTGTCACTCCGGCAACCCCACAATTAGTAGCCAAATACACAATGCATCCCCCTAGGCCCATAAATGGTGAAGTGTCATGTATTCGACGTTCAAATGACACCACTAGAAGAATAGCACCACAATTTAAATACTAAACCATTGAATAATAACTCATCATAGATTCACTACTAACAACATGACTTCTCCCATGTCCTCAAGAACTAAACGAACTACTCACAAGACATCATATGGATCAAGATCAAATATGATATGATAATGGATAACAATCTGAGCATAAACAATAATCCAATGGTTCCACTCACAAGCATCAACTACAATAGTAATTAACACCGGGAAAGTTTCCCCTAAGAACTAAAGCAATATCCAACACAATTGTTACAGCAGGACGGAGTGGTGATGATGGTGCTGGTGGAGATGATGGTGTGGATGAAGATCCCGATGAAGCCTAGCTTGATGACGGTGTTGATGGCGACGGTCTCCCCTCTCCGGGAAGGAATTCCCCTGGCAGAAATCTGTCTGCCGGAGAGATATTTATCTCTCGGTATTTTCCGCCCCCAGAGGCGGCGGAAATCTATCCGTGGTCGCTCCCCGAGGCTAAGGGTTCTATAGGGAAGATATAGGCGAAGGGATGGAGTCAAAGGCCGGGCAGGTGGGCCACACCTGCCCTAGGCGCGGGCCCACCTGACCCCGCACCTAGGGGGTGTGGGCCCCATGCGGCCCCTCTTAGCTCCTCCTTCTAGCTTCCTTCGTCTTTTGGTAAAATAATATGTTTCCATATTTTTCTGGTATTTTTCTGACCTTTGCGAAATTGCACCGAAACGCCTTCTTTTCGATCAGAATCCAAACTCCGGCAGTCCATCCTCCAAGAATCATCCAACATGCATAAACAGATGAAAAATCCATAAGTAATATATCATAATAAGACAAATATCAATGAATAGAGGTAAATTATGATATAGAAAGTGAAGGGAATATGCCCAGAGAGGCAATAATAAAGTGTTTATTATGTGTATTCCAAGTATATGATATATGTTTATTTTGCATGCTATAATTGTATTAATACGTAAACGTTAATACATGTGTGTTCAATAAACAAACAGAAAGTTCTCTCATAAACTAGATCGTTGATTAACAAGATGATCAAAGTTTCCTGATCATAGACATTGGATGTTGTTAATAATGAGGTCACAACATTAGTGTAATGATGTGATGAACATTCCTCCGAAGTATAGCATTACGATCAAAGTCATTGAGTTTATATTGCTATAACAACTTACGAAGTGATCCTAATCCTTAGACCATGAGATCATGTCAATCACTAACACCGGAAGAGTTTCTTGATGACATCAAACGTCACACCGTAACTGGGTGATTATAAAGATGGCTTCAGAACTACTAAAGTGTTATGTTGAGGCTCATGGATCGAGAGTGGAATTTGTTCATCCCGATGACAGATAGATATATTCTGGGCCCTCTCGGTGATATCACATTGGTTAGCTTGCAAGCAAGTGATTTGATCACTAGAATGTTATATCACGGGAATGAGAAAAGAGTGCATGTTGGTAACAAGATCAAACTAGGTATGGAGATACCGATGATTGAATCTCGGACATGTAATATATCGTGAAACAAAGGCATTAAGATACTAGCGTAAAAGGTTCCGACGATCACAGGAAAGTCATCGTTGAATGTGTGGGAGTCAGTATGGATCTCTAGGTCCCGCTTCTGATTATTGATCAGAGAAGGGTCTCGATCATGTCCGCATTATTCGTGAACCGTAGGGTGGAACACTTAAGGGACACTGACATCCAATTGGAGCAAAAGTTTCATGCCGGAAAGAATAACAAGCGCAGGAATTTATTTCACTAGATACCGAAACAGGTTTTCGGGTGAAATTGCAGAAAGTGTTTTTGCATGTGAAATGGAATACTAGAAAGGGGTTATATGTGAATGTTTGTCATTAAAGTAATTGAAAAAATTCTGAATAAATAAAAGGAGTTTTATTTAATGAGAGTTTGCATTAAATTTGGTGGAAATTTAATTGCAATTTTGAGTGGGATTTTGAGTGGAGGGAATTGAAGAGATTTTTGTGAGTGGAGTGTCCACCCACATGAATGAAGGAGGGGAGGGGGCGGCCCCCATGGCCGGCGGCCACCCCCTTGGGTGCCCTCTCCTCCTATAAAAGGCACCCCCTCTCCTCTCTCTCACTCACACCTCCTCGTGAAGTATCTCTCTCCCCCTCTAGAATTTATCCCCCATGGTCTCGGACTAGCGAGATACATGTTCCCGATGGATATTCGGAAATAAAGGATTGTGCTTCCACTGCATCACTGGAGCGAGGAGGCAGAGGTTTCTCGGGGTCTTGTACATGTGTGCGAGCATGGATGCGCTGCTGTTTTGTGGCGCTAGGACTTCCTCTCGATCTTGAGATCGGCAAGAGATCGTCTACATCAACCACAAGTTTAACTTGTTAAGCTTTGTCGGTCTTCAAGGGTATTTTCTCTACGGATATACATCCGCCCGTTGTTTGTATCTAGTAGATAGATCTTGGTACATAGTTCCCATCGTAGGAAAATTTTTGTTTTCTATGTTGCGAACCCTACAGTGGTATCAGAGCCGGATCTATGCGTAGATGCTTTACACGGGTAGTACACATATGAGTATGTGGTCGATGATGATCATGTTGTTGTTTCTTAGTTGTAATTTTGGCTATTGGTGGCATAGTGGGATGAAGTGGCCTGGACAAACTTTACATGTCCTCGCACATGAGACCTGTTCCACGCTTGACATGCAACTAGTTTGCATAAGTGGCAAGCGGGTGTCTGTCTCTCCTACTATAGTCAATATCTATTTTGCAACAAGTTGTCACCAATTTGGTTATCCTGGTTGTGGTTCATGTTCGTAGGTATGAACAGTTCTATCTTCGAAATCCCTAAGCCACGTAAAACTTGCAATGGATAAATTAGAGGCGTCTAGTTTAGATTGTTGCTGGGCTAGTGTTATGATATGGTGATGTTGTAAGTAGAACTATGAGATGATACTCTTACAACATACATAACGTGTAAGTTCCATAGACCTTGGCCTTACACATAAAGGTATGATAGTGATCATACCACGGTGCACATGATAGAGATCATATGCGGGAACCATATCATTTCACTAATAAACATGTGATGTTTGATAGCATATTATATTGCTTGTTTGGCGTTTTATTAGCATAATAAGATGATCCCTCATTTAAATATCAAGATAAGAATGTGTTCTTCCTTTAGTATGCACCAATTATGTTTTCGTCGCTCCAAGACATCACGTGATGATCAGGTGTTCTTGGATCCACGACCAAATTTCGGGTGTAAGACAGTTACACACCGAATACTAAGGTTCTAACTTGGCGAACCTAGCATGTACAGACATGGCCTCGGAACACGGACCGAAAGGTTAATCATGAGTCATATAGTAGATATGATGCCCATTTGATGCTCGCCTTTGAAGCTATACCGACTCACGTGATGATCGGACTTGGTGTAGTGGATTTGGTTCATGTAATCACCAAAAAGGCACGAGGGATGTCGTTTTTGAGTGGGAGTTCATTCGTAATGTGGATTAGTTGAACTCAACCTATCATAAACTTAGTCTAAACTTTACAAATTCTGTTATAGATGGAACCACCTGCTTTTAATTTCAATGTGTTCATGGAGAAAGAGAAACTTGCAACGAATGGTAGCAAATTTACCGAATGGGCCATGAATTTGAGGATTCTCTTCTCTGGTGCACAAAAGCAATATGTGCTAGAAGCGCCGCTAGGCCCCCCACCTTTCGATGATGCCCCTGACGAGGAATAGAATGTCTATCAGACTCGTCAGGAGGACCACAACTTAGTTCATTGCAGCATAATGTATGGGCTAGAGCCGGAACTTCGAAAGCGTTTCGAAAACGGCAATACATTTGATACAATGGGTGAGTTGAAAATGATTTTCGACACACATGTTGCTGTAGAGAGCTACAATGCTTCAGAAAAGTTCTTTAGCTGCATGATGGAAAAGCACAGCTCAGTAAGTGAGCATGTACTCAAGATGTCGGGTTACGCCGATAAGCTTGTGTACTTGGGAATAACGATTCCCATTGACTTAGGCATCCATCGTGTTCTGCAGTCTCTGCCACCTAGCTATAAGAGCTTCGTGATGAAATATAATATGCAAGGCATGACTAAGGCCCAGTTCTTTTGGGGGCTTCTCCGAGAAGCCGCCCTCCCCCCAGCTTCCTGGGGAAGCCGGTCTAAAAAAATTACGAGGCTTCCAAAATAGTTAAGGCTAAACAAATTTGGAAGCCTCGCAATTTTTTTGAACCGGCTTCCCCAGGAAGCTGGGGGTAGGGTAGCTTCTAGGAGAAGCCACCAAAAGAACTGGGCCTAAGTCTCTCCCCGAGCTTCTGTCAATGCTTAAAACTGCAGAAGTGGAGATAAAAAAGGAACATCAAGTGTTGATGATCAATAAGAACACTGGTTTCAAGAAAGAAAAGAAGGGAAAACGGAAGGGAAAGTAAGGGAGGCAAGTTGGTTGCCGTGCCTAAAAAGAAACCCCGAGTTGGACCTAAGTCTGATACCGAGTGCTACTATTGTAAGGGGACTGGCCACTAGAAGCGCAACTGCCCCAAGTATTTGGCAGACAAGAAGGCCGGCAAGGCAAAGAAAGGTACATATGATATACATGTTATTGATGTGTACTTGACTAGTGCTCGCAGTAGCACCTGGGTATTTGATACCGGTTCAGTTGCTAATATTTGTAACTCAAATCAGGGGCTGCGGAACAAGCGACCGCTAGCAGGGGTGAGGTCAAGATGCGTGTCGGCAATGGATCAAGCATTGATGTGATCGCCGTCGGAACGCTACCTCTCCACTTACCATCGGGATTAGTAATAAACTTGAATAACTGTTATCTGGTGCCTGCACTGAGCATGAACATTGTATCTGGATCGTGTTTGATTCGAAGTGGTTATTCATTTAAATCCGAGAACAATGGTTGTTCTATTTATATGAATGAAATCTTTTATGGTCATGCACCGATGATGAATGGTTTATTTCTATTGGATCTCGATAATAGTGTTACACATATTCATAATTGTTGATGCTAAAAGGATTAAACTTAATGATGATATATCCGCATGTATGTGGCACTGCCGTCTAGGTCATATTGGCGTTAAACGCATGCAGAAGCTCCATTCGGATGGACTTTTGGAATCACTTGATTTTGAATCATTTGATACATGTGAGCCATGCCTTATGGGCAAGATGACTAGAACGCCGTTTTCCGGTTCATTGGAACGGGCGACAGATTTACTGGAAATCATACATTCTGATGTATGTGGTCCAATGAGTGTGTCGGCGCGAGGTGGATATCGTTATTTTGTTACTTTCACGGATGATTTGAGTAGATACGGTTATATCTACTTGATGAAACACAAGTCTGAAACCTTTCAAAATTTCAAGGAATTTCAGAATGAAGTGGAAAATCATCGTAATAGAAAGATCAAATTTCTACGGTCCGACTGTGGAGGTGTGTATCTAAGTTACGAGTTTAGCACTCACATGAAAGATTGTGGGATTGTTTCACAACTTACACCTGCCGGAACACCACCACGAAATGGTGTGTCAGAACATTGTGATCGTACTTTATTGGATATGGCTCGATCTATGATGTCTCTGACGGACTTGCCGTTGTCATTTTGGAGTTATGCACTAGAAACTGCTGCATTCACTTTAAATCGGGCACCATCTAAATCCGTTGAAAAGACACCGTATGAATTATGGTTTGGAAACAAACCTAAGCTGTCATTTCTTAAAGTTTGGGGATGCGATGTTTATGTGAAGAAACTTCAACCGGATAAACTCGAACCCAAAGCGGAAAAATGCGTCTTCATAGGATACCCTAAGGAAACTATTGGCTATTCCTTCTATCACAGATCCGAGGGCAAGGTTTTTGTTTCCAAGAATGGATCCTTTCTAGATAAAGAGTTTCTCGCGAAAGGTGTGAGTAGTCGGAAGGTAGAACTCGAAGAGGTTATTGAACCTTATCTTCAAAGTATGGCGAGTAGCGCAGCGCCAGAAGTTGTTCCGGAGTTGGCTTCACCAGTTGAAGAGGGAACTAATGATAAAGATCATGAAACTCCAAAAGATAGTACTACCGAACCTCGTAGGTCTAGCAGGACGCGTGCAGCTCCCGAGCTGTACGGAAATCCTGTCATGAATTTCATGGTTGATGAAAATGATGACCCTGCGACGTATGAAGAAGCGATGATGAGCCCGGATTCCAACAAATGGTTAGAAGCCATGAAATCCGAGATGGAATCCATGTATGAAAATCAAGTTTGGAACTTGGTGGACTTACCTCACGACTGAAAGGCCATGGAGAATAAATGGATTTTCAAAAGAAAAACTGATGCTGATGGTAATGTGACTGTCTATAAAGCTCGACTTGTTGCAAAGGGGTTTCGAAAAATTCAAGGAGTTGACTATGATGAGACATTATCTCACGTAGCGATGCTAAAATCAGTTAGGATTATGTTAGCAATTGCTGCATATTTTGATTATGAGATATGGCAGATGGATGTCAAAACCGCATTCCTCAATGGCAATATTGAAGAAGAGTTGTATATGATACAACCAAAGGGTTTTGTCGATCCTAAGGATGCTAACAAGGTGTGCAAGCTTCAGCAATCCATCTATGGATTTAAGCAAGAATCACGAAGTTGGAATCTCCGCTTTGATGAGGTGATCAAAGAGTTTGGATTTGTACAAACTTATGGAGAAGCTTGTATTTACAAGAAAGTGAGTGGGAGTTATGTGGAATTTCTGATATTATATGAGGATGGAATATTATTGATCGGAAATGATATAGATCTTTTAAACAGTGTTAAAAGTTATCTAAACAACAAATTTTCAATGAAGGACCTAGGTGAAGCGTCATACATATTAGGCATAAAGATCTATAGAGATAGATCTAGGCGCCTAATAGGGATATCACAAAGTACATACCTTGATAAGATTTTAAAGAAGTTTAAAATGGACGAAAGTAAGAAGGGGTTCTTACCTATGTTGCAAGGCACGACATTGAGTAAGACTCAAAGTCCGGCTACGGCGGAAGAAAGAGAGATAATGGACAAAGTCCCCTATGCTTCAGCCATAGGCTCTATAATGTACGCCATGCTATGTACAAGACTAGATGTGGCACATGCTATTAGTTTGACTAGTAGGTACCAATCATATCCAGGTTCGGAACACTGGAAAGCGGTCAAGAATATCCTTAAGTACTTGCGAAGAACTAAGGATATGTTTCTTGTATACAGAGGTGAAGAATAGCTCGTCGCTAATTGTTATGTCGATGCTAGATTTGACACTGATCCGGATGACTCTAAGTCTCAATCCGGATACGTATTTCTCATGAATGGCAGAGCGGTTAGTTGGAGGAGCTCCAAACAACCTGTGGTGGTGGGATCAACAACGGAGGCCGAATATGTTGCTGCTTCGGAAGCGGCTCAGGAAGCAGTTTGGATGAAGGAGTTCATATCCGAACTAGGTGTGGTTGCAAGCGCGTTGGACCCAATGGTGATCTATTGTGACAACAATGGTGCCATTGACAATGCCAAAGAACCAAGGTCTCACAAGAATTCCAAGCATATTAAGTGCCGGTTTCACTCCATCCGTGAACATGTCAAGGATGGAGATATAAAGATTTGTAAAGTACATACGGACCTCAATGTAGCAGATCCGTTGACTAAAACTCTCCCTAGAGCAAAACATGATCAACACCAGAACTCCATGGGTGTTAGATACATCACTATATAACTAGATTATTGTCTCTAGTGCAAGAGGGAGACTGAAAGGAATATGCCCTGAGAGGCAATAATAAAGTGTTTATTATGTGTATTCCAAGTATATGATAGATGTTTATTTGCATGCTAAAATTGTGTTAATACGGAAACGTTAATACATGTGTGTTTAATAAACAAATAGAAAGTTCCTAGTTATGCCTCTCTCATAAACTAGCTCTTTGATTAACAAGATGATCAAAGTTTCCTGATCATAGACATTGGATGTTGTTAATAACGAGGTCACAACATTAGTGTAATGATGTGGTGAACATTCATCCGAAGTATAGCATTACGATCAAAGTCATTGAGTTTATATTGCTATAACAACTTACGAAGTGATCCTAATCCTTAGACCATGAGATCATGTCAATCACTAACACCGGAAGAGTTTCTTGATGACATCAAACGTCACACCCTAACTGGGTGATTATAAAGATGGATTCAGAACTAATAAAGTGTTATGTTGAGGCTCATGGATCGAGAGTGGAATTTGTTCATCCTGATGACGGATAGATATACTCTGGGCCCTCTCGGTGATATCACATTGGTTAGCTTGCAAGCAAGTGATTTGATCACTAGAATGTTATATCACGGGAACGAGAAAAGAGTGCATGTCGGTAACGAGATCAAACTAGGTATGGAGATACCGATGATCGAATCTCGGACATGTAATATATCGTGAAACTAAGGGATTAAGATACTAGCGTAAAAGGTTCCGACGATCACATGAAAGTCATCGTTGAATGTGTGGGAGTCAGTATGGATCTCCAGGTCCCGCTTCTGATTATTGATCGGAGAAGGGTCTCGATCATGTCCGCATTATTCGTGAACCGTAGGGTGGCACACTTAAGGGACACTGACATCCAATTGGAGCAAAGTTTCATGTCGGAAAGAATAACAAGCGCAGGAATTTATTTCACTAGATACCGAAACAGGTTTTCGGGTGAAATTGCAGAAAGTGTTTTTGCATGTGAAATGGAATACTAGCAAGGGGTTATATGTGAATGTTTGTCATTAAAGTAATTGAAAAAATTCTGAATAAATAAAAGGAGTTTTATTTCATGAGAGTTCGCATTAAATTTGGTGGAAATTTAATTGCAATTTTGAGTGGAGGGAATTGAAGAGATTTTTGTGAGTGGAGCATCCACCCACATGAATGAAGGAGGGGAGGGAGCAGCCCCCATGGCCGGCGGCCACCCCCTTGGGTGCCCCCGTCCTCCTATAAAAGGCACCCCCTCTCCTCTCTCTCACTCACACCTCCTCATGAAGGATCTCTCTCCCCCTCTAGAATTTATCCCCCATGGTCTCAGACTAGCGAGATACATGTTCCCGATGGATATTCGGCAAGAAAGGGTTGTGCTTCCACTGCATCGCTGGAGCGAGGAGGCGGAGGTTGCTCGGTGTCTTGTACGTGTGTGCGAGCACGGATGCGCTGCTGTTTTGTGACGCTAGGACTTCCTCTCGATCTTGAGATCGGAAAAAGATCGTCTACATCAACCACGAGTTTAACTCGTTAAGCTTTGTCGGTCTTCAAGGGTATGTTCTCTACGGATATACATCCACCCGTTGTTTGTATCTAGTAGATAGATCTTGGTACATAGTTCCCATCGTAGGAAATTTTTTGTTTTCTATGCTGCAAACCCTACAGAAAGGTGATGCAAATTGGGCGTATCAAATATCACCTTCATCAAAGTGGAGAGAGTGTACCTCAATAGTAGATGAATAGGGAATTGTCTTACATGATTCTTCTATAGGAGGTAGATTCTTCACATCTTCAGCTCTAATACCTTTCTCCTTTAGACATTTCTTAGCTTCTTTCATCACTTCATCATTTAATGCAATCATTCCCCTCTTCTTTGGTGTTGGTGTTGGAACGGGTTCAGGCACAACTGGTTCAGGAGTAATAGGCTCATGTGTATTTAGCTCAGTTTAAGTCCAATCATCATAATCCTTTCTTATTTTAGCCATTAATTCTTCAGCATTTGTAGGAGTTCTTTTCCTAAAAACACAATCAACAAAGCTATCTAGGTATGTCCTAGATCATCAGATAGTCCATTATAATAAATATCAAGAAGCTCATTTTTAGGTAATGGACATTCAGGATGTGCATGAATCAAGGCACATAACCTTGTCCATGACTCAGGCAATTTCTCTTCTTCTCCATGTTTAAAATAAAAAAGTTTCTTCAAAGCAGCATGTCTAGCACTGGGAGGAAAATATTTCTGAAAGAAAGAAGCAATCAAACAATCAAGGATATCAATGGAACCAGGAGGTAATCTATTAAACCAAGCCTTAGCTTCTCCTTTTAGTGAAAAGGGAAGATCTTAGTAACAAAGTACTTGCACATCTTAAAATCATCAGATAATAAAGAACTCATAGTGGAAAGCTCATTCATATGAGCTACAACACTCTCCTTTTCAGTCCCGCAAAAAGGTTCTTTATCAACAATGTCTAAATAGGATAAATCAAGAGAGAAATCATAATATTTATCTTTAATATCTATGGGAGAGGTGGAAAACTTAGGATTAGAGGACAGTTTAGGAATAATGGTACGTCTCTCAAGGAGACTCTTAATAGAACTAGTACCATTTAGTGGATGGTAAAATAGGAAACTTTCCATAGAGAGACTTCCCCATGATGAAAGGAGTAGTAGTGAATGATACGTTGGAAACGTATCTATAATTTTTGATGCTCCATGCTTGTTTAGTATCTACTTTGCTTTGCTTTGTCTACACTTTGAGGTGCTTTTTACATGTTTTCTGGTACTAACCTATTAGCAAGTTGCCACAGTGCCAGTTGCCTGTTTTTTGCTGTTTTTGGTTCCAGAAAAGTTAGTAAAGAAATATTCTCAGAATTGGACGGGACAAACATCAAAGTCAATAACTTTTCGTGGGGAACAAGAAGTCTAGAGGTGAGCCGGAGAAGCGGGCCAGGGCAGCCAGACCCCCTAGGCGCGGCCAGGGGTGGGCCCATGCCTGGGAGGGGTGTGGCCCCTTTGGCCGCCTCCTCGGCCTCCCCCTTCGCCTATAAGAATCCCTCGATGCAGAAACCCTAAGAACCCGATCAAATCTCCACGAAACCATCTGTAGACGCTGCCACCATCGTCCCTAGATCGGGGGATCTGAAGTTTTTCCTGGCACCCTGCCAGTGGGGAGATCATCCCGGAGGCCTCCTCTCCGGTATGATGCGTGAGTAGTTCCACCTTGGACTATGGGTTCATGTAGTAGTTAGATGGTTGTATCTCCTCCTTTGTGATTTCATGTATAGATCTTGTGAGCTCCATTCATGATCAAGATCTAATCTATTTGTAATCATGCATGTTGTGTTTGCGGGGATCCGATGGATATTGAGATTATTATGTTTGTTTGATTAATGGTTTTGTCTTTATGATTCTATCATGTCTGTGTTGTTTGTGATCTTGCATGATCTCCGTTGTTAGTAGCTATCTTGGCCGAGTAGTTGCTAGTGACTCCAAGAGGGGGTATTTATGCTCTATAGTGGGTTCATGCCTCTAGTTTCCAAGGGAAGTGACAATAATCTCTTCGGTTGTAGATGTGTTGTTGCTACTAGGGAGAAAACAACGGTCTCTTGTTCATGGAACATGTGGACTGTTTACCTTACACACTTTGCTTAAAGCAGTTGTCTGTTGCTTGCAACTTAATACTAGAGGGGGTTCAGATGATAACCTGAAGGTGGACTTGTAGTCATAGATGCATTTGGATGGTGGTCTATCTATCTTGTTGTATTTTCCAATCGAATCTCATAGGATCTTTCTGACTAGTAATTGCATTGTTATGCCTTGCTCAGTTCCTGTCAATTGCCCTGCTGTAATTTGTTTACCCTTCATGCCATGTTGTTTATCTAAGGAGAGCACCTCTAGTGAACTATGGACCCCGGTACAATCTTTACCATTGAGACATCTTCCACTATTACATGTTTACTTGTTGCAAACCATTACCTTCCACACCATACGTTTAATCCTTTGTTACAGCAAACCGGTGAGCTTGACAACCCCACTGATTTGTTCGGGCAAAGTCTTGAGTTTGTGTTGTGCAGGTCTCCGCGTTGCTAGCAACACCTATGTGACGTTTCCTTCCTTATTCTGGTTCGATAACCTCGGTTTCTACTGAGGGAAGACTTGCTGCTGTGCTCATCACACCTTGCTCTTGGGGTTCCCAACAAAGTCCTCTCTGTCAGGCAACAAGTTTTTTGGCGCCGTTGTCGGGGAGGCTAAGGAAATCTTCATTAGGGGAGTCCTCCACTTCCTTTCTCTTTACTTTGTTTTTAGTTTTCTTTGTTTCTTTTGCTTGGTTTTGTTTGCCTCTTTTCAAAAAACCCAAAAAAAATTAGTTCCTGCTCTAGCTGTTGTTGTTGTTTTTGGCTTGCTCACCTATTCCAAAATGAACTCTACTAAGAACACCAAGTTGTGTGACTTCACTAGCACCAACAACAATGATTTCCTTAGCACACCTATTGCTCCACCTTCTCCTGATGCTACCTTTTATGAAATTAAGCTTGAATCTTGTGATGAGAGAGCAATTTTCTGGTGCTAGTTGTGATGATCCTGCTGCCCATCTCAATAGCTTTGTTGAACTTTGTGAGATGCAAAAATATAAGGATGTAGATGGAGATATTATTAAGCTCAAGCTTTTTCCTTTCTCCTTGAGAGTAAAAGCTAAAGAATGGTTACTTTCCTTGCCTAAAATAGTATTTATTCTTGGACTAAGTGCAAATATGCTTTTATTGGAAAATACTATCCTCCTGTTAAGATTATATCTATGAGAAGTGACATTATGAAATTTAAACAACTTGATAGTGAACATGTTGCTCCATCTTGGGAAAGAATGAAGTCTTTGGTTAAGAATTTCCCCACTCATGGACTCACTGCCTGGATGATTATCCATACTTTTTATGCAGGTTTGAACTTCTCCTCAAGAAATATGTTGGATTCAGCTGCTGGAGGTACCTTCATGGGCCTCACTTTGGGTGTTGCAACAAGGCTCCTTGATAATATGATGGTTAACTACTCTGAATGGCATGTTGAGAGAGCTCCACATGGTAAGAAGGTAAATTCTGTTGAGGAAACTTCCTCTTTGAGTGAAAAGATTGATGTTATTATGGCTATGATTGTTAATGGGAAAGCTCCTCTAGATCCTAATAGTGTTTCCTTAGTCTCTTTGGTTTCTCAAGAAGAGCAAGTTGATGTGAACTTCATTAGAAACAACAATTTCAACAACAACGCCTATAGGAATAATTTTGGTGGTAACAACAATTATAGGCCTTATCCTCCTAATAATGGCAATTCTATGGAAACTCTTACAATAATGCTAGAAGTGCCCCCTATGAACTTGAAGTCATGCTCAAGGACTTTATTAGTAAACAAACCATTTTCAATAAGACTATAGAGGAAAAGCTTTTAACTGTTGAGAAAAATATATCCTCTTTGTCTGAAGCTCAGTCTTCCTTGGTTATTAAAATGGCTGCTAAACCCGAAACTATGGAAAACACCTTTGCTACTGCTCATGCCATACAAGTTACTATTGATGAAAATGTTAGGCTGTTAGCTCAACTCCATGCTAAGTGGGAAAGGGAAGATGAAATTGATAGAAACAATAGTGTGTGCACCATCATCACTAAACCACAAGTAGTCCCTATTCCTCCTCCTACTATGCCTAAGCCTATTGAGCCTACTACTAGTGATGCTAAGTTTGACTTTGATATTGATGGTTGAAATATTTCTAAAGTGATTATGTTCCTACAAAAGCTTGCTAGAAGTCCTGATGCTAGTGATATGCATGTTGCTTTCACTAAACACATTACAGATGCTCTTGTTAAGATTAAGGAAGAGAAGCTAAAACACAAAGATTCTATTCCTAGGAAAGTAGAATATAGTTGGGAACCTATTATTAATATACAAGTGAATGAATTTGATCTCAAAGCTTCATGTGATCTTGGTTCTAGTGTCTCTATTATGCCTAGGAAGATTTATGAAATGCTTGATTTGCCACCATTAGAAGATTGTTATTTGGATGTCCCACTCAATGATAATGCTAAGAAAAAACTCATGGGGAGTATTAATGATGTTCTCATTATGGTTAACAATGCTTATGTCCCTGTTGATTTCTATGTTTTGGATGTTGAATACAATGCTTCTTGTCCTATTACTTTGGGAAGACCTTTTCTTAGAACAGTTAGTGCCATTATTGATATGAAAGAAGGCACCATTAAATATCATTTTCCATTCAAGAAAGGTATTGAACACTTCCCTATGAGGAGAGAGAATTTGATTTTTGTTCCATGTTTGAAAGCAATGTTTGATGTTAATGCTTCTTCATTTGAAAATACTTGATTCTTCTTGCTTCTTGTGCCTAACTTAAAGGCGTTAAAGAAAAGTACTTATTGGGAGAAAACCCAAGAGTTTCCTTGAGTATTGGAAGTTATTACTTCAGTAATTACCTCTCCTTATCCTTTTTGTTTGCTTTTTGTGCCAAGAATGACCTCTAATGAGAGGGAAGTAAGATTTGGGGAGTTGCTGTCCCGAAACAGATTTCTGTCCTCCACCATAAAAATTTGTGAGGAGTCGCTATTACTCGGATTGAGCTCAAAATTCCCAAATAAATCCCCCATTATGTTAGCTAACTTTCGTTAGTTCAACACATTTTGATTTGATCAACAGAAGATGTTCGAAAAAATCGGTTTCTACCTGCTGGTCTGTTTTGACAGATTTCTGCCATTATTTGTATTTGCTTCTTATTGATTCCTTTTTGAGTTCTATTTAGGTGAATTGAGATTTTTAAAGGAGTTACTACAATATCTTGTGTTTTTAGTGAAAATCCTTGCTGTTCCAAAGATTTGCCAGAGGTCTAATATCTTTTGAATAAACTAATGTTGTTAATGAAGATTGTGTGAAGTTTTGTATGAAGGAAACAAATTTCAGGTGTAGAGAGAGAATGATGCAATGAGATGAAGAATGGACAAAATCTCAAGCTTGAGGATGCCACCACAGTGTCACCCCAAGAAATATCCAAGAGGTACAAGCGTCAAAGCTTGGGGATGCCCAAGGTATCCCCTTCTTCATCAATAAAAAGCGCAGATCTGTCTATACACTTCATTTTTATTGTTTCATGCACAGTTGTGTTGTTCTTGGAGCGTCTTATTTTTCGTTTGATTTGCTTAGGTTGTTTAGTTTGCTTGAATAAAGTAGTTTGGACCCTCGTTCTCGCTGTGTTGTTTTGCAAATAAGTTGCTTGGTGTTGGAAAGGAGTAGTAAGTTCTTGCTTGTAAGTGCAAGAGGAGCTTGCATTGACAGTGACTTAGACTTTATCATGACATGCTAGGTGTTGTTTTGAACTTATGCTTAGTGATTATTTTTGTATCATGTCTTGTTCCAAACAATTGGGATTATTTAGTGTGCCTTGAAGAAATTATATGTTGTTTTAGCATGCAAAAGCATAGTATTGTGCTATTCTACTTTGATGCTTTGCTTGGGTTGACTTGGCACATTCTCACACCATGTTATGACTATGAAAAGTCACCATTAGCCTCTGTGATCATTTAGTCCTTGACTTGTAGTGCCACTCTATGCTTTGATTAGTAATGCTTTGTTGCTCTGAATGATTATGACCATTATGCTCTCTTAGTTGGTTGCTCCCAGTATTTTGCTAGCCTCCACTTGTATGAGTAAGCTCTACTCATGCTTCCAACTCCCAAGAAACCAAGTTATTCCAAAGTGTCCACTATAAACTCCTATGCATGGTGTGTTACACCATTCCAAGTATATTCTTGTTTTCAGCTATCTTCCAATTAAAAACTATTTTGTTATGTGAAAACTTAGTGATTAAAGCCCTCACAAACTTGATTGCACACTTTATATTCCTTGCCCCTAATAAACTTGAACCATTGTTTCATCTATGTTGTATATTCTTGCACTTATACGTTGGAATTAGCAGATCTGTGCTGTCACGGGGAACGTTTTCAACATTGCACTTGTACTTTGTACTCAGTTGATATCATGCTCTTTTGTCTATGGATGTCACCGGTGTGAAATAAAGAGGAAGCTTGTAAGTCCATGGAGTAAGTATTCTGTGTTAGAGAAACGCCTGGGCCGCTAGCCTATGCCATGCCTAATCATGGTGGAAACTTGCAGCATCACCATAGTGAGCTATCCATGAAGCATCCTCAATAAAAAGCTATGCATATAGTAAATAAAAAGATCGCTGAGATGCTCATTGTCTGCTTGTATTGTCATTTTGGTTATGGGAAAGCTCATGTACCATGTGCAAGGGGTACCCCGTTGGCGGTTCTCAATGATATGCAAATACATACAATGACAAGAACTTACAGGTGACTACAGTTGAGTAGCATGAGGTGTGGCCCTCGTATTCAAGGGACTTGAGATTGCCAACTTATACTTCATCAAGCATATACTCCATCTTTGTTCACTTTAACCTTAATCACTTCAATATGCTTATAATAAGGGCAATGAGGGCTGAAATCTAACAAGTACCATAATTTTTGGAAGCTCTTTTTGAAACTTGAAATACCTGCTTCCTTTACAAAAAGGATTTTCTTCCACCATTACTTGAGTCTCCACCTTCTACTTTTAGGCACCATTAAGAGAGCATAGTTGTCATTCTGTGTGCACTGTTCCAAAGCTTATTGATTGATGCATATTGTGATATTACTTGTTCTTGTGCTATTTGTTTCTAGTCACCCTTGTGAACTTTGAAGGTGTCCTATGCATCTATATTGCTACTCTATGAGGGACAAGCCGATTGCCACTATTCCATGTTTTCTGTATGTGAAACAAACAAACGTTTTTCAATGCATGTTATTCATGACCTTTGTTTGTAGCCTTTCATGTTGCATGCATAGTTACTATGTCCTATTGTTAGAACTCCATCTTTCATGCACATGTTTAGAGTTCTTTGATCCCAGCTTTTAATGCTTGCAAATGGTTGGATTTTAATTGTGAGGGTTCATGTCACCTCAAAAATTATTATTTTATCACTTACCTACTCGAGGACGAGCAGGAGTTAAGCTTGGGGATGCTTGATAAGTCGGAAACGTATCTATAATTTTTGATGCTCCATGCTTGTTTAGTATCTACTTTGCTTTGCTTTGTCTACACTTTGAGGTGCTTTTTACATGTTTTATGGTACTAACCTATTAACAAGTTGCCATAGTGCGAGTTGCCTGTTTTCTGCTGTTTTTTGTTCCAGAAAAGTTAGTAAAGAAATATTCTCGGAATTGGATGGGACAAACGTCAAAGTCAATAACTTTCCGTAGGGAACAAGAAGTCCAGAGGGGAGTCGGAGGAGCGGGCGAGGGCAACCAAACCCCCGTTGGCGGCCAGGGGTAGGCCCACGCCTGGGAGGGGTGTGGCCCCTCTGGCCTCCTCCTCGGCCTCCCCTTCGCCTATAAGAAGCCCCCGATGCATAAACCCTAAGCACCCGATCAAATATCCATGAAACCGTCTGTAGCCGCTGTCACCATCATCCCTAGATCGGGGGGATCTGAAGTTCTTCCCGGCACCCTGCCAGAGGAAAGATCATCCCGGAGGCCTTCTCTCCGGTATGATGTGTGAGTAGTTCCACCTTGGACTATGGGTCCATGTAGTAGTTAGATGGTTGTATCTCCTCCTTTGTGCTTTCATGTATAGATATTGTGAGCTCTTTTCATGATCAAGATCTAATCTATTTGTAATCATGCATGTTGTGTTTGCGGGAATCCGATGGATATTGAGATTATTATGTTGGTTTGATTAATGGTTTTGTCTTTATGATTATATCATGTATGTGTTGTTTGTGATCTTGCATGCTCTCCGTTGTTAGTAGCTATCTTGGCCAAGTAGTTGCTAGTGACTCCAAGAGGGGGTATTTATGCTCGATAGTGGGTTCATGCCTCTAGTTTCCAAGGGAAGTGACAATAATATCTTCGGTTGTAGATGTCTTGTTGCTACTAGGGAGAAAACGATGGTCTCTTGTTCATGGAACATGTGGACTATTTACCTTACACACTTTGCTTAAAGAAGTTGTCTTTTGCTTGCAACTTAATACTGGAGGGGGTTCGAATGATAACCTGAAGGTGGACTTCTAGTCATAGATGCAGTTGGATGGCGGTCTATGTATCTTGTTGTATTGCCTAATCGAATCTCATAGGATCTTTGTGACTACTAATTGCATTGTTATGCCTTGCTCAGTTCCTGTCAATTGCCCTGCTGTAATTTTGTAGAGGTCCCAACCTTTAATAAGGTAGAGATCCCTGTGTTTACAATGATAGTCCCTGGATCAATAGCTAGCATCCACAGTTAAGATGTAATATCAAGAAACAAAGGTCATATTACAACTTTATAACCATGAATAAAATATACATTACATCTTACATAGCTCATTTGGCTATCTCATTACAATGCAGCAGATATAACTATAGCATGGAGTCCTTCATCTTCAAAATGCCACGGGCAAACATGTTGGTTGTAGACTTGTAATCCTAATCAACATACTTCACTAACATCAAACAAACCTGCAACATAATAAGTTACAGCCGCAAGGGTCAATACATTTGAATTGTATTGGCAAGTGATACTATGGTAGTATAGTGGAGTCTATCATCTATATGAATTTGGCTAAGTGGAGCTTAGGCTTGCTTGCTCAAAATAGATTTTCCTTATCATTTGAAAACACTAAGTTTTTGTTTGGCATAATCACCCAAGGAACCACCAATAGAAATTGGTGAACCTTCACCCTTGTTCAACCACAAGTTTTAACTTAGAAATTGGGATGAGGAGATTCTTGATAGCTTCCATGTCTTGATGCTCAAATTGTCCTTTGCCAGGGACATGGATAAGTACTTAGATTTTTCACTCTGCAGAGGTGGTGCACTTTCCCCACAAGACTTGGTTTCACCAAGACAAGATCTTTCAGAAGCCTTCCCTTAGACCAGAATGGACGCGTTCCAACCTATCATCCCCTACCACCAACTGTCCATTTGGATAAGTTATTGCAACCTATATGATCCAGGCAGAGCCCATAATGCCAAGTGGCTGCACTTGAAGCTTCTCAACATTTGACATCTCAAATCTCTTTGTTCCTGGGTGGCAATCCACAAGTGAGATACACAAGGTAAACCATAGAAATGGGCCTTGTGTAACCACTCAACCAAAAAACCACCAAGAAAGTCCCTTTCCACCCAGGTGATTCATTCACTTAGTTGTTTTATTAAACAAAACACAAGTCCTTGACTTAGAAACATTCCATAGCATGAATATAATCCACCCTTGTTTTTTACTAGCTAAGCTAAGCATGATAGTAGTAGGAATCTTGACTTAGGATATTTCTACTAAGGTTTCATCTACTATGATTTCCCATGGCATAGTTTATACTTAGCAAAAATTCCATGCAAGTCCTACTTAGAAATATCACTAATGCATAGTGAAAATAATGGGACAAAAGTATGAAGCATCACTTGCCTTTTTGGTATATAATATAAGTTCACTCCTTGATCTTGCAATAGTCACACTCTTCAAATTCCACTACAATTCAATCAAGCAAACAAATATTCAATCTACCATTCAAGCAAACATCACATAAAATAATAAAAACAAGGCAATGCATGCAAACATGCCAAAGATTGTTTTATTTGGAGAAGTGGTTTCTAGTAGGTTATAATCATTTTAAAACACCTATTGGTCATTTATAAATGTGGTAAAACCATTTGATATTAAGTTAGTGAAAAGGCCATTTTAATCATTTTTGTTTTGCTAGAAATGGTTCAAACCAAAGTAATATCTTCTAGTGTTTGACAAATACATTTTTAAACACACATGTTAGTGTTTTATGGTCAAGTGTTCAATATTGAAACCATTTGCAAAAGGTTTTACCTATAAACCATTTTTATACCAAATCAATATTTTATGTTGTTAAAAATGCTTTTTAGCAAAGTAATAATTTATAGGGTTCATCAAATATATTTTTAAATCTCGAAACTTGGTGTTTAGGGTCAGTGAGTTTAATTCAAATCATTTCCCAAAGGTTTTTCTCCAAAAAGCATTTTTAACATATAAACAATATTTTTATTTGACTAGAATTGTTCCAATTCAAAGATTTATTCTTTAACTTCACAAAATATGTTTTTGAATCCACAAGTTGGTTTCTAACGTCAGTAGGTTCAAAACAATCCATTTTACAAAGATTTTACTTTAAAAACATTCCTAGAATAAATTTTATATTCAAATTATGCCTACACAAGTTTCTGCAAAAACAAACAATTTAACAGAATCAATTTACTAAACAAAGTACATGGTTGGAAAGTACTTGTTTTGATGATTCCATTGATATAAAATTTACAAAATTTGGACATGTGGATTGAAAGTTATGCAATTTACAAATTTGAACATCTAATAGAACAAATTCTGTTTTTAAAACAAATCACAGGCCACGCGTCGTGTTCTTACTGGCTGGTACCACTTCGCATGGATCGGCCTACGCGGCGCGTTGGATTAAAATGAAATTGTTTGGCTCAGGAAGCTCCATACCGCTTCAGTTAAGTCAACCTATCGCATCGCTCAAATCTAGATCGGACGACACACAATGCATTGCCAAGAACTGGCGATGCTAGCGGCGGCGACTGGCCGTGGCACGCTCGGACAGTGAGGTTGTCGGCGATACATGGGGCTAGGGAGAGAGAGGGGTAGCTCACCAGATTCATAACGATGAGAGGATGCTCAACATGCTCGCCGTATGTCGAGGGGCGCAGGGGGTTGATCTTAATCGCTCGCCGGAGATGTGCCTGGCGTCGGGTGCGGTCAGTCGTTGTCGGAGGCGACGCCATGGTGCGCGCTAAGACAAAACAGGGGTGTCGTTAGATGCGCACGGTGCTGGGGATCATACGCGTGTCAACGAGAGGGGAGGGGGCGGTCAGGACATACCGAGGGAGATCGCCGGAGTTGGGGAGGTTCACGGTGGCGCTCAGACTTCGAAGTTGTCGAGCCTCTGGTGCATGCGCGGCCAAGTTGGGGCTATGGGAAGGTTCTACTGACGGTGGAGAGCAAGATGGTGGATGCCAGGGAGTGGAGGGTGGTCTAGCGTCGCCGGAATTGCCGGAAGAGGTCGTCGGGGCAGTGGGCTGCAAACGATAATTCGGCGCAGCCTGGAGGCAGAGGAGAAATGTGGTCTGGGGGGAAGATAGAGGGGGAACGGGTGCTTAAAGGAACGTGGTCGCAGGGGGTAAAGGCCGTGTCAATGTCGCGAATTGAATCGAGCTTTTAATCGGCTGAAACGGCCGGCGAGGCATGGTCACCGCGGGGGGGGGGGGGTGAGGAAGATGAATGTCGAGTGGGCCAGGCTAGTCAGTGAGAGGGCGTAAGGAAAGGTGGGGGCCAGCGGTCAGTGACTCCGCGGATTCAATTGCGAGTAGGAAAACGCTTCGGGAAAGAAGGGGGACTGGGCTCGTTGGGCTTAGATGGGCTAGGGTTAGCTAGGCTGGGTTCGATTCATTTTTTTGTACAGAATGTTTTTATTTTTCCTTTTCTATTTATCTAATTTGGTTTTTATTCAAACAATTCAAACTTTGTGTATATTTAAATACTGTTTATTAATACATTCTAAAGTCAAATTTAGAATATCTCTTTTATTCTTTTAGGGTCTATTATATATTTATAAATAGACATTTGTCTTTATTTCAAAATAAGATTTAAATATGTTTTCAAACTCCATTTGAATTCTAAATTTTACCAAACCTTTTTTAGTAGGTTTTATTTATACAAAAATAATTCACTTTGAATTATTATATAAAAATACTTATATTTAATTTAGGGAAATGTCTTTACTTAAATAAAAATATAATAAATCCTTATGATTTTATTTAAATAAACCTTTACTCTTTTTATTTAACAAAAATATTTTATTTTATTTGCTTGGCTAAGTTTTAATTTGTTTCTTTTAAAATAGTCTCTATTAATTATTTCTTTCTTTATTTCATAAAATCCATATCTTTTTATTTATAGATCCAAACTTGGTGATTCCAATTTGTAAAATCTTATTTAATATTTGTTTATCCTTTTAAATCCTTTAGGATTTTTTACTCACAAATTGGTATGGATTTTTGATAGGTGCTTTATTAGCTTTGGGAATTCAATTTCCTTATCCTATTAAATTCATAAGATTTTATTTATGGCTCCAAATTAAGTGAAACCAATTTCCATGGTGTTATGATATTTATCTCTATCCCTTTTGATCATTTATATTTGTTTGTTGATAAATATTTATATGGATCAAATCCATAACCTTAGGGATGTCTTTGAAATGATTTTCCTCCATTAGGGTTTTAGAGTTTTGGTTTATTTTCCAAGTGCTTAAATTTCCAGATGCATTTAAGAGTAATGCATTTCAATTGATTTGAATTTTTTTTGGATTCAAATCTTATTCAAAGTTTGTTCAAGATGGGTTTTGATGTTTCCAATTGGAATCAAAAAGTTTCTTTTCACCCTAAATTTCAACAATTATTTATTTTGTTTATTTATTTTTCACATTTCAAAATTTGGAAAATTTTGGGATGTGACAGGCTACCACCCTTAAAAGAAATCTCGTCCTGAGATTTGGGAAAGATAGGGATTACAAATTGGTTTCAAGGCAACTAGGGTACTACCACCCTTAAAAATTTCCAACTAGATTACATCTTGGCTTGTTTGGGGTCTTGAAGAAACTTCTCTGGGCAGACATCTGCATAGTGTCCTTTGTTTCCACACTTGAAACATGTGACAAGGATGAGATCCTTCATAGGCTTGTTTGTCTTGTGCTTCATCTTTTCTGGACAATTGCTTGCATAATGTCCTTGGTTACCACAATTGTAACATGTGACAAGGTTGAGTTCTTCACGTATCTTCTATGGACAAGTTGATACATAATGTCCTAGCTCTTTGCAGTTGTTGCACCACACTTGGCTAATTTCCTTATACTTCTTCTTCTCTGGACATTCATTGGCATATTGTCCCATATCTTTGCAACTGCAACATTGCACTTGGCTTTTGTCCTTCTTCTTCCTGGGTTTCTCCAAAGCTAGGAGTTCTTCTAGTTCATGCTCTTCATATCTCACCTCAAAGGTGGGAAAGTCTCCTGGTTTCCTTAATCGTTTCCTTGGATAATACATTTGTTTCCTATTTTGTCCATCAAGTTGAGTCATATTGCATGTAGGTGCAAGCTGAGATTTTCCTTTGTCTTCATCCTTCTTGGTAGAAGTTGTTCCCTCATGGGGGTTTACAAACTGTTGATGCACTCCACCTTGTTTCCTTTGTTGAACTATGGAATAGATGGGGCATTGGATAGGGACATGATTATTTCCTTCACATAGGAAACAAGTAGCCTGTGATGTGGGGCATTTATTAGTTGGATGTTTCTCTTCACAACCATTTATTAGTTGGATGTATCTGGATCGTGTTTGATTCGAAGTGGTTATTCATTTAAATCCGAGAACAATGGTTGTTCTATTTATATGAATGAAATCTTTTATGGTCATGCACCGATGATGAATGGTTTATTTCTATTGGATCTCGATAATAGTGTTACACATATTCATAATTGTTGATGCTAAAAGGATTAAACTTAATGATGATATATCCGCATGTATGTGGCACTGCCGTCTAGGTCATATTGGCGTTAAACGCATGAAGAAGCTCCATTCGGATGGACTTTTGGAATCACTTGATTTTGAATCATTTGATACATGTGAGCCATGCCTTATGGGCAAGATGACTAGAACGCCGTTTTCCGGTTCATTGGAACGGGCGACAGATTTATTGGAAATCATACATTCTGATGTATGTGGTCCAATGAGTGTGTCGGCGCGAGGTGGATATCGTTATTTTGTTACTTTCACGGATGATTTGAGTAGATACGGTTATATCTACTTGATGAAACACAAGTCTGAAACCTTTCAAAATTTCAAGGAATTTCAGAATGAAGTGGAAAATCATCGTAATAGAAAGATCAAATTTCTACGGTCCGACTGTGGAGGTGAGTATCTAAGTTACGAGTTTAGCACTCACATGAAAGATTGTGGGATTGTTTCACAACTTACACCTGCCGGAACACCACCACGAAATGGTGTGTCAGAACATTGTGATCGTACTTTATTGGATATGGCTCGATCTATGATGTCTCTGACGGACTTGCCGTTGTCATTTTGGAGTTATGCACTAGAAACTGCTGCATTCACTTTAAATCGGGCACCATCTAAATCCGTTGAAAAGACACCGTATGAATTATGGTTTGGAAACAAACCTAAGCTGTCATTTCTTAAAGTTTGGGGATGCGATGTTTATGTGAAGAAACTTCAACCGGATAAACTCGAACCCAAAGCGGAAAAATGCGTCTTCATAGGATACCCTAAGGAAACTATTGGCTATTCCTTCTATCACAGATCCGAGGGCAAGGTTTTTGTTTCCAAGAATGGATCCTTTCTAGATAAAGAGTTTCTCGCGAAAGGTGTGAGTAGTCGGAAGGTAGAACTCGAAGAGGTTATTGAACCTTATCTTCAAAGTATGGCGAGTAGCGCAGCGCCAGAAGTTGTTCCGGAGTTGGCTTCACCAGTTGAAGAGGGAACTAATGATAAAGATCATGAAACTCCAAAAGATAGTACTACCGAACCTCGTAGGTCTAGCAAGACGCGTGTAGCTCCCGAGCTGTACGGAAATCCTGTCATGAATTTCATGGTTGATGAAAATGATGACCCTGCGACGTATGAAGAAGCGATGATGAGCCCGGATTCCAACAAATGGTTAGAAGCCATGAAATCCGAGATGGAATCCATGTATGAAAATCAAGTTTGGAACTTGGTGGACTTACCTCACGACTGAAAGGCCATGGAGAATAAATGGATTTTCAAAAGAAAAACTGATGCTGATGGTAATGTGACTGTCTATAAAGCTCGACTTGTCGCAAAGGGGTTTCGAAAAATTCAAGGAGTTGACTATGATGAGACATTATCTCACGTAGCGATGCTAAAATCAGTTAGGATTATGTTAGCAATTGCTGCATATTTTGATTATGAGATATGGCACATGGATGTCAAAACCGCATTCCTCAATGGCAATATTGAAGAAGAGTTGTATATGATACAACCAAAGGGTTTTGTCGATCCTAAGGATGCTAACAAGGTGTGCAAGCTTCAGCAATCCATCTATGGATTTAAGCAAGAATCACGAAGTTGGAATCTCCGCTTTGATGAGGTGATCAAAGAGTTTGGATTTGTACAAACTTATGGAGAAGCTTGTATTTACAAGAAAGTGAGTGGGAGTTATGTGGAATTTCTGATATTATATGAGGATGGAATATTATTGATCGGAAATGATATAGATCTTTTAAACAGTGTTAAAAGTTATCTAAACAACAAATTTTCAATGAAGGACCTAGGTGAAGCGTCATACATATTAGGCATAAAGATCTATAGAGATAGATCTAGGCGCCTAATAGGGATATCACAAAGTACATACCTTGATAAGATTTTAAAGAAGTTTAAAATGGACGAAAGTAAGAAGGGGTTCTTACCTATGTTGCAAGGCACGACATTGAGTAAGACTCAAAGTCCGGCTACGGCGGAAGAAAGAGAGATAATGGACAAAGTCCCCTATGCTTCAGCCATAGGCTCTATAATGTACGCCATGCTATGTACAAGACTAGATGTGGCACATGCTATTAGTTTGACTAGTAGGTACCAATCATATCCAGGTTCGGAACACTGGAAAGCGGTCAAGAATATCCTTAAGTACTTGCGAAGAACTAAGGATATGTTTCTTGTATACAGAGGTGAAGAATAGCTCGTCGCTAATTGTTATGTCGATGCTAGATTTGACACTGATCCGGATGACTCTAAGTCTCAATCCGGATACGTATTTCTCATGAATGGCAGAGCGGTTAGTTGGAGGAGCTCCAAACAACCTGTGGTGGTGGGATCAACAACGGAGGCCGAATATGTTGCTGCTTCGGAAGCGGCTCAGGAAGCAGTTTGGATGAAGGAGTTCATATCCGAACTAGGTGTGGTTGCAAGCGCGTTGGACCCAATGGTGATCTATTGTGACAACAATGGTGCCATTGACAATGCCAAAGAACCAAGGTCTCACAAGAATTCCAAGCATATTAAGTGCCGGTTTCACTCCATCCGTGAACATGTCAAGGATGGAGATATAAAGATTTGTAAAGTACATACGGACCTCAATGTAGCAGATCCGTTGACTAAAACTCTCCCTAAAGCAAAACATGATCAACACCAGAACTCCATGGGTGTTAGATACATCACTATATAACTAGATTATTGTCTCTAGTGCAAGAGGGAGACTGAAAGGAATATGCCCTGAGAGGCAATAATAAAGTGTTTATTATGTGTATTCCAAGTATATGATAGATGTTTATTTTGCATGCTAAAATTGTGTTAATACGGAAACGTTAATACATGTGTGTTTAATAAACAAATAGAAAGTTCCTAGTTATGCCTCTCTCATAAACTAGCTCTTTGATTAACAAGATGATCAAAGTTTCCTGATCATAGACATTGGATGTTGTTAATAACGAGGTCACAACATTAGTGTAATGATGTGGTGAACATTCATCCGAAGTATACCATTACGATCAAAGTCATTGAGTTTATATTGCTATAACAACTTACGAAGTGATCCTAATCCTTAGACCATGAGATCATGTCAATCACTAACACCGGAAGAGTTTCTTGATGACATCAAACGTCACACCCTAACTGGGTGATTATAAAGATGGATTCAGAACTACTAAAGTGTTATGTTGAGGCTCATGGATCGAGAGTGGAATTTGTTCATCCCGATGACGGATAGATATACTCTGGGCCCTCTCGGTGATATCACATTGGTTAGCTTGCAAGCAAGTGATTTGATCACTAGAATGTTATATCACGGGAACGAGAAAAGAGTGCATGTCGGTAACGAGATCAAACTAGGTATGGAGATACCGATGATCGAATCTCGGACATGTAATATATCGTGAAACTAAGGGATTAAGATACTATCGTAAAATGTTCCGACGATCACATGAAAGTCATCGTTGAATGTGTGGGAGTCAGTATGGATCTCCAGGTCCCGCTTCTGATTATTGATCGGAGAAGGGTCTCGATCATGTCCGCATTATTCGTGAACCGTAGGGTGGCACACTTAAGGGACACTGACATCCAATTGGAGCAAAGTTTCATGTCGGAAAGAATAACAAGCGCAGGAATTTATTTCACTAGATACCGAAACAGGTTTTCGGGTGAAATTGCAGAAAGTGTTTTTGCATGTGAAATGGAATACTAGCAAGGGGTTATATGTGAATGTTTGTCATTAAAGTAATTGAAAAAATTCTGAATAAATAAAAGGAGTTTTATTTCATGAGAGTTCGCATTAAATTTGGTGGAAATTTAATTGCAATTTTGAGTGGAGGGAATTGAAGAGATTTTTGTGAGTGGAGCATCCACCCACATGAATGAAGGAGGGGAGGGAGCAGCCCCCATGGCCGGCGGCCACCCCCTTGGGTGCCCCCGTCCTCCTATAAAAGGCACCCCCTCTCCTCTCTCTCACTCACACCTCCTCATGAAGGATCTCTCTCCCCCTCTAGAATTTATCCCCCATGGTCTCAGACTAGCGAGATACATGTTCCCGATGGATATTCGGCAAGAAAGGGTTGTGCTTCCACTGCATCGCTGGAGCGAGGAGGCGGAGGTTGCTCGGTGTCTTGTACGTGTGTGCGAGCACGGATGCGCTGCTGTTTTGCGACGCTAGGACTTCCTCTCGATCTTGAGATCGGAAAAAGATCGTCTACATCAACCACGAGTTTAACTCGTTAAGCTTTGTCGGTCTTCAAGGGTATGTTCTCTACAGATATACATCACCCGTTGTTTGTATCTAGTAGATAGATCTTGGTACATAGTTCCCATCGTAGGAAATTTTTTGTTTTCTATGCTGCAAACCCTACAGAAAGGTGATGCAAATTGGGCGTATCAAATATCACCTTCATCAAAGTGGAGAGAGTGTACCTCAATAGTAGATGAATAGGGAATTGTCTTACATGATTCTTCTATAGGAGGTAGATTCTTCACATCTTCAGCTCTAATACCTTTCTCCTTTAGACATTTCTTAGCTTCTTTCATCACTTCATCATTTAATGCAATCATTCCCCTCTTCTTTGGTGTTGGTGTTGGAATGGGTTCAGGCACAACTGGTTCAGGAGTAATAGGCTCATGTGTATTTAGCTCAGTTTAAGTCCAATCATCATAATCCTTTCTTATTTTAGCCATTAATTCTTCAGCATTTGTAGGAGTTCTTTTCCTAAAAACACAATCAACAAAGCTATCTAGGTATGTCCTAGATCATCAGATAGTCCATTATAATAAATATCAAGAAGCTCATTTTTAGGTAATGGACATCCAGGATGTGCATGAATCAAGGCACATAACCTTGTCCATGACTCAGGCAATTTCTCTTCTTCTCCATGTTTAAAATAAAAAAGTTTCTTCAAAGAAGCATGTCTAGCACTGGGAGGAAAATATTTCTGAAAGAAAGAAGCAATCAAACAATCAGGGATATCAATGGAACCAGGAGGTAATCTATTAAACCAAGCCTTAGCTTCTCCTTTTAGTGAAAAGGGAAGATCTTAGTAACAAAGTACTTGCACATCTTAAAATCATCAGATAATAAAGAACTCATAGTGGAAAGCTCATTCATATGAGCTACAACACTCTCCTTTTCAGTCCCGCAAAAAGGTTCTTTCTCAACAATGTCTAAATAGGATAAATCAAGAGAGAAATCATAATATTTATCTTTAATATCTATGGGAGAGGTGGAAAACTTAGGATTAGAGGACAGTTTAGGAATAATGGTACGTCTCTCAAGGAGACTCTTAATAGAACTAGTACCATTTAGTGGATGGTAAAATAGGAAACTTTCCATCGAGAGACTTCCCCATGATGAAAGGAGTAGTAGTGAATGATACGTTGGAAACGTATCTATATTTTTTGATGCTCCATGCTTGTTTAGTATCTACTTTGCTTTGCTTTGTCTACACTTTGAGGTGCTTTTTACATGTTTTCTGGTACTAACCTATTAGCAAGTTGCCACAGTGCCAGTTGCCTGTTTTTTGCTGTTTTTGGTTCCAGAAAAGTTAGTAAAGAAATATTCTCAGAATTGGACGGGACAAACATCAAAGTCAATAACTTTTCGTGGGGAACAAGAAGTCTAGAGGTGAGCCGGAGAAGCGGGCCAGGGCAGCCAGACCCCCCCTAGGCGCGGCCAGGGGTGGGCCCATGCCTGGGAGGGGTGTGGCCCCTTTGGCCGCCTCCTCGGCCTCCCCCTTCGCCTATAAGAATCCCTCGATGCAGAAACCCTAAGAACCCGATCAAATCTCCACGAAACCATCTGTAGACGCTGCCACCATCGTCCCTAGATCGGGGGGATCTGAAGTTTTTCCTGGCACCCTGCCAGTGGGGAGATCATCCCGGAGGCCTTCTCTCCGGTATGATGCGTGAGTAGTTCCACCTTGGACTATGGGTTCATGTAGTAGTTAGATGGTTGTATCTCCTCCTTTGTGATTTCATGTATAGATCTTGTGAGCTCCATTCATGATCAAGATCTAATCTATTTGTAATCATGCATGTTGTGTTTGCGGGGATCCGATGGATATTGAGATTATTATGTTTGTTTGATTAATGGTTTTGTCTTTATGATTCTATCATGTCTGTGTTGTTTGTGATCTTGCATGATCTCCGTTGTTAGTAGCTATCTTGGCCGAGTAGTTGCTAGTGACTCCAAGAGGGGGTATTTATGCTCTATAGTGGGTTCATGCCTCTAGTTTCCAAGGGAAGTGACAATAATCTCTTCGGTTGTAGATGTGTTGTTGCTACTAGGGAGAAAACAACGGTCTCTTGTTCATGGAACATGTGGACTGTTTACCTTACACACTTTGCTTAAAGCAGTTGTCTGTTGCTTGCAACTTAATACTAGAGGGGGTTCAGATGATAACCTGAAGGTGGACTTGTAGTCATAGATGCATTTGGATGGTGGTCTATCTATCTTGTTGTATTTTCCAATCGAATCTCATAGGATCTTTCTGACTAGTAATTGCATTGTTATGCCTTGCTCAGTTCCTTTCAATTGCCCTGCTGTAATTTGTTTACCCTTCATGCCATGTTGTTTATCTAAGGAGAGCACCTCTAGTGAACTATGGACCCCGGTACAATCTTTACCATTGAGACATCTTCCACTATTACTTGTTTACTTGTTGCAAACCATTACCTTCCACACCATACGTTTAATCCTTTGTTACAGCAAACCGGTGAGCTTGACAACCCCACTGATTTGTTGGGGCAAAGTCTTGAGTTTGTGTTGTGCAGGTCTCCGCGTTGCTAGCAACACCTATGTGACGTTTCCTTCCTTATTCTGGTTCGATAACCTCGGTTTCTACTGAGGGAAGACTTGCTGCTGTGCTCATCACACCTTGCTCTTGGGGTTCCCAACAAAGTCCTCTCTGTCAGGCAACAAGTTTTTTGGCGCCGTTGCCGGGGAGGCTAAGGAAATATTCATTAGGGGAGTCCTCCACTTCCTTTATCTTTACTTTGTTTTTAGTTTTCTTTGTTTCTTTTGCTTGGTTTTGTTTGCCTCTTTTCAAAAAACCCAAAAAAATTTAGTTCCTGCTCTAGCTGTTTTTGTTGTTTTTGGCTTGCTCACCTATTCCAAAATGAACTCTACTGAGAACACCAAGTTGTGTGACTTCACTAGCACCAACAACAATGATTTCCTTAGCACACCTATTGCTCCACCTGCTCCTGATGCTACCTTTTATGAAATTAAGCTAGAATCTTGTGATGAGAGAGCAATTTTCTGGTGCTAGTTGTGATGATCCTGCTGCCCATCTCAATAGCTTTGTTGAACTTTGTGAGATGCAAAAATATAAGGATGTAGATGGAGATATTATTAAGCTCAAGCTTTTTCCTTTCTCCTTGAGAGTAAAAGCTAGAGAATGGTTACTTTCCTTGCCTAAAATAGTATTTATTCTTGGACTAAGTGCAAATATGCTTTTATTGGAAAATACTATCCTCCTGTTAAGATTATATCTATGAGAAGTGACATTATGAAATTTAAACAACTTTATAGTGAACATGTTGCTCCATCTTGGGAAAGAATGAAGTCTTTGGTTAAGAATTTCCCCACTCATGGACTCACTGCCTGGATGATTATCCATACTTTTTATGCAGGTTTGAACTTCTCCTCAAGAAATATGTTGGATTCAGCTGCTGGAGGTACCTTCATGGGCCTCACTTTGGGTGCTGCAACAAGGCTCCTTGATAATATGATGGTTAACTACTCTGAATGGCATGTTGAGAGAGCTCCACATGGTAAGAAGGTAAATTCTGTTGAGGAAACTTCCTCTTTGAGTGAAAAGATTGATGTTATTATGGCTATGATTGTTAATGGGAAAGCTCCTCTAGATCCTAATAGTGTTTCCTTAGTCTCTTTGGTTTCTCAAGAAGAGCAAGTTGATGTGAACTTCATTAGAAACAACAATTTCAACAACAACGCCTATAGGAATAATTTTGGTGGTAACAACAATTATAGGCCTTATCCTCCTAATAATGGCAATTCTATGGAAACTCTTACAATAATGCTAGAAGTGCCCCCTATGAACTTGAAGTCATGCTCAAGGACTTTATTAGTAAACAAACCATTTTCAATAAGACTATAGAGGAAAAGCTTTTAACTGTTGAGAAAAATATATCCTCTTTGTCTGAAGCTCAGTCTTCCTTGGTTAATAAAATGGCTGCTAAACCCGAAACTATGGAAAACACCTTTGCTACTGCTCATGCCATACAAGTTACTATTGATGAAAATGTTAGGCTGTTAGCTCAACTCCATGCTAAGTGGGAAAGGGAAGATGAAATTGATAGAAACAATAGTGTGTGCACCATCATCACTAAACCACAAGTAGTCCCTATTCCTCCTCCTACTATGCCTAAGCCTATTGAGCCTACTACTAGTGATGCTAAGTTTGACTTTGATATTGATGGTTGAAATATTTCTAAAGTGATCATGTTCCTACAAAAGCTTGCTAGAAGTCCTGATGCTAGTGATATGCATGTTGCTTTCACTAAACACATTACAGATGCTCTTGTTAAGATTAAGGAAGAGAAGATAAAACACAAAGATTCTATTCCTAGGAAAGTAGAAGATAGTTGGGAACCTATTATTAATATACAAGTGAATGAATTTGATCTCAAAGCTTCATGTGATCTTGGTTCTAGTGTCTCTATTATGCCTAGGAAGATTTATGAAATGCTTGATTTGCCACCATTAGAAGATTGTTATTTGGATGTCCCACTCAATGATAATGCTAAGAAAAAACTCATGGGGAGTATTAATGATGTTCTCATTATGGTTAACAATGCTTATGTCCCTGTTGATTTCTATGTTTTGGATGTTGAATACAATGCTTCTTGTCCTATTACTTTGGGAAGACCTTTTCTTAGAACAGTTAGTGCCATTATTGATATGAAAGAAGGCACCATTAAATATCATTTTCCATTCAAGAAAGGTATTGAACACTTCCCTATGAGGAGAGAGAATTTGCTTTTTGTTCCATGTTTGAAAGCAATGTTTGATGTTAATGCTTCTTCATTTGAAAATACTTGATTCTTCTTGCTTCTTGTGCCTAACTTAAAGGCGTTAAAGAAAAGTACTTATTGGGAGAAAACCCAAGAGTTTCCTTGAGTATTGGAAGTTATTACTTCAGTAATGATCTCTCCTTATCCTTTTTGTTTGCTTTTTGTGCCAAGAATGACCTCTAATGAGAGGGAAGTAAGATTTGGGGAGTTGCTGTCCCGAAACAGATTTCTGTCCTCCACCATAAAAATTTGTGAGGAGTCGCTGTTACTCGGATTGAGCTCAAAATTCCCGAATAAATCCCCCATTATGTTAGCTAACTTTCGTTAGTTCAGGACATTTTGATTTGATCAACAGAAGATGTTCGAAAAAATCGGTTTCTACCTGCTGGTCTGTTTTGACAGATTTCTGCCATTATTTGTATTTGCTTCTTATTGATTCCTTTTTGAGTTCTCTTTAGGTGAATTGAGATTTTTAAAGGAGTTACTACAATATCTTGTGTTTTTAGTGAAAATCCTTGCTGTTCCAAAGATTTGCCAGAGGTCTAATATCTTTTGAATAAACTAATGTTGTTAATGAAGATTGTGTGAAGTTTTGTATGAAGGAAACAAATTTCAGTGTAGAGAGAGAATGATGCAATGAGATGAAGAATGGACAAAAGCTCAAGCTTTAGGATGCCACCACAGTGTCACCCCAAGAAATATCCAAGAGGTACAAGCGTCAAAGCTTGGGGATGCCCAAGGTATCCCCTTCTTCATCAATAAAAAGCGCAGATCTGTCTATACACTTCATTTTTATTGTTTCATGCACAGTTGTGTTGTTCTTGGAGCGTCTTATTTTTCGTTTGATTTGCTTAGGTTGTTTAGTTTGCTTGAATAAAGTAGTTTGGACCCTCGTTCTCGCTGTGTTGTTTTGCAAATAAGTTGCTTGGTGTTGGAAAGGAGTAGTAAGTTCTTGCTTGTAAGTGCAAGAGGAGCTTGCATTGACAGTGACTTAGACTTTATCATGACATGCTAGGTGTTGTTTTGAACTTATGCTTAGTGATTATTTTTGTATCATGTCTTGTTCCAAACAATTGGGATTATTTAGTGTGCCTTGAAGAAATTATACGTTGTTTTAGCATGCAAAAGCATAGTATTGTGGTATTCTACTTTGATGCTTTGCTTGGGTTGACTTGGCACATGCTCACACCATGTTATGACTATGAAAAGTCACCATTAGCCTCTGTGATCATTTAGTCCTTGACTTGTAGTGCCACTCTATGCTTTGATTAGTAATGCTTTGTTGCTCTGCATGATTATGACCATTATGCTCTCTTAGTTGGTTGCTCCCAGTATTTTGCTAGCCTCCACTTGTATGAGTAAGCTCTACTCATGCTTCCAACTCCCAAGAAACCAAGTTATTCCAAAGTGTCCACTATAAACTCCTATGCATGGTGTGTTACACCATTCCAAGTATATTCTTGTTTTCAGCTATCTTCCAATTAAAAACTATTTTGTTATGTGAAAACTTAGTGATTAAAGCCCTCACAAACTTGATTGCACACTTTATATTCCTTGCCCCTAATAAACTTGAACCATTGTTTCATCTATGTTGTATATTCTTGCACTTATACGTTGGAATTAGCAGATCTGTGCTGTCACGGGGAACGTTTTCAACATTGCACTTGTACTTTGTACTCAGTTGATATCATGCTCTTTTGTCTATGGATGTCACCGGTGTGAAATAAAGAGGAAGCTTGTAAGTCCATGGAGTAAGTATTCTGTGTTAGAGAAACGCCTGGGCCGCTAGCCTATGCCATGCCTAATCATGGTGGAAACTTGCAGCATCACCATAGTGAGCTATCCATGAAGCATCCTCAATAAAAAGCTATGCATATAGTAAATAAAAAGATCGCTGAGATGCTCATTGTCTGCTTGCATTGTCATTTTGGTTATGGGAAAGCTCATGTACCATGTGCAAGGGGTACCCCGTTGGCGGTTCTCAATGATATGCAAATACATACAATGACAAGAACTTATAGGTGACTACAGTTGAGTAGCATGAGGTGTGGCCCTCGTATTCAAGGGACTTGAGATTGCCAACTTATACTTCATCAAGCATATACTCCATCTTTGTTCACTTTAACCTTAATCACTTCAATATGCTTATAATAAGGGCAATGAGGGCTGAAAGCTAACAAGTACCATAATTTTTGGAAGCTCTTTTTGAAACTTGAAATACCTGCTTCCTTTACAAAAAGGATTTTCTTCCACCATTACTTGAGTCTCCACCTTCTACTTTTAGGCACCATTAAGAGAGCATAGTTGTCATTCTGTGTGCACTGTTCCAAAGCTTATTGATTGATGCATATTGTGATATTACTTGTTCTTGTGCTATTTGTTTCTAGTCACCCTTGTGAACTTTGAAGGTGTCCTATGCATCTATATTGCTACTCTATGAGGGACAAGCCGATTGCCACTATTCCATGTTTTCTGTATGTGAAACAAACAAACGTTTTTCAATGCATGTTATTCATGACCTTTGTTTGTAGCCTTTCATGTTGCATGCATAGTTACTATGTCCTATTGTTAGAACTCCATCTTTCATGCACATGTTTAGAGTTCTTTGATCCCAGCTTTTAATGCTTGCAAATGGTTGGATCTTTATTGTGAGGGTTCATGTCACCTCAAAAATTATTATTTTATCACTTACCTACTCGAGGACGAGCAGGAGTTAAGCTTGGGGATGCTTGATAAGTCGGAAACGTATCTATAATTTTTGATGCTCCATGCTTGTTTAGTATCTACTTTGCTTTGCTTTGTCTACACTTTGAGGTGCTTTTTACATGTTTTATGGTACTAACCTATTAACAAGTTGTCATAGTGCGAGTTGCCTGTTTTCTGCTGTTTTTTGTTCCAGAAAAGTTAGTAAAGAAATATTCTCGGAATTGGATGGGACAAACGTCAAAGTCAATAACTTTCCGTAGGGAACAAGAAGTCCAGAGGGGAGCCGGAGGAGCGGGCGAGGGCAACCAAACCCCCGTAGGCGCGGCCAGGGGTGGGCCCACGCCTGGGAGGGGTGTGGCCCCTCTGGCCTCCTCCTCGGCCTCCCCTTCGCCTATAATAAGCCCCCGATGCATAAGCCCTAAGCACCCGATCAAATATCCATGAAACCGTCTGTAGCCGCGGTCACCATCATCCCTAGATCGGGGGGATCTGAAGTTCTTCCCGGCACCCTGCCAGAGGAAAGATCATCCCGGAGGCCTTCTCTCCGGTATGATGTGTGAGTAGTTCCACCTTGGACTATGGGTCCATGTAGTAGTTAGATGGTTGTATCTCCTCCTTTGTGCTTTCATGTATAGATATTGTGAGCTCTTTTCATGATCAAGATCTAATCTATTTGTAATCATGCATGTTGTGTTTGCGGGAATCCGATGGATATTGAGATTATTATGTTGGTTTGATTAATGGTTTTGTCTTTATGATTATATCATGTATGTGTTGTTTGTGATCTTGCATGCTCTTCGTTGTTAGTAGCTATCTTGGCCAAGTAGTTGCTAGTGACTCCAAGAGGGGGTATTTATGCTCGATAGTGGGTTCATGCCTCTAGTTTCCAAGGGAAGTGACAATAATATCTTCGGTTGTAGATGTCTTGTTGCTACTAGGGAGAAAACGATGGTCTCTTGTTCATGGAACATGTGGACTATTTACCTTACACACTTTGCTTAAAGAAGTTGTCTTTTGCTTGCAACTTAATACTGGAGGGGGTTCGAATGATAACCTGAAGGTGGACTTCTAGTCATAGATGCAGTTGGATGGCGGTCTATGTATCTTGTTGTATTGCCTAATCGAATCTCATAGGATCTTTGTGACTACTAATTGCATTGTTATGCCTTGCTCAGTTCCTGTCAATTGCCCTGCTGTAATTTTGTAGAGGTCCCAACCTTTAATAAGGTAGAGATCCCTGTGTTTACAATGATAGTCCCTGGATCAATAGCTAGCATCCACAGTTAAGATGTAATATCAAGAAACAAAGGTCATATTACAACTTTATAACCATGAATAAAATATACATTACATCTTACATAGCTCATTTGGCTATCTCATTACAATGCAGCAGATATAACTATAGCATGGAGTCCTTCATCTTCAAAATGCCACGGGCAAACATGTTGGTTGTAGACTTGTAATCCTAATCAACATACTTCACTAACATCAAACAAACCTGCAACATAATAAGTTACAGCCGCAAGGGTCAATACATTTGAATTGTATTGGCAAGTGATACTATGGTAGTATAGTGGAGTCTATCATCTATATGAATTTGGCTAAGTGGAGCTTAGGCTTGCTTGCTCAAAATAGATTTTCCTTATCATTTGAAAACACTAAGTTTTTGTTTGGCATAATCACCCAAGGAACCACCAATAGAAATTGGTGAACCTTCACCCTTGTTCAACCACAAGTTTTAACTTAGAAATTGGGATGAGGAGATTCTTGATAGCTTCCATGTCTTGATGCTCAAATTGTCCTTTGCCAGGGACATGGATAAGTACTTAGATTTTTCACTCTGCAGAGGTGGTGCACTTTCCCCACAAGACTTGGTTTCACCAAGACAAGATCTTTCAGAAGCCTTCCCTTAGACCAGAATGGACGCGTTCCAACCTATCATCCCCTACCACCAACTGTCCATTTGGATAAGTTATTGCAACCTATATGATCCAGGCAGAGCCCATAATGCCAAGTGGCTGCACTTGAAGCTTCTCAACATTTGACATCTCAAATCTCTTTGTTCCTGGGTGGCAATCCACAAGTGAGATACACAAGGTAAACCATAGAAATGGGCCTTGTGTAACCACTCAACCAAAAAACCACCAAGCAAGTCCCTTTCCACCCAGGTGATTCATTCACTTAGTTGTTTTATTAAACAAAACACAAGTCCTTGACTTAGAAACATTCCATAGCATGAATATAATCCACCCTTGTTTTTTACTAGCTAAGCTAAGCATGATAGTAGTAGGAATCTTGACTTAGGATATTTCTACTAAGGTTTCATCTACTATGATTTCCCATGGCATAGTTTATACTTAGCAAAAATTCCATGCAAGTCCTACTTAGAAATATCACTAATGCATAGTGAAAATAATGGGACAAAAGTATGAAGCATCACTTGCCTTTTTGGTATATAATATAAGTTCACTCCTTGATCTTGCAATAGTCACACTCTTCAAATTCCACTACAATTCAATCAAGCAAACAAATATTCAATCTACCATTCAAGCAAACATCACATAAAATAATAAAAACAAGGCAATGCATGCAAACATGCCAAAGATTGTTTTATTTGGAGAAGTGGTTTCTAGTAGGTTATAATCATTTTAAAACACCTATTGGTCATTTATAAATGTGGTAAAACCATTTGATATTAAGTTAGTGAAAAGGCCATTTTAATCATTTTTGTTTTGCTAGAAATGGTTCAAACCAAAGTAATATCTTCTAGTGTTTGACAAATACATTTTTAAACACACATGTTAGTGTTTTATGGTCAAGTGTTCAATATTGAAACCATTTGCAAAAGGTTTTACCTATAAACCATTTTTATACCAAATCAATATTTTATGTTGTTAAAAATGCTTTTTAGCAAAGTAATAATTTATAGGGTTCATCAAATATATTTTTAAATCTCGAAACTTGGTGTTTAGGGTCAGTGAGTTTAATTCAAATCATTTCCCAAAGGTTTTTCTCCAAAAAGCATTTTTAACATATAAACAATATTTTTATTTGACTAGAATTGTTCCAATTCAAATATTTATTCTTTAACTTCACAAAATATGTTTTTGAATCCACAAGTTGGTTTCTAACGTCAGTAGGTTCAAAACAATCCATTTTCCAAAGATTTTACTTTAAAAACATTCCTAGAATAAATTTTATATTCAAATTATGCCTACACAAGTTTCTGCAAAAACAAACAATTTAACAGAATCAATTTACTAAACAAAGTACATGGTTGGAAAGTACTTGTTTTGATGATTCCATTGATATAAAATTTACAAAATTTGGACATGTGGATTGAAAGTTATGCAATTTACAAATTTGAACATCTAATAGAACAAATTCTGTTTTTAAAACAAATCACAGGCCACGCGTCGTGTTCTTATTGGCTGGTACCACTTCGCATGGATCGGCCTACGCGGCGCGTTGGATTAAAATGAAATTGTTTGGCTCAGGAAGCTCCATACCGCTTCAGTTAAGTAAACCTATCGCATCACTCAGATCTAGATCGGACGGCACACAATGCATTGCCAAGAACTGGCGATGCTAGCGGCGGCGACTGGCCGTGGCACGCTCGGACAGTGAGGTTGTCGGCGATACAGGGGGCTAGGGAGAGAGAGGGGTAGCTCACCAGATTCATAACAATGAGAGGATGCTCAACGTGCTCGCCGTATGTCGAGGGGCGCAGGGGGTTGATCTTAATCGCTCGCCGGAGATGTGCCTGGCGTCGGGTGCGGTCAGTCGTTGTCGGAGGCGACGCCATGGTGCGTGCTAAGACAAAACAGGGGTGTCGTTAGATGCGCACGGTGCTGGGGATCATACGCGTGTCAACGAGAGGGGAGGGGCGGTCAGGACATACCGAGGGAGATCGCCGGAGTTGGGGAGGTTCACGGTGGCGCTCAGACTTCGAAGTTGTCGAGCCTCTGGTGCATGCGCGGCCAAGCTGGGGCTATGGGAAGGTTCTACTGACGGTGGAGAGCAAGATGGTGGATGCCAGGGAGTGGAGGGTGGTCTAGCGTCGCCGGAATTGCCGGAAGAGGTCGTCGGGGCAGTGGGATGCAAACGATAATTCGGCGCAGCCTGGAGGCAGAGGAGAAATGTGGTCTGGGAGGAAAGATAGAGGGGAACGGGTGCTTAAAGGAACGTGGTCGCAGGGGGTAAAGGCCGCGTCAATGTCGCGAATTGAATCGAGCTTTTAATCGGCTGAAACGGCCGGCGAGGCATGGTCACCGCGGGGGGGGGGGGGTGAGGAAGATGAATGTCGAGTGGGCCAGGCTAGTCAGTGAGAGGGGGTAAGGAAAGGTGGGGGCCAGCGGTCAGTGACTCCGCGGATTCGATTGCGAGTAGGAAAACTCTTCGGGAAAGAAGGGGGACTGGGCTCGTTGGGCTTAGATGGGCTAGGGTTAGCTAGGCTGGGTTCGATTCATTTTTTTGTAAAGAATGTTTTTATTTTTACTTTTCTATTTATCAAATTTGGTTTTTATTCAAACAATTAAAACTTTGTGTATATTTAAATACTGTTTATTAATACATTCTAAAGTCAAATTTAGAATATCTCTTTTATTCTTTTAGGGTCTATTATATATTTATAAATAGACATTTGTCTTTATTTCAAAATAAGATTTAAATATGTTTTCAAACTCCATTTGAATTCTAAATTTTACCAAACCTTTTTTAGTAGGTTTTATTTATACAAAAATAATTCACTTTGAATTATTATATAAAAATACTTATATTTAATTTAGGGAAATGTCTTTACTTAAATAAAAATATAATAAATCCTTATGATTTTATTTAAATAAACCTTTACTCTTTTTATTTAACAAAAATATTTTATTTTATTTGCTTGGCTAAGTTTTAATTTGTTTCTTTTAAAATAGTCTCTATTAATTATTTCTTTCTTTATTTCATAAAATCCATATCTTTTTATTTATAGATCCAAACTTGGTGATTCCAATTTGTAAAATCTTATTTAATATTTGTTTATCCTTTTAAATCCTTTAGGATTTTTTACTCACAAATTGGTATGGATTTTTGATAGGTGCTTTATTAGCTTTGGGAATTCAATTTCCTTATCCTATTAAATTCATAAGATTTTATTTATGGCTCCAAATTAAGTGAAACCAATTTCCATGGTGTTATGATATTTATCTCTATCCCTTTTGATCATTTATATTTGTTTGTTGATAAATATTTATATGGATCAAATCCATAATCTTAGGGATGTCTTTGAAATGATTTTCCTCCATTAGGGTTTTAGAGTTTTGGTTTATTTTCCAAGTGCTTAAATTTCCAGATGCATTAAGAGTAATGCATTTCAATTGATTTGAATTTTTTTTGGATTCAAATCTTATTCAAAGTTTGTTCAAGATGGGTTTTGATGTTTCCAATTGGAATCAAAAAGTTTCTTTTCACCCTAAATTTCAACAATTATTTATTTTGTTTATTTATTTTTCACATTTCAAAATTTGGAAAATTTTGGGATGTGACAGGCTACCACCCTTAAAAGAAATCTCGTCCTGAGATTTGGGAAAGATAGGGATTACAAATTGGTTTCAAGGCAACTAGGGTACTACCACCCTTAAAAATTTCCAACTAGATTACATCTTGGCTTGTTTGGGGTCTTGATGAAACTTCTCTGGGCAGACATCTGCATAGTGTCCTTTGTTTCCACACTTGAAACATGTGACAAGGATGAGATCCTTCATAGGCTTGTTTTTCTTGTGCTTCATCTTTTCTGGACAATTGCTTGCATAATGTCCTTGGTTACCACAATTGTAACATGTGACAAGGTTGAGTTCTTCACGTATCTTCTATGGACAAGTTGATACATAATGTCCTAGCTCTTTGCAGTTGTTGCACCACACTTGGCTAATTTTCTTATACTTCTTCTTCTCTGGACATTCATTGGCATAGTGTCCCATCTCTTTGCAACTGCAACATTGCACTTGGCTTTTGTCCTTCTTCTTCCTGGGTTTCTCCAAAGCTAGGAGTTATTCTAGTTCATGCTATTCATATCTCACCTCAAAGGTGGGAAAGTCTCCTGGTTTCCTTAATCGTTTCCTTGGATAATACATTTGTTTCCTATTTTGTCCATCAAGTTGAGTCATATTGCATGTAGGTGCAAGATGAGATTTTCCTTTGTCTTCATCCTTCTTGGTAGAAGTTGTTCCCTCATGGGGGTTTACAAACTGTTGATGCACTCCACCTTGTTTCCTTTGTTGAACTATGGAATAGATGGGGCATTGGATAGGGACATGATTATTTCCTTCACATAGGAAACAAGTAGCCTGTGAGGTGGGGCATTTATTAGTTGGATGTTTCTCTTCACAATTAGGGCATTGACCTTCATGATCTTTGGAAGTGTGATCCATGTCTCCACAAATATTGCAAGCTTGAGTTCCTTCTATCATATCATTCTTGACATCATTGTTGTCACCATATCCTTGGGAAAGGCTGTCTTTCATGTTGATCATTTGAGTGGTAATCCCTTGCAACAATTGGGATTGAATTTCCAAAAACTTTTGCATGGTTGGGTCTAACTCATTGTTGTTGGCTAAAAACTGCGTTGTCAACTGATTCAACTGGGTTTGGTTTGCTAGTAGTTGTTCTCTCATGTGTATCTCTTGGTTGTTGTTGTTGTCACCATTCTTGATGTTGGAGTTTCTTGGAGTAGTCATCTGTTTGGGTTGGATTGGGATTAGAATAGGCAAAATATTTCTATAGGAAATAATTCTAATCACACACATCACAATTCACATAAGCAATGTGCAAGCAATCACAAACAAATATTCCACTCAAACAACAAGTTCAAGCACATTTTTAGGAAACAAATTTTTTTCTACACCACATAAGTTGGTGGGTTTGATCTAAACTTTAGTATGGTGGTCCAACTATATGGTTTTCTTGAGATCCTTCCATTCTTCTTGGTTGTTTCTTCATGAACAAGATCATTGTATCCTTGGAGAAATTCTTGTATCTTGGTCACAAAACTTCATAGTTGATGATGATTCCTTCTAAGTTGTGTTTCCTTAGTCTTCAAGCCTTGGGCAACACTTCTTGTCTCACTTGTAGTCCTTAGTGATATCCAAGCTAAAGTCCTTGGGGGGAAATAAAGTTGAAGTCTTTGATGATGTTGAAGTTGGAGTCATTTGAGTTGATGAAGTCCTTTGCTCATGGTTGAGGTCTTTGCTCATGGTTGAGGCTTTGTCCAACAAGTTTGAAAAGGAAGAGATGTAGATTCAAAACCAAAAGGGTTGAGAAAAGAGTTTATAAGATTGTTTGTAAATAAGTATTGGAACAAATACAACTCCTATTTTTCTAAGGGGTTTTGTCCAATCCTAGGGTTACAATCCTACAGGCAACACAGTGCTCTGATACAATCTTTAGAGGTCCCAACCTTTAATAAGGTAGAGATCCCTGTGTTTACAATGCTAGTCCCTGGATCAATAGCTAGCATCCACAGTTAAGATGTAATATCAAGAAACAAAGGTCATATTACAACTTTATAACCAGGAATAAAATAATACAATACATCTTACATAGCTCATTTGGCTATCTCATTACAATGCATCAGAAATAACTATAGCATGGAGTCCTTCATCTTCAAAATTCCACAGACAAACATGTTGGTTGTAGACTTGTAATCCTAATCAACATACTTCACTAACATCAAACAAACCTGCAACATAATAAGGTACAGCCACAAGGGTCAATACATTTGAATTGTATTGGCAAGTGATACTATGGTAGTATAGTGGAGTCTATCATCTATATGCATTTGGCTAAGTGGAGCTTAGGCTTGCTTGCTCAAAATAGATTTTCCTTATCATTTGAAAACACTAAGTTTTTGTTTGGCATAATCACCCAAGAAACCACCAATAGAAATTGGTGAACCTTCACCCTTGTTCAACCACAAGTTTTAACTTAGAAATTGGGATGAGGAGATTCTTGATAGCTTCCATGTCTTGATGCTCAAATTGTCCTTTGCCAGGGACATGGCTAAGTACTTAGATTTTTCACTCTGCAGAGGTGGTGCACTTTCCCCACAAGACTTGGTTTCACCAAGACAAGATCTTTCAGAAGCCTTCCCTTAGACCAGAATGGACGCGTTCCAACCTATCATGCCCTACCACCAACTGTCCATTTGGATAAGTTATTGCATCCTATATGATCCAGGCAGAGCCCATAATGCCAAGTGGCTGCACTTGAAGCTTCTCAACATTTGACATCTCAAATCTCTTTGTTCCTGGGTGGCAATCCACAAGTGAGATACACAAGGTAAACCATAGAAATGGGCCTTGTGTAACTACTCAACCAAAAAACCACCAATCAAGTCCCTTTCCACCCAGGTGATTCATTCACTTAGTTGTTTTATTAAACAAAACACAAGTCCTTGACTTAGAAACATTCCATAGCATGAATATAATCCACCCTTGTTTTCTACTAGCTAAGTTAAGCATGATAGTAGTAGGAATCTTGACTTAGGATATTTCTACTAAGGTTTCATCTACTAGGATTTCCCATGGCATAGTTTATACTTAGCAAAAATTCCATGCAAGTCCTACTTAGAAATATCACTAATGCATAGTGAAAATAATGGGACAAAAGTATGAAGCATCACTTGCCTTTTTGGTAGATAATATAAGTTCACTCCTTGATCTTGCAATAGTCACACTCTTCAAATTCCACTACAATTCAATCAAGCAAACAAATATTCAATCTACCATTCAAGCAAACATCACATAAAATAATAAAAACAAGGCAATGCATGCAAACATGCCAAAGATTATTTTATTTGGAAAAGTGGTTTCTAGTAGGTTATAATCATTTTAAAACACCTATTGGTCATTTATAAATGTGGTAAAACCATTTGATATTAAGTTAGTGAAAAGGCCATTTTAATCATTTTTGTTTTGCTAGAAATGGTTCAAACCAAAGTAATATCTTCTAGTGTTTGAAAAATACATTTTTAAACACAAATGTTAGTGTTTTATGGTCAAGTGTTCAATATTGAAACCATTTGCAAAAAATTTACCTATAAACCATTTTTATATCAAATCAATATTTTATGTTGTTAAAAATGCTTTTAGCAAAGTAATAATTTATAGGGTTCATCAAATATATTTTTAAATCTCAAAACTTGGTGTTTAGCGTCAGATAGTTTAATTCAAATCATTTCCCAAAGGTTTTTCTCCAAAAAGCATTTTTAACATATAAACAATATTTTTATTTGACTAGAATTGTTCCAATTCAAAGATTTATTCTTTAACTTCACAAAATATGTTTTTGAATCCACAAGTTGGTTTCTAAGGTCAGTAGGTTCAAAACAATCCATTTTCCAAAGATTTACTTTAAAAACATTCCTAGAATAAATTTTATATTCAACTTATGCCTACACAAGTTTCTGCATAAACAAACAATTTAACAGAAGCAATTTACTAAACAAAGTACATGGTTGGAAAGTACTTGTTTTGCTGATTCCATTGATATAAAATTTACAAAATTTGGACGTGTGGATTGAAAGTTATGCAATTTACAAATTTAAACATCTAATAGAACAAATTCTGTTTTTAAAACAAATCACAGGCCACGCGTCGTGTTCTTACTGGCTGGTACCACTTCGCACGGATCGGCCTACGCGGCGCGTTGGATTTAAATGAAATCGTGCGGCTCAGGAAGCTCCATACCGCTTCAGTTAAGTCAACCTATCGCATCGCTCGGATCTAGATCGGACGTCGCACAATGCATTGCCAAGAACTGGCGGGGCTAGCGGCGGCGACTGGCGGCGGCGCGGTCGGCCAGTGAGGTTGTCGGCGATACAGGGGGCTAGAGAGAGAGAGAGAGGGGTAGCTCACCAGATTCGTAACGATGAGAGGATGCTCAACGTGCTCGCCGTTTGTCGAGGAGCACATAGGGTTGATCTTAATCGCTCGCCGGAGATGTGCCTGGCGTCGGGTGCGATCAGTCGTTGTCGGAGGCAATGCCACGGTGCATGCTAAGACAAAACAGGGGTGCCGTTAGATGCGCACGGTGCTGGGGATCATACGCGTGTCAATGAGAGGGAAGGGGGCGGTCAGGACATACCGAGGGAGATCGCCGGAGTTGGGGAGGTTCACGGTGGCGCTCAGACTTCGAAGTTGCCGAGCCTCTGGTGCATGCGCGGCCAAGCTGGGGCTATGGGCAGGTTATACTGACGGTGGGGAGCAAGCTGGTGGATGCCAGGGAGTGGAGGGTGGTCTAGCTTCGCCGGAATCGGCCGAAAGAGGTCGTCGGGGCAGTGGGCTGCAAACAAAAATTTGGCGCAGCCTGGAGGCAGAGGAGAAATGGGGTCTGGGGGGAAAGATAGAGGGGGAACGGGTTCTTAAAGGAGCGTGGTCGCAGGGGGTAAAGGCTGCGTCAATGTCGCGAATTGAATCGAGCTTTTAATCGGCTGAAACGGATGGCGAGGCGTGGTCACTTCGGGGAGGGTGAGGAAGATGACTGTCGAGTGGGCCAGGCTAGTCAGTGAGAGGGGGCAAGGAAAGGTGGGGGCTAGCGGTCAGTGACTCCGCGGGTTCGATTGCGAGTAGGAAAATGCTCCGGGAAAGAAGGGGGACTGGGCTCGCTGGGCTTAGATGGCCTGGGGTTAGCTGGGCTGGGTTCGATTCATTTTTTTGTACAGAATGTTTTTCTTTTTCCTTTTCTATTTATCTGATTTGGTTTTTATTCAAACAATTCAAACACTATTTAAATTCAAACCTTTGCCAAACTTTGTGTATATTCAAATACTGTTTATTAATACATTCTAAAGTCAAATTTGGAATATCTCTTTTATTCTTTTAGGGTCTATTATATATTTATAAATAGACATTTGTCTTTATTTCAAAATAAGATTTAAATATGTTTTCAAACTCTATTTGAATTCTAAATTTTACCAAACCTTTTTCAGTAGGTTTTATTTATACAAAAATAATTCACTTTGAATTATTATATAAAAAAACTTATATTTAATTTAGAGAATTGTCTTTACTTAAATAAAATGGATATTAATAAATCCTTATGATTTTATTTAAATAAACCTTTACTCTTTTTATTTAACAAAAATATTTTATTTTATTTGCTTGGCTAAGTTTTAATTTGTTTCTTTTAAAATAGTCTTTATTAGTTATTTCTTTCTTTCTTTATTTCATAAAATCCATATCTTTTTATTTATAGATCCAAACTTGGTGATTCCAATTTGTAAAATCTTATTTAATATTTGTTTATCCTTTTAAATCCTTTAGGATTTTTTACTCACAAATTGGTATGGATTTTTGATAGGTGCTTTATTAGCTTTGGGAATTCAATTTCCTTATCTTATTAAATTCATAAGATTTTATTTATGGCTCCAAATTAAGTGAAACCAATTTCCATGGTGTTATGATATTTATCTCTATCCCTTTTGATCATTTATATTTGTTTGTTGATAAATCTTTATATGGATCAAATCCATAATCTTAGGGATGTCTTTGAAATGATTTTCCTCCATTAGGGTTTTAGAGTTTTGGTTTATTTTCCAAGTGCTTAAATTTCCAGATGCATTTAAGAGGAATGCATTTCAATTGATTTGAATTTTTGTTGGATTCAAATCTTATTCAAAGTTTGTTCAAGATGGGTTTTGATGTTTCCAATTGGAATCAAAAAGTTTCCATTCACCCTAAATTTCAACAATTATTTATTTTGTTTATTTATTTTCACATTTCAAAATTTGGAAAATTTTGGGATGTAAAAAATTTGTTTACCCTTCATGCCATGTTGTTTATCTAAGGAGAGCACCTCTAGTGAACTATGGACCCCGGTCCAATCTTTACCATTAATACATCGTCCACTGTTACTTGTTTACTTGCTGCAAACCATTACCTTCCACATCATATGTTTACTCCTTTGTTATAGCAAACCGGTGAGCTTGACAACCTCACTGATTCATTGGGGCAAAGTCTTGATTTTGTGTTGTGCAGGTCTCTGTGTTGCTAGCAACACTTGTGTGACGTCTCCTTCCTCCTTCTGGTTCGATAATCTCGGTCTCTACTGAGGGAAGACTTGCTGCTGTGCTAATCACACCTTGCTCTTGGGGTTCCCAACAAAGTCCTCTCTGTCAAGCAACAATGAACAATAGTAGATCTAAGTGAACTTACAAATAAAGCTATGCTCCCCGGCAATGGCGCTAGAAAATAGTCTTGATGACCCACAAGTATAGGGTATCGCAACAGTCTTCGAGGGTAGTATTACCCAATTTATTGAATCGACACAAGGGGAGCCAAAGAATACTTGCAAGCCTAAACAACTGAGTTCTCAATTCAGCTGCACCTGTAAATAGTTCTTGCTCATAGAAGTTTATCAGTAGCAACAATTTTGTAGTAGCAATAGCAAAGTAACATCAGCAGCGAAACAAGAGCAATAGTAACAGTAGTAGCAAACAGTAGGATTTGAGCGCGGTAGGCATATGGATGGATGGACGGGCGTTGCAGGACGAGTCTAAACATGTAACTTCAAGATCCAGGGCAATTGCAGATAAATAAGACTAAGCATCCAAGTACTAAACAATCATAGGCATGTGTTTCATATATAGTCATGCGTGCTCGTAATGAGAACTTGCACAACATCTTTTGTCCTGCTAGCCCGTTGCAGCGGGGCCTCAAGGGAACTACTGGCAATTAAGGTGTTCCTTTTAATAAAGTATTGGAGCAAAGAATTAACACTCTATGAACACATGTGATCCTCACATCACAGCCATCCCATCAGGTTGTCCCAATTTCTGTCACTTCGTGGCCTTTGGATCTAGACAATGATATGTATACAAAACTTGCAGATAAGATCACAAACAATACTATCATAATGATTCAATAATAAGTTCATATCTGAGATCATGGCACTCGGGCCCTAGTGACAAGCATTAAGCACAACAAGTTGCAACAAAGTCAAATAGCACCAATAGAGATACTGGGCACCATGCCCTAACAATATTATTCGACTACATGATAGAACTCATCCAATCCCTACCATCCCCATAGCCTACAGCGGGGGATTACTCACTCATGGATGAGGGAAACATTGATGGTTGAGGGAGAGGCATTGGTGATGACGATGGCGATGATCCTCTTCAAATTCCCCGTCCCGGCAGGGTGCCAGAGCGGAGTTTCTGGTTCTGAATCGCGGTTTCTGGTGGTGGCGGCGCATCGGAACTCTTTCTGGAAAAACGTCGAACCCCCCTCGGTTTTTAGGTCAAGAGGCATCTTATAGGCTAAGAGGGAGCCCGAGGGGGTGCCTAGGGCAGCCACACCCCCTCTAGGCGCGGGTTGGGCCCACCCGTGCGGTAGGGGGGTTTGGGCCCCCCAGGGCTCCACTCCGTCTCGTATTCTGGATCTTCTGGTGAAATAGGATTTTTGACATATTTTCTGGAATTTTTCCTGATAGTTGATTTTCTGCACAAAAACTAGACACCAAGGTAATTCTGCTGAAAACAGTGTTAGTTGTATCCAAATCACACAAGTTTAGAGGAGAAACAATAGCAAAAATATTTGGGAAAGTATATACGTTTTGGACGTATCAGACCCTCCACCGGGGTTGGGCTCTGTCACTTTCTGTGGCGCATATGATCATATGCGCCACAGAAGTTCCAACTTCTGTGGCGCATACGACCTTATGCGCCACAGAAAGTGAGGGTAGGCCCCACCACCGAACTCAGTTGACCAACGTTCTGTGTGCATACCTATATATGTGTGGCGCATATATATGCACCACAGAATATGGAAAACCAGATCCCACCCCCCTTCCTGGACCAAATTTTAACTTTTGTAAAATATAAACGAAAATGATAAAAAAAATCAAAAAATAATTCCTTTGAGATGTAGTTATATTTTGGGTTATAGTTGTAGGGAAAATTGAAAAACATGAATTTCGATGTATTTTGCAAAAAAAAAAGTCATGGCACAGTAAAACGGCCATAACTTTTGCATACGATGTCGGAAAAAAAGTTTAATATACCAAAATGATCGTCTCGAAATTTCATACTCGATTTCAACGGCTGAAAGATTTTACAGACTCCCCAAATTCGAAAAGAGTAAAAAGTTATGGGAGAAAGAAGATTTTTTCCTGCAAAAAAATAAAAAAAGGGGGAGAAACTCTGTGGCACATTGCTCCCATATGCGCCATAGAAGTCTTGGGCGGGATTCGAAATTTGAATCCCGCCGCCTCTTCTCCCTCTCTTATCCTCTTCCACTCCTCCACCCTTCTCCTCCACCATTCTCATCCTCCACTTCTTCTCTCCTTCTCCTCCCCTTCTTCCTCACCTTCTCCTCCTCCACCCCGGTGAGCTCCTCCCTCCTCCCTCCTCCACACCGGTGAGCTCCTCCTCCGGCGACCTCCTCCTCTCCTCCACCGGTGACCTCCACCCCCTCCTCCGGCGAGCCCCTCCTCCATCAGCGTCCTCTTCCTCTCCTCCATCGGCGACCTCCTCCTCCTTCGGCCACCATCGGCCTCCTTTTCCTCCTCTAGTGACCCCCCACCACCGGCGATCCCCACCTCCGGCCAGATCTGGCCTTTTTTTTTTGAAATTTGAAAAAAAAAATCGGTGGCGCATATTGGTAATATGCACCACAGAAGTTTGAGATTTGGTTGGGGACTTCTGTGGCTCATATTGGCAATATGTGCCATAGAAGTTTTTGAGACTTCTGTGACGCATTTTAATATGCGCAACAGAACTATACTTTAGTGGTGTGATAACAGTGGCGCATCCCATATGCGCCACTGAAGTTGAAAAATGGTGCGCCACTGATGAGCTTTTTCCTAGTAGTGCATGTGGTGCTTGCTAAGAGTTTGCTAGACGGTTTGAGCGCTCATTCCTTCTAGAGGGTGTCTCGAGGTATGAGTATGTACCCGGATCCTAGTTGGTGGGCGGATTTCTTGTTTTCAGGGCATAAGCCCCTGCTGACATGATCTTCACCCCATTTTCGAATTTGGTATTGCATGTTGGTTTTTGGTTTTTTTATGTAAACTTTTTTGCTAGTATGTTTTCAATAAATTAATAAAAAAGGTGTATGCACCTTTTCTATGCAGAGGCTAGGTATCTCATCCTCCATTTTGAAAAACAAATGTAATGGTTTCATATATAGTTTTAATCAGGAGAGCGTTATTTTGGAGCCCGTCCTCCATGGAGTACTTTATTTATTTTTTGAAAATTTCAAATTTAAAGAGTCAGAATAATCTGAAAAATACATGAATGTAGATAATGATTTATAATACATTCTTGCAAAAATCATGTGAGAAAACTTTATATCCCGGCCTCCGCAAAAAAAGAGAAGTTTAGATCCGGGCACGAAAAGTGTAATTTTGAATGGGCTTCCGTTTTTGCAAAATTTGTCATATTTGTCTCTGTGTCCTAAATACAAAATATTGTTCATTGAAAATTTTCATACTCGTATTTCGTGTTATTGGATACAATTTTTTTTTTCAAAAATATTTGATGTTTTTTGAAAAATCAAAAAATGTCCTCCATGGAGGACAGGCTCCAAAGTGATTTTCGGTTTTAATCAGGAGTTTCTTTGGGATATGGATACGGTTATAACCATCTCATCACTCACATCAAGAGCTAGCTTATAGGCCCTACCTATCTCTTTCTATGATGTGTTTGTAGAGTAAGGTTGTGCAGTTCTCCATATATAAGATATTTTGAAGTGTGAACAATGAGTATGCAGATATAGATGATATACTTGCACGAGTACAAAAGTTCCTTTTTTGTAAGCTTGGTATCCGTGTTTTGGGTAGGTCATACTTTGCAGATAGCATTGTCAAAAACGCTCGTCATTACTAGTAAGCAGAGCATGTTCCTAGGGGTTATAGGATCGTCCAAATTCTGCCTTCATGCTGTGGGCATACAAGAAGCCAAGAGAACAATATTAGCTTTAAGAACGTAGTGTGTGCTTATTATGTTTGCAGATGCTGTCGCTAGCATGCCTACATTTCTTTGTGAAACATGCATATACGCGAAAGCCCAGGAAGACATGACACCAATGGAGACCCCAACGACCAAGCGAAGCCCCGTTGGCGGCCAAAGAAACAGGGGCGGAAAAAAAACCTAGACCGTCCCGAAATTGTCACCTTACAGGACAGACAGAGCCCTGCTGGTGACGCAAAAAGAGCAAAGCTAGAAAATTTAACCCCGTGTATATAGCTGGTTACACGAAACAAGGCAAAGCACATTAAGACATAGAAAGTTAACCTCGTACTACTCTCATAAACCCGGTATCATCATTTAGTTACAGAGAAACTATAACCACCACAAGAGTGTAATCAATTAAGCAGTGGACCTCCAGAAAAAACATTACACAATCAACTGTCACAGCTCTTGAGAGTACCTGCATAATACATATATACGTCCATAACTTAAAAGCATAATAACGTCACACAGTTTCAGGTGAACAAACCAGCCTCTCCAAATCCATTGGTTAGAGGTAAACCCCAACCGCATGTTGCTGCAGAATACGCGACCAGGCAACGGTGACTTCCAACTTACAGACACCAATATCAAGCATACCATGGCTCCTACCCGAATCCAGAGGTGCAAAGCACACCTTGCTCTCTTCCAAAACCTGGTCCTGGTTGCCACCCCGACACGCCGCAGCACCGACCACCAGCTGCCCGAACCTCTCGACGGAAACAACACGGCGCGACAGCTTAACCATGCCATCGGTCTCAGCCACCACAGCAGGCGCCATCTCTTTTCCCGAATCGAGTAGCAGGATTTTCATGTCACCCACACTACCAATGTACTCCCTCTGTTTCAAAATATAAGATGTTTTAGCTTTGTGAAGCAAATGTATCTAGACTTGTTTTAGTATGTAGGTTCACTCAAGTTTGGTGTGAATCTACACACTAAAACAAGTCTAGATATATTTTCTTCACAAACCTAAAACATCTTATATTTTTAAACGGAGGAAGTAGGCAGCAAAGAGGCCTCGAGACCCGTCTGGCCATGACCCCTTGACGATCCGCAGAGTGATAGTGGCCTCCACGGAGCACACGACGAGACCACAAGTGAACTCCAACGTGCTGTGCATGCTGGTGTAGAGACGGGTGCTAACGCATGAATCAAACATGCGGTGTTCTTCACTCCTGCATAGATTCACCTTTTCGCAGCACCTGAAGCGATCAAGTAGAAGGCTTAGATGTTTGTCCTCGGATTCAGTAGCTCCCTTCACTTTCAGAACGGTCTCGAAGAACACACGTGTGTCATACACAACAGCACGGCTCGGACCTATCAGTGTGAAATAGGGATCCTGCATATATACAACAAAACCTTCGGTTACATTGAATTCTAAACTAGCACAGAGATTTTAGACTCCAATTCAAACTTCTCAACTCAAAAGCAAAATACGGCAAACACATGTTATTCTTTAGTTAACATGGAAAAATAAGGCAGTCTGCCGTACATGCTTGTAAACTTGCAGTTCATAATGAAATTCTCTACTTTCATGTGCTTTCCTTCGTGATAGTTATGTGGTGTTCTATGGTCAAAAGCCCACATACGATCAAGTATTAAAGATAATATATGGAAATTGGTTTGTCTATATTATTCTACAGCATAAGCAATACAGATAAAAGAATCATACTTTGGAGGTCAGAAGCAATATCTTGGAGTATAGCATGCTATCTACGCAAAGCCCATTAACAGAGGTGATTCAGTGAATTAAAAGGGTCAGATTGGCAATTGCCCTGCCGGTGTAACAGCAACATGATATTTCTATATGGTAAAACAAAATATATGCTGCATGTAATATAACAATTAATAGAAAAGATTACATTAGACTGCACAGTAAGGAACAAACAAGATAATAACCTTTTTAGTGATGGTTTGGGGGTTGTCTCTTGCGCGGCTGAAGATAATATTCCGACTATAATCCAGTTTGTCATGCACCGCAATCAAACCAAACACATCCAGCGGCCATGCTAAACCTCCATCAATTCCCTCGACCTTGACAGCGAAGAACTGCACGGTAGTCCTATCGCCGCCTCGCCGGTGTGATCAGGCATAGGGTTGTCCGTGAAACACATGGCGAGGATACGCGCTGCATGTAGTCGCACCACAATTCAATTTAGTCAGAAATTATCTACTAGATGATCCTACAACATATGCAATTATGCATATGTACAACCATTGTACAATCCAAATCCTAGGTCAATTTACCAATCGATCGATTAGATCATACGGAGTAGATAGTAGATACTTACTGGTGCCCTCGAAACAGAAGTTTTTTTGCCTGTCCTTTTTCCTGTTCACTAAATTGTCACGGATGCCATCATAGCGGTCCTGCCAGTGGTCTTCGTCGGGAACTTCCTCCGGCGGAGGCGAAGGCGGCGCCCGAGCCCTCTCGGCTTCCTCCGCTTCGACTTCCGCAAGCCTCTGTTTCGTGATCTCCTGCTCTATCTTCCTCATCCTCGCCTTCTCTTCCTGCACCAGCGTAGCCCGCTGCTGCTCCGTGAGCTCCTCCAGCACGATCGGCGCCTCGGGGTTCTCTTTGTTCAGCCTCGCCACCGCGTACTTCAGGCTGATGTCGTCGCTACTCAAGCGTGGATTCAGCCGCGCCCCCGCCGGCACCGCCACCTTCATTCTCCCTGCCTCATGCGTCTCGATCTGGAATTCTCTCTTTGTCACCACCGCCTCCACGTTCATCCCGATCACAGCGGATCGCCGGCGAAGGAAGACTGGGTGCGTCGATCAGTTCGGTATTTTTTTTTTTTTTTTTTTTTTTTGCGAAGAGATCAGTTCGGTAGTTGGAGATGATATACATTACAAAATGGGCTGGCTCGAACACGAAAATTGATTTCTGGGCCCAGCCCAGGCCATAATCAATGGAACGTGTTTTGCTAAAGAAACACAAAATATTCGGAACCATGGCATTGGTAAGTTTTAAAACCGAAAATACCACGGGGACATTGGTAATGTGAGCCTGAATTTCAAATCATCTCAAAAATCGTATTTTAAAGTTTCATAAAATTTTAATATATTACCATAGCTACTAGCAGACAACTAGTATTATACTCTCAGGCAACTAATGATACTTTCTGGCAACTAATATTACACTCTCCGTCTTAAAATATGTGTTAAAAGTTTTTCTAAATTTAAATGTGTCTATATACTAAAATAGCGTCTAGATGCAATTAAATTTATAAAAATCCGTGACATCTATTTTAAGAAGGAGGGAGTACTTTTCTTGCAACTATTGGTACTTTTCTGGTAACTAATAATACTTTTCTAACAACTATGGGTCTTTTTCTAGCAACTATGGGTGTTGTTCTAGTAACTAATAGTACCTTCAAAAAACATAGGCATATATGATTTTTTTTGTAGTGGCATATCCGCAGTCAAGTTGATGTTGTGCAGATTCTTCCCCTCTATTGGTATACCTTGGTGTGAACTCAAACGTTTGGTGAACGATAATTTGTGGATAAGACACTAGTACTAGTGGCATTCAATCCGCGCCCTATCAATCTTACGCTATTGTTAACCGATACTAGTGACATGCGGTTTGAACGCTATAGTAATATTTGCACTAGTAGTGTGTCCATTGCATGCCACCAGTAGTTTATGACTTTCATAAATAATTACACGCCACCAATATTATTTTAAAAAATAAAAAAACTACAGCTCTATTTTTAAATTTAGCAGCAATTATTTATCAGGATCTACAAATTCATATATATAGTAACAGTAGACCGGAGATAACATCAACCAGAGTGGCAAATTGAATTTCGACTAGATAGAATGATCAAGTTCGATTAGATAGCCTAATGACCAAGTTTAACTAGATACCATCATCTATAGCTAGGAGGTCGATCTCCTCTAAGTTCAGTCGACTAGTACTACTCAAAATAGCTAGAAGAGGCGTGATTATTACAGTGCAATTTAATCCTTCTACGAGTACTTTTCCAAATATTTGCCCAAGCAAGACAATCAAAATAGCTTCTATCCACTTCATTTGTGATAAGAATATTATATACATGGCTGCTCTCTATGATTATGTATGTCATTCCTATGGCCTTCTCATCATCACCAATGTTGTTCCTCTCCAAAATTTTACTCCTAGGCATACATGATATGTACTATGCAAAATTTATGAAATAATAGTTAGAAAATAAAACTAGAGTGCGGTAATATAAATGAATAGCCTAGCAACAACATATCGATTAAAACATATATACTGTTCTAGTTAGAAAGTTCTTAGGAAGTACCATGTAGAAGGTTCTGGATCTAGGAAATAGTAGTGAATAGGTGGGCATCCAAACCACTTGATGGCACGCACTACGTCTCCTGTCGTCACACTTAGTAAACACGTTGATCCATTTGCTATATATAAATGATAAATAAGTTGTGTATTAAAATTTTAAAGTCTAGCTACGTAGTAGGATAAGTAGCATAATCGGTTGCATAAATATAGCAATCTAACACTAACATCTAAATCCATCTAACACTAACATCTATACAAATCTACTAACATCTAAGCTCACCTTGGTCGGGGATAGGACGGCGACTTGGGGCACGCGGGTGTGACGGCCGGTGGAGACCGGACGAGGCCGGCAGCTCGAGGACAGGGCAGCGGTGCGGGATGTCACGCCCCAACTAAGGAAAGGATTAAATGTGACAGCTATCGTATCCTTACGAGATAAAAATACCTCATAAGCATACCAGGCACAAGCAATAATCGTGAAAATTAAAGCACAAGGAGAACTAGGTTCCATTTATTTATCAGTATTACATTGTAGGATACAAAGGCATGCAAGATAAATATTATATTGGTCCAATCTATGAAGCATGCATTAAAGGCATTTTTTCAATTTATTTAAGGCAACATTATTGAGTGTAGTAGTAAAATCCTAGCCCAACACCATATGTCCCGTGGTTATTTACTACAACTTCAATGGCATCCCCATCCAGCTCACTTTTCTTACAAACTGCGCATACCAGATAATAGAAAATAGGCCATGAGTGTGTTGATACATACTCAGAGCAAGGATAAAGAATGATTAACAATAAAATAGCATGTAATAAATTTAAGTAATTTAAGTGATTGAAGAACATGTCTCTTGCTACCTTACAAGAGTGTAAAAACAATATACATGGTTAATTGGTTAGCGCAATCCTAAATATAGTGACCTCTGCAGAGACACGCTAATACCCGTCGTAATCTCCACCAATGGTTATACCCCTCTCCGAGAATCACGACATCGAGTATCCTACTCGTGCGAGATAAATCCATCTCACACTGATGCCGGCATGACTGCGCACCGTTATTTCAGGTATCGACTATCTCGGTCTAGATATACCATACATCACATGATTACGATAGACGAACGAATAATTCATGTATACTCGTCTCAAGCGTTTCATCAATTCATGTATGGTGTTCACGTTTCATTCAACCATTCAATCGTTCTTCATCAATCCACTTTCAAATCACATGTAACAGTCTAAGTACTTGATAATATTCAAGCATCAAGATTAAATATATTTAGTAATTTATTTAGTTCAGAGAACTGGTATGCACAGCCTTGTCTTTGATTGTTTGTTCTCCGATTAACTTGACTTCAACCTAATCAAGTTGCACAAATTACACCAGTCTACTTTACTAGAAACAAGTCCAATCATTATTTCATGCATACTACCAACATAGGTGAGGCATGCACACATAATGCGTGAATAGCTGGCTATACTAGCACTACTCTATCAAGATATATTCGTGGGTTGACTACTCATACATGCAAGCAAAATTGATCTTCTTTGTGTATACAATCGATGCACACCAGGTGCTACTAGCTATACTAGTTCACTGTTTGCAAGAAAGCATGTACTATTGCCAATTAACACCAAGCAGTAGTAGTTGTATCGGATGGTTCTTAGTAAGATTTTGTAGTAAATATTTATACCGATTTAATAAACATAATATGCGTCATCTCATGGAAATTTCTCTACTCCACATGCAAGATTGTCTGGAGAAACAACAAGGACTCTACTCAAATCCATCAAGAACCATCAAATCTATGAGAGAGAAACTAGAGCAGCTAAGGAGAAGAACTAGAGTAGCTAGATCATAGCACACAGATGAACAAGGCCAAGACTAGGTCTCTAGAGCGTGGGCATACCTGTCCCTGTCGCCAACTTTTCAGGTCTACCAGCTTTAGGAAAGATTTGGGGTCGATTTGCACTGTGAAGGCGGTACAAAGCTATATATAGCTGGGAAAAGTGGGGGAGCGTAGGACATCTGTCCAGGTTAGGGTGAGAGGTGGATCATACCAAGAGTCTAGTTATCTTTGGTGATCTTACCGCTAGATATTATCAGGTAGCTTCTAGTCTCTAGATATTTTTGAGCTTACTTGGCTACTACTCTTTATTTTTATTTATCTTTTCTGTATTTATTTTCAAGCTGATAATTATGCTTAGATTAATAAAGCAAGCTAGAATAAATAAACCAAAAATTTATTTTGTTCTTGAAGATATTATTATTATTGGTATATTATTCCTGGATATTACACGGGAGCTCGTGGATGGTGCGATGGCAGCGGCTTGGGTGGCGTGTGCGACGAGAGCTTAGGAGCAAGTGTTGCAGAGGAGAGAATGGATGGGAGGGGAGAGGAAGGGCGGAGTCAGTGGAAACGCGATGGGGGGAGGAGAGGGGCACAGTGGTGGTTGCGAGTGAGATAGTGACAAATGTGAGGGAGTGTGACAATAAGTCGAGCGCGTGGGATTTTAATAGTGGCGTTTATACTTATGCGAGCACGGCTACTAGCCTACCATGTGGTGCCATTCTAATATTCGAACGCCAACACTAAGTTTGCCCCTGTTGGATCCTATGGTCCAACTAAGTGGCGACGATTAAATGTTCATGAACGCCACCGATATGTTTTAGGGCATTGGCATTTTTCCTAGCAGTAGTGGCATTCAATTGTTTTTTAGCGCTACTAGACAAATGACTGCTATAAGGATTTTCCTATTAGTGAGAGGATGATTATGCTCAGTCAAAAAACAATAATCTCCTATCTGTTATCTTTTAGCTTCACTACCATTTTGGCTTTGCAATTAGTTGGTATTATAATCTCCTTTTTCTGCTTCTTCGGATCCTTTTGTTTCCCCTACCGAGCATTCCCATCAACAACATATGCAAGTTATGCATTCTACTGGTCCTCATCTGAGGAAACGGTCCTCATATGAGGAAACATGGTCTCGTATTGGCCCCACAACCACTGGCTTCTCGGCATCACCATCATCCGTCCTCAGCTTCCTAAACTTATTGCATACAAATTGTTGTTTTTCATTCTCCCTGATGTACGCCGATCTTCCGTTTTTATTTACCTTTATTGAAAATTCTTTCCTAGTGGTGCATGCATTGTAGTGTTCTTAGCGCCCTCCAACGTATCATAATGTATTCTAACATGTGGGTCCATGGGCTGAGACGAAGCATCTGTATCATTTGCATCTTCTTGTGCAATTGAGTTGTGTTTGTATCGGCAACAAACCCACCTATGTCAGTGTTTTTTGCTTTTGTTTGAACATCAACAACAGGGGCTTTGGTGTTAACATGTATCTCGGGAGACTCGTTAATAGCCTCCTCCATCAGCAGCTGCATGAAGTAATTAGGCCGTATGAAACCAACCTCCTTATTGAGGTCAAATGGCACCTCATTGAGGTTTAGGATATACAATACCTGCACGCCATGAACCAAAAAAGAAAACGTAATCAGAAAAGGATGCAACACCCCTACCATATAGAGGCAAATAATATGCACTGATTTCTACCTAGAACACAAAATATGTTACTGATTCTTTTTTGCTTTAATGATTCTCACATTTTTATTATTGTGTTATTACATATAGGTACTTGACATAAGCTTTTCATGATAAAAAAAGTAGGGGACCGATGGTTAGATGTAGAAGGACAAACTTCAAAAACTATTGTGATTCGTGCTGGAATTAGTATAGTACGAACTACCTCCATACCCACCCCGACTCTGTTGTCGGGTCAAAAATTTCTCCAGACCCACCACCCGTCGGGTACCCGCGTCCATGTCCTGTGAGGTGGCGGTGATGATGGCGCAGAAGCGCGAGGCGGTGGCGATGATGGCGCAGACGTGTGAGAGGTGGCAGCGGCGTAGCGGCATAGAGGCGCAAGACGAGCAGCGTGGAGGCGCGAGGCGGCGGTGCAGGGGCGGCGCGGAGACGCGAGGCAGGCAGCGGGGAGGCGTTAGACGGCGGTGCAGGGGCAGCACGGAGGCGCGAGGCGGGCGCGGCACAGAGACGCGAGGCGACGGCGGTGCGCCTGTAGGATCGTGGGAGGCGGCATTGACTCGCGATAATGCCCTAGACATGATAGTGGGCTATTGGGCTGGGAGTCTGCTGTCTGGCCGATGGTGGGCCTATTGGTGTGCCGGTCGTTGAGGCTATTAGTATAAATCTAGACAATATGTTGGGCCGGTGGTGGAACTGCGGGTACAGATCCGGCTCCTTTATACCCTCCCTGTATAATTTCGTGGGTCTAATGTTTTACCAGACCTGCCCCATTTAAGATGGGTACCCATCGGGTTATCGGGTTTTAGGGCCCCATTGCCTTCCCTAGCTCTGCATGTGTCGTGGTGGTGGCACGGCAGATGCCATGGGTAGGCTAAAGTTTGGGGCCAATGGGTGCTAGTGGGATCTGGGGAGGGAAGATGCAACTGATTCTACACTCAAGTGTTAAGGTAAAGATCTTTATTTCTCTTCTTTTGGGTTACAAGTGCTCCTCGAGCTGTATACAGGGAGACCAGATGAATCTTACCAGCCTAACGGTACTGAAAAGAGTCGATCCCCTTCTCAGGGTCCAAGCCTCCCCTTATAAAGGGGTGCCTTGGGTGCCCTTAGGGCTGACGAGGCAAGCATATTCGAGGAATATGCTTGTCCCAAAATAGTAGTTCGGTGGCCTCCTTTCGTTGTCGCCCTTCTAACGACGGCAAGGTTCCAGAGGACCCCTCCTGCGTGCCTCGGGCTCCAGGACTGTCACCCTCGTGACCTCCTTCTGCCCCTCTGACGTCCTGCATCTTTGTCTCTTGTGCTTGGCTCCGCTCCGATTCCTTCTAGCCTGCAGCTATAGTTTAACCTTGGGTTTCTCCTTCTCCTGCAAGCTTCGTATCACTCGGCCTTACCTTACCTCGCGTAACTCGGCTTATCCTTTACCTGCATCGAGATCACTCGGGCCAACCCGGCCGACCCTCGCAGTAACTCGGCCGGGTAGCTGCTTGATTCACATACACGGGCTTCTTGCCTCCGTACCTCGGCCGACATATTCATGATCCGGCCGATCTAGACTGTAACTCGGAAACTAGACGGGGATTGTCCCTCTGTCTTTCCCCGTCTCTGACCTACCCGAGGTCAACCCCCCGACATTAGTCCCCGAAGCTGGTGTGGCCCCGTCGATAACTTCGGCCGGGTCGTATCAGCTTCATTATATTCTTCAGCTTTGTTTCCGAGTTATACCCTCTTCATCCGAGATTTCCTCGTTCCTTCCCTCGTACGCCATGTCCTACGTGTCACCCTCATCATCGTTCTTCTAGTTTTTTGGTCCCTCTATAGTACTCACTGACAGGCCACAGTTAACTTTGTACCTGCTGCGCCGCCGCTGCGACGCCTCGGGTGCCGTTCCCCTTGGGGATCGTTACGCTCTTCTTTCCTGTGCGGCCGTTGGTGTGGCTCCACTTATCGTCGTGCGTTCGTGCCGCACCCACGATCTACACGGTCAACCGCTACACCCACGATCCCACTACCTTGTTCGCGGCTCGATTATAAAGAGGGGGACGGCGTCTGGGGAATTTACTTTTCCCCTTCTCGCTCGTCTCCGTCCTCCCCTTTCCTTCCGCCGGCGCGTCCTCTCGCAGCTCCGCCGCCGCGCGCTCGCCAGAGCCTCCATCGGTGAAGACTCCGCCGCGCCGTTCTGCCTGCCTCGCCTGCACTCTGCGGCTTTGGCTCCGTCGCCGGTGAGTCCTTTCCGGTCGCATTGCCTGCGTTTTTCCCTAGACTCATCTGTTTCGATTCCGTGCTCGTGCCACGGTTCCTTTGGTTCTTCGTCATTGTTCTCGCGCAAAGTCCCGACGGGGCCCTGCAGCTCTAAACTCCCCTCCGCCGCCAGTCTTTCCTCCGGCGATCTTTCCGGCGCACATATGTCTAGTTCGTTTAGCGGCGCTCTGGTTGAGGACGACGACGCTGGCTCCGGGCCTGAGCGAGGCTCGTGGCAGGGCTCTTCTGTCACACGCCGTGAGATAGAGTGGCTCATCCGGACTCGTAGAATTCTCGCCGAGGTTTCTTGCCGTTTACCCGGCAGCGAATCCTCTCCGGATGTTAGGGAGGGCGAGTATGTGGTTTTTATGTCGCACTTCGCGCGTGGCTTCGGTCTCCCTCTTAGCGATTTCGCTAGAGAATTCCTCGACTACTTCGGCCTTCAGCCGCATCATCTTCCTGCGAACGCTATCGCTTCTCTTTCTGCTTTCATCAGCGCATCGGAGGGATACTTCGTCTTGTGGCCGTCAGTGCATGTCTGGTCGAAGTTCTTTCAGATTCGCTCCAATGTAGTTCCTGACAAATCTCTGCACCCTTCCGAGAAGTCGCTTACCCAATGTGGGGCAGCGTCTATTACACCTCGGAGGAAGTCCGTGTTTCCTCGTGTCACTGGGTTGGAGTCGTGCAAGAAGTGGCACAAATCATTCTTCTATGTCAAGAACAGAGGGGCTGAGGACAAGATTCGGCTCCCTGCATTCTCAATTGGTGCACCTTCCAAAGTGAACTGGCTCTACAATCCGAGGAAAACTCATGCCTTGGCCGAGGCCTTCGAGATTCGGCTTAAAGAGTTGATCCGGGCCGGGTTATGTGGCGAAGACCTGATGGCTACTTTCATTAGTAGCCGGATCTGCCCATTCCAGAAGCGGTCTCACAAACTGTGCTACATGAGTGGTCCCCTTGACCCTAATCGAGTCTCGACCGTGGAGCTGGACAACTATCTTATCTATAAGCGCGTCCGAGCTATCTTCAAGACAGAGATGCCTGAGGATTGGGCTTGGGGATTAAAACTGTTCACCCGCGATCATCCGCCTCCCGAGGTGAGCTTAATCTACACCGCTCTGCTATTCCATTGTTTTTGTAACGAGTTTATCTAACTTTCTTTCTCCTCGTCTTGCAGAGGTTCGCAGAGCAAAAGAACGAGGACGCCGAAGTTCTGCTGCTCCCTTGGCCCGCGGACAGGAGTATTCCGGATACTGGTGAGCCGGACTCCGAGGAGTTCGTCCCTAAGGCGGATCCTGCCCCGGCTCGAGCTCGTGGCAAGACTTCGGCGCACGATGAGGAAGGTGATTCGGACGAGGTCCAAATTCTTGAGGTAGTTGCCGCTGTGCCTATTTCTTATGCATTTCCGGCTTCTACCTTCCCAGCTAATCCGGCCGGTCAGGTTCACGACGCCGAGCCAATTGCTTCTCGACCCCCTGTTACCTCGGGGAAACGCGGGGCTCCTGCTAGTGCCTCGGAGGCGGTTCCCAAGAAACGAACGAAGAGATCCGCTCCGAATCCTCCCAGGCGCAAGACTATGCCTGGGATCGCCGGGTAAGTCCCTTTTGCTTATATTTCTTGTTTCTTTCTTTCTGTTTTTCATACTGACGATTCTCCTTTCTTATTTTTGCAGTGCTCCTCTTTCTGTTAAACCCGGCGGTCCTAGTATGACTAGTCGCCCGATTCAGCCGCAGTCTCCTCCTCTTGCTGATGATACTAGGATTCCTAGTCCTATTCGTCCTGCTTCTCCTCCAGCTCCGAATACGTCGCCTCTTCGTCGCGAAGTGCCTGAGACCCCTTCCATTGACCCGGATTCAAACCGGCCCTCCGAAATTTTCGTCGAACCCGCCGCCCCTTCTATGGGCCCCAGCGCTGCTGCTGAGTATCTATCTACCCCGGCAGTTTCTATAGCCATTCCAACCTCGGCCGAAAAGGTCGTTTTCTCGGCGCCCTCTGCGACCATAACCCCTGCTGCTCCTAAAGATGTCGTCCCCACCTCCGAGGCGTCACTTCCTGCTGATGCCTCCTCTAAGGCGAGAAAAACTGTTGCCGCCAAGACTTCCTCTTCTCAGAAAGGTCTTGTCGGCTCTTCTCAGCCGAGTATTGCCGACGTGCTGCGTCAGGGAGCTGCGCCTACTAAGGTCCCCGTTGCCTCGGCCGCCGGCACCCAGCTCGCTCTTCATAAGAGCCCTGCGACCGCCGTGGTCGATCAGCCTGTCCGGGGTAAGGTCTTAACTCGGACAGCCAGTGGGCACAGCCTCGGAGCGCTGGTGGAGTATGCGAATAATTGGAACGCTGCTGATCAGTTTGAGGGTAATCCTATGAATCAGCCCTTTCAGCTTTCTGACATCAGCGGCCGTTTTGACCATGCTGCCAAGTTCATCGTTGATACCAACAAGATGAATGAGGTAATTACTGTTTCTCTGAGTTTTAAATTATTCCTCAGATGTTACTATATGCTCTAGTCCCCGAAACTTGCAAGTATATAACTTGTTATATACTTGTAAGTTTAATGATCTTTGACTTAATTTTATTCCTACGGTTCGTTAATCCGGCCAACTAGATCCGAGTTAAGTTTTGTTTGATTCGAATATGCTGTAGCTTTGAATATCCTGCCGCCTAGATCCGAACTAAGTTCTGCTTGATTCGGATCTGGTTTAGCTTCGAATATCCAGCCACCTAGATCCGAATGAAGTTTTGCTTGATTTGGATCTAATTTAGCTTCGAATATCCAACCACCTAGATCTGAGTTAAGTCCTGCTTGACTCGGATCTGGTTTAGCTTCGAATATCCAGCCACCTAGAGCCGAATGAAGTTTTGCTTGATTCGGATCTAATTTAGCTTTTACTGTCGATTTATCATCTTGCCTCATTGTTCAGGTTGCACATGACCGGCGGACCGCCGAATTCCAGAGGTTGCTTTTTTCGCACCGCAAGATGGAAGAAAAGTACGAGAAAATTCTTCCAGTGGTGAAGAAGGCTGGTATGTCGATAGTTCCTTTTCCTTATTTTCAATGTTCTCATGTATTCGTTCACGGAATGCCGGCTTACTTCTTGGTGAATAGGTAATATTAATAACCTCAATATTCGCCTTGAGAAGAAGGTCAAGATCCTGGAAGGTTAGTTTCCTTTCTGTTTTACACCTTCTCCCTTTTAATATATGTGCTAAGTTTCCTTATTGCGTTTGGCTCTGGTAAAGCCGAGTTGCAAAACTTTGCAGTGTCACACCAAGATTGCATGCCCATGCCTGACGTGATGCTGCATTTTTTAGAAAAAGACGCTATTCATTCAGCGCAACTTCAAGAAAAAGATGATGAAATAGCTCGCCTGCGATCCGAGGTGGATACCCTCAAGCTTTCTCAGAAATCCGAACTGGAAAAGGTCGACCAAGAATTTTTCGAGGAGAAGAATCGGCTGACTTTGGAGCTGCAGAAGAACAAAGAACTTCTCGAGGCTGCCGAACTTAAAACTCAGGGTTTGAGCGAGGAAGTTGCTCGTTTTGAGAAGAGTAAGGTCGATTGGACCAAAGACCTTCAGATAATGATGAGATACATTCATCGTAAGCTACTTGGCATGGCCGAATTATATTTTTCTTTTTTGTTCCCGTTACCATCTGACACGTTCATGCTTTGCGTAGATCATTTCCCCGAGGCCAAACCCGTGAGTTCTAAAGCGGTTCTTGCAGCTCGAGTGCGCCGAGGTGAACCTGTCACCATTGATTCGGAATATTCCATGGAGGATTACTTGGTTGCCGTTGGTGCTGCAGTTGGTCCGATGAAAATTATGGGCCGGGACTTGGTGCAAGCCGCTATCCGAGCTTACCATGTGCTTTGGCCGAATACTTCGGGGACTACTGATATCAATGAAGTCAAGTTATTGGTGAAAAGACTAATGGCATCTGAGAGGCAGCTGAGTCTTTGGAGGGAATCTGCTGGGCGTCCTGGTGCCGATATGGCTCTTACTGTTATCATGTCATGGTATGAAGACATCTCTCTTGACATCCTGAGAAATTTGCGCACTGGTTCCCGCTGGGTTGAGGATCCCACCTTTGTTGCTCTTCGGCAAGCTCGGGCCTTCCAACTTGTCGAGTACGCCGACGTGCACACTTGGAATGAAGGGCCGAGTTTTCTTCCAGACCCGGATGAGGAGGTTGTAGCTGAGGATGCTTCGGATGATAATTCGGCTGAGCAGGGGGAGGGTGAAAACGATTCGGCCGCATCTGATAGCTCCAGCTCAAGCTCGGACAGCAACGGCGACGCGCGGTCTTCTTCCAAAGGTACCGGGCATTCTACCGCATAGACTGACGCTCCTGAGCAACCTCGGACTTCCGCTGAAGTTGCACCTGGGTCGGCGGAGGGCGAGGCGACCTCAGTCCAAGTTCCTCCTACCTCGGAGTACCCCGCACCTGAGCCGGCTGCTGCCTCCCCAACGAACAATGCCTAAGTTATTTCCGACCCCTGGCATGCCGGGCGTATGATGTAGGCGAAATATTTTTCAGTTCTCTGTATGATTCAAATTTCTTTTGCTGTGTACTGATGTGACGTTTGGTTAAGTGGATGTTCGTCCGAATTCTTGCTTTGTTGGCCCTCAACTTTCTGATCTTTTAGGACTTATCTTTGCCTCCATTTTTTATGGTTTTATCCAGACGTGAGCTATGAATATCATAAAATATTGATCTGTTCTGAACAGAGATTGACTGCTTCGTTGTGAAAATATATAGCAATCGTTGGATCATTGTTTATTGTGCGAAACTTCGATTTGTAAATCGAATTTCAGAGGTAGTATAAGACTAATACGGGTGCGTTCAGTATAAGATTGAGGTAGCATACGGTAGTCCCCGAGTCGCTGCTTTAGATGCCGAGGTTTAGTTATTAACATGAAATTGATATATCATATGGCAGTCCCCGAGTTACTGCTTTGTGCGATGAGGTTCAGATACATAACATGAAATTGATATAAGATACGGCAGTCCCCGAGTCATTGCTCTGGGCACCGAGGTTCAAATACATAATACGAAATAGATATAACATATGGCAGTCCCCGAGTCACTGCTCCGGGCGCCGAGGTTCAAATACATAACACGAAATAGATATAACATATGTCAGTCCCCGAGTTACTGCTCCAGGCGCCGAGGTTCAAATACATAACACGAAATAGATATAACATATGGCAGTCCCCGAGTTACTGCTCCGACCGCCGAGGTTCAAATACATAACATGAAATTGATACAAAATACGGCAGTCCCCGAGTCACTGCTCTGGGCGCCGAGGTTCAGATACATAACATGAAATTGATATAAAATACGGCAGTCCCCGAGTCACTGCTCTGGGCGCCGAGGTTCAAATACATCATTAGATCTTGACTTTGAGATATAATGCTACGAGTAGAATGGCCGAAGTAAAGCCACATTCCAGGGACGCTTCGTTTCTTCGCCAGCTTTGTCTGCCTTGTCTCCTCCGGGGGACTGAGCGTCGATTAGATAATAGGCATCATTGTGCAACGCTTTGCTCACAATAAATGGTCCTTCCCATGGGGGTGACAACTTGTGCATGCCGGCCGTGCGTTGCACGAGTCGGAGGACCAAATCTCCTTCTTTGAATACTCTTGGATTCACTTTCTTGCTGTGATACCGCTGCAAGTTCTGTTGATAAATAGCCGATCATGATAATGTCAACTCCCTGGCTTCTTCCAGCAGGTCTACGGCATCTTGTCGAGCTATCTCATTTGTCTCTGAGGTTGTGTATTGAGCAACTCTTGGCGAGTCATATATTATGTCGGCTGGAAGTACGGCCTCTGCCCCATACACCAGAAAGAATGGAGTATAGCCTGTTGATCTATTCGGAGTAGTCCGGAGGCTCCATAGTACGGCTGGGATTTCTTCGATCCAACATCCTGCCGACCTTTGCAATGGTTCGACAAGTCGTGGTTTTATTCCTGATAGCACCAGTCCATTAGATCTTTCCACTTGCCCATTGGATGCTGGGTGAGCCACAGAGGCAATATCTAGTCTTATGTGCTTCTCTCGACAAAATCTAGCGAAAGCTCCTTCTGCAAAGTTTGTGCCATTGTCCGTAATAATACTGTGCGGGTACCCATATCTCAAGATGATATCCTTGAGAAATTTCACTGCTGTGTGCCCATCACACTTTTTAATTGGTTTTACTTCAATCCATTTTGTGAACTTGTCCACCATAACCAACATGTGGGTCATTCCTCCTCGCGCCGGCTTGAATGGTCCCACCATATCTAAACCCCATACAGAAAATGGCCAGGTGATGGGTATTGTTTTTAACTCGGCCGACGGCATATGTATCCTGGTTGCGTATCTCTGACATCCATTGCATTTCTTAACTAATTCTTTTGCTTCTTTCAATTCCGTTGGCCAATAGAATCCATGCCTGAATGCCTTGGCTACTAAGGCGCGAGATGAGGCATGGTGCCCACATTCCCCTTGGTGTATGTCTAGAAGGATTTCCTGCCCTTCTGTCGAACTTACGCACTTCTGCAATACGTTTGTGACGCTTCTTTTATACATCCCATTATTTATGATTGTATAAGCTTTTGCTCTTCTTACGGTTTGTCTAGCTAATACTTCATTACTCGGCAGCGTCGCGTCTTTTAGGTAAGAAAATATGGGTTGCGCCCATATCGGTGTTACTTTTTCTGATGTGATCTCACTGTCTATCTCCATGTTCTCTGCTAACATATATATCTCGGCTCTCTCCATGATTGCGCTTACCTCGGCTGTCCCCCTCCTTAGGGGTTCCGAGTCATTCTGCGGATCTACCTCCATTGGCGTGTGATCTTCTGCCGAATTTGCTGGGATAAAGATAGATTCGGATTCTGGTGATGGGATTATTGATGGTTTCCTGAGATGTTCCAGGGCAATACCCGGGGGAATTGATTGCCGGGTTGATCCTAATTTTGACAATGTGTCGGCGGCGTCGTTTTCTGCCCGAGGTATGTGGTGGAATTCACATCCTTCAAAGTATCCACTGATTTTTTGCACATGGAATCTGTATAAAGCCATATTAGCATCTAATGCATCCCAACTGCCTGATACTTGCTGTACTACTAGATCCGAGTCACCATAGCATAAGATCCGACGTATACCAATTTCTTTTGAAACTTTCAATCCATGGACTAGCGCTTCATACTCGGCTACATTGTTGGACGCAGCAAAATGTATTTGCAATACATACTTCAATTGGTCTTTTTTAGGCGAGGTTAACACTATTCCTGCTCCCAAACCATTTCTTAGTTTGGAACCATCGAAATGCATTGTCCAGTAATTTGGATCTGGCAATGGTGGCTCATACTGCACCTCGGCCCAATCCACGAGAAAGTCGGCGACAGCCTGAGATTTGATTGCATCTCTTCTATCAAACTGTGGTGCGTATGGAGATAACTCGATCGCCCATTTTGCTATTCGGCCACTTGCGTCTTTGTTGCTCAATATGTCGGCTATGGGTGCCTCGCAAATTACTTTGATGGGATGCTCTTCGAAGTAATGTTTAAGCTTTTTCGCCGACATATATACTCCATAGGCCATCTTCTGATAATGCGGGTAATTCTGCTTTGAAGTGGATAACACCTCACTTATATAATATACTGGCCTCTGAATCGACTTACCACCCTCAAGTCGTTCCACTACAACTACAGTACTAACTACTCTATTGGTAGCTGCTACATAGAGTAACATAGGCTCTTTTGATAATGGAGAAGCCAAAATGGGTGCCGTAACTAACATCTTTTTCAACTCACAAAATGCAAGGTCGGCCTGTGGAGTCCAAATGAACTTATCCGACTTTCTCATCAGCTGATAGACCGGCAGTGCTTTCTCTCCTAGCCGACATACAAATCGACTAAGCGAAGCCAGGCAGCCCGTGAATTTCTGTACATCATTCAAACATTTTGGTAATTCCATTCTTTCTACTGCTCTTATCTTTGTTGGATTAGCCTCGATACCTCGGCTAGATACAAGGAAACCGAGTAATTTTCCTGCCGGTACGCCAAATGTGCATTTTTCTGGATTAAGCTTCATTCGGAACCTTCTCAGGTTCGCAAAAGTCTGCCGTATATCTTCTAATAATGTTTTGCTCTCTTTAGTTTTTATGACCACGTCATCCACATATACTTGTACATTTTTTCCTATCTGATCATGCAGGCATTTTTGCATGCATCTCTGATATGTTGCTCCTGCATTTCACAGGCCGAATGGCATTGTGCGATAACAATAAGCCCCGTACGGGGTAATAAACGCAGTCTTTATTTGATCAGCCGGATTTAACGGTATCTGGTGGAAGCCAGAATACGTGTCTACAAATGATAATAGCTCACAACCAGTGGTCGAGTCAATGACTTGGTCTATTCTAGGCAATGGAAAAGGATCTTTCGGACATGCCTTGTTCAGGTTGGTGTAATCGATACACATTCGCCATACAATGGCTACATTTGGATCATCTTTCTTCTTTTCTACTAGCACCGGATTCGACAACCAATCCGGGTATAGCACTTCCATGATGAACCCGGCCGCGAGGAGCCGAGCTATTTCATCTCCTATGACTTTTCTCCTGTCTTCGGCGAAGCGGCGGAGAGGTTGCTTCACCGGCCTTGCTCCTGGTCTCACGTTCAAAGAGTGCTCAGCCAACTCCCTCGGAACACCTTGCAGATCTTGAGTTGACCATGCAAATATGTCCCGATTCTCACGGAGGAAGTTGGTGAGCTCGCTTTCCTATTTAGCGTCCAAGCCTGCACCGATGGTAACAGTCCGCTCTGGGAATTGCTCATCGATCTGAAATTTCTTCGTTTCTTTAGTCGGCTGAAAGGAGACACTGCCATGTGGGTTGGCCAACGCCGGCATATTCAACTGTGCCGACTGAGCGAGGGCCGCTACCTCTTGAATCCTTCTCTTTTCTCTTGCTATGACCAATGATTCGGCCAAATTTGACCCGGCTGAAGCACATTCCAGATTTCTTGTAATCCCCTGCAACTGTTACTACTCCTTGTGGACCGGGTAGCTTCATTTTTAGATAACTTATATGACAACTGCTCATGAACTTGGCCAGCGTGGGCCGTCCGAGTAGAGCGTGATAGCAACTTTCCAGATCTACCACTTCAAATTCTAAGTTCTCTGCTCTGCAGTTATCTCTTGTGCCGAATAACACATCAACTCGGATTTTTCCGATGGGCTCGCATGAAAGTCCCGGCACTATCCCATGAAAAGTGGTTCTTGTGGACTGCAACATGTTCTGCGATATTCCGAGTTTGTGCATAGTATCCTTGTACATGATGTTGATACTGCTTCCATTATCAATGAGGACTTTTGAAAATTTCACATTGATGCTTGGTCCAACGAATGTTGGATCCAATACTAGTGCATATGATCCTGGATTTGGCATTATTTTAGGGTGGTCTTTTATGCCCCAAGTCACCTCCTGATCTGACCATGGCACATAACTGGGTACTGCCGGCATGACTGCATTTACTTCCATATGCCGGCGTTGCACACTCTGCTTGTCTTGCTGTTCCGTCGTGAACACGCAATAAGACTGATGATGCTCTCTGTAATCATTACGTCCTGTATTTGCTGGATTTATCCTTCCATCCTGGACTTGATTCATTACTTGATGCACCGCATCTCTCCGATCCGAGTTGTCATACCTCGGCGGAGGAGGTGGTAACATCAGTTGCTGTGCATTTGCTCCAGTCAATTGTGGTTGATGCTGCTGATGTACTTGATGGGGGGCCTGAACTCCTGCGGGGTTCCCCATTGCATTTTTCATCCATACACATTGGCGGGTCGTATGATTGGCTGGCCTGGATGGGTTTGATGTGTGAAATTTGCACGGCTGATCTAACATGGATTCGAACGTGTATTTCGGCCTCTCCTGCCACTGCTTCTTTTGTTCTGGGGTCCATTGCCTTTTTCCTTCATTCCTTGGTGTCCACTGTTGAGGTCCATTCTTTTGTCGCTGAGTTGCTCCATGACTCGGCTGATCTTGCGCTACTGCCGCCACCTGGGCCGAATTATATCTATAATCTGGCCTTTCCTCTCTTCTTCTTCCTCTGAAATCATTGCGCCTGGATGACCCGGCCAAGTCTCTTGCATAATGATCCTGTTGCTCGCGATGATCCGCCGACATTAGTTCTGGTTGTGTTGGGTCCCCTAGTGCATAGGAGTCTGCTATTCTGATAGTTTCTGCCAATGTGGTCGGCATATCTCTTTGCAGACGTTGCCACAGCACGCTGCCATAACGGCAGCCTTGCGCGAACCAAGCTATTGCTTGCGATTCTATAACCCCTTCGCATGAGTTTCTCAAGTTACACCATCGAGTTAAAAACTCTCTATCTGTTTCATTCGGCCTCTGTTTGCACATGGCTAATTGCTGCGGCCTGTTTGGCCTCTTGTATGTGCTGGTAAAGTTGCTGACGAACATTTATTCAAAATCTAACCAACAATTTATGCTGCCTGCTGGTAGATTATTCAGCCATACCCTGGCTGGTCCTTCCAACATTTGTGGTACATACCGTACTGCCCATCGTAAGTTCCCACCCGCTATTTTCACAGCAGTGGCATAGTCAATTAACCAGTCCTGTGGCTTGGTGCTCCCATTATATGTTTTTGTGCCTCTTGCTAGTTGAAAGTTCGGCACGGGTGGTTCTCCCATTATCCGTGGTCCAAAACAAGTCGGACCCGGTGGACCCTGTTCTTCCAACAACTCGGACCGGTATAGTCGGTCCAGCTTCACTCTTGCATCATTTGATGGCAAATCTCTGTACAGAATTCTGTCTTGCATTCCATAATGGTTATTTCCTCCATGGATCGCATATTCCATCTCGGAATAGCCATCATTGTACCTTTCATTTACTTGATTATGGCGAACTGGCCTCGCTTCTCTTTCCTGCCGGGGTTCATGCCTTGGTTGTGGGTTGAGCGGCTGCTCTCTCCTTAGTTCGGCCGGGGTATTGTTCTCATGATTGCCCCTGGCGGGTTCTCTTCTGCCGAGATCTCCATTACCTCGGCTTCCGCCGTCTTTCTCCACATGGCGGTGGTTCCTCTCTCCACTGTTACCTCGGCTTGCATTGCCTCCGTTCTCATTCGCCTTTCCAGCTATCGCCGGATCGTACGGAACAATTTGCTTATTTCTCTTTCCTGAGGTTACCGCCTTGTCTCTTTGTGCGTTGTTTCCGGGTGAAGAAGCTGCTGCTGCGGACAAGGCAGGTGCCGCTCCAGCTGAGTGAACCATCCGCGAGGCTCCTGGCCTTGCCGGGTTTGTCCTGAGTATTTCCTCATTTTGCTGGTTTGCGATGCGCACCAGCTCATTCACTCTTTCCTGTTGTCTCTGCCGGGCTTCCCCGGTCAACCCCTCTAATTCCAATGCTGCGGCGTTTGCCGCTCTCAAGTTCTTCGCCGGGGTATTGTACCTCGGCAAACCCAAATCACCTGATACTGCTCTGTGAGCTTCATGCTCTCTGTTAATATCATCTATGAGGTTCTTTCCTCTCAATCTTAATTCGTCCACCCGCTCGGGTGCGACATCAAGCTTATTGGCTTTAGCATATTCCCTCAGGGTCCTATTCAAGGACTCCCGCAAGGCCGATACTTCCTTTGCCTCTACCAGCACCTTTTGCCTGGTTTCCTCTAACTCTGCCTGAGCATTTGCCGGATCGAGTATCGGCGCTACAGGTGTAGTCAAGTTTTCTATTGTTGCTTGAAGAATGTTCTCTGGCCTTTCTAGAGGCGGCCCTCTTACCCTTGGTGCCTTTGGTGTGGTGTCTTGCAGCTCGCTCCGGTGAGTCACTGGCGGGATTACCTCGGTGGGTTGAGGTGCGGTCTGCTTGGGCGCGCCTTGCGCGCCTGTGGCGGGTTCTCTGCTTGGCCCGGCTACCGCTGCTTCCGCCTGTGCTCCTGCAGCGACCATTACCTCGACGCTGCCTGCGAGACGCGCTCTGGACCGACGGCTTGCTGCATTAAGAGATGGCTCTCCTGCAACAACAACTTGGTGAGGATAAACGTTGGTGATGTCGACGCCGACGTAAACCTTGTGCTCGCCCAGGCTGACGAAAACACCATTTCGCGGGGGAACCTTCCCCTTGAAGCTCCCTGCATTGTCACTGACATAGTCGCAGAGAGCAAATCTCTAGACTAAGCCAGAAACAATGCGCTCGCCCGTGTTGATGAAGTTTCCCGTCCGGATCATAACTCCAGCTAGCACCGCTGCTGGCCCCACGGTGGGCGCCAACTGTCGTGGTGGTGGCACGGCAGATGCCATGGGTAGGCTAAAGTTTGGGGCCAATGGGTGCTAGTGGGATCTGGGGAGGGAAGATGCAACTGATTCTACACTCAAGCGTTAAGGTAAAGATCTTTATTTCTCTTCTTTTGGGTTACAAGTGCTCCTCGAGCTGTATACAGGGAGACCAGATGAATCTTACCAGCCTAACGGTACTGAAAAGAGTCGATCCCCTTCTCAGGGTCCAAGCCTCCCCTTATAAAGGGGTGCCTTGGGTGCCCTTAGGGCTGACGAGGCAAGCATATTCGAGGAATATGCTTGTCCCAAAATAGTAGTTCGGTGGCCTCCTTTCGTTGTCGCCCTTCTAACGACGGCAAGGTTCCAGAGGACCCCTCCTGCGTGCCTCGGGCTCCAGGACTGTCACCCTCGTGACCTCCTTCTGCCCCTCTGACGTCCTGCATCTTTGTCTCTTGTGCTTGGCTCCGCTCCGATTCCTTCTAGCCTGCAGCTATAGTTTGACCTTGGGTTTCTCCTTCTCCTGCAAGCTTCGTATCACTCGGCCTTACCTTACCTCGCGTAACTCGGCTTATCCTTTACCTGCATCGAGATCACTCGGGCCAACCCGGCCGACCCTCGCAGTAACTCGGCCGGGTAGCTGCTTGATTCACATACACGGGCTTCTTGCCTCCGTACCTCGGCCGACATATTCATGATCCGGCCGATCTAGACTGTAACTCGGAAACTAGACGGGGATTGTCCCTCTGTCTTTCCCCGTCTCTGACCTACCCGAGGTCAACCCCCCGACAGCATGGTATATGTTCATGGGGTTCAGGGTCGGGAGTTTTCCATGATTAGATGTGTTCATGCGGCTTTTAGAGACAGCCTCGGGTGAAATCAGGTGGGGCAACCTTTTTCACAGCTGGTTCACGTGTCTGTAGTCACACGCCGAGCGGTTGCAAACAAACGCACCCCGCGCGGGGATACTAGGATAAGTTTTTGTTCCTTTTTTTTTTGTCGGCAATCTTTCAAAAATAAAAGAGGTGCCAGAGACTACTGACGAGCGCCGGAACGTCCCGCTAGACGCGTCCTTATTTATTTATCAATTTTGTGTCGGTGTCTCCTTGAGAATAGATTAGCATTTTCATAACCAATGTTGAGAAGCATGAATCCGATGTGGCCGGAAGAGCAGCGGGATCAGTTAGAAGAAGACGGAAGGGTTACTAGACGGGCATGCGCGCTTCGCCGCCGAAGAGTAGTTTAGTATATTATGAAATTAGATTCATCCAATCCAAATGTTTCCACCAAGTAATTGTTCCCAACATCGATGCAAAGTCTTAACTATCTTGACACCGGTCTCAAACTTGTACCTGAAATTAGTATGAGAGGCCAAAATAAAAAGAAATGGAGCAATTATATAATTATGCTCATATGAGCTATCCGACATTTATGTTAGGAAAGCAGTTTGACATCTATGTTTAGACACAGTCTACATACATTTTTGGAAGGCTTACTATAAAATCACCCTTTAAATTAGTATCAGATACCCAAAAAAGGAGTACTAATAGAATATGCTATTAGTATGAATGGTTTGAAATTTAGGTTAACAAATCCGTTTAACATGCATGCTATCCAACTAATAATGTAATAAGTAGATATTTGGGAAGCTTAATGTACGATGACACTGTGATCTTGAAAAGAGGGCTGCGATATAATTTGTTCCTATATTCTAGCAAATATAGGTATGTTTCAATATCTAGTTTAATTAGTATATTTTCATTATTGATGGCTCAGTGCATGATAAATTTGTATCCATAGGCCTCAAACTTTTTACTCTTTGGAAGTTGTACTACAATCAGAATATAAGAAAGCACCAAAATGATGAAAGAGGTATGAAAACAAAGGCATGAGTAGCTTTTATGTCCAAACCTCCATAATCCAGAAGGAATCAGCTTTCCGATTTTCGTCTCTACGGTCATGATACAATCACAAATTGAACCAATTAGCTTAAGAAAGACCATGTGTATGTACAGGGAGAGCTTTGCAATGTAATATATCTGTGTTACAGCAAAATGCCAAAATTTTAGTTCAATAGACGTATTTCCTTTGTAGCAAAAATGTAAATAAGTTCGGAGTGGACTATAAAAAGTATGTTACTACTCCCTCCATCCCAAATTACTTTGCATTCTAGATTTGGTCAAAGTCAAACATGTTAAAACTTAACCGAGCATATTTAACAAAATATAAACATTTATAATATCAATCGCATACAATATAAAAGTATGTTTTATGGTGAGTCTAAGTATATTTATTACATATTTTAGATATTGATATTTTTTCTAATATAGTCAAAGATTATGAAGTTTGACTTTGACTAAACCTAAAATGCAGAGTAATTTGTGACAGAGTGAGTATTGCAGAACACATCAATTCAATCAGTAGGTTACAAAAATAAGTTACTATTGCAGAACACATAAATTCATGGAAAAATCCATGTAGAACAATTATTTATTTACTACACTAGAGATGAATTTATTTACCAAAAGCACTCGTAGATCTCCAAACACAATTTCACATGAAAATTAAGAGAACATTAAAATTGTTACTTAACACCAGTGATCTACCTAGCTTACTTAAAATGGACAACATAAAATGTAAGGAAAACTCTAACTTATATCTAATAAGAAAATACAATAATTGAGATAAACAGTACGGTTACATGGGCCACACCTTATGACAGTGAGGGATTTCATATATGTGACAAAAGTCGATTAAAAAACCCCTCAGTCTTTTGACTTCATAGTAAACTAAACCAATTAGGCAAAAATGCCCTAGAACTTCAAGAAAGGAAATAGAAGATGTAACGATATTAGATAATAAAATTAGGGAGGCTTACCTACTCCTTGGCGTTTGAGACAATTATCTAGAGCCAAGCACGATTAAAATCCATACTCGCCGCTGCGAGAAGATATATAATTTTTGAACACTGCCAGAAGAAATGAAGGGGAGGGTAAACAACTCTAGATCATGATAATAATGCAATAACTAAAAATTTATAAATTCTTATTTGGATGGCACGATACCTAAACAAATTAATTTTTAAATTCTTACTACTTGGGCAAGTTTATTTGTCCTCTTGGTAGAGAAACTCATCATCTTTTCTACTCGCACTCCAAAGACATTGCTTCCTTTACCTGTAGGCTGTAGCAATCAAAAATACATTGCTTACTTTCTGATGAAGAAATAATACATGATACATCTAGGGGCGAAGGTTTGAAGGATACAATAGTATGTTACTGGCAGAATCACAGAAGTAATTGGAACACTACAACATATGGATCTTATAGTGCATAATCTGAATTAACCACTGCAACCATTGAGTCTATGTGGACTACTTCATACTGTTAACTGATAGAACGGACACAGTTAGCTTTAATTTTGTGAAATCTTCCTAGTATATCGGCCACAACACCATATAGGTTTAGCTCCCAGCATTCATAACCACAAAAAAGATTCGGTGGTGGAGGCAGAGCCCACGGCAAAGTGGCAGTGGCCTGGTCGCAGGAGACGCGGGTCGAGGAACTGGAAGGCTAGACCCGTCAGCCGGACGGAGGCAGCGCTCTGATGCGTCGATGGCTGATGGAATGAAGTGGTTGCCTCTTCGAAACTTGGAAGACTACGCACCAGGAAGCTCTATGGCGGTTCGACGGATGGAAACCCCGATGGTGGAGGTGGCAGCTCTCCCACGAGGAGGAACACACAGGCAGCGCAGTCCAAATCCCCGTGCTCCCAGTGGGTTCAGGTTCAGAGAGGCATCCTCAAATCATTGTTCTCGACTCTAAGCCAGTCAACCTCAAGCACAACTCATTTGTACCAACTTCACCGCGCCTCCTCATCGAGACGGCCGCCGTCATGGCGGACTAAATCATCGTACTGGCAGTGGGTTCATGTGCAAGTGAGGCATGGATTGGACAGTTGGGGATGAGGTCACAACTGTTAGGTCATTTCTTCATTCAAATACGAGGCAATGAACCCCCTCCAAGAAATAGACGCAAAACTTTGTATATCAATCAGCTTTCACGGTAATACATGTCACATCATTAACAATACTGAACTGCAAAATGGTTGCAAGAAATTTGCTGAACATGATGAACACGATGAATACTAAGGCTTAAGGTATCAGATAGAATTAAATTATGAACAATAAGATATATGGAAAGAACAATTGATATCACAGATATTAAATTATCGGCACAAGAACACTTGACCTCTCCAAAGAACACTTTCTGTCCATGAACTTGCAAATAATCAAAAACAAAATTGGAACAAATTGAGGTTACAAAGTTGCAAGGAGTTCAATTTATACCGTTGGCGGCAAGGAGGACGTCGTGCGGTGGACTCGATCGAGGGGACGTAGATCGGTGACGGTCGCTTGCTGCACGTGGTGAGGAAGGCTCGGTTGTCGGTGCCGTCGCCGCTGAGCACGGAGAGGCGGGCTCGATTGTCGGCGCTGCACCTGGAGAGGTGTGCTTGGCAGTCGTCGCCGCTGCGCGTGGAGAGGTGGGCTCGGTCGTCACCGGTCACCGCTGCGGATGGAGAGGCGGACTCGGTCGTTCGTGTCAGTTGTCGGTCACCGCTACCGTGGAGAGTCGGGTTCGGCCGTCCGCGCCAGGCTTCGGAGGCAACTGCGTGTGGAGAGGCGGTCCGCGACTTGATCCGAGGAGAGCGGCGGCGGCGGGGTAGGCGCCGGGTTAAGCAACTAGAGGAGGGCGAGGGTTGGGGCGAGGGCGGCGGCGGGGTAAGCGCCGGGTTAAGCAACTGGAGGAGAGTGGGGGTTGGGGCGAGGACGGCGACGGCAGCGGAACCCTTGTTCTCTCTGAACACCTCCTGTAGCGAGGCCTGGTGGAGAAAAAATAAGTTGGATGTGTCAACCGATCCTTTTTTTTCTAAAAAAAAAACCATATTACAGGACGAGCACCCAAGTAACCTCAGAACGCTCTGTTTCTCTCAGGATTAATCTATAGAGTAATATGTGTTGAAATAGCTGACCAGTTCGTGTCACACGATGCGCATGATCCAACAAACTACTACTACTACTAGCTCACTCCAACGACCTGGCTGGCTGGATCCACTCTCCACGGCACTAGCTAGATTGTACGGCATTTTGGGGTCATCATGTAACGTGTATGTACTGCCAATAACGATGAATAGAATGTGGTGTGTTGCATCAATTCGGTAGCTGTGTCTCTTACAGTCTGCTCGTTTAGAACGAAGAGAACAAGTCACACGAGAGGAAGAAGAAGGTAGGGTAGAGGCGGGGGCCATTCGTTCCATTGATTGTGGATGGCCAGCTTGGCTTGGCTTGGCTTGATGGACCCCTTGTCCACCATGTCCAACAACCATGACAGTTACAGGCATGGCTTTCACGTATGTATGGACCTCTCCTCTCCTCTCCCGCGGGGACGAAACAGAGATACTCCAGTAGATTTGGCATCATGTCCAAGCTGAAATCAACCACGCCATGGCCTTTCTCCCAGACTAACACAAGAGGCATCAGTTATGCATGCCTCAAAATTGACCGCGTGCTACGTTCCTTCCAAGGAAACTGGAGCAGAGCAGCAGCACCCAAGTCTGACCGTCTGATACCAAACTGGAGCAGAGCAGCCCCGCCCCGCCCCGCCCCGCCACGGATTGATGATGGAGCCACCGATTTTACTCCATAGCACCAGCGCAAATATTTTTTCCAGAATCGACCGCCTACATATTACTGTGCTTGCATTTCCAACGAAATCGCGTTGCCCGCAGGTGCAGACGACGCACGGCGAACCGCAATGCCTCTTCCTCGTGATAGCAATGGCGACGACGCCGCCGAGGGCGCCCCGTCGCTCGCCAGCTACAACGCCCCGTTCGCCGAGCCACTCCTCGACAAGCCTCGCCGGTCGTTGGACTGGCTCGGTTTCTGGCGCGGCGGCCCGACGACGTCGTCGGCAGCAGGCGGGGTCGCCGTGGTCTGGTGGGGATCCGTGCGCTCCACGTGCAGGGAATGGGTCAGGCACCCCATGAACGTCGCGCTGCTGATTTGGCTCCTCTGCGTGGGCGCCTCGGGCGGGATGCTCGTGCTGCTCCTCCTCGGCCTCCTCGACGGGGCGTTCCCGGCGCCCGCCGCCAGGAGCCACTGGGTCGAGGTCGACAACCAGGTGCTCAACGCGCTCTTCACGCTCATGAGCCTCTACCAGCACCCGGCCCTCTTCCATCACCTCTTCCTGCTCTGCCGCTGGCGCCTGCCCGCCGACGCCGCCGACCTCCGCGCCGCGTACTGCGGCGGCACGCCGCGCCGGGGCGAGCGCGCGCACATGGCTGTCGTCGTGACGCTGCTCCACCTCACTGTCGTCTGCCAGTACGCGCTCTGCTGGCTCTACTGGTGCTTCACCGAGAGGACCCGCCCCGAGCTCGCCGAGGACGTCTTCTGCGCGGTCGGCGTCGCCGCGCCCGTTGTCGCCGTCGTGTACACCGTGTGTAGCCCGCTGGGAAGAAGTGAACCCTCAGGCGACCTCGACGCCCCGTCGGTGACCGAGCAATTCCCCAAAACGTCTCCGCACGCCAACGCCGTGGTGGTGGAGCCGGAGTGGGCCGGCGGCATGTTCGACTGCGCCGGCGGCGGCGGCGAGGCGGCTGCCGGGTGCTGCCTCTCCCTCTCCTGCACCTTCTGCGTCTTCGGGTGGAACGCGGAGAGGCTCGGCTTCGGCAACGCGTGCGTGCACGCCACCACGTTCCTGCTCCTCTGCTTCGCGCCGCTGTGGGTGTTCGGCGTCACTGCTCTCCGCGTCCACGACGCGGCCGTCGGCGACGTGGTCGGCGCCGCTGCCGTGCTGCTCTGCGCGGGCGGCCTCCTCTACGGCGGCTACTGGAGGATCCAGATGAGGAGAAAGTTCGGGCTCCCAGGGAGCGCCGTGTGCTGCGGCTCCAAGTCCGCCACGGACTACGCGAGCTGGCTCTTCTGCTGGCCGTGCGCGCTGGCGCAGGAGGTGCGCACGGCGAGCCTATACCACATCGAAGGAGAGAGCTTCTTCCACCGGAAGGACGCTGCCGTCAGCGACCACGAGCCGTTGCTACCGCCGCGTCACCGTGCCGATCCAGCCGTTGCGCCGGGCACAAGTGCCATTTCGGCGTCAGAGCATGACGGACCATCAAGTGAGCACTTGGTGGTGGTTGTTCATGATGAGATGGTTCCACCACCGGTGGTTCAGGTCGTGGCGGTGGGAGACGATGACACATGCGAGGAATGCAATGCCGTTCATGTCCAGGAAGAGATCGAACGGCTGGTCCCGACATCGGCGATCGACGTGGAAGAGGAGAAAGGATCATCTTTGTTGGCGTCGAATGGAGGACCGGTGGACCAGAGATAGTCTGGTGGAAGGTGGAGGATGGGGAAGCTGAAGAGGATGATCAATGTGGTCACCATGGTGTCGTTGCTTTTTCTCTTGTACACAAGGGGATTCATTCGTTAGAGACTGCATTGGATTTTGTAAATAATAGTAGTAGGACTCATAGATGTATAGGTCAACAAGATTCAGAACAATTGTAAATAATAATTCTGTAATTTGCGACCGCGGCGATCGTAGCTTGGAAAGCAGTAACTGAGATTCAGTGTATGCAGCGTATCTTGTGATTTAATAGAAACAAATTCTTCTTTGGTTCCATGGCGGCAAGTATATGGATATATTGTCTTGTGAACTGAACATGAAGGGCCAAATGTGCCATTAGTTCGATAGCTCCTCTGAATACTAACACTGTTCATGTAGCAGGTCTGAACTTGCAAAGATATACCGGAAAGAAGAAGAATCGGCATGGACAATTGGAAATGAATGAAGTAGGATTTCCTTTCTCGCGAACTTTCACGAGATCATACAGGAATATCAAGACAGGTTTCTCAATTCTCACACAGAAATATCAGCGTACAACCTTCCGAAACAGTTTGATCTAGAGTTCTAGACCAAAGCGTGCTTTAACTTTAACCCAGGTCGCCACTTGTGGGTTTGTGGCCCCTACAATCGATTCTGTAGACATTATGGACAATCGATACAGAAGCTAAGCAGGTTGTTCTACTCCACAAAAATCCAACTCCAAACACTTCCTATTGAATCAACTTCACATATTCAGATGACTTTCAGAATAAAGCGGGAGTAGTTTGAAAATCCAGTGTGGCGTGCTGGAGCAACGCATATATTTCCTCTCACGGTACACCACACCACAACTGAACTCTAACTGTATTTTTGTACATGGTCGGTCCAGCCTGACGAACTGTATTTCTAATTTTTATGAACCATTGATTTGGTCTGTTGTGGAGTAGTCCAAGTAGTATTCAGCCGTCATCTGGCATACCAGATTTAACAAAACTCACGTCAGATACGTATCGATGTATACAGAGTTAATAGCATAAAACTATCACATTTCGGCCGAATGTTCGAATAACCACCACCTTACAAAAAAATCGCAAAAAACCACCACTTTTCGACAGATTTTTTGCAATTCACGCTAAAACCCGATTTGCGGTCGATTGACAGCGTTTCTGACAGGGGGGCCCACCAGGATGATGACGTGGCAAGTGGTAGACGGCTCCTGGCAACGGCCGTTGCACGCCGTTAACGGCTGTGTGGGGCCCACACCGGCGCCATGTCTGAAAGAGGGGAAACGGTCAGTTAGGTTACAGTTTCTCCCCTTCCGCACGCGCTCCCGCTCCCGGTGGAAGATGGCGGCGGCTACTTCCGGCGGCGGCCTGGACGGTGGCGCCGGTTTCAGCACAGGCGGCGGGGGATCAAGCGGCGGCGACATCGATTCGCCTGCAGGCAGGGACGGTGCCCCTCTATCCTCGCCGTCGTCGTTCACCCGAGGTGCAGCACGGTCGCCGGAGCGTTCCACTGGACCCGCCGCCGCTCTTGCTCGGGCGGTTCTGGCTTCACCTGCGAAGAGTAGCTACCGTTGGGGATCCTGCTTGGGCGGCATCGAGTAAGCTCTCACCTCACAATCTTGCTCTGTCTAGTTTGAATCTTGGATTGGTTAAGGATTGCATTGGCTAGTTAGGGTTTGAATCTTGGATTAGTTAACTGAATCTTATGTTGCTGAATCTTGGATAGTGAATAGTATGTTACTCCTGAATCTTGTGTTAACTGAATCTTGTGTTAATTGAATGTTAACTGAAGCTTAACTGAATCTTAACTGAATCACATTGCTTAGCTTGTGTTAACTGAATCTTAACTAAACCTTAACTGTATAATTTGTATGTATCATCTTGGACAGTATGAACTGATGCAGTGACGGTAGATATAATTAGTTGGTATTGTTCCCTATCAATTAAATAGGAGTATGAACTGATGGATTTACAGTACATATAATCATTACTTGTTGTACTATGCAGTTTGGATGATGTTATTTGGGATATTAGATTTAATTTCCCTGGTGAAGACAATCTAGAGAGAACCTTGTGTAGTGCAGACATCACATATATGAATTTGTTGGCCCTTATTGAAGAGTTTGGTTATAATGTTAATGACACCATGTCCTACATCAAAGAAAGGGGGAAAGGGTTGGAGGGATTGGAGGCTGTTACCAGCATGGCAAAGGTTATTAAGATGAAAGAACTTTTTGAGAATGAGAAGGTTCTTAACTTGATAGTGATCAGACACAATTCAGATGTGCCACCTGGACTGAATAAAGAAGAAACTGAGGCTGACATTCCATCACAAGACCCATTGATACTAAGGGTGGACAGAGATGGAGTGTCATATATTATTGAGGAGGAGAATGTATATCCAGTTGCTACGGATATGTCAGAATGCCTCTATATAGGAACACAACAGAGCTGCAATTTTGGGCTGGGCAAACCAGCTGATTATGACAAGGCTGTTGATGAAGTGGATTCTGATGATGAATGGATGCATGAGCTGCAGCATGATTATAAAGCTGATCATGACAAGGCTGTTGCATCAGAGCTAGAGTACATAAAGGAATTGAAGAGGAAGAGACAAGGTGGACATGATGGGCACAATAACAAGAAGAGAGGAGAATCTCCTGTACACTTTGAAGGGGAAACTGATGTGGAAGAGTTGTATGAGGAAGAAGAAGAGGAGGAGGAAGAGAGTGAACCAGAGGCTGTGGATGAAGAGGAGTTTATTTCTGAGAAGGATAAGAAGGGGAAAGGCCCCACATCAAGCAGATCACATTAATTGGCTTATGCAAATACCTGTGGAAGCTTGGGCCAGACATGTATTTGACACCAACTGCAAGACAGACCTCACTGTCAATAATCTAAGTGAGGTTTTCAACAAGATGATACTTGATGTAAGGGGCAAGCCTATTCAGTCCAGGATCAAGGGCATCATTGACAAGTTGATGGTCAAGTATAGTGCAAAAAGGGAGAAGGCAGAGCTTACAAGATGGGAAATCACACCTTTCTACTCAGAGAAATTAGAAACAGCTAAAAAGTTCTCAAGAACATGCAGTCCTAAAAATGCTGCTATTGGTCTGTGGCAGGTTGGCACAAGTGGGCCTGGAGTGCATGTTGTTGATCTTAGAGCAAAGACCTGTGGTTGCAGATATTGGGATGTGACAGGAATTCCCTGCAATCATGCAATTTCTGTCATTATGAAGCTCAAACAGTTTCCAGAGGATTATGTGCATGACTTTTTCAAGAAACCCATGTATAAGGAAGCTTAAAAACATATTATCTATCCAATCCCTGGGTCTGATGCTTGGCCAAAGACACCTTACCCAGACATAGACCCTCCAGTTTTCAGAGAAAAGCCAGACAGAAAGCAAACTAAGAGGAGGAAGGGTGCATTTGAGGTACCTGCACCTAGAGATACTTCTAGGATGGCCACCATCACCTGTAGTAATTGTAATCAGCTGGGTCATAGGTACACATCTTGTCCTGTTCAGCTCAGGCCTGAGCTAGCTGTAAGGAAAGCACAACAGAAGGTTGTCTCATATTGCAATACTCTTTCATGTACTGTTGTGCCTTCTCATATTGCAATACTCATATTTATTTGTGTTTGTAGGCCAACAAGACAAACACATATGACTGCTCTACATCACAGAGCACTGTTGTGCCTTCTCCAAGGGAAGCACCAACACCTCCAGCTCCAAGGGCAGCACCAACACCTCCAGCTCCAAGGGAAAGACAGGCCTTCTCAGCTCCAAGGGCCACTCATTCATCAAATGTGATCCCTAGGACCAGTGGCAGAGAACCAAAGCTCACAAACAAGATGAAGGGCTACCTCAATGCTGGGAAGCACACCAGCTACAAGGGGAACAACAAAAAGACTAAGGCCAACAACTCCATCTCCAAGGAGTGAATATGTTCTGTGTATGAAACTATCTATGCTATGTTCTTGTGTGTTTGAAACTATATCTACTGTGCAAAACTATGTTCCTGTCCAAGACTATGTTGATGATTGGAACCAACTTAGAGTTTGAGACTATGATATTGTGTAAAACTATGTTTCTGTGCAAAACTATGCTCATGTGGAATCTATGTTGTACCTTTTTTACTATGATGCATTGTAAGACTATTCTTTTAAATGATTACAAAGGTTGTCGAGAACCCTCGACAACCCTAACCAACTACTATAAAAATGGTTACAAAGGTTGTCGAGGGTTCTCGACAAACCTAAACCACTACTCTAATAATGATCACAAAGGTTGTCGAGAACCCTCGACAACCCTAAACTACTATAAAAATGGTTACATAGGTTGTCGAGGGTTCTCTACAAACCTAAACCACTACTCTAGTAATGATCACAAAGGTTGTCGAGAACCCTTGACAACCCTAAACTACTATACAAATGGTTACATAGGTTGTCGAGGGTTCTCGACAAACCTAAACCACTACTCTAATAACGATCACAAAGGTTGACGAGAACCCTTGACAACCCTAAACTACTAAAAAATGGTTACATAGGTTGTCGAGGGTTCTCGACAAACATAAACCACTACTCTAATAATGATCACAAAGGTTGTCGAGAACCCTCGACAACCCTAACCAACTACTCTAATAATGATCACAGAGGTTACAAAGGAACACATTTGAAATAACAAAGGGATTTAATTTCAAATGACAATATATAAAGGGAGAGCATTTCTAATAACAATAACACATAAGGTTTTAACATAGATAGATCCATTAAACTAACAAGGTTCCATCACAATTAGTTCAACACTAAATTCAACAACACATACATCACTTATAGTTCAGCACTGCTTCCAACAACAAATCTACCATAGTAGTCAGCATTACATGAACAGTAGTTCAGCACTACATCAACACATTCACTCAACTCACTCATCATCACAAATTGCCTTAACCTTCTTCACCTTCTGCTGGAGACTATCCTTGGCATTGAAGAGGTCAAAAATCATATACTCTAGCTTATTTTTCTCATCCTTGAGGGCCAGCTTCTCATCTTCACATTTCTGCATCTTGGCCTTCATTACATCAGCTTGAGTTTTCAGCATCTCTTTGAGCTCAACCACTGCATTCTTCAAGACCTGAATTTCATTCTTGAGAGCAGCTGTGTGCTCCTCCTTCTTCTGATCAGCCACACTTTCTTTCCTTTCTTCCTTGAACTTCTGATAATTTTCCAAAATCACCTTCCTCTCAGTTTCATCCATGAACTTCTTCACATCGTCTAACAGAGAATCATGTTTCTTCTGTAACTTCTGCTTATCCTCTGACAGTTGCTTCAGCATAATGGCTTGCTCACACCTGTCATTGATTCTACCATCATGGGCTTCATTGTACATGCCCCAAAGCCTTGATAAAGCCCTCTGCATAGTTTCTGGCCACTCTTCTTTATCAATGCAGGAGTGGAATCCACAGTTAATGACTTGCTACAATGCACAATCCAATAAAAATATAAGCACGTCTGGATAAAAACCTCACTGTCTTGTTCTTGCTAATGTAAGCTACTGCTAAAGCACTGTCAAAACAAGACACATCACTGCAATTATGCTAAACCATTGCTAAAGTATAACTTAAGTATAACTTTTGTTGTTGAAAACCATTGCTAATAAGATAATGTGCTTCTAATACATCACCACGGCTTTTTATCACGGTTGGTAAAAACCACCGGCTAAACCACTAGAGTAATGTGCTTCTAATACATTTCTAATAAGATAGTATAACTTAAAACAATGCACAAAATAAGGTAGGCAATACTAATAAACTTACATTTCCAACTTGGCACATGTAAAATCTACGGCCGGTGTTAGTGCCCTCAAAGGCGACGCATTTCTGCGGCGCCAACCCATGCAAACGGCATACTTCTGGAGAATCCAATGCCACACCATGGAATTCGGGATCCTCGCAGGTATCTGGGGCATAGTCCATGTCCAAAAATTCCTAAATTATAGATATAATTGGTTTAATCGATCTAAATCGACGAGGAACCCTAAAATCCCAAATCACTGGATCTAGCCTGAACCCTAAAAATTTGGGAACTTACCCCAAGGAGGGAGTGGCTCGACGAGTCACTGTCGTCCCAGCTGGGCATGGCGACGAAGAACGGTGGGCTGCTTCCGTGGATGCCCCGACGACGGTGGCGGCGACGGAGGGCAGGGGCAGGGGCGGGGGCGCAAGAGCGAGCTAGGGCGGGCGGGGCGAACTGGCAAACTAGTCCACCCGTCCCCTCTTTCAGACACGGCGCCGGTGTGGGCCCTACATAGCCATTAACGGCGTGCAACGGCCGTCGCCAGGAGCCGTCTACCACTTGTCACGTCATCATCCTGGTGGACCCCCCCTGTCAGAAACGCTGTCAATCGACCGCAAATCGGGTTTTAGCGTGAATTGCAAAAAATCTGCCGAAAAGTGGTGGTTTTTTGCGATTTTTTTGTAAGGTGATGGTTATTCGAACATGCGGCCGAAACATGGTAGTTTTATGCTATTAACTCATGTATATAAGAATCCACAATGCCAGATGCGGCGTAGCTAAGTAGCGATGGAATCACCGGAGAGATCACCCAAGCAAATCCATGGCGAGCTAGTATGGTGTTGGCAGTATCGCTGAGCTCCAGAATAGCCGCCACGTACGACGAAGGTAAGAAGAAAGAGAGGCTTCTAGACATCCTCGGAGCCACGCCCTCCAAGGACGCCTTCCCCTTCCTCGGCCGCGTCGCCACCCTCCGCACGCGCGCAGCCACCATGCACGTCGCGGCGTACGGCCACTTCCTCCGCACGCCGGACGACTGGCGCGGCGTGCGTGCCAGGAGCGTGGCGTGGGCGAGACACGCCGGGCTGCTCGTCTGGCTTGGCTTCGTCGCCGCGGGGGTGGCCTTCGTGTTCCTGCTCATGGTGGGGGCGCTCGACTCCGCCGTGACGGACGCATCGCGGCGCGGCGATGGACGGATGTGGCCAACCAGATACTCAACACGCTCTTCACCGTCATGTGCGTCTACCAACACCCGAAGCTGTGCCACCACCTCGCGCTCCTCATCCGCTGGCGGCGCGCCCCCGGCCATACCGACAACGTCGCCGAGCTCCAGGCCATGTACTGCAAGAACTGTCACGCAGACGCAGGCGGCATCAGGCGCGAGCGCCTCCACGTGGCGGTCGTCGTGCTCCTCCTCGACTTCACCTGCTTCGCGCAGTACGCCTACTGCGCGCTCTTCTGGCTGTTTCGCAGCGAGACGCGCCCCGCGTGGGCAGTCAACCTCTGCATGGCACTCGGCCTCGGCGCCCCAGTCGTTGCCGGCATGTACATGGTATACGGCCCGCTCGGCCAGAAGATCGCGCTCCGGGCGGCGGAATCCACCGACGAGGAGGCGCAGGAGGACGAGTCGTCGGCGGCGAAAGCCAACCGCATTGGCAGCCGAAGGGTGGTTGTGAGGAGGCCGGAGTGGGCGGGCGGGCTGTTCAACCTCTCCGACGACCCCACGGTGGCGGCGATGTCGCAGTCGTGCACCTTCTGCGTGTTCGGGTGGAACATGGAGCGCCTAGGCCTAGGCAACATGTACGTGCACGCCTTTACCTTCGCGCTCCTCTGCTGGTCTTCGCGGTCGCCGCGCTCACCATCCGCGACGCCATGGTCGGCTACCTCGTCGGCGTCGCGGGCGCGCTGCTCTCCGTGCTCGGCCTCACGTACGGTGGGTTCTGGCGGACACGGATGAGAAACCGGTTCGGGCTGCCGGCCGACGAGCTGTCCGCATGCGACGGGAAGGCAGCGGACTACGCCAAGTGGCTCCTATGTGCGCCGTGCGCGCTGGCGCAGGAGGTGAGGACGGGCAACTTCTACAACGTGGAGGGCGACGGTTTGTATGTGAGGGAACAAGGCGACGAGGTGGAAGAAGGGAAACCGGCAATGGCGCCTCTTGAGAGGAAAGGGTGCCTCGCGGCATTGATGCTGGCTGAGAAGATCGGCGAGCGTGTCCATGCGCCGACTGTGCCCCTGAGGATGAACAGATAGAGGATTTAAGACCCCACACCTCCCAGGTCCGCCCACCCCCGCACCTCCCATCTCCGCGAGCGCCGGCCGCCGCCCCCAGTCACTCCGGCTGCCCCAGCTTCTCCCTCCAACTAGAATCGACTCCCCTCCTCCTGATCTACTAGCTCCACTAAAAATCCAGCTTCTTCTTTGCGTCTTGAAGGAGATCCATTTGATTTCTTGAAGAAGCTGCTCCACCACGCGCCTCTCCTCCTCTTCCCTTGAGAGTCGACCTCTGTTCCCTGATGCCGCCCCTTCTCCTTCCTTCTCTCTGGTAGCCATGGCGGCCGGAAAGGAGATGGACTAGGTGGTTGGCTTTCTATATCTATTATTAGTAATTTGCTGTTTTGGGTTGATCCCAGTTTTATTGTAGATGGTGTCTGGGAGCAGGTCTCTGGGTCTCTCTGGCTAGATCCAGGGTGTCTCGGTTTTCCTCGTCGCGGTTGTGCTCCTCCCGTGGCAGGAGGTGGTGGGGATTCCGAGCATCTCCGACAATAAGGTCGGTTCTTGGAGTCTGCCGCTGGGTTCTGCAGGCCAACCCAGCGGTGCTGGTGATTTTCCCGTTGCCGCGGTGCTCCCATGGTGGAAGCCGAATGCGGCAGCGTTGAGGTCTTTGGCAAGCTCCCTAAATAAGGTTTGTGTCCCGAGTCTTGGCTGCTGCGATTCCCCTCTTGGTCTGCCTCCTCCAGCTCGTGGCCGGTGCTTGGAGTTCGATGGCGGGCTTGCTTCCATAGCGCGGTGGCTGAAGACTCATGTTGGTCGCCGGTGGTGGCCTAATGGAGGTATAGCCATGCTCTCCTCTTCTCCTCTCCTGGGTGGAGTTGGTGATACGAGGAGGGTTGCTAGGCCTCGATCTAGGTGCTGTCGGCATGGGAGATGTGAAGCCTCTATTTTCCCGAGCGCATCCTTGGTCCATGGCGACTAGAATCTGCTGGTATGCTCCAGCCCTTTATCAACCTCCATTAGGAGGCCCCTTCTGAAGCCTGTTGTTGCCGACGAGCTGGTCGACATCGGCGCAAGTGGTATAGTCCCCGCGGCGGTGTTCAGCAACGGCAAGCGTGGCTTCTGGCTCGGTAGTGGGGAAAGAGAAGGATCTGGTTGTAATCTGGCTTCTTTCTTCAAGGTCCTTTCTGCATTTGTCAGGGACCCATGTATTAAATTTATTTTCATGGGGTTCTCTGTAAAATTCCTGTACACCCACTGGTATATTTAATATTAAGGCTTCTTGCCCCTTTGGGGGGCTCCCTGTGTTCAAAAAAAAGATAGAGGATTTAAGAAAGACCTAAAATGTACGGAGAAATGGAGGTCTCCGCATGGATTCATCCTGTTTCGCTGGGTTTTCATTTGGTCCAAACGGACTGCAATTCACCAAAACTCAATAAAAACATGATTACACACCGTGGCACGAAACACAAAGCATCATATCAATCGGATAAAACATGCATGTGATCAGAATTGCCGCCTCGTACTGAGGAAGCTGAATTCTAAGGCCCCGTTCGGATCATAGGTTGGCAAACCAGAGAAAAATAAAACTGTATAGAAATAGACTTCACTAGAAGCAGCAAACCTATGGGAATATGAAACAAAGGAACGGAAAACGGTTGTTTAGAGAAAAGAATCTGCCCAGCGTTTCCTTTGGTTCGAGTAGATGTTTTTCCTGTAAAAAGTACGGGTGAACGAGACTTTCCAAAGGAATGGGCAAGGTTTGTTCCTGCGAAGCGAACAGGCATGCAGTAAACATTTCCGATGGAAACTGAGCCCGTGATTTTCCTGTGAAATTTCCGTAAACCGAACAGGGCCTAAACCAAAAAGGATACCGGGCCAACCCCCGGATTATATGACCGAGGACCTAGTTCTGAACCAGAAAAATTTGATCCTATTATATGATGAAATTTTTTGTGAACCTATTATTTGATGAATATTATGTATATTAGTTTGAATTTCAATCACTTATTTGGTCAATGGTGTTTCGATCACTTTGTTTGAAGTCTTTAATTTTTGCAGAGTTTTAGTCACCTTTGTGAAGTTACACCACGTTTTGGGGACTTTCGGTCACTCATACGAAGTTCTTACCTTTCTTGTTGTTTGTTATTCTTCATTTCATAGTATTTTATTATTTGCATTTGTATGTTTTGGTGTGCACACTCAGCTTTTTATATGTGCAATTCTATGGTAAGGCATAAAGGTGTATGCTTCCTAAATTATTGTCACCAGCACTAAGACCATGTACTATGTTGAGCCGAATCAAAGAAAAATGTGTCAGAACTTAAACCGGTGTCCATTCTACTATTACGTATGGAATCACTTTGCATGTTAGCCCATGCATAGAAAGTACAGCCATGCAGTTTTTCTCTTTCCATTATTCTCTCTATGCCATGTGGGCCATGCTTGTATGTTGGTTGCTTTGAACCGAACCAACTTGGTTGTTCGCTTTTGCTGTCAGACTCAATGGTGCGATTCCTGCTATGTGCGGAACCGATTCAAAGGCCTCTTTGAACCGCTTTAAGCATACATAGTACATGGTCTAAGAGCATCTCTAGCAGGCACGCTATATTTCGACGTTGTAAACGTCGTTGCGCCCGCGCTGTATAATTTTATAGCGCGCTACACACTGTTTTTATCCACCGGAGGCGCTAAACCGCAGTGCGAGCGCGACCGCAGAAAAAGGGTCCTTCACCGGGCACTGCAAACTACAGCGCGGAACACCGCTGGAAAACAACATTCACACAGCGCTATGCATTCAGCAAGATCAAACAAGCTTTCAAAATTAATGAATAAATATAACAAAAATATAACTAGTACATCAAATCGTTTATTATAACAAATACAACAAGTATATCAAATTGTTCACAACAAATACAACAAGTTTATGGATCAACAATACAACATAGTTTTCAAACAATACAAGCAATATGCAAAGTAGGCACTATTATTGTCCATGCCAATTCCACCATTCTTCCATGAGATCTTTTTGAAGTCATGTGTTTCGTTGAAACAAATGGAATAATACGAAGCAATAAACCGGACAATCCTATGTGCGGACCTCCTCACTTGTAACATCCCAGAAATATTAAACTAGAATCATCAAACTCTATGCATCAAAATTAGGGTTAACAAAAACTTTTCTAAATAAAAAAGGCATGCATGTGTGTATGCATCCCATTTTAAATTCTTTTGAATTGCCTTGTTTATGTGTTTCTTTTCTTGGAAAATGATTCTTAGGTGTAATAAACATCATCTAAAAAATCCCCACACTTTTCCCAAAGCCAAATAAATAAACAAACAAAATAAGTGAATGGTCACTTTGGCCAATTTAACTCCCATGCCTACTTTGGTTGTCTCTAACTTTCAAAACTTAACAGAAACTTGTTTGGATCTTTGCACCCCTTGATAGTACTCATAACAAAGTATCAAGGTCCACGTTGTGATCATCCAAAAACATTTAAATGCATAGTTTAAAGGATAGTTCAAAATTGAATCTATATCATATGGGAAGATCCCACTTTTTCAAAAACCACTCAAACAAGCTCAACTTTCAAAACCCAAGAATCTACAGACTCAACAGCACCTACCTAGCACACCCACCAAAAATCTTTTCAAAATTCAAAACTTGAACTCTTGCGGCCATTTCATCAAACACTTGGAGGCAACAAATCAAACTGGCCTAACTTCACTGTTTTGAGCAGTAATTTGGCTAAGCAATGTTCACCATTGATCACCCTTGTCTCCCTCAGTGCCAACTAGTGCTTGGACAAACCCTAGCCCCTACCCTTTGGCCCATGCCATGACAACCCGAGCACCCCCTTGCCAGCCGACCATGGCTAGCTAGCCAGAGCAAGCACCAAGCCTAAACAGCATGTCTAGGACACAGCCCACCGTCCACCGCCACCCCCTGTCCAGCGCTCGAACCTTGCCAGCCCCTGGACCACACGCACAGACCATGCCAAGCTCGCCAGCAACCATGCCGAGAATGCGCCAGAGCGCCACCTTCGACAGACGCCCACAGACCGCGCGCCGGCCTCGCCGCGTGCATACACGATCACCACTGTCCCAGGAGACCGCCAGACATCCCCGTTCGCCGCCCCATGCCTCACAGCCACCGCTCACCGTCGAAGACGCCGCCTCTTCCGCGCAGAGCATCACATGTTCCAGACCGTTTGCCACCGCCCCTACACGCGTATTAAAGCCATAGAGCATCGCCAGGAGACCACCGATCGATCGCCACCGCCGGCCATGCCTCTAGCAGCCCGTAGCCATGTCGCCACCGTCGCCTTCCCATCCCGTTCGGTCTCGTCGTCGAGACTATAAATAGTCGCCTCTCCCGCTCAAACTCTTCACACCATCTCACTCCCATCTCCTCACTGATCGTTCCACCCTGTTCCCGGAGCAAGGCGAGCAGCGCATCGCCGGAATTGCGCCAGAGCAGGCCGCCTCTGGAGAAGAAGGGCGCCGTCGATTCCGTCCATCCCAGGAGAAGCTGCCGGTACCAGGAGGTTCGCCGTCGTCGACTTCGTCGTTCGCCCTCCTCGCCGACCCTCGCCTGAGCCCCGGTGAGCCTCCCACGACCCCCACTGCGCCGCTAGTGTTCGAACTCGTCGGTGACTAGTTCATCGTCGACGACGACTCTCAGCCGTTGATCTTACTTCTAATCCAACGCACCACATTGCCCCGTACCGCTTCGCACCCCCTGTCTCACTGACGCGTGGGGATAGCAACTTAACCAGCCCGCGTAAGCGCTGTGCTTAGCAGGCCGGCCCAGTATCGTTTTCCGCGCAGCCCACTCGTTTGAATTTGGATTTTTTCCATTTTCATTCAAACACAGTTCTGTACCTAGTTTCAAAAATCAACCTAGCTCGATTCAGTGAACCAAATTGAATGAAACTAATTTTGTTAGAAAGATATTGAAATGCTTAATCCAAGCCTGTTGGATTCAAATAATTTGACTCTATAGATCAACCTTAGTAAAAATAACAAGGCAGGCCCTTTTCTGCATTCAAACATTTTTCAAATTTAAACCATAATAGCTTTTGAGTTGATTCCAACTCTCAAAAATCACATTTGATCATACCTTTCAGAATATATAAAAACATTTGGGTTTACTTATAGAAATAATGTTCAAGTAATAAAAGAATGCCCCATAGGCATTTCTAGTCACTTTATTTAAGTAAAATAAAAGGTTAAACCTTATTAAATTGTGACACCACTTTAAATCACATTCCCATGGACTAAAATATGTGGTGATGACATGTGTCAACATGATCCCATGTTTGGTTTGGAGAATATTAAATCTTAAGTAGTTTTTCAATGAGTAGAAATTACTTTTCTAAAAATAAAAGGAATTAAACCAAGCTTTAATCTTGTAATGTTGGTGATGATGCTAGATCATCTATAGGACCCTTTTGTGTGATGATTGAAAGTAGTTAAGTATTGTTTGGTGATTATGTACCTCGTATTTATTCATACACGCTAGTACCAACCAAGGATACGAGGAGGAAGGAGGATACTACGAAGAAGAAGCCGAGGAGGACTTCAACCACTGCTCTGCACAAGGCAAGCCTAATACTACTAGTTGAATATGCAAGCTAACACTTGCAAGATACTCTACTTTAGCAAGACTTACTAATCAAGTTGACCTATGCAAGCAAATACTTGCTTGTTACCATGCCAACTATATGCCTTAAGCATATGTGATCCTACCCACTTGATCAACCCATCCTAGTTTTACCTACAAGCTTTATACTTTATTTCTTTATCAAAGCTATTACTTAGAGTTTACTTAAGTGGATTATAGATACTAGAAAGATAATTGAAGGTTGCATAAAGAGCATAAAAATTGGCCTAAGCTAGAAAATCTTTATGTCATCCTAAGGCATGATATTGAACTTAGTTAAATTACACCAGTTTACCACCCCTCTTTAGTACTCACCCCCACTTGTAGATGATAGTGCTAAGCATAAAACTTGATCAACTTTAGATGGGAATACTTGGTGGAAAAATGGTTATGAAAACCTTGGAATGATGGATCATTCTATTGAGATGTTTTGACATGTGTTTCCAAACACCAGATGATTTTGGTGATGAAAATGTTGAGCCATGAACCTTAGCCCTTTATAAAACTGATGGTTGTCTGGATGCGATACCATTCCAATTTTACCGTACAACCACAATACCCGAGAATTGGGTAGGGCTTGACTGGAAACTTATATACCTTAGTATTAGTTCCCTCACGGCCAAGGTTTGAGCTGAGGCTACCTTGTGAAGATTGTCCACCTGTGCAGTACCCAAGATAACAGTTGGTCATGGTTGGGAGGCCAAACTCACAGGAGAGGTTCTTATACTAGGGCGTGTAATTGAAAGGTTAGGATTGATTATCCGCATACTGAGTATGGTGAATTCGGGATTTGTTCCTGACGGATGTATCGAATGTTGTGGTGAAAGTGTACAATCTCTACAGAGTGTCAAACTATTCGAACAGTCGCGTCCGCGGTTATGGACAGTTGGAGTGGCCATATTGTTCCCCCGTCAGATGTTTTCAAAATGACTTGTGAAATGAATTGAGACTTTGACTTGACCACAACATAGTTGTGCGATGAAATTCAAGTTCCCACTTAGGTGTTATAAAACTTCAACTAGCATTCTTTGCTTCTGAACTTGGTAGATGTAAATCTGGCTTTTTGCAAAACAACCCTAGAGCTTAGTGTCCTACTACAAAACCCCCTTCACTTGTTAGTATTAGTTTGCGAGTACTTAAAGAGTACTCATGGCTTTGTCCCTGGCTATTCCCATGGCCATACTATGAAGAGGAGTACCAGGAGGATGGACCCCAGGAAGGTTACGACAACTAGGATCATCTCCCATCGTCGGCATTGCCTATGAACCCGAAGATGGAGCTTCGCCTACGCTACCGTTATTATTACGTATTTCCGCTGCTTGAGTTGTATTAAGAGCTGGATCATGAGATCCTTATTTGTGTAAGACCTTATGTATGGTTTGTAATGGATGATGTACTGTGTTATCCAATTCTGTTATGTCTCGCAAAAATGGTAATCCTGGGATTGCGATGTATGGCATAACAGGCATCTGGGATTAAAAATCCGGGTGTTGACATCACTTGCACGGGAACCCCCATCAATTCGTAGTGGGTATGATCCACATTTTTTCCATGATCATCCTCTATAATCATGTTATGCATGATGACACAAGCAGTCATGATATACCAAAGACACTCTTGATCCCAAAATCTAGCCGCCCCCCTTACAATGGAAAATTGGGCTTGCAAAATCTCAAATGCTCTCTCTACATCTTTCCTAGCCGCTGCTTTTGCACTGTAAAATTGGGTTTGTTTCTTACCTCGTGGTTGAACAACCGGCTTCACAAATGTTTGCCACCTAGGATAGACGTCGTCGGCGAGAAAGTAGCCATGGTTGTACTTGTGGACATTTGCTTCAAACTCCACCAATGGACCTTCCCGCATTGCGAGTCTTGTCATTAGTGGTGACCGTTGAAGAACATTGATGTCATTGCAAGACCCGGGCTTTCCAAAAAAGGCATGCCATATCCAAGTCTCATGATCGGCGACCACTTCAAAGACTATAGTGGCATCATTTTTGTACCATTTGAATTGTCCATGCCATGCCGCTAGACAATTCTTCCAACCCCAATGCATATAATCAATTGAGCCAAGCATACCTGAAAATCCCCGGTCAGCGTTGAACTCCAAAAGTCTTGTCGTGTCTTGTGCATTAGGGACTCTCAAATATGTGGATCCGAAAACCTTCACAATTGCTACGGCAAAGTGCTTGACACACATGATAGAAGTGCTCTCACCCATGGCCAAGTGGTCATCAATTAGATCCGTCGGTATACCGTATGCCAACATACGCAAGGCGGCGGTCACCTTCTGATAGGTGCTATGACCGAGTTCTCCGGCGACATTTCTTCATTGATCAAAGAACCGATCATACTTCATCACCTCCGTAGCGATGTGCTTGAATAAGTTGATGCTCATCTGAAAACGCCGCCAAAAATAGCTTTCGGGAAATATCGGATTTTCACTGAAATACGACCGCATCAACTTCTCATGCCCTTCAATCCTTTCTCTCCACAATTTTTGTCTACCGAACACCGATTCTCCTATTTTTGGCTTCTTGATGGCGCGGTATGCCAATAATATTGATATGTTCTCTTCTTATTCTATATCGTACTCGTCGCCCGATGAATCGTATGATGAACTCTACAAATATACATATGAAATGACTTACTACTACTAACTTTTAACTAAAAAATCGAACACAAAATGTTGGCGGCGGGTGGAGGCGCATACCTTGCGAGCAAATCGGCGAGCATCTTGGCGGCTCCATGCTGCAAGTAGGGTTGAGGACAACATGGTCACCGCTGGAGCGCGCCGCTAGCAAGAGGACGAATGCTAGGTATCGTCGGTGGCGCAGGTCTTGTGCCTGTCGGTGGCGGCGGCGGTGGAGGCGCCCGCTCGGTACAGCGCGACGGAGCACTAAAAACGCCGGAAGGAGGCGCGGGGGAGGCGGATCTATGGCGCGGCGGCGAAAACGACCGGTGCAGGCGAAATCGTTCGACGGCGACGCGGGGGAGGAAAATAGAGGCATGGGCGCAGGATGAAATTTCCAGCCGTTGGTGGTACGCGTGCGTGGGAGAGGATGCTGCGCGCTGCAGCGGACGCGTCACATTTAGCGCTCCGGATAGTGCAAAATGTTGCACGCCCAAAAAAATTTATAGCTATGTGCGGTTTACAGCGCCTGCTGAAGGGACGTTTTTTGCTGAGCGCGGTGCTCACCGACGTTTTTTTAGCGCGTGGCCGATATAGCGCACCTGTTGGAGATGTTCTAAGCCTCCCATTTTACAAATCGTGTGTAGCTTAACTTTTATGTTTTCCATCGACTAATATACAATAAGCTTCATAGGTAAATCACGAGGCAAACATGGTTTGAGGGTTTTCCAAAATCCTTGTATAACTTTGCAGTTACCTACGCGGATTGTCAACTAGTATAAGTTTCAACATAGTAAAATTAAAGTAAAAAACATCAAGGGCTACTGAAACGACAATGGATATCAATTAAAAGGGTGAGTAGGCTTTTAAAATAATTACTGTTTACTCTATAAATATGAAATAAAACTCGTTTAATTTATCAAAGCACACAAACTAAAACTACAAGGTTCAACTAAACTGTTGGGCTGCGGGCCAATAAACAAAACTTTTATCTAACGCGGTGGTCCTAAGATCCAGCTTAGGTAATAGGCCACGAGATTTACCACTAGACGCGCAGGTGCAGATTATTGACGTAGCGCGTCAGTTGATGCAGTGCCGATCGATCTCACGAACAGCTCCTCCGGATCCCCGCGAACTCCTTCGCCAGATCCCTTTCTCCAGCGCCGCATGTTCAACGTCTCTACCGGTATCCACACGTACAGGAAGGAGCTCGGACAGGGGACTGCTAGATCCTGTCTAACCCGATTTGGGAGTGGAGAAAGTAACGGCTAGGTCAGGGATTATCCCTTGTCGCTCTACTTATATACATACCTAGTTGGGCTCAACTCTTGAGGCCCATCTAGGTTGTACCCCATCGACCACATGGATTTCATCCATATGGGCTCCTTACCGTTGAGTGTGTGACCCTGCAGGTTCACGTACACATGGACACGATATGAGCTACACCTTCAGGTATCCCGTCATGGATTTGAGTCTCACTCACTCCCATGAATACTTGGTCTCAAGTCGATAGATGGTAGCGGCCTCTAGCAAGACGTGTCATCTGTAACACCCCGTCGGGCCTAGGGGGTGTCATTCCTAGTAGCTTAATAGGATATCTAGATTGGCCCCTCCCAGACCAACGCTAGTATTTTCTGCGCACTTTGTCCTCACTCATGCGCACCCGGTACTCACTTCCCAGTCGGTCACCCATCCTAGAATTGCTCTAGACCAAGCACGCTTAACCTTAGAGTTCTTTTTGAATGAGCTTCCGGAAAATAAGTTGCAACTTGTTGGTATGAGTATCCTATCAAACCTATTAAGCCATGTGTTGGATCTCACATACACCCACCCTTTAAAAGATCGATGCCCTCATCGATCAAGCACACCCCAGGAACGTTTCCTCTTGGCACGCGTATGTGCATCCAGTGCCGGCACATGTGTCATGTCGTGTCCACTCCGGGCCACACGCGCCATGCTCCACATGTCCGACACTGACATGCACACACCCGGCACGCGTATGTGCGTCCAGTGCCGGCACATGTGCAATGTCGTATCCACTCTAGGCCACACGAGTCATGCTCCACATGTCCCGCCACTAACCCGCACACACCCGTTTAACCGCGAGGATCGCCTCTGATATCACTTGTAACACTCTGTCCACTGGGACCAGGGGGTGTCACTCCTGGTAGCTTAATAGGATATCTAGACCGGACCCACAGACCAACACTAGTCTTTTCTGCGTAGTTTGTCCTCACTCATGCGCACCCGGTACCCACTTCCCAATTGGTCACCCATCCTAGAATTGCTCTAGGCCAAGCACGCTTAACCTTAGAGTTCTTTTCGAATGAGCTTCTGAAGAAGAAGTTGCAGCTTGTTGGTATGAGTATCCTATCAATACTATTAAGCCATGTGCTGGATCTCACACCATCTTCCAAGTGTCATAAAGTCCGGAAGACAAACCTTCAATGTGACTTTCGTCCAAGTCCCTTTGCCACACGATATACCTTGTCAAGCTATAGGAGAGTAGTTACCATTCCTTTAATAACTCAAACTCTCTTCTCGTACCATGATATACAATTCACTGGACTACCTTAGTCCGACTCCTCAGTTAACACTTAACCAAGTCACGCATGACCATTCTTCTGAATCATATCACACGAGAGGGCCCAGAGAATATCTCTCCATTATGGAGGGGCAAATCCCATCTTGGTAATCCATGTCACGCAGCTTGATTCACAACCTACCAGAACTCTACCTTTATAACTGCCCATTTACGGAACAACGTTTGATAGAACCTAAGTTGGCGATCCACAACTCGGATCATGCGATCACCTCAGGTCAAATGATTCCATTGTATGAGACTGCAAATGAAAACATGCTCGTTGCATCTCAACTGTGGGTCAGTCCGACTCGCTAAACTCTTTAGCCAAGTCCGTGCAAGTTGGAATAGCATCACCATGCCCATGACAAGTGGAACCGAGTCATCAAGCCAACTTCACATTAGTCTAAGTTGTGTGTCCAGCACAACCTCAATGACTAAGGACAACTTGTAAGAACAATATGAATATATAATTCCACAACCGAGTCACGTATTCGGTGATATATATTAGATGTTCACACAAGAGACAAATTTATAACTTTATGAATACTTTAGAGATTATCATCAAACATGATTGCCTCTAGGGCATATTCCCAACGGTCTCCCACTTGCAATAGAGTCAATCATCCTGACATCACATGTGTAGGCATCTAATGCACATTGATCTTATGTGCGCCTCATGCTTAGGCTATGGAAGTGGCTTTGTCAATGGATCCGCAACATTTGCATCCGTGTGTACCTTGCATAACTTGATATCACCTCGATGCACGAACTGGCGAATCAGGTGGTACCGCATGAGTATATGTTTGTTCTTCTAGTGTTGTCTAGGTTCCTTGTCTTGTACAATAGCACCATTGTTGTCATAATACACGTCTAACGGATTGGACGAGCCCTGAACCATACCAAGATCCATGAGGAGATTCACTACAAGGAATCTGTCTATATATGACCCTCAATTTTCGTCACAGAATCGTCATAGTAGTCCATTTATGACGATTTCTATGACGATTTTGAGATCGTCGAAAGCTGGGCGTCGCAAATGAACTATAACGACATTTTTGGTAAAATCGTCATAACCGTCTATGACAATATTGAATCGTTATAACGTCTATGACGATCCAATATCGTCATGGACCTTCTAGCCAGGCCAGCTCAGATCCTACGTGGCCGATCCTACGTGGCAAAATTGTGACGAAATGAAATCGTTTTAAATCAAAATCAGCCCAGTCCATTTTAGTTGCTTACTTGGGCTAAGCCCAATAATTCTGGCTTTTCTTTTTCTAGTCGTCGGCCTTTTATGGTGTGTCTCTCTCAGGCCTTAGCCTTTTTATGGCCTCTTTTCTATTTTGGACCTCGGCCTTTTTACGATACATTTCTGTTTGGGATAGGCCCGCTTTTCAGTTTCAATTTTCATAAAGCACTTGTCCAGTTTTATTTTTCATGGTTTGTTAATAATTTAACAACAAATAATTTAATCAGAACTGAGTACATCAATTATTTTTGATAATCAAGAATATAACGATATTTTCATTGTTTAAATCACAGATACTGATACACAAAATAATAATCCAGGTTTGAAAATACAACAAAAAATGAATATGCATAACTCTATTACAATATTTCCGATGTTCAAATGGCAGATACTGATATACAAAATAATAATCCAGGTATAAAAATACAACACAAATTGAACCTTCCATCATAATACAAGGCTGCAACAGAATGTAAAACCACTACAGGACCATATCCCTTGAACAGGTAACATCCATCGACGGTCAGAGCACGAGGAAACAAAGCATATCCTTCCAGCCAACCAAACTCGACTCCAAAGCTAGATGCCCCTTGTTATTACATTATCAGGACCTCTCCCCTACACAAACAACACATCAAGTTGCTAACTGCTTATGGTATACCAAATAACACAGCATGCATGCTTCCAAAAAAAATTATATCATACCATAACTATCAAATAGAACTTTACCATGCTATGAAACAATATGTATCTATCCTGCAAGAACAACATTCAAAACAGAAATGCACCTGTATAGCCTATGAGCAGCTAACAGCTAATAGTCCTAATTTAGGTATCATATCAGACAATGATACATACATGAATTCAACTCAAATTTATAATGCATGGATACACCTATTAATTTAGCATATGATCCATAACACGATGTATGTTCAATTCCAGTTTTACACTGAGATTATTGTCACACGCATTAGAGCCTAAATACAAAGGAACATATACAGCAGTGGCCTATCAACCAAGTAACAAGGGACACAAAGAGGTTAAATCAAGGTCTTATCTAATCCAGAGAAGGAAGCGCCTCTGCAGTTGCAGCGCGGTGAACTCGACGATATGAACGCGGTGCCATGGCTAGGTTTGGTGCGCTGTAGCATGAAATATAGCACACAGGTAACTCCCCTGGTTCAGCAAGGCACATCACCACACATTTGTGTCTGGGAATAAATAATAACTTGTAAGCAAGAGAATTTAATCAAATATAACTGTGTACTGGATACAACAGTGGTGGAAAAAAATGTTTGGTAAATATACAATAAGTCATTTCCCAAAGCTCTAAAAAATGGAACTATCGTGTGGTCAGAGAGGTTATAAGGCAAATTTTGTCTACAAAAATCAGTGGTGTGAATTCTCAGATGTACATTTGTGATTCTTGTGAAGATATCAACATGACTATGTACAGCAACAGCATGCTTGGTTCAGCAACAGCATGCTTCGTACTAGTTGAGTGTGCAGGGACAGGAACATTTTCTGAGCTTGGTGATTCAATCTATCTTGGAAGAAAGGCAGCAACAGCTATGGCTCCTATGTAACTACCTCGGTGAATTACGCTCCTAGTTACAAGACTGGATAAGCGGAAATGGTTGAAATAGTACGGTGGGGCCCAAATGCCACTCACATGTAGACCTTTCGGCCGTCCCAACCATTTCCAATCATCGGGACAAGTACGGGCGGCGTAATCGGCAGGCGAAGGGATCAACTACATACACAAATGAGTATGTATGCAAGCCACCATACAATAGTACATCAGAGCCATTCCATCTAAAAAGAAAGGAAATATAGCAACGCCATACGGCAAGATTCAAATGACCTAGATAGATATAATAGTTTAGGATATCTCCTCATACATCACACATCAGAGTATCAGGCGGAAGCGGCAACAAGATCCGAGTACGGATAAGAAGCAAATCAGCATAAGATGCCCCATAAATAAGCACATCCCGCCCACAGATCTCACGGATCCCCGTTCCCGGAATCTCTACACCGAACGATCGTTGCCCACATCATCAGCCTCCTCCACCCAGTATCCATCTTGTGAGTGTACATGTTCATCTGAATCAATAATTTATCGTGTGAGACCCTAGGGGTACTCAGCAAGTCTTTATGCCTCTAAAGGGGACACAACCTGGGGTGACGCAATTGCGGCAAAAGATAAACCCTAACAGTTCTATAGATACTCGCTAATCATCCGCCTAACCAATGATAGACGGATGTCCGTGAATTAATGACAACAGTTATAACAGTAATATCCACAGATCCATCCTCCTCCTCGCTTACCAACGAGGAAGCGGACGAACAACCCCCATCCGTTGGCAATTTTATTAACCATTCCATGAGTGTTGCACTATTTACTAGTCAGTTACTTAGTCAAATTAAAAGCGGTACTTTAGTTATGCTTGTCTATGATCAAGAAACTGTGCTCCAAGTCGTCCATAACCGCGGACACGGCTTTCAGAAAGTTTTACCCTGCAGGGGTGCACAAATAGCAACACACACTCGATCAACCTCGGAAAAACCAAATCAAAACCCAACGAGGCCTTCACGACAAAGCAATCACAAGATTCAGAAATATTTCAGGGGGCCACCCCATTGAGTACACCCGCAACGAAGCTAGCTGACTCCGAGACGGACTCAAGGTTTGCGTCAATGGCTGTAAACGACTGGGAACCCGAAAATGTGACTGGGCTTGTCGATACCGCGAAAACACTCCGCTTACCTAAACAGTACAGGTGCTCCTCGCACAATCGTAAATAAAGCAGTAAAGCATGGCATAAGTACAGGATAGGAAATAAAACCTCAAACTAGTTTGTGGCCCCAAGAAATAAGACGGAATCAAGCTCTGGCTCAGGGGGGTCCCATAAGCCTCCCGGATGTGGATAGCGCGAATAATCAAGGAACAGGAATCAAGTACTCGGGGTCCTACGGGACACAAGGGAGCAGGAAAAACCAAATAGCAGATATTGCTCACCGGTGCCACTTTCATTAGTTATCCCATTACTACTCAGGTTAAGTTGTTTAGGTACCTCGTTATCCATCAGACTCTCACAAACCCTACACATGCTGTTCTACGACTCGCATGGCTCAAACAACTCCTGTAGTAATGGCTCATGGGATGGAGGAACAAGCTTGGTGGGGTTTAAAAGTAAAGGCTATGCAATACTTGGGATTCAGTTTAATGCAATCGCGACTCAATGATGCAAGAATAAGATAGAGGCAATAGGTGCTGTATGTATGCAAGCATGTGGTAGTGCTTGCCTGGCAACTCAGTTGAAGCGAGAGACGGATCTGGGTAGTGCTCCTGGTTCTCTTGATATATCCCCTGCTCAGCGTCTATTCGAAGAAGAACCAAACAAACAAGGGCCAACATAAATAAAGTGCACAAGCATAGGAATAAAATGCGTCAAGCAAACAATAATGCCATGATGAATGATGCACAATTTGCATGGCATTAAAGTAGCATGGCATGGGTGAGGTGTGGAATACAAGAATAAGTCATTTTTATTGAGTTTTGGTCACATTTTATTGTCATATTAGTTGTTGTATACTATATATTTATATGATGCATGCTGCAATTTAAGTCATGGATAGCATAAACAGAAAGGTCTTGTCGAGCTGATCATTTTAGACATATCATTTGTTAAATTCGGAGTTATAAAACAAAAGTTATTAAATAAATAAGGAAAAGGGCATTTTATGTAATTATATTCAACTTGGAATTTAAAGTGTCCAAATAATATTTTGAATGGCATATTTGAAATCCTCACATTTTTCTGATTCAAAAACATATATTATTTGTATTATTTGGAATTATTAATTTAAATTTATTAAAAGTCAAAATTATTAATTAGGGTCAAAGTCAAAGGTTTGACTAGATAGAGTCAAATCTGGTCAAATTCGAAAACATGGTTGAATTCATATTTGGAAAACATTTACTTTTCATTTTGAAAGTTTTTACAAATTCGAATTATTTCAAATTATATGAATTTAGTCAGATTTTAACATTTCCTGAATTTTATTTGATTTCAGAAAACTCGGGCGACTTTTCTCACACAGGGACATTCTACCCTCTGTCATGACATGTGGGCCAGAGTCAGGAGCGGGGCCACCTGCGTGCGCGCCCAGCCCGAACGCGACACGTGGGCAAGCCAAGGACTGCGGGTTGAGGAAGGAAAAGTGTGGGTAGCTTTTTGCAAAAAGGGTGAGACGGGAGGGACCGTGGGTTAGGTAGAAAGAAAGGTCAGGGGTTTATATGCAAAACGCCACGGAGCTGTCGCTGACGAAACTGACGAACTGGACGCGAATTGGACTAACTGATTCGATTTTTTGGTTGAATTTGACGAGGAAACGAAACAGAGTTTGGGGTCGCCTCAAAAACGAAACTTGTAGCTAACGTCAAACTCTATAGCTTTGGTGTAGCGCGATCCTACAGACGAGTAGTGACGGAGCCGGAAACAAACGACGAACACGTCGGATTCAGGCAAGGCTTACTGACGGAAAGTCGACGTTTTCGACAGAAGAACTGGCTGTTTTCGTGGAAGAAATTCCAGAGCTGTGGTGCTCCGATCTGAGCGAGGTTTGGACCTTGAGTTGGAGGGGAAATAGGGCTACATAATTAGTCCAGAAGTCTGGGCAAGATCTGGGATGCACCTCTCGGAATTTTGACGACAACAGAGAGACAGCGAGTGGTTCGCAGTGTCTGCAGCGGTGTCCTGCCGCTGCCAGGCGCGACGCGTGCAGGGCGCGACAGAGCGCGGCGAGGCTGCCGGGCGTGACACAGGCGAAGGGGGAAGGTACAAGGAGGAGTAGGGCGGAAAGGGGGTGCTCACCTAGACCGATTCCCAGAGGAATCGAGGAGGGGAGTGGTCGGAGGTGATGACGGCGAAGGCGGTGAAGAACGGCTCGGCAGCGGCAGCAGTGGTTCAGCGTCTGGAAGCAGAGGGAGGAGAGCGGCTTGGCTGCTTCTTACGGTCCCAGGTGGCGTCGAGGTGAAGGCGTGGGCGCCTGGGCGGTGTCGGCAACCAAAGGGGACGGGGGAGAGGGTTAGCGCGGCGGCGCCATGGCAAAACCAGAAGCTTGGGGGGAACAGAGGCAGAGGGGAAAACGGCGGCGCGAGGAAGAGGAGAGGGAGCTAGGGTTCCAGGGACGCGGCTGGGGTGGATAAGAAGAGGGGCAGGGGGTGACGCGGCTGACGGAAGACGACGGCCACCTGCCTCCTTCCGTCGGGGCGCGCAGAGAGGAAGGAGCGGAGAGAAGGACGACGCACAGTAACGGCATCGGGTGAAGGGGTACTGGGCCAGGGAGGAAGGTGGGCCGGAGGAGGGAGCTAGCTGCGGGCTGATGCGGCTGGTAAGGCCCAGGTAGGCTGCTGCTCCTCTCACACTCTTTTTCCTTCTTCTTTTTATTTATTGGTTTTGTTTGTTTTTATTCTTTTACAAATTCAAACCTGCTTCTAATTTCAAATTCTTTTGAACTTTTTCACAGGAAATTTTGAACAGAGGGTTTGGCCATGAGGAGAGGCAAAAGAGAATAAGATACATAAGGAGAGAGAATGCCCACATACAAATTCATTTTGGGCATTTTGCTAGAATTGGGATTTAGGGTTTATGAAATGGAACAAAATCATTTGAAAATGAAAATAATGGACCCTAACAATGGCCCTTGATTGTATATAACAAAATAGGGATACAAAGGGGAGGGAGATGAGATGAGAGTTGATCCACTCAAGAATTCAGATAAAATCCAAAAGACTTAATTGTGGTGTTACTTGCATGGCCCATGCAAATCAATAAATGCCTTGGTTTTATCTTGTGAAAACAAAATGATATCTCATGGCATTTATTTATTTGCATCCTCCAAAGTTGGAGTAAGGGTCAAGCAAAAGAACTTGTAGGATTGGACCCACCCTATCTCTCATGAGCTTGATTGAACACCCAAAGAAAAATAATTACAAGCTCATGGACAATGGGATGGTGGAATTGTAAAGTGGTGAAAGAAAGGGTGGTGGAGTCAATAAAAGATATGCCCCCAACTCAACTTGGGCATTTAACAATATATCAAGAACCAAATACAATATCAAGAGGCAAATATAAATAATAATGCATATGAGATAAGAACCAAGACACAAGGGTTTTTGTATGATGCTCAAATGCAGGGTGGCATGATGACATGAGCATGATATGATGAAGATGCAACAATTATATGAGGGAAGTAGTCATTATATTACTAAACCAAGTAGCATTACAGTTGTTAGACAAATGGGATGCTACAACTCTCCCCCACTAAACTGGAATCTCGCCCCGAGATTCTAGGAAGAAGAAGAAGAAGACTAAAAGAGGGTAGGATAGTTGGCACGGAGTTCATCTTCACGCTCCCAAGTGGCTTCATCAACGGAATGGTGCGACCACTGCACCTTGCAGAACTTGATGGACTTGTTGCGAGTCCTTCTTTCTGCGACTTCGAGGATTTTTGTGGGGTGTTCTTGATAAGACAGGTCTTCTTGGAGATTGATTAGCTTATGATCCACGGTCCTGCCGGGATCCTTGAAGCACTTCTTGAGCTGAGAGATGTGGAAAACATCATGAACCTTGAGTTTTTCCGGGAGCTCAAGAGCATAAGCAACTTCTCCTCTTCTACCACGAATTTTGAAAGGACCGATGTATCTAGGAGCCAGCTTTCCTTTGATACCAAAGCGGTGTGTGCCTTTCATGGGAGTGACACGAAGGTAAACGAGATCACCAGGGACATACACCATGTCCGTGTGCTTCCGGTCATAATTGCTCTTCTGGCGACTTTGCGCAATCTTCAGATTTTCAAGAATGATATGCACCTTCTCCTCCGCTTGAGTTACAATGTCAGGGCCAAACCATATTCTTTCTCCTGCACCTGACCAACCAATCAGAGTTCTGCACTTGCGACCATAGAGAGCCTCAAATGGTGCCATCTTCAGACTTTTCTGGAAGTTGTTGTTGTAAGAGAATTCCGCATAAGGAAGACATTCCTCCCACTTCATGCCAAAAGAGATGACGCAAGCACGAAGCATATCCTCCAGAATCTGATTGATCCTTTCAACTTGTCCTTGCGACTGAGGGTGGTAAGCTGTGCTGAAGTTCAACTTTGTTCCCAAAGCATTTTGGAAACTCTCCCAGAATTTGGAAGTGAAGATGCTCCCACGGTCTGAACTGATCTCAAGCGGAACCCCATATAGAGAGACAATTCTGTTGATATAGAGCTCAGCCAACTGAATTCCAGAAATTGTTTCCTTGACGGGGAAGAAATGAGCCACTTTGGAAAGCCTGTCAATGACAACAAAGATTGCATTGTTGCCCTTCTGCGACCTTGGAAAACCAGTGATGAAATCCATCTCTACTTTCTCCCATTTCCATTCCGGGGGTTTCAATGGCTGTAGAAGACCGAAAGGTTTCTGATGGACAGCTTTCACTCTGCGGCAGACATCACACTCCGAGACATACTTGGCACAATATCGTTTCAAACCAGGCCACCAATATTGTGTTTTCAAGTCCATGTACATCTTTGTGCTGCCAGGGTGGATAGACAGGACAGAATCGTGCGCCTCCTTGAGAACTTGCTCTCTCAAACCCGGGTAGTTCGGAACAAACATCCGGTGTTCAAAGAAAAGCGTGCCTTGATCATCGACGTGGAAGGACTCATACTTCGGAAGCTCAAGTTTAGAGATGATCTTTCTGGTGTGCGGATCACCAAGCTGACGAGAGCGAATCTTTTCTTCCAAGAGAGGAGTAGCCAGAAGGTTCAGGAGGTGCCCTTGTTCCACAATTTCCAGGTTGAGCTGACGGAATTCCTCGCACAAAAGAGGTTGCTGTTCTTCCATCATGAGGTTGTTGACATAAGCTTTTCGGCTGAGAGCATCGGCCATGACATTAGCTTTGCCCGGCGTGTAGTTGATGGTCAAATCAAAATCATTGATTGCTTCAATCCATCTCCTCTGCCGAAGGTTGAGATCAGGCTGAGTGAAGATATACTTCAAACTCTTGTGGTCAGAAAAGATCTCACAACGGTTGCCAAGCAAGTAGTGCCTCCAAAGTTTCAAAGCAAAGACAACTGCTGCTAGCTCGAGGTCATGTGTGGGATAGTTGATCTCATGCGTCTTCAACTGTCGAGAGGCATAAGCAACCACTTGTTTTTCTTGCATAAGGACTGCACCCAATCCTTGCAAAGAGGCGTCACAGAATATCTGGAAAGGCTTAGATGTATCCGAAGGAACCAAGACTGGCGTGGAAGTGAGCTTCTCTTTGAGTGTCTCAAAGCTTGCTTGACATGCAGGAGTCCAAAGGTATTTCTTGCCTTTCTTGAGGAGGTCGGTAAGAGGCTTCGCTATTTTAGAAAAGTTCTGAACGAAGCGACGGCAATAACTAGCCAAATCGAGGAAACTCCGCACTTCTTTGACATTAACAGGAGGAAGCCATTCAACGATTGTCTTTACCGTTTCCGGGTTGACTGCAATGCCCTTGGCAGAGATGACGTGACCAAGATAGGTTACTTGAGGCAGCCAAAACTCACACTTTGAGAACTTTGCACACAAGCGGTTCTCACGAAGCTTGTTTAGGACACACCAAAGGTGTTCTTCATGCTCTTCCTTTGACTTAGAATAGACTAGGATGTCATCCAGATAGACCACAACGAACTTATCAAGGTACTCCATGAAAACTGAGTTCATAAGCCTCGAGAAGGTAGCAGGTGCATTGGTAAGACCGAAAGACATGACTGTGTACTCATACAGGCCATAGCGGGTGGTGAAAGCTGTTTTAGGCACATCTTCCTTGCGAATCTTGATTTGGTGATAACCACTTCTCAAGTCAAGCTTAGAGAACACCACAGCTCCAGCTAGCTGATCGAAGAGATCATTAATCCGCGGAAGGGGATATTTGTTCTTGATGGTTTTAGCATTGAGAGCCCGATAGTCAACACAAAGTCTATCAGTCCTGTCACGCTTCTTCACAAAGATTGTTGGGCTACCCCAAGAAGAAGTACTGTGTTGAATGAAACCCAACTTCTCTTGTTCATCAAGTTGTCGTTTGAGTTCAGCCAACTCAGCAGGACCCATTTTATAAGGCCGCTTGGAGATAGGAGCCGTTCCAGGTTCAAGCTCAATTACAAACTCAACCTCACGATCCGGAGGCATACCCGGCAACTCTTCAGGAAAGACATCTGGGAACTCACAGACCACCGGAACACTCTGAATAGCTTCCATAGCATCATCATTCAGAGCCGCCAAAGAGAAAAGCTGGATAGCAGGAGTCAGACTTGGAGAAAAGACTATATGGCCTTCAGGAATCTTCAGAGAAACCGAGCGTTCAGCACAATCAATCACAGCTGCATTTGCCGTCAACCAATCCATGCCCAAGATGACATCAATGTCAGAATTGCCCAGAACAATTAAGGAAGCCGAGAACGAAGAGCCACCAATCTCAATTTGATTGCCATGGCTGATTTTAGCAGCTGCCATTGTTGCTCCAGGAGAAAGGACCATTAACCGCTTAAGGAGAGGATCCATTGCTAACTCATTCTCATTTGCAAACTTGTGAGAAACAAAAGAATGCGATGCACCAGAATCAAACAAAACTCGTGCAGGGACTGAGTTAACGGAAAGCATACCCATCACAACTCCAGGTGCATGCTCAGCTTGAGCGGCGTTGACACAGTTGGCACGAGCAACAGTAGACCCGGGCTTGGTGTTGATGTTGAGAGCCCGAGGTGGTGGTGCACGAACCATAGGAGAGCTTGCCGCAGATCTTGGAGGTGGTGGAGGAAGAGCTTTGTTTTTCAACGGACAGTTCCAGTTTAGATGTCCAGGGTCTCCACACGTGTAACAAGCACCAGGTGGACGTGGAGCAACGTAGCCAGGGACTCCGCCAGGCGCTCCAGGGTAGTTGTGGGTGTAGCCCCTGGGAGCAGTAGTGATGAAGTTTGGTGGCCTTGCCGCGAAGCTTGAAGGTCTTGGTGAAGCCGGGAGTGGCGGTGGGGTGTTAGGAACCCAGACACGCCGCTTAGAAGGAGCTGACATAGCTGAAGAGCTTGGTGCATCACGGTTGTGTTTCTTTGACTCCTCAAACACTTGCCTACTTGCTTCCTCCTGTAGATCTGTATGCTGAAGTTCCAGGAAAGACGCCGGCCTTGCATGTGTGTTTGCATATTTAATCGATGCATTGAGCCCTTGCCGGAACCTCTTTTGCTTCTTCTTGTCATCAGATATCTCATCGCCACCATAACGAGAAAGATTCATGAAGTTCCTGATGTAGGTATTGACATTATCATTTCCCTGCTTGAGGTTGAGAAACGCTTCCTTCATCCTTTCCATGACAATTTCTGACAGATACTGCTCTTTGAACGCTCCAGTGAACCGTTCCCAAGTAGGCTGAAAACCAGTGCAGTTTGCCTTCAGGTAATTCTCCCACCAGAGGGCTGCATCTCCCTTCAGAAGGTGAGTAGCACACTTTACCCATTCTTGCTCAGGAACATCAGCAGTCTCCAGTAGCCTTGACATCTCACGCAACCAATCATCAGCATCAAGTGGTCGATCAGAAACATCAAATTGGCGAGGGTTGAACTTCAGAAAGCTTTTGATGTCTCCTCGCTTGGGAGGTGGAGGTACTGGAGCAAACTCATTCCTCCGAACACTCTCTTCAAAGCGCTGCTAGTTCTGCTGCATTGCTGCCAAGGCGTTGGCGATGTTTGACAACGCGGATCCCAGTTCAGGTGGTATGTCCTCATCAGAACGGCATGGTGGAGCCATCCTGTGATTGATGTAAAACACAAGTCAGTACTATAATGGAGAATAATAATAATCCAAAATAGTACCAAGATGGAATTAACCAAGATTAAAGGATACAATTTACTAAGATGATATTAAAATATCAACAAAGTTCAAAGCACCTAGAAGATATTAAGCATATCGCACACGACTGAAAAGGAGTGTGGTACACAAATATATCAAAGAAAAATTTTCCACAAATTTCGGCATTAAAATACCAATAGATGCGCAAAATTACTTAACGAATCAAGATTAGTGACTCTACCAATTCAATATACAAAAGCGAATGATAAGAGTAGTGGTATGGTCGCGACTCCATCCCGCACTCAAATCATTACTCCGCACATGAATAAGTGGAACACATATCCTAACCCCTTCTTCTCACGTTGAACCTAAAGATTAGTAACTACGGAAACGAACACCCCAAACAAGATAACGTCGGATAACAAAGAGTAAGACAGATCGCGTCGGTTTGCAAAAGCCTGTCGGTATGGAATGTACCAACAGTTGATAACCAAAGGTTGATTAGATAACAACTTGGATGCAACAGATAGACAAGGAATTACACACACACACACACACACACACACATACACAACCTATGGTACTACGGAAACCCAGAACACGTGAATCCTAGTTTGAACTTTTAAGAAGAGGATTGAAAACGTTACACTTCCTTACCAGAAAAGGGTGGGTGGGTGGGTAAGAAGAAAAGTGGAAGCAGTCCTACTCTCGCGTTTTGTTTTTCCCTAGTATACATAACTACCAAAAATATTTGCTAGACTAACAACGACCATTTGGCTGAGACCCTGAAGGGCGGGATGGCTCTGATACCAATTGTAACTACCTCGGTGAATTACGCTCCTAGTTACAAGACTGGATGAGCGGAAATGGTTGAAATAGTACGGTGGGGCCCAAATGCCACTCACAGGTAGACCTTTCGGCCGTCCCAACCATTTCCAATCATCGGGACAAATACGGGCGGCGTAATCGGCAGGCGAAGGGATCAACTACATACACAAATGAGTATGTATGCAAGCCACCATACAATAGTACATCAGAGCCATTCCATCTAAAAAGAAAGGAAATATAGCAACGCCATACGGCAAGATTCAAATGACCTAGATAGATATAATAGTTTAGGATATCTCCTCATACATCACACATCAGAGTATCAGGCGGAAGCGGCAACAAGATCCGAGTACGGATAAGAAGCAAATCGGCATAAGATGCCCCATAAATAAGCACATCCCACCCACAGATCTCACGGATCCCCGTTCCCGGAATCTCTACACCGAACGATCGTTGCCCACATCATCAGCCTCCTCCACCCAGTATCCATCTTGTGAGTGTACCTGTTCATCTGAATCAATAATTTATCGTGTGAGACCCTAGGGGTACTCAGCAAGTCTTTATGCCTCTAAAGGGGACACAACCTGGGGTGACGCAATTGCGGCAAAAGATAAACCCTAACAGTTCTATAGATACTCGCTAATCATCCGCCTAACCAATGATAGACGGATGTCCGTGAATTAATGACAACAGTTATAACAGTAATATCCACAGATCCATCCTCCTCCTCGCTTACCAACGAGGAAGCGGACGAACAACCCCCATCCGTTGGCAATTTTATTAACCATTCCATGAGTGTTGCACTATTTACTAGTCAGTTACTTAGTCAAATTAAAAGCGGTACTTTAGTTATGCTTGTCTATGATCAAGAAACTGTGCTCCAAGTCATCCATAACTGCGGACACGGCTTTCAGAAAGTTTTACCCTGCAGGGGTGCACAAATAGCAACACACACTCGATCAACCTCGGAAAAACCAAATCAAAACCCAACGAGGCCTTCACGACAAAGCAATCACAAGATTCAGAAATATTTCAGGGGGCCACCCCATTGAGTACACCCGCAACGAAGCTAGCTGACTCCGAGACGGACTCAAGGTTTGCGTCAATGGCTGTAAACGACTGGGAACCCGAAAATGTGACTGGGCTTGTCGATACCGCGAAAACACTCCGCTTACCTAAACAGTACAGGTGCTCCTCGCACAATCGTAAATAAAGCAGTAAAGCATGGCATAAGTACAGGATAGGAAATAAAACCTCAAACTAGTTTGTGGCCCCAAGAAATAAGACGGAATCAAGCTCTGGCTCAGGGGGGTCCCATAAGCCTCCCGGATGTGGATAGCGCGAATAATCAAGGAACAGGAATCAAGTACTCGGGGTCCTACGGGACACAAGGGAGCAGGAAAAACCAAATAGCAGATATTGCTCACCGGTGCCACTTTCATTAGTTATCCCATTACTACTTAGGTTAAGTTGTTTAGGTACCTCGTTATCCATCAGACTCTCACAAACCCTACACATGTTGTTCTACGACTCGCATGGCTCAAACAACTCCTGTAGTAATGGCTCATGGGATGGAGGAACAAGCTTGGTGGGGTTTAAAAGTAAAGGCTATGCAATACTTGGGATTCAGTTTAATGCAATCGCGACTCAATGATGCAAGAATAAGATAGAGGCAATAGGTGTTGTATGTATGCAAGCATGTGGTAGTGCTTGCCTGGCAACTCAGTTGAAGCGAGAGACGGATCTGGGTAGTGCTCCTGGTTCTCTTGATATATCCCCTGCTTAGCGTCTATTCGAAGAAGAACCAAACAAACAAGGGCCAACATAAATAAAGTGCACAAGCATAGGAATAAAATGCGTCAAGCAAAAAATCATGCCATGATGAATGATGCACAATTTGCATGGCATTAAAGTAGCATGGCATGGGTGAGGTGTGGAATACAAGAATAAGTCATTTTTATTGAGTTTTGGTCACATTTTATTGTCATATTAGTTGCTGTATACTATATATTTATATGATGCATGCTGCAATTTAAGTCATGGATAGCATAAACAGAAAGGTCTTGTCGAGCTGATCATTTTAGACATATCATTTGTTAAATTCGGAGTTATAAAACAAAAGTTATTAAATAAATAAGGAAAAGGGCATTTTATGTAATTATATTCAACTTGGAATTTAAAGTGTCCAAATAATATTTTGAATGGCATATTTGAAATCCTCACATTTTTCTGATTCAAAAACATATATTATTTGTATTATTTGGAATTATTAATTTAAATTTATTAAAAGTCAAAATTATTAATTAGGGTCAAAGTCAAAGGTTTGACTAGATAGAGTCAAATCTGGTCAAATTCGAAAACATGGTTGAATTCATATTTGGAAAACATTTACTTTTCATTTTGAAAGTTTTTACAAATTCGAATTATTTCAAATTATATGAATTTAGTCAGATTTTAACATTTCCTGAATTTTATTTGATTTCAGAAAACTCGGGCGACTTTTCTCACACAGGGACATTCTACCCTCTGTCATGACATGTGGGCCAGAGTCAGGAGCGGGGCCACCTGCGTGCGCGCCCAGCCCGAACGCGACACGTGGGCAAGCCAAGGACTGCGGGTTGAGGAAGGAAAAGTGTGGATAGCTTTTTGCAAAAAGGGTGAGACGGGAGGGACCGTGGGTTAGGTAGAAAGAAAGGTCAGGGGTTTATCTGCAAAACGCCACGGAGCTGTCGCTGACGAAACTGACGAACTGGACGCGAATTGGACTAACTGATTCGATTTTTTGGTTGAATTTGACGAGGAAACGAAACAGAGTTTGGGGTCGCCTCAAAAACGAAACTTGTAGCTAACGTCAAACTCTATAGCTTTGGTGTAGCGCGATCCTACAGACGAGTAGTGACGGAGCCGGAAACAAACGACGAACACGTCGGATTCAGGCAAGGCTTACTGACGGAAAGTCGACGTTTTCGACAGAAGAACTGGCTGTTTTCGTGGAAGAAATTCCAGAGTTGTGGTGCTCCGATCTGAGCGAGGTTTGGACCTTGAGCTGGAGGGGAAATAGGGCTACATAATTAGTCCAGAAGTCTGGGCAAGATCTGGGATGCACCTCTCGGAATTTTGACGACAACAGAGAGACAGCGAGTGGTTCGCAGTGTCTGCAGCGGTGTCCTGCCGCTGCCAGGCGCGACGCGTGCAGGGCGCGACAGAGCGCGGCGAGGCTGTCGGGCGTGACACAAGCGAAGGGGGAAGGTACAAGGAGGAGTAGGGCGGAAAGGGGGTGCTCACCTAGACCGATTCCTAGAGGAATCGAGGAGGGGAGTGGTCGGAGGTGATGACGGCGACGGCGGTGAAGAACGGCTCGGCAGCGGCAGCAGTGGTTCAGCGTCTGGAAGCAGAGGAGGAGAGCGGCTTGGCTGCTTCTTACGGTCCCAGGTGGCGTCGAGGTGAAGGCGTGGGCGCCTGGGCGGTGTCGGCAACCAAAGGGGACGGGGGAGAGGGTTAGCGCGGCGGCGCCATGGCAAAACCAGAAGCTTGGGGGGAACAGAGGCAGAGGGGAAAACGGCGGTGCGAGGAAGAGGAGAGGGATCTAGGGTTCCAGGGACGCGGCTGGGGTGGATAAGAAGAGGGGCAGGGGGTGACGCGGCTGACGGAAGACGACGGCCACCTGCCTCCTTCCGTCGGGGCGCGCAGAGAGGAAGGAGCGGAGAGAAGGACGACGCACAGTAACGGCGTCGGGTGAAGGGGTATTGGGCCAGGGAGGAAGGTGGGCCGGAGGAGGGAGCTAGCTACGGGCTGATGCGGCTGGTAAGGCCCAGGTAGGCTGCTGCTCCTCTCACACTCTTTTTCCTTCTTCTTTTTATTTATTGGTTTTGTTTGTTTTTATTCTTTTACAAATTCAAACCAGCTTCTAATTTCAAATTCTTTTGAACTTTTTCACAGGAAATTTTGAACAGAGGGTTTGGCCATGAGGAGAGGCAAAAGAGAATAAGATACATAAGGAGAGAGAATGCCCACATACAAATTCATTTTGGGCATTTTGCTAGAATTGGGATTTAGGGTTTATGAAATGGAACAAAATCATTTGAAAATTAAAATAATGGACCCTAACAATGGCCCTTGATTGTATATAACAAAATAGGGATACAAAGGGGAGGGAGATGAGATGAGAGTTGATCCACTCAAGAATTCAGATAAAATCCAAAAGACTTAATTGTGGTGTTACTTGCATGGCCCATGCAAATCAATAAATGCCTTGGTTTTATCTTGTGAAAACAAAATGATATCTCATGGCATTTATTTATTTGCATCCTCCAAAGTTGGAGTAAGGGTCAAGCAAAAGAACTTGTAGGATTGGACCCACCCTATCTCTCATGAGCTTGATTGAACACCCAAAGAAAAATAATTACAAGCTCATGGACAATGGGATGGTGGAATTGTAAAGTGGTGAAAGAAAGGGTGGTGGAGTCAATAAAAGATATGCCCCCAACTCAACTTGGGCATTTAACAATATATCAAGAACCAAATACAATATCAAGAGGCAAATATAAATAATAATGCATATGAGATAAGAACCAAGACACAAGGGTTTTTGTATGATGCTCAAATGCAGGGTGGCATGATGACATGAGCATGATATGATGAAGATGCAACAATTATATGAGGGAAGTAGTCATTATATTACTAAACCAAGTAGCATTACAGTTGTTAGACAAATGGGATGCTACATCCTATAACTTAGCTCTTGCTATTTCAGGAGCCTAAGTTAGTCAATATCAAAACTCATCTAGTGGCTCTCCTCTGCTTTGTACTAGTTGCAGCAGCAACTGCTACAGAGTTTTCATCCAGTGTCTGAATGTATTCCCAATGTCGGACTGAACTTAACAATTCAGTGAACTGAATAAGTTAAACAAAATAACAACTTTGGAAAATCGAAATAGCAGCATCGACTGCTTGCAAAATCTGCAACGAGTTTACATAAGTTCAAGAAAATAGCTTCAGGTTACCTGATTAGAATGTATCTTTTCCTGTGGAGGGTTCTGCACTAGGCATATTCAGGGGATCTTCCATATTCAGTAGTTCAGTGAACTTTGCAATGTGCTCGTATCCATTGGAGATTGACAGCAATTTTGATGTAATCTCCTGCTCGCTCGGCACATGTCGCATGTTGTTTATAAAAGAAAACGCTAAGTGAGTATAAGTAGGTGTGTCAAAATTGTAAATGTCGCGGGGATAGCTCAGTTGGGAGAGGACATGAAGCTATGGTGTGGTCAGAGAGGTTATAAAAATTTAATATGGGCACAATAGAGACTATTGAGACATGCATGAAGATATACACTGATACACAATAAGTATTGACACATGCATCAGGATATATACTAGTACTTCAACTGCAATGAGATATGTTAGTCGAATCACCACTTCAACAATGACAAATATGTATTGGAGTAAACCATTTGGCAAACAAATTCTACTATTATTCCCCAAGTAGACACAGTAGTAGCATCACTAAGTTCTACTGTTTCTATTTCAGCAGCAGCACCACCGAGTATGGGACTGGAGTACCTTACCACTTAGCATGTCGATGTAGAAGTCGCCAATCTTGCCGCTGGAGAGGTGAACGAGGTGAAGGCGGAGGTGATCTTGAGAAAACTGGTGTTCACTTCGTCCTCCATGATCTGCTCTTGTCCGCTGAACAGCAGGCTACCGGAGACCTCGGCCGCTGCCACATCCTCCCAGTCCATCGTCCGGTACTCGCCCCTCCTTGCTCCTCCATTAGGATTCCAACCTGAAAAAACACAAGAGATGACAGGACACATACAAGTCAAGTACTCAGTGGAGTAGACAAGTTTCAGAGTAGTGCGAGTAGACTGATTGGGTATCAAAAGCATTGAGAAAGTTCATTTTTCAACACTAATATTCATTTTCTCATATCATTTGATTGCACACAAAGATTAACTGCAGTAAAAATCCGGCAATTACATTTCCTTCTACTAGTAGTCTATCACTTCCTAGCAGTTTGGACAAAAACACATCCTGTGCAAAAACGATACATAGCAACCACAAGGGACAGAAAATGTTGAGATCTATAATGGCAGGACGCATACGAAGGTAGTGTAGGAGCGATGATACAACGAGGGAGTTACATACGACCTTACGCGTTGGATGGACGCAGATGAAGGTAGTCCAGGAGCTCCTCCTCGTACACCTTGACCTCTAACTCCTCCTCTGCTGTCGATGTCATCGCATCTCACAGTCACATCTAGGGGAGCCTGCAGAGAGAGACAGAGGGGGATTGTTAGAGAGAACGCTAGCAAGAGAGGGAGTGGGATGGAAAGAGAGAGAAGGGGTCAGACGAATAGTGATTGAGGGACGCGGGGCAGTATACCTTGATGTAGACGCTCTCGCGGACCACCTCCCAATCACCGAGCACCTTCTCACCGGTGTGTACCGCAGTCGGATCAACATGAAGCTCGCCGCCGTTGACCCGGCCAGGGTCCTTGACGCCACACCTCTCCCTGCCCCCATTGTCATGCCGTTTGAAACCCTAGAAGATGGGGTTTCCGTGTTTCTTTGCAACCGGTGATGGATCTTGTGTTGGTGGAGAAGGGAGGGAAGGGACTAGTCCCAGCTCTGGCTAGGGGGGTCGAGGGTGGCGCCGGCAGAGGATTCGTTCTATCGGGGGCACGAGGCGATCTGAGGGGAAACAGAGGGTGTGGCGAGGCGATCTGAGGGGAAACAGAGGGTGTGGCGAGGCGATCTGAGGGGAAACAGAGGGGTTGGAGGTGGGGCGAGAGATCCGGGTGGGGTACGGCGCAGCGTCGACAACGCAGGGAGAGGTGGATATGGATTTGGGTGCGACGCGGCGTCGACAGCGGCGGTGGTAGGAAGGACGAGCACAAGATAGGGGAATCGAGAGGGCACAAGGTAGGGCAAGGAAGGGGGCGGCGGGAGGGCACTCGACGCGATCTAGGTTTTTGTTTGACAGATGGAGTGGTGTGCTTCTTCGGGTGACCTACCAGGCATTGGATCGACGCTGAACGGTCCAGATCAGGCAGATGAGGCTGATCCGTGGGAGACATCTTTCCTCTGTTTTGATTGGTTGGTTCATAAAACACCTCATTTTTTGTACTTGGAAAATAGAAAATGTCTTTTTTTTCAACAAAAATGAAAATTTCCTGGGATAAAATTGTTCGGCATTCTAAAATGCAGATGTGAGCACAATTTTTTCATGTAATCTTGAAAAAGGTATTCTCAAAAAACCCATTTTCTATTTTCCGAACGCAAAAAACGGGGTGTTTTGTGAAGCAACCACCAAATGACAGTTTTAGAATGGTATCGCCACATTTTGTAGAAATATTATACCACCTTACATGGACAATGTCCCAACCGGGGTATCTCAAACCTTTCCGTTCACCCCTGGCGAAAAAGACAAATTCCTGCCGAATCGGGAGGAAGTGGGTCCGGTTTGAACTACAGGTACATGATCCGATGCTCATGATTTTCGGAAAAAATCATTTTTAGACTCACAATATCATGTTTCTTCAGAGATCCAATGCAAGTTTAGTGAGGCTGAACCCCTAGCTAAGAACCTTCGTGCTCGCCGTTTTGACCATAGTTTGAAACGGGCATAAAAAAATAAAAAACGGTCCGATCAACACAAATCCTGTGCGTGGTGTCTTATTATGTGACATATTTGCAAGGAAAAATACCAAACTTGGTAAATTGAGTATGTCTCAAAAAACCCTTCACAAAATGACCTATCATGTTCGAGGTTTCATGGCTTTCAGGTCAAATGACCAATGTTATGGCTAGAATCAGGGCATAGTTTGTGATAATGTGCCCGTATTATGCACACATATGTATCATGGTATGGAGAACAATGTTGCAGGAGAAAGTTTTCCTTTTCGACGCACGGAAAATCCATTTTCTATTTTCCGAACGCAAAAAACGGGGCGTTTTGTGAAGCAACCACCAAATGACAGTTTTAGAATGGTATCGCCACATTTTGTAGAAATATTAGACCACCTTACATGTACAATATCCCAACCGGGGTATCTCAAACCTTTCCGTTCACCCCTGGCGAAAAAGACAAATTCCTGCCGAATCGGTAGGAAGTGGGTCCGGTTTGAACTACATGTACATGATCCGATGCTCATGATTTTCGGCAAAAATCATTTTTAGACTCACAATATCATGTTTCTTCAGAGATCCAACGCAAGTTTAGCGAGGCTGAACCCCTAGCTAAGAACCTTCGTGCTCGTCGTTTTGACCATAGTTTGAAACGGGCATAAAAAAATAAAAAACGGTCCGATCAACGCAAATCCTTCGCGTGGTGTCTTATTATGTGACATATTTGCAAGGAAAAATACCAAACTTGGTAAATTGAGTATGTCTCGAAATACCCTTCACAAAATGACCTATCATGTTCGAGGTTTCATGGCTTTCAGGTCAAATGACCAATGTTATGGCTAGAATCATGGCATAGTTTGTGATAATGTGCCCGTATTATGCACACATATGTATCATGGTATGGAGAACAATGTTGCAGGAGAAAGTTTTCCTTTTCGACGCACGGAAAATCCATTTTCTATTTTCTGAACGCAAAAAACGGGACGTTTTGTGAAGCAACCACCAAATGACAGTTTTAGAATGGTATCGCCACATTTTGTAGAAATATTAGACCACCTTACATGGACAATGTCCCAACCGGGGTATCTCAAACCTTTCCGTTCACCCCTGGCGAAAAAGACAAATTCCTGCCAAATCGGTAGGAAGTGGGTCCGGTTTGAACTATAGGTACATGATCCGATGCTCATGATTTTTGGGAAAAATCATTTTTAGACTCACATATCATGTTTCTTCAGAGATCCAACGCAAGTTCAGCGAGGCTCAGCCCCGAGCTAAGAACCTTCGTGTCCGCGGTTTTGACCATAGTTTGAAACGGGCATAAAAAAATAAAAAACGGTCCGATCAACGCAAATCCTTCGCGTGGTGTCTTATTATGTGACATAATTGCAAGTAAAAATACCAAACTTGGTAAATTGAGTATGTCTCAAAAAACCATTCACAAAATGACCTATCATGTTCGAGGTTTCATGGCTTTCGGGTCAAATGACCAATGTTATGGCTAGAATCAGGGCATAGTTTGTGATAATGTGCCCATATTGTGCACACATATGTATCATGGCATGGAGAACAATGTTGCAGGAGAAAGTTTTCCTTTTCGACGCACGGAAAATCCATTTTCCATTTTCCGAGCGCCCAAAAATGGGGTGTTTTGTGAAGCAACCACCAAACGACAGTTTTAGAATGGTACCACCATATTTTGTAAAAATATTAGACCACCTTACATGGATAATGTCCCAACCGGGGTATCTCAAACCTTTCCGTTCACCCCGGCGAAAAAGACAAATTCCTACCGAATCGGCAGGAAGTGGGTCCGGTTTGAACTACAGGTACATGATCCGATGCTCATGATTTTTGGCAAAAATTATTTTTAGACTCACAGTATGCTATTTCTTTAGAGATTCAATGCATTTTGAGACAAATTTTTTCTTTTCGTCGCACAAGAAAAGCATTTTCCATTTCCCGAGTACATAAAACGGGGCATATTGTGAAGCAACCACCAAATGAAATCCACTATTTTAAAATAAATAAATATTCATAATTAACACCCTAAGAGGATCTACTGATTTTTATAAAAATTTAGAGCCAAAAATCAATTATTTTGGATTTTTATTGAAAAAGATACAAAAGAATTAACAAAATAGGAAAAAGAAAAAACTTTCTGAATAGACCAACACATCGGCCTAGGACTAAAACCGGACCACCAACTAAAAGAAAATGCGAGCCCAACAAACCACAAGCCCATCGGTCATATAAGGAAAAGATAAAAAAATAGGTGGAGAAAAACAGGAGGCCTCGTGTCTCCTTGGCCCAGGCCCAACAAAGAAAACGTTGTTTAAAAAGGGCGAGCTCCATTCTCGAACCTAGCTGGGCGTTGCGGGTTCGAACCCCGTTCCACCCCTTTTTGCTCTATTAATTGACAATGCTCAACTGAACATGGCCATATTCATAAATTTTAGCGTGGGATGAAAGCACAAATGCCATCGTGGCTCAGTGGTTCTAGTCCTCCTTAGTGGGATAGAGAAATTGGTTGCGGGTTCGAACCCCGCACCTCCTTTTTTTCCTGCTTAATTGGCAACGCTCTAAAGCAGACATGTGGATTGTCACATAGCCAAAAATTGACACATAAAAATGACACGTAGGCGTAAATGATGAGGTGGCAGACAACTCATGTCAATTTATGCTAATTTGGACAATATGACGATTTAAAATCGTCATAGTGAGCTACAAGTAACACCATAGGCTGCTTCCATCAAATTATGACGATTTCATCTAAAGTAACTATGACGATTTTTGGCAAAATCGTCGTAATTTTCCAGGGTATAGGCCCTCTTGAACTGCTTACGACCATCTCATGCAAAATCGTCATAACTCTATGACGATTTTGTTCACGGTCACTATTAGAAGGTCATAGAATAACACATTCCTTGTAGTGATTCCTCATCCAAACAGCTTCCTTTGCTGCCTCTGAGGCGGCAATATACTCAACCTCTGTTGTAGATGCTGACACAGTCTCTTGCTTGGAACTCTTCCAGCTCACAACCCCTCCATTTATAATAAACATAGAATGAGAATCATCTGAGTCCGTGAGATAACTCGCATCCGTGTAACCCCTTACACTGAGTTCATCATCACCTCCATAAACTAGAAACATATCCTTAGTCCTTCTCAAGTACTTTAGGATGGTTTTCACCGCTGCCTAGTGGATTTCTCCTGGGTCAGCCTTGTATCTTCTCACAACACTTAGAGCATAGGAAACATATGGCCTAGTACAAATCATGGCATACATGATGGACCCTATTGCCGAAGCATACGAAATCTTATTCATCTGACTTCGCTCATCAGTTGTCGAAGGACACCGAGTCTTGCTTAGTTTTACACCATGGACATCGGTAAGAACCCCTTCTTAGACGATTCCATGTTGAACTTCTTCAACACTTTGTCCAAATATGTACTCTGACTCAATCCAATGAGCCGCCTAGATCTATCTCTATAGATCTTGATTCCTAGAATATAAGTTGGCTCACCCAAGTCCTTCATTGAGAAACACCTTTCCAATGACTCCTTGGTTTCTTGCAACATCTGTACATCATTTACAATCAATAATATGTAATCCACATATAATCTTAGAAAGTTTACTTTGCTCCCACTAAATTTCTTGTATAAACAAGAATCATCATCACTCTTGATGAAGCCAAACGATTTGACTACCTCATCAAAGCGAATGTTCCAACTCCAAGATTCTTGCTTCAACCCATAAATGGATTTCTGAAGTTTGCATACCTTGTCAGCATTAGCCAGATCGACAAAACCCTCGGGTTGTATCATATACACGTCCTCGGTTAATTTTCCATGAAGGAAAGCTGTTTTGACATCCATCTGCCATATCTCATAATCGAAATAGGCTGCTATAGCTAACATGATCTGAACTGATTTAAGCATCGCTATGGGTGAGAAAGTCTCATCATAGTCAACTCCTTGAACCTGCCGGAACCCCTTCACGACAAGATGTGCTTTATAGACAGAAACATTTCCATCCACATCATTTTTCCTTTTAAAGACATATTTGCACTCGACGGGTCTTGCACCGTCTGGCAGATCAACCAAGTTCCAAACTTGATTTTCATCCATGGACTTTAACTCGGATCTCATGGCTCCAAGCCATGACTCGGAATCAGAACCCACCATCGCTTCCGAATAAGTTACCGGTTCATCACTGTCTAATAGCAATACATCACGAACACTTTGCAATCTGGTAGATCTTCACGGCTCAGGTGTAGCTGCCGGCCTAGCTACCACTATCGGCTCAACTTCTAAGGCTTTTTCCGAGATACTACTGGTCGGTTCCTCTCGAACTTCTTCGATCTGCACCGTGCTCCCACTGACTCCCCAACTGAGAAACTCTTTCTCAAGGAAGACACCGTTCCAAGCGACAAACACTTTGCCCTCTTCTCAGTTGTAGAAGTAGTAACCCAAAGTTTCCCTTGGATACTCCACGAAGATACACTTATCCGATTTGGCTGTAAGCTTGTCCGACTGAAGTCGCTTGAAAAATGCTTCATAGCCCCAAATCTTAAGAAAAGACAATCTTGGCTTTTGGCCCGTCCACATCTCATGTGGTGTCTTCTCTACCGATTTAGATGGTACTCTGTTTAGTGTGAAATCTGCAGTTTCTAGACAATAACCCCAAAATGATAAAGGTAGATCTGTCCGACTCATCATCAATCATACCATGTCCAACAAGGTCCGATTCCGCCTTTCTGAGACACCGTTCCTCTGTGGTGTTCCCGGCAGAGTAAGTTGTGGAACTATTCCGCAACCTTTCAGATGGTCATCAAACTCATGGTTCATGTACTCGCCTCCTCGGTCCGACCGAAGAAACTTTATTCTCTTGCCGAGTTGATTCTGTTCTTCATTCTGGAATTCTTTGAACTTTTCAAAGGATTCTGACTTATGTTTCATCAAGTAGATATATCCATACCTACTCAAATCATCAGTGAAGGTAATGAAGTACTCATAAACACCCCTGGTTGTCATGCTCATTGGATCACATACATCACTATGTACTAGTCCCAACAAGTCAGACGCCCTCCCTCGCAACTCTTTGCAAAAGGTGTCTTGGTCATTTTGCCGAGTAGGCAGGATTCGCATGTATCGAACGACTCCAAGTCGAACGAAGTTAGGAGCCTATCATCATGAAGCTTATTCATGCGTTTCCAACTTATATGACCAAGCCAACAATACCAAAAGTAAGTCATATTCAGATCATTTGGTTTCAACCTTTTAACATTTATGTTATAGACCGATCCACCATCAAGATTCAAAACATATAACCCGTCCTGGATGGGCGCAAAGCCGTCAAACATATCATTCAAATATATAGAACAACCATTGTTCTTAATATTAGACTCAGAGCCTTGTCTCATCAAACAAGAGGCAGAAATGATGTTTCTACTAAGCACTAGAACATAATAACAATTATTTAGTTCCATTAAGAATCCTGAAGGTAAATGAAGTTGCATCATGCCGACTTCCAACGCAGCAACTCTTGCTTTGTTGCCAACCCGAATGTCAACCTCGTCTCTTGCTACGCTTCTAGTTATTACCAGTCCCTGCAACGAGTTGCGGATATGAATGACCGATCCGGTATCATATACCCAAGAACTACCAGGTGCACCAGCAAGATAAATGTCTATAACATTGCACACAAGTGTACTTGAGCCGGAATTCACACCTCCGCTCTTGGCTTTGTGGGCCAAATACTTGTCGCAATTCCTCTTCCAATGGACATCCTCCTTGCAATAGAAACAAGTGGATCCGGCTGAAGTAGATGACTTAGTTCCTGAGGAAGCGCTTGGGATTGCATCCTGAGCGTTACCTCCTGACTTAGTCTTCTTCTTCTTAGTCCAAGAACTCTTCTTGAATCTAGCCTTATTCTGCACCATTAACACTTGATTGGTACCTTTCATAAGATCAGCCTCTGCCTGCTTGAGCATCCCATGTAATTCAGTGAGATTCTTATCCATACCATCCATGTGGTAGTTCGATATGAACTGACCATACGCACTAGGAAGAGAGTTCAGAATTATATCTGTAGCGAACTCTTTGCTAATGGGGTAGCCAAGCCTTTCCAGAGACTGCACGTAACCAACCATCTTGATCACATGCGGACTCAGTGGATCGCCATCCTTAAGCTTGCAACTCAGCAGAGCCTGAGAGACTTGATACCTCTCAGTCTTAGCCTGAGCCTAGAACATGCTTTTGAGACTTTCGATCATATCGTAGGCCTCAACATTCTCGAACTGCTTCTGCAAGTCCGGTTCCATGTGAGCAAGCATAAGACAGCTAATATCCGTGGACTCATCCTTAGTCCAACGGTAGGAATTGGTGACAGCAACACTTACATTCTCATTCGGCTCATCTGGAAGCAGGTTAAATAGAACATGGCCCTTCTTTTCTTGCTTGAGAACAATTCTCAAATTATGATACCAGTTGGTAAAATTAGTGTCATTCCGTTTATCTTTCTAAAGAATGGTTCTCAAAGCGTTGTGGCGAGATCTTCAACTGAATCGGAATACATAGCTGCTTCAGAGGCTTCAGAAGAGGTGATATGGATGAAGGAGTTCATTACAGAGCTCGGCGTGGTTCCAAGTGCGCTGGACCCAATGTCTATCAACTGTGATAACATGGGCGCCATAGCCAATGCGGAAGAACCAAGGTCACACAAGAAGCTGAAGCATATCAAGCTACGTTTTCACGCTATTCGAGAGCATGTCCAAGATGGTGACATAAAGATTTGCAAAGTACACACAGATCTGAATGTGGCAGATCCATTGACTAAACCTCTCCCGAGGGAAAAACATGACCAGCACCAAACCGCCATGGGTGTTCGGTATATTACCATGTAATCTAGATTAGTTGACTCTAGTGCAAGTGGGAGACTGTTGGAGATATTCCCTAGAGGCAATAATAAAAGTAGTTATTATTATATCATTGTGTTTATGATGAATGTCTGCATTCATGCTATAATAGTATTAACTGGAAGCATTAATACTTGTGTGATTTGTAAACTAAATTAGAGTCCCTAGTAAAGGCTCTTTATAATACTAGCTTGTTGGTTGATCGATGATCATGGTTTCCTGATCATGAACATTGAGATGTTATTAACAACAAGATCATATCATTAGGAGAATGGTATGATGGACATACTCCTATAAATAAGCGTAGCATAAAGATCAAGTCATTTCAATAGTTCGTTTGCTATATTTCTCATACATAGTAACCTAATTCCTTCGACCATGAGATCATGCTAATCACCATCACCGGAAGGATGCTTTGATGACATCAAACACCACACCATAACTGCTTGGTTATAAAGGTGGCATTGAGTGTTCGGAAAGTATGTGTTGAGGCACATGGATCAAGAGTGGGATTTGTCCATCCATATGACGGATAGATATAGTCTGGGCCCTCTTGGTGGAATGTCATCCAATTAGCTTGCAAGAATGTTACTGGCTCACAAGGGATCACATATCACGGGAACGATAAAAGAGTACTTATCAGTAATGAGGTTGAACTAGGTATGCAGAGATACCGACGATCAGACCTCGGATAAGTTAACTATCACGAGACAAAGGGAAATTGGTATCGTATGTAAGTGGTTCATTCGATCGCAAAGTAATAGTATAAATATGTGGGAGCCATATGAATTTCCAGATTCCTCTATTGGTTATTGATCGGAGAAGAGTCTCGGTCATGTCTGCATAATTCACGAACCGTAGAGAGACACACTTAAGGATTCGATGCTGTTTAGTAGATATGGAATGTAAGTAGGGAGACCGAATGTTGTTCGGAGTCTCGGATGGGATCCGAGATATCACGAGGAGATCCGGAATGGTCTGGAGAATAAGATTCATATAAGGAAAGTCCAATTACGGAGTTCGGGAATGATTCCGGTGTTTTCACCGGAATGATCTAGAAGGGTATAGAAGGTTCACCGGACCGGAAGGGGAAGGGTACATGAATGTGTCATGAATAAGCGAAATGATTGAATCATGTCCTAGGTCACTTGGTTGGGAATTTGTAAGAAAGAAATTAAGCTCCAAATTGAAAGTCAAAAGGCAAGTTTGAAAAGTCAAACTGGGACAATGTATCCTGGTGGAGGAAGGAAAGAATCCTTCTTTCCCTCCACCACAAGCCAACTAGGAGAGGGAGTTGGGGAAGGATTCAAACTCGCCTCTCCCAAGCTGACCTCCCTCTCATAAATAGAGGGGAGGGGGTGCCCCAAGAGCTACAACACCAGCCCCTCCCCACTTAGCCGCCGCGCCGCCGCCGGTTCGTCGATGCCACCCGAGCTGCCGTGACTACACCTCCTCCTCTCTGGCCCTCTAAACTCTAGATCGTCGGAAACCCTAATTCTCCACCATATCCTGCTCCGGCTTAGGCGAAGACCTGCAGGATCTTCCCTCTACTTTCAACACCACGCCGTCGTGCTGCCGGAATCGCGAGGGGAGAACTACAACCTCCGCTACCTGCTGGAACAAGGGATAGGAAGGTCTTCATCGAGTACCGAACATGTGACCGACTACGGAAGCACTACCAGAACACAGCACCGGAAGGATCGTCTACGCGATCTTGAGATTGGCAAGTGTACGACCACATCACCCACGAGAATCTGCTCTGGTTAACCGCTTTGGAATCTTCGAGGGTGAGTACTCTAATCGACTCATTGCTACAATCTAGTAGATAGATCTTGGCTTGTTTGTGTTCATGCGGTAGAATTTTTTTGTTTTCCATGCTATGAACCCCTACAGTGGTATCAGTGTCGTGTCTATATGTAGATATGTTGTACGAGTAGAACAAAATGGTCATTGTGGGCGCTGATGCTTTTTTTGTCGATTGCTTCTTGTGTACTTTGAAGGGATACGGGTATGCTACACTAGCGCACATCAAAATTTACTACCGCGTAAACTAGGATTACTGTTGTCATAGATCACTGGATTACCACTAGACGCGCAGTTGCGGAACTTGATGAAGCGCGTCAAGGCAGTGTAGACGATCTACGTCTCCTCCTCGTTCTCGTCCTACGAGCAGCTCCCCTTGCGCAACTCGTCCAAGCGCTATAGATGCAGCGCCTCCGAGGTATCCACACGTACAGGGTGGAAGCGTCAGACGCCGGAGTACTAGGTTCGCGCTGCAACACAGGCGTGAGGAGTGGCGGCTGGGTGGAATGGTCTAACCCTGGTCAGCACGCCCCACCCTCTCTTATATAGGCGTCCCTAGTGGGCTTCTACATTAGCAGCCCATTAGTAGCCTAAGTCTGGTCTAATTCGGATCCAATCGTCATTAGGCTTCCAGCCCCTTAAGTGTGTGACCCTATAGGTTCATATACGTATAGACATGACACAAATACACTTATTCTGTCAATAGTTGGTAGCGGCCTCTAGCAAGACGTGCCAACTCCTAAACGCATACAAAGATCATATCGGACGAACCATCACAAGGTTTAGTACATGTCTTTCCCTTTGCCTCATGATATTTGGTCTAGCTCCAAGCTAGCCTCCCTTTCTCGATACTGTGATTCGGAATCCCTTTACTAGGTTAACTCTTAACCATATGTAGCACGACCATGCATTTCTGGATCCGATCACTCGAGGGGCCCAGAGATATCTCTCTCAAGTAGAGAGGGGCAGATCCCATCTTGATTGACCATGCCTTGCAGCATTCTTCAGGACAAACCCGAAAGCTACCTTTATAACTACCCAGTTACGGAGCAGCGTTTGATAGCCCCAAAGTAGGTCGATCCACATCTCAAGTACATGCAACAATCTCAGGTCTAAGGACAAAACGTACACGATGTGTAGAGAGAGAGAGCTGCAACTAATTGCCAGTCTCAAGTTGGGTCAGTCCAACCTCATGTTCATAACATGTGTCCACATCATTGGTTTGACATCTCCATGTCTATGACTTGCGAAACATAGTCATCAACCAATCGATGTGCTAGTCTAATATTCACGTGTGTCCTCACATGAACTCCGACTAGGGACAACTCTTAAATAACCATACAAGTATAGAGTTTTACAAACAATTCACATAATTGCCGATAAATACAAGTTGCCTGATATGGATATTCAAGGAACATTACAATAACTCATGGATACATAAGAAATATAATCATCTCTATGATTGCCTCTAGGGCATATTTACTTCATACTTTGCATCTTGCGGGATGGTGGGATGAAGCGGCTCGGGCTAACCTTACATGAAATCGTTCATGAGACTTTCTCCACGCTTGACATGCAACTTGTATTGCATAAGTGGCTTTACGGGTGTCTGTTTCTCCCAACATAGTGAAGATTCAATTACAACGGGTGATTGACAATACTAGTATCAACGTTGTGGTTCTTGTTCATAAGTTAGAACGACACTTATTGAAAGCCCCAAACCACGTAAAACATGCAAAGAAAATTAGAGGTGTCTAACTTTGTTTTGCAGGGGTGTGCTGTGATGTGATATGGCCATGATTGTGATTATATATGATGTATGCAATGTTCCTTATTGTAAGTTGGCAACTGGCAGGAGCCTTATGGTTGTATTTTAATTTTGTTAAGACATGGGTGTCTATTATTCAAAGTAGTTGTAATAGTTGATGCTGGTGGAATACAACCATGGAGCGGTGCCATTGACCTTGACGCCACGCCGGTGATGATGGAGATCATGTTCGTGCTTGAAGATGGAGATCGGAAGCACAAGAAGAAAGGCCATATCATATCACATATTTTGAATTGCATGTGATGTTAATCCCTTTATGCATCTTGTATTGCTTAGTTCGCGGCGGTGGCATTATAAGATGATCCCTCTCACAAAATATCAAGTTATAAAGTGTTCACCCTTAGTAGGCACCATTTCCAAAGCTCGTTGTTTTGAAGCACCACGTGATGATCGGGTGTGTTAGATTCTGCGAGTGTATACAACGGGAGAAAGCCAGATTTGCTCATGCGGAAGCTAAGGTTTGAAATTGACGAGCCTAGAATGTACAGACATGGTCTCGGAACATGGATCACCGAAAGGTAAAGCATGAATCATATAGTAGATATGATGAACATGTTGATTGTTCGCCTTTGAAGCTACATCATCTCTCATGATGATCGGCTTTGATGTGGTGGATTTGCTTCGTGTGATCACTAAAACAATGCGAGGGATATTGTTTTGAGTGGGAGTTCACCTAGATTAATTCAACTATTAATTAGAACTCAATTTGTTATAAACTTAGTCTAAACTATTGAAAATATGTTGTAGATCAATGGCATCCCCTACAATCAATTTTAATGTGTTCCTAGAGAAAGAAAAGTTGAAAAACAATGGAAGCAACTTCGCGGATTGGTTATGCAACTTGAGGATTGTCCTCAGTGCTGGTAATTTGACCTATGTGCTGGTTGCACCGTTGGGTGAACCACTTGTAGCTGATTCTGCCGATGAGGTAAAGAATGTTTTCCTTGCTCGGAAGAATCAGTACTACACAGTTCAGTGTACTATCTTGTATGGTTTGGAATCGGAGCTTCGGAAAAGGTTTGAGAACCATGACCCACATGATATGTCCATGAACTCAAAATGATATTTGAGGCTCATGAGACAGTTAAGAGTTATGAGGCTTCTGAAAAGTTCTTTAACTCCAAGATGGAAGAGGGCAGCTCCATCAGTGAGCATGTGCTTAAGATGTCTGGGCACACAAGTAAGCTCCAAATCTTGGGTATAGTGATTTCTAATGCTTTGGGGATTCATCGTGTCCTCCAATCACTACCACCAAGTTACAAGAACTTTGTGATGAACTACAATATGCAAAACATGGACAAGTCGTTGCCTGAACTCTTCTCCATGTTAAATTCTATGGAAGTGGAGATAAAGAAAGAGCACCAAGTGTTGATGGTCAATAAGACCACCAAATTCAAGAAGCAAGGCAAGTCTAATAAAAAGGGAAGCTTCAAGAAGGGTGGTAAGAAAGTTACCGCGCCGGCGAAGAAGACCAAGGCTGGGCCTAAGCATGATACTAAGTGCTTTTACTGCAAGGGAGAAGGTCACTGGAAGCGGAATTTCCCTAAGTACTTGGAGGATTTGAAGACGACAACATCAAGAAGAAAGGTATATACGATATACATGTTATTGATGTGTATCTCACTAGTAGTCGTAGTAGTTCCTGGGGTATTTGATATTGGTTTGGTTGCTCATATTTGTAACTCGAAACAGGTGCTGCAGAATAGACGGAAACTAGCAAAGAGCAAGGTGACGATGTGCGTTGGAAATGGATCAAAGGTTGATGTGATCGCGGTCAGCACGCTACCTCTTCATCTACCATCGGGATTAGATTTATACTTAAATAATTGTTATTTGGTGTCTGCGTTGAGCATGAATATTATATCCGGATCATGTTTATTGCGAGACGGCTACTTATTTAAGTCTGAGAATAATGGTTGTTTGATTTATATGAGTAATATGTTTTATGCACATGCACCTTTGATAGATGGTCTATTCTTGTTGAATCTCGATTGTAGTAATACACATATTAATAACATTGAAGCTAAACATTTGAAATTGAGCGATAACTCGACCTATATGTGGCACTGTCGTCTTGGTCTCATTGGAGTGAAGCGTATGAAGAAACTCCATTCCGATGGACTTCTTGAATCACTTGATTTCGAATCACTTGAAAGATGCGAAGCATGTCTGATGGGTAAAATGACTAAGACTCCATTTTCTGGCATGATGGAGCGAGCTACGGATTTATTGGAAATTATACATACCGATGTGTGTGGTCCAATTAGTGTAGCATCGCGCGATGGTTATCGTTATGTTCTTACCTTCACGGATGACTTGAGTAGATATGGGTATATCTATTTCATGAAACATAAGTCCGAAACTTTCGAGAAGTTTAAGGAATTTCAAAGTGAAGTGGAGAATCAACGTAACAAGAAGATTAAGTTTCTACGATCTGATCGTGGAGGTGAATATCTAAGTTACGAGTTTGGCGAGCATTTGAAGAAATGTGGAATACTTTCACAATTGACACCGCCGGGAACACCACAATATAATGGTGTGTCCGAACGTCGTAATCGAACTCTCTTAGATATGGTTCGTTCTATGATGTCACTTATAGATTTACCTCTATTGTTTTGGGGTTATGCATTAGAAATAGCCGTATTCACTTTAAATAAGGCACCATATAAATCCGTTGAAACGACACCGTATGAATTATGGTTTGGGAAGAAACCTAAATTGTCATTCCTTAAAGTTTGGGGTTGCGAAGCTTATGTAAAGAAGTTACTGCCCGACAAGCTTGAACCCAAAGCGGAAAAATGCGTCTTCATAGGATACCTGAAGGAAACTATTGGGTATACCTTTTATCATAGATCCGAGGGCAAAATCTTTGTTGCTAAGAATGGATCCTTTCTAGAGAATGAGTTTCTCTCGAAAGAAGTGACTGGAAGGAAAGTAGAACTTGATGAGGTTGTCGAACCTTCTCTCGAATTTGAGAGTAGCGCAACACCGGAAGTAGTTCCTATGGCGCCTACACCAATAAGAGAGGAAGCTAATGATGTTGATCATGAAACTTCGGTTGAATTTACTACGGAACCTCGCAGGTTAACAAGAACTCGTACCACTCCTGATTGGTATGATCCTGTTATGAGTGTCATGTTGGTGGACAACACCGACGACCCTACGACATATGAGGAAGCGACGATGAGCCCAGATTCCAATAAATGGCAAGAAGCCATGAAATCCGAGATTGGATCCATGTACGAAAACCAAGTATGGACTTTGGTAGACTTACCGGATGGCCCGAAGGCTGTCGAGAACAAATGGATTTTCAAAAAGAAAATAGATGTTGATGGAAATGTTACCGTCTATAAAGCTCGACTTGTCGCAAAAGGGTTTCGACAAATTCAAGGGGTTGACTACGATGAGACTTTCTCATCGGTAGCAAAGCTAAAGTCTGTGAGGATTTAGTTAGCAATCGCTGCATATTATGATTATGAGATATGGCAGATGGATGTCACAACGGCGTTCCTCAATGGAGACATTGATGAAGAGTTGTATATGGTACAACCCAAAGGTTTTGTTGATCCTAAAGATGCTAACAAGGTATGCAAACTTCAACGGTCCATTTATGGATTGAAGAAAGCATCCCGAAGTTGGAATCAATATTTTGATAAGGTAATCAAAAGTTTTGGTTTTATACAAACTTATGGAGAAGCTTGTATTTACAAGAAAGTGAGTGGGATCTCTGTAGCATTCCTAGTACTATATGTGGATGACATATTGTTGATTGGGAATGATGTAGACCTTCTCAATAGTGTCAAGGATTATTTGAATAATAGTTTTTCATTGAAATATCTTGGCGAAGCTTACATATTAGGCATAAAGATTTATAGAGATAGATCGAGACGCCTAATATCATTGTCACAAAGTACATATTTGGACAAAGTTCTAAAGAGGTTTGGAATGGAAGATAGCAAGAAAGGGTTCTTTCCCATGTTGCCCAATACAACCTTGAGTAAAACCAAAGTCCAGCTACAACAGAAGATAGAGAAATGATGGGTAAGACTCCATATGCCTCAACCATAGGATCTATCATGTATGCCATGCTATGTACTAGACCCGACATTTCATATGTTGTTAGTTTAACTAGCAGATATCAAAGTGATCCAGGAGTGGATCATTAGACAACGGTCAAAAACATCCTTGATTACTTGAGAAGAACTAAGGATATGGTTATTTCTTATGGAGGTGATGAACAACTCGTTGTTAATGGTTACACCGATGCTAGTTGGAACACCGATACGGATGATTCTAAATCTCAATCTGGATACATATTTACTTTGAATCGTGCAGTAGTAAGCTGGAGGAGTGCAAAGCAAAGCATTGTGGCGAGATCTTCAACTGAATCGGAATACATACCTGCTTCAGAGGCTTCACAAGAGGCGATAAGGATGAAGGAGTTCATTACAGAGCTCGGTATGGTTCCAAGTGTGCTAGACCCAATGTCTATCTACTGTGATAACATGGGCGCCATAGCCAATGCGCAAGAACCAAGGTCACATAAGAAGCTGAAGCATATCAAGCTACGTTTTCATGCTATTTGAGAGCATGTCCAAGATGGTGACATAAATATTTGCAAAGTACACACAGATCTGAATGTGGCGGATCCATTAAATAAACCTCTCCCAAGTGCAAAACATGACCAGCACCAAACCGCCATGGGTGTTCGGTATATTACCATGTAATCTAGATTAGTTGAACCTAGTGCAAGTGGGAGACTATTGGAGATATGCCCTAGAGGAAATAATAAAAGTAGTTATTATTATATCTTTGTGTTTATGATGAATGTTTGCATTCATGCTATAATAGTATTAACCGGAAACATTAATACTTGTGTGATTTGTAAACTAATTAGAGTCCCTAGTAAAGCCTCTTTATAATACTAGCTTGTTGGTTGATAGATGATCATGGTTTCCTGATCATGAACATTGAGATGTTATTAACAACAAGATCATATCATTAGGAGAATGATATGATGGACATACTCCTATAAATAAGCGTAGCAGAAAGATCAAGTCATTTCAATAGTTTGTTTGCTATAAGCTTTCTGATACATAGTAACCTAATTCCTTCGACCATGAGATCATGCTAATCACCATCACCGGAAGGATGCTTTGATGACATCAAACACCACACCATAACTGGGTGGTTATAAAGGTGGCATTGAGTGTTCGGAAAGTATATGTTGAGGCACATGGATCAAGAGTGGGATTTGTCCATCCATATGATGGATAGATATACTCTAGGCCCTCTCGGTGGAATGTCATCCAATTAGCTTGCAAGCAGGTGACTGGCTCATAAGGGATCACATATCACGGGAACGAGAAAAGAGTACTTATCGGTAACGAGGTTGAACTAGGTATGCAGAGATACCGACGATTAGACCTCGGATAAGTTAACTATCGCGAGATAAAGGGAAATTGGTATCGTATGTAAGTGGTTCATTCGATCGCAAAGTAATCGTAGAAATATGTGGGAGCCATATGAATTTACAGATTCCTCTATTGGTTATTGATCGGAGAAGAGTCTCGGTCATGTCTGCATAATTCACGAACCATAGGGAGACACACTTAAGGATTCGATGTGTTTTAGTAGATATGGAATGTAAGTAGGGAGAACGAATGTTGTTCGGAGTCTCGGATGGGATCCGGGATATCATGAGGAGATCCAGAATGGTCTGGAGAATAAGATTCGTATAAGGAAAGTCCAATTCCGGAGTTCGGGAATGATTTCGGTGTTTTCACCGGAATGATCTAGAAGGGTCTAGAAGGTTCACCGGACCGAAAGGGGAAGGGTACATGAATGTGTCATGAATAAGTGAAATGATTGAATCATGTCCTAGGTCACTTGGTTGATCATTTGTAAGGAAGAAATTAAGCTCCAAATTGAAAGTCAAAAGGCAAGTTTGAAAAGTCAAACTGGGACAATGTATTCTGGTGGAGGAAGGAAAGAATCCTTCTTTCCCTGCACCACAAGCCAACTAGGAGAGGGAGTTGGGAAAGGATTCAAACTCGCCTCTCCCAAGCCTCCCCCCTCTCATAAATAGAGGGGAGGGGGTGCCCCAAGAGCTACAACACCAGCCCCTCCCCACATTGCCGCCGCGTCGCCGGTTCGTCGCTGCCGCCCTAGATGCCACTGACTACACCTCCTCCTCTCAGTCCCTCTAAACCCTAGATCGCCGGAAACCCTAATTCTCCACCATATCCTGCTCCGGCTTAGGCGAAGCCATGCAGGATCTTCCCTCTACTTCCGACACCATGTCGTCGTGCTGCCGGAATCGCGAGGGGATAACTACAACCTCCGCTGCCTGCTGGAACAAGGGAGAGGAAGGTCTTCATCGAGTACCGAACGTGTGACCGAAGGATCGTCTACGCGATCTTGAGATTGGCAAGTGTACGACTACATAACCCACGATAATCTGCTCTCGTTAACCGCTTTGGAATCTTCGAGGGTGAGTACTCTGATCGACTTGTTGCTACAATCTAGTAGATAGATCTCGGCTTGTTTGTGTTCATGCGGTAGAATTTTTTTGTTTCCCATGCTACGAATCCCTACATGACAAATCCATGATTCGCATATCATGTATGGATTACACACATACAACACATGCATATTAACCATACCATTCACAACTTCCTGCAAAAACAAGTTATGCATAGATACCATATCTATCGGCGTTGTGAAACCCGCAACGACCTCTAAGGCTCTATGACAGGGCGGAGCCGGCGGATTCCTTCATTGGATAAAACACTTCTACAAATCGTATCCCTGTGAAGATCTGACCAATCTCATTAACCAGCCGCACCTGATCATCCATGAACCCCCGAGTGCGATTAATCCAATCAATTTTGCACAAAACCGATCTATCTCATAGATCGACCACCATAACCCTAAGTAGATCCGATCTACCACCGCATGCATATCTCATATGCATAGATTAAGAGCCTAAAACCAAAAGCATTTGCTCTGATACCACTGTTGGGCCGCAGGCCGATAAACAAAACTTTTATCTAACGCGGTGCTCCCAAGATCCAGCTCAAGTAATAGGCCACGAGATTTACCACTAGATGCGTAGGTGCGGATTATTGATGTAGCACGTTAGTTGATGCAGTGCCAATCGATCGATCTCACGAATAGCTCCTCCGGATCCCCGCGAACTCCTTCGCCAGATCCCTTTGTCTCCAACGCCGCATGTGCAACGCCTCTACCGGTATCCACACGTACATGAAGGAGCTCGGGCAAGGGACTGCTAGATCCTGTCTAAACCGACTTGGGAGTGGAGAAAGTGACGGCTAGGTCGAGGACTATCCCTTGTCGCTCCACTTATATATATACCTAGTTGGGCTCAACTCTTGAGGCCCATCTAGGTTGTACCTCATTGACCACATGGATCTCATCCATATGGGCTCCTTACCCTTAAGTGTGTGACCCTGTAGGTTCATGTACACATGGACACGATATGAGCTACACCTCCAAGTATCCCGTCATGGCGTTAAGTCTCACTCACTCCCATGAATACTTGGTCTCAAGTCGATAGATGGTAGCGGCCTCTAGCAAGACGTGCCATCTCCCAAGTGTCGTAAAGTCTAGAAGACAAACTTTCAATGTGACTTTCGTCCAAGTCCCTTTGCCACCCGATATACCTTTTCAAGCTATAGGTTAGTAGTTGCCATCCCTTTAATAGCTCAAACTCTCTTCTCGTACCATGATATACGATTCACTGGACTAACCCTTAGTCTGACTGCTCAGTCAACACTTAACCGAGTCACCATGACATCACACGCGAGGGCCCAGAGAATATCTTTCCATTATGGAGGGGCAAATCCCATCTTGGTAATCCATGTCACGCATCTTGATTCACAACCAACCCGAACTCTACCTTTATAAATGCCCATTTACGGAACAACATTTGATAGAACCTAAGTTGGCGATCCACAACTCGGATCATGCGATCACCTTAGGCCAAAGGATTCCATTGTATGAGACTGCAAATGACAACATGCTCGTTGCATCTCAACTGTGGGCCAGTCTGACTCGCTAAACTCTTTAGCCAAGTCCGTGCAAGTTGGAATAGCATCACCATGCCCATGACAAGTGGAACCGAGTCATCAAGCCAACTTCACGTCATTCTAAGTTGTGTGTCCAGCACAACCTCAACTACTAAGGACAACTTGTAAGAACAACATGAATATATAGTTCCACAACCAAATCATGTATTCGATGATATATATCAGATGTTCACACAAGAGACAACTTTATAACTTTATGAATACTTTAGGGATTATCATCAAACATGATTGCCTCTAGGGCATATTCCCAACAGTTTCAACATAGTAAAATTAAAGTAAAAAACATCAAGGGCTACTGAAACGATAATGGATATCATCTAAAAGGGTGAATAGGCTTTTAAAATAATTATGGTTTACTCTAATAAATATGGAATAAAACTAACGTTTAATTTATCAAAGCACACAAACTAAAACCACTAGGTTCAACTAAGTGCACCAATAACCTATGCTAAGCAAGAAAAGCAACAAGGCGATAGCAAGATAGAATATTTCAAGCACAATGCCTGTCACAATGTAAAGTGCATAAGTAAAGGGCTCGGGTATAGGAATAACCGATGGATGCGGTGATAATGATTTTATTCTGAAGTTCACTTCCAAAGAATCTACGTGTCTATTGGATAGGTGAGATGCTGCAATGCTCTCCGAAATCCACAAATGGCTCACATTATTCTCCCAAGTGTGCACCACAAAAGGAGGGCACTCGATCCACTATGGGGCACTTGAGGACGGCCGCTGAACCCATACAAGATTGGGCAATCTCCACAACTCAATTGGGGGCTCCTAAGAATCACCGCAAAGGCCTCTATCTTGAGAAAGCTCCATAACTCAATTGGAGGCTCCAAGTGAATCACACACTACCATAGTCTTCTTGGTTTCCAAGAGTAACAAGCCCACAAGCTTGAACTCGCCGAATCTCCGTAGAGAACTCAAACCTATGCACCAAATACAAGGGCAAGTCCTTCACTCCCAAATTCCACCAAATATACAAAAGTTATTGGAGAAATAAGAGAGGAAGAACACAAGAGGAGAACACAAAACTCTCTAAGATATAGATCCCAAGGATTTCTTCACAGAGAAGAAATTTGGTTAGGTGTAGTTGTATATCTAGATCTCCTTTCTCAAATCCCTCAAATAGATGCAAGAATCATGGAAGGGGGAAGGGGAGAGGACTAGCTCTTCAAGGTCAACAATGGAGGAGAGAGAGAGAGTAAAGAAGAAATCAAAGAGCTAACCCCGTGAAGGGGAAGAGTAGCCCCTTTTAAAGGGATATCAAAATCTGACTGTTTGGGCCAGTTATACACCTGGCTGAAACTTCCGGTGGCCGGGCGGAAGTACCGCTCCCAACGGCTCTCCAACCCCAGAAGTGAGTTGACATTACTGGGCGGAACTTCCGGCAGTTATTACCTGCCCACTTTTGTCCAAGTTCCGGTAAAGAAACACGACCAACCAGAGAAGTCACTGCGGGGTGTCACGGGCTGAGCGGAAGTGCCCCAGTACTTCCCTCGGTACTACGGGCGGCAAATATGTCCTAGTGGTACTACCGGTGGAGCGCCGGAACTAGCGGCCATGAAAAAACTACAAAACCACCACTATATAAATCGTGAGTTGGCACTAGCCAGCGGTACAAACCCGGAAGTACCGGCGGCAAAACTATCCTAGCGGTACTTCTGGTGGAGCAATGGTACTACCGGGCAATAGCTAAAACAAAAATTGCATTTACTTTTGCATCCGAACTCCAAAAAAGATGAAACCAATTTTGTTGGAAAGATAACGATGTGTAGAATCCAACAAAGATGTGGATAAATATTGGATACCACAAAGGGAGAAAATATCAAGTACATATATGTGAGAAACCTCCCAATATGTGGATCCAGAAAACCCGCAAGATCAAGAACGCAATAATATATTCAAGGGAAATCTGTTTTTTTACGAACTAGAGCTTGTTATGAAGATAACCACAAGCTCTAGATCCTCGCCTGGATAAGATCCAAAAAATAACCAAGAAAGATGATGCAAGAATGCAAAGGTTTGAGCTCTCTTCGGAAGATGTGATCGAGTCACTCACTCGAGAGCCCCTCTTAATAGTATGGTATCTATCCTAAGCCCAATCTCCCAACTAACAATATGAGACCGACAAAAAAAGATAAAACCTATCAAGATCATACCTTTGCCGTGGGCATTCCACTTGAGCTTGACGTAGACCATCTTATCCTCCTCAAGATAGAACACCTTTCTTGATTGCTCTAGCTCGCTCTTGATTGATGAAGACATGCGAATTGCTCCAACATACACCATAGGGAGACCTCTTCCTTAAACTTGTCTTCATCAATTCATGATCACCAAGGATGGCAAGCTTAAGACATGTGATCTTCTAGAGATGACGCATCTTGAGTTTGCACTTCCTTAGATCTTCTTTAGTGTTGATCCATCTTGAATCAACTCTTTGCACTTTGTCTTGAAACATCTTCTTTCTTCAACATGATTCCAAAAGGCCCAAAGCCCTTGGACATTGCTTATTCTTCTTCATTTCTTTATCTTTGAACCTTGAAGCCAACACATGGTCCAAGCAATGCCAATGAACAATTCCTACAAGTGAAGCTCAATTCAAACATTAGTCCATAGAGATTATCATTAATTACCAAAACCACACATGGGGACATACAAGCCCTTTCAGCTACGAGTAAGTCCAGCAAAGTGGTCTAAAGACACAAAGAGGAAGCTCTAAATCACCAAGAAAAAGTAAATAGAAGGATGGATAACATAGCCAATGTCGACGATGACAAACATGAGAGGAGATAATTTTGACCTAGACCGTTCGTCCAAACAAAGAAAATCACAAACTAGAGGGGACATTACCCCTTTTCATCCAATTACAAAGACTTAATTGTAGTCTTGAGCGCTTCGGTGCCTTCTCGAGGGGTGTGGGGATACTAAGCATAATATGTCCGACAAATGACAACTAAAATTTACTATATATGCATTGTTGTTATCCCGGGTGGATGCAGTTTCTCGCATTAACCCTCCCAGAAAAAAATCTCTAGGTCCTTTTCTCCAACTAATATTCCTATAAACACTATACCTCGGTAGTTGGACCTACACAAGATCATAACTTGGAGTTGATGGTCCACTATCCGACAACTTGTGTGGTTAAATTACTCTCGTATCTATGAAGTTCTAGTGTGCAAGTTCTTTTTTTAATATACTAGCGTGTAAGTTTATACGAGATCTAGGTATCCAATAAATACACTACTAACTATTCTAGTGTGGAGGGATTATCTTTTTTATATAAAATTTTCAAACTTCAGATTATTTGATTTCAATTACTTTTAAACACGAAGGGAAGAAGTATAATTAAATAACAGAGCGGGGATTTGAACTCAAGACCAAGCGATCGTTTTTCCCTCTCTAACCACCGGACCAACCATTCCTTGTGTCAATCTAGTATCCCGGCCATTTTATATGTCTCTTGACCACGGTATGTCCAACGGGCTGCATCTCTTGTGTGTCTAATGGGCCAACATGCCGGCCTGGTAGATCATGGGGCCGTGTCCGGACCTTGAGGCCAGGCCCTGTGTCGGCCCGTCACAGCACGTGAACTAGACGGGGCACGGTGGGCCGTGCCGGGCCTGGGCCATTTGAGCCTGCCGTGCCTGGGCCGTTGGCCAGGTTTGCTGGTGTGGGAGGAAGGGGCGGGCGAGCGAGACCGCCGCTTCGAGAGTTGTCTCCTACAGTAGTTCGCGCCTGTTTGATTCTCCACATCCATGGCCATGATCCATCCTAGGTTTGCCGTCCACTACTGCTAAAATGGAAGTGCTGAGAGATTTTGCGCAAAGTGAGCCTCGCAATCCTCTCACAAGGCCTTCAACCCTCGCGCCTGGCGCTTTTGAGCCGGCCGCCGCCGCGTCAACCCGCCGAATCCTCCTCAGCGGCCTCAGCCACAGCAACCCCCTCCCGCCCCTCACCGTCAGACTGCTCCACGGCCGCCTCCTCCGGCTTGACCTTCTCGCCGACCTCTCCCATCTCCTCCTCCGCGCGCTCTCCTTCTCCGGCCTCCACCTCCACGCCCTCTCCCTGCACTCCCTCTTTCCCGACCCCTCCGACTTAACCTTGCCGTTTGCCCTCAACTCCGCCTCCCGCCTCCCCAGCCCTCTCCGCATCGGCGAGCAGATCCACGCCCGATCCGTCAAGCTCCCCTCCCACTGCAACCCCCGTGTCCTCACTTCCCTCATCAACTTCTACGCAGGATGCGACCTCTTGAACCATGCGCGGTGGGTGTTCGACGAAATACACTGCCCCAGCAAAGTTGCTTGGACTGCGCTCATCGGCGCCTACATGAACACTGGACGCCACAAGGAAGCTGTCGCCACTGCGAGGGACGCGTTTGCGAGTGGAATGCGTCTGGACAGCTTCACGGCCATGCAAGTCCTGACGGCGTGTGCCCGGGTCGCGGACTTGGACACTGGAGAGGCAGTGCGGAGGGCGGCACAGCGGGAGGGAATAGCGGGCGATTTGTTTGTGGCAACTGCGGCGATAGATTTGTATCTCAAGTGTGGTGAGATGGCTAAGGCAAGGGAGGTGTTCGATAAGATGCCGGAGAGGGATGCAGTGGCTTGGGGTGCTATGATCAGGGGATACGCTTCCAACGGGCATCCCCGAGAGGCTCTGGAGCTCTTCTTTGCAATGCAGACTCAGGGAGTGAGGCCAAATTGCAACACAGTAGCTGACGCGCTCTCAGCATGCACGAGGTTGGGTGCACTTGATCTGGGACGGCAAGCTGCCGGGGTGGTGGACTGGGATGAGTTTCTTGACGACCCAGTTCTAGGGACTGCTCTGATAGATATGTATGCCAAGTGTGGGAGCACATGGGATGCATGGTTCGTGTTCCAACAGACGAGAAAGAGGGACATTATTCTGTGGGACACAATGATTTTGGGGCTTGCCATGACTGGACATGGTAAGACTGCGTTTGCCCTTGTCGGCCAGATGGAGAAGTCAGGCATGAAACTGAACGCCAATACTTTCATCGGCTGTCTCTGCAGCTGTACTCATACTGGCCTTGTAAAAGATAGACAGCGGTACTTCCATAACATGATTCAGTTATACCACATCACCCCTCGGATTGAGCACTATGGTTGCATGGTTGACCTGCTCGGTCATGCTGGGTTGCTCCAGGAAGCTCATCAGCTTATTAATGACATGCCAATGCAGGCAAATGTTGTCGTGTGGCAAGCACTTCTTGGTGGCTGCAAAATCCACCGAAACGCGGAGCTCGCAGAGCTTGTCTTGAAGCAGCTCATCCTGCTAGAGCCCCTGAATTCGGAGAATTATGTCATGCTCTCAAACATCTATTCTAACAGCAACAGGTGGGAGGATGCTGCGAAGCTTAGATTGGACATGAAGGCAAAAGGGGTCGAGAATGTACCTTCTCCAATTCGCGGGCGGCACACTGCTTGGCCTGTCTTACAGGGGGTTCTGGCTCGCGCGGATGAGGAACAGGTTCGGGCTGCTGGCCAAAAACCGGTCTTGCGCACCGGTGTGCGGTGGGGTAGCCTCGGACTACGCCAAGTTGTTTCTGTGTGCGCAGGAGGTGAGGATAGGAAACTTCTACATTGTGGAGTGGGACGGTTTGTACGTGCATATAGCTGGGTTGGGTTTAGTGGGAAGGTCCACGAGTTCCATGTTGGAGACAAATCACATCCCCTCATGGGTCAAGTTTACAGAAAGCTTGATGAATTAGGAATGAAGCTCTTGCAACGACTACTGGTAGAAGTAGAAAATTTTATGTGTAGTTGCAGTTTCCCCTTCCCCCCTCCTTTCCCCTCTTCCCTCCACTCTCGCCCCTCCTCTCTTTCCGTCCACTACTCTGCTATTTCGAAGTGGCTGTTCTGGATCAGAGCTTACATATATCTACTCCCTTTGCACCCGAACCCGCTGCTACTGCATGTCTTCTCAAAACTTGTTACAGGATGTTAGCATAGAACTCTCCCAAAATAAAATCCCAAATTTCATATGCAACAAAGCAGCAATGTCATCTCTGAACTCTCAAATGCTTGATTGACGCAGGGGTGGAGAATTGCTACATCTTCAAGAGCAGGCTGCACGAGTACACGCGGAAAGCCGGCCTCGTGACGCCGGAGTACCAGACCCTTAAGGAGGGGCCTTCCCATGAGCCAATTTTCAAGTCCACGGTGGTCATAAACAACGCCAAGTATGAGTCGTTGCCCGGGTTCTTCAACAGGAACGATGCGGAGCAGTCCGCCGCTGAAGTTGCGCTCATGGAAATCAGCAAGTCTGAGCCATTACCAACTAATGCAAAAATCCCTGCAGTCGTAAGTTGTTCATTTGTTTTTTCTTAAGTCTTGTCTGTTCTTATGTGACATGGTTAGAAATATTGTGTGTGTAACTGTTTGGTTAGAAAGAATTTTTTATTCAACATAGAAGATAGTAAGTGCATGGATGACAGATCTATGTTCATCCTCTTCCGTGGTTGGTGAGAAGCTAACCGCCTGGTCCACCTCAATCATGTAGTGGAATCACATTCACTCTGCTGCCTACAACATTTACATGCTTAAATGTGAGAGATATGCTTCAGTCTAGTTGTGATGAAACCCCCATAGAATGGGCTGTATAAATGCTAATATCTTTTGTGGTCCTTGTAATTGTTAGTCTTTGAAGAGCTTGGCTGTAGTATCTTGAAGTGCATAAGCTGTTGTTTATTTCATTGCTTTCCCAAGATTGACATTAGTGCCATTTACTCTCATTTGTGTGTGTGTTATTCTGAAGGCAATTCCTCCTGTTTATTCAAGCTCCTCATTTTAAGTGTATTTCCTAAATGTATAAAGTTAGTAATGAAGATGCACAAATTTCTGTTACTTCGGTTTCTGAACTATGAAGCATGCATTGGGAGGTTTCCCTCATTACGAAAAGAAAATGCATATCTCACAGTACATGTGTCAAATTTTGCTACAATGTCTAAAGCCATGCTTTATAGGACTGGGTTCTCTTAGTTCTTAGGAGAATGACTAAATTATGATAACAATCTAGTCTCTTCCCTGGATGCTGTTGACACATCTCCATGTTTCCAGCAAGCAACTGGCCTGTGCAAGAATCTTCTTGAGCAGTATGCCCGGAAGATGAATTACACTATTCCATGTTATATCTGGAAAAGAAAAGCTAAAGGAGTAGGTCCTATCATATGCACCGTAGAAATTGGTGGAATACAATACATTGGTGCTGCAGCACGTTCGAAGAAAGGGGCAGAGATAAAAGCTGCCCAAACTGCTCTTCTTGCCATCCAAGGTAGTAATTTTTTTCTGTTCTGTTCATTTTGAAAGATGTGTTTTTCTTGTTCAAGCCTGGCTATTCACTGTAGAAATTGTAGGTGTTTTCCTCCTTTGAGTGTTGGGGTTGTACGTCGGATCATCCACATGCTTTATTTGCTGCAGGAAAATTAGAGGGTTGTGCAAATGGTACCACAAAATATATTGTAGTGCCTGGAAAAAGGCAAGGCAAGGCCAAAAAAGGTGGTTTTAAGAAGCAATCGGAACAAGATGAAATTCATCAAGAATAGTGGTGAAGCAGTTAATGTGGAAAAGGATGAAGCTATAGTGCCCAGAGAAACTCATCATTCTGATGTCCCCATGGAGCCACCTGTATGACGTGGAGTGGGGCAGTTTGTACGTGCATATAGCCAGGTTGAGTTCTGTGGTAAGGTCCACTGAGTTCTGTGGTAAGGTCCGCGAGTTCCGTGTGGTCAAATTTACAAAAAGCTTGATGAATTAGGCATGGAAATGAAGAACTTGGGCTACAACCCAACCACCAATGTGGTGCTGTTCATCTTGAAGATGAGAAGGAGCAAACTAGTTCCTTACAGCGAGAAACTTGCCACTGTGTTTGGCCTTCTCATACCCAAACAAGGGAGGCCGTTAGGGTCACCAATAACCTCAGATTTTCCACTGACTGTCACACTACTATTAAACATATATCAAGGATAGCTAACCGGGAGATAATTGTTCAGGATAACAGCCGATTACATTGTTTCCGAGATGGCTGTTGTCGACGGCATTAGCCATGACGGGATGGTAAAACTGATGTGGGAGCATATGGTGCGACGGCGGCGTCCAGAATGGGATTGGACACGCGCAAACATGACGGTGTACCTAGGTTCCGGGCACTTGTGGTGAAATAAAACCCCTAGTCTTACATGTGATGTATATGGAGTTACATGTGATGCATCCAACTTTGCAGCGCCCTGCTAGGAGGGCCCGCACGCTTTGCTAGCTAGGAGAGGTGGGTACAGGGCGGGTCCCGTTTCATCAGTGCAGCGCCACCACGCACGGCGCCGCACGCCTCTTGTGGGACCCCGGATTTACGGTCCGAGAATCCCCGTTATGTATGCAATTCACGTTCTCATGATCAGTGAGACATGAGCATAACCGACAAGTATCATTTTAACATCCATTAATAACGAGTACAATTACTTACAATAGTGCCATTATGCCAATACAACAACAATAGCGGAAGTCTTCAAACGCAGAGCCCATGTTATGCCTTAAACTACAGGCGACTGACTGGGAAGACGGTCTACGTCAGCAACTCCATCATTTCTCTCGAACATCTGTAAGTCTGGCCAAGTAAATAGCCAGGGACAATGCTGGTGAGTACTTTGAATGTACTCGCAAACCACCTTAAAAGAACAAAATAAAAGATATGCAATATGGCTGTGGTAGTAGGAGGGCTCCAATAGAAGTTCTTTTATAAACTAGTTTCTCTTATAGATATAGCATCTACAAGGTTTTGCTTGAAATTTTTTATAAAACATTTTGGAAACCTTTTTAAAAGTTCTAAAAAACACTAGGATTGGGTCACCCTAAATCATCGCCACGGTCCTGAACTGACCGGGTTATCCTCCTCCTTCTCTGGTGTCCCACATACCATCAGGTTTTAGCAAACCGTTTTAAAGCCCTTTTTGAAAACAAAACCAGCACCGCTCTACAGTAGTTTGTCCATCCCGTCCATAACCGTGGACACGGCTATTCGAATAGATTTACACTCTGCAGAGGTTGTACACTTTACCCACAAGATTTGATACATCCGCCGGGATCACCTTCGGATCTTCATACTAAAGTACGCGGGTTTCGGATAATCAAACAAGACCTTCGGAAAGCCCGCTCCGATACAAGTGCCTACCCTATGAGTGTTAATCCCCTCAAAACCAGGACGCCCTATATAGTTCCAAGCCAACTAGAGCGCATTTTGCACCGCGACGGGTGTGTGCTTTCAATGAGGGGCTCATAGTATCGTGTGGAGGTCCGTAGACCCTTTGTCCCTCCTCCCGATCCATGTCTTACATGGACCATTGAAATGGAGTAAGGCCCACCCTCTAGGGATTGACTGCCCCTGTATTAGTTCCAGACAACTTATACCGGAGTTGACCAACTTCTAGTCCAGCCCCGTCCCATTTCAGGATAATGTGGTTGCACGGTTAAGTTGTTATAGCTAAGGCTGTAAAGAACTGCGTGCGTTTTTGAAAACATTTTTTATCCATCTTCCGTCCAACCTTTTTGTAAAAAAAACCTTTGTTATTTCGCAAACTCACTTGGCAGGCCAAACCTCACCAAGGTTTTCTCATAAAACATTTTATAAACAAAAACCCAGGGTCTTCCCATCCTATACTTTTGATTTGGCTAAAACGGGGTCTCCAAGGGGGTTATGGTGTTAAACACCATCTACCAGACTAAGGGCAAATAGGAGTCACCAAATGGGTGGTACCTAATGGTACTAAGGTGGTACTTGTTTGGAGGAGCCAAACATTCCCACATATAAACATAATAAAGTAAAACCATGCATTTTTATAAACCATTTGATAAAACTTGCATAAATATAAAAGTAGGACAAGAGCTTATGAGCAAGAAGGTGGCTTGCCTGATGATCAACAATGTGGCAATAATGTCCCTGGACTTCTTCTATAGAATACCAATATACCCAATAATAATAAGATAACCCGAGGCGTCCTTCTTCTCGGAGTCACACAATCGCAGCTATCGCCGTTATCGAACATACATGTAAGCAAACAAAACCACATTCAATACCAAGCATACAAGAACCATTACAATACATCAAACAAACAAGTAATACATGTTCTAAAATCAGTAGGGTTTAGAAGGAATGGTTTTAGAAATATTGGGGGAAACCTTGGAGAAGTTGGGGGAAATCCATACGAGTTCTATAATCTAGAAACTAGGTAGGAGGGGGTTTTTAGGACAAGGCCCCTTTCTGCATGATACCAATATACAAAAATGATATCATCAGAAATTAATTGATAAAATAAAACCAACAAAAGTGGTTTCACTATTTTATCAATTACCATTTATTTATAATGGATTTTCTAGTGAATTAAACCCTAGTTTTAGGAAATAATTCACCAAAATAGTTCTGGAGTTCCAAAAATTATTTCCTTGGATTTGATGGCCTGATTCAATGGGAGTTGGAATCATACCAAAACATTTACCATAATGCCCTCAGGAAATTCCCAAAGGCAATACTTGATGAGATTTGTCTTTTTCACCATATTAAAACTATAAGGGATTTTTAGGTGATTCCAGGGACACATGCTAGGTAATTTGAATACCTTTCTGTATAAATTGGAATCACAACTTTTGGGTAGGCTAACTATTGTGATGAATTTATTGGTGAAAATACCCTAGGCATAAAGGTTTAAATCATTAAAATCAGTTCACAGATCAATACATCATGATATCCTAGGTGTTGCTAGATATGATGATATAGAAGTACTGGGAGTTGGAAATAGTTCAGAACCATTTTTGGTTTGACCTAGGAAAATTCGTAAAGTCATATTTGGGCTATTTTTGTTATTTTTGCCAAGGGCAATCTAGGAAGCAAATTGGAATGGGGTCAATGTGGAAAGCAAGGTATCTGGGATACCTTTTAGTACCACTTGGTTTCATGCCATTTGGAGTTGTCAAACTCACAGAAACAATGTATTAGTGAAAATAGTATCCTTAGGTATTATATTTATTGAAATAAAGCTGAGAAATATATGGATCAACTCTTAGTGCTGCATATTAAGTAAAACCCTAAGGAACTTGTATAAATTTAGATCTAGGCATAATGTGGTGATTTCCATTTTCATTTTGATTTAAAGTAAACCTACAGATCTGGAATGAAAAACACATACTGAAAAAGAAAAGAGGGCTGGGGGAGGCACTGGGCCGGGATTTGAAGGCGAGTGGGGGAAACTGTAACATCCCAGCATTTAGGACTAAACGGAGGGTAGATTTAGGATTTTGTGCATCTGCATGCATGCATCTAAAAATCCGGGTAAAATTTTCGCCAAATTATAAGACAAGAGTGATCAGAATTCTCACTCCGATGAATTAGGTTTAGTGTCATCCAAGGGGGAGTGTGATGAATTTTGACATGACCTCTATTGTTTTCTAGAATTATGAGGGGAGAAGTTTGAATTATAAATAATTATTCACAATAAGATAAATACAAGTATTATAAACAAAAGTATAAGATTAGTTAAGATCAACATTACATTGTTCTTGTAAATAAAAGAATAAAGGAAAAATTATAATAAAACAATAAAATGGATAAAGAAAATAGAAAATGAATTACAACAATGAAATAAATAGAAGAATTATTTATTAAAAGAATATATATAGTACATTATTCTTTTAAAATAAAGGAATAATAAGAAACGGTTACAATAATAAGATAAATTAATGTATTACAATGTCTTTATTTTATTTCTTGACAGAAAATAAAATTACAAAAATTGGATAAAAATAAAACACCTAAAACTAATTTCTACATCTAGTATGGACCTTCATGTATTTCCTCTTGGTACCTGCAAACAAATACTAATAAGACAAAAATAAAGGGGTTAGTGTTGATTAGACTTGCTCTCAGTTTAGCAATGAAATGCATTGCTATTTACATCATTGAGAAAAGTAAAATGAGGGCCAGATGGAGTAGTATCTGTTCTTATTTCAAATCTGGCCTCATAACCACATCATAGGAAAACAGGGGCAAATTTCACCAATTGAGAAGAAGGTAAAAGTAAAATAGTAATACCTAGCAAAATATATAGTTTCACTTGATCTGATCCATTTGAGTGATGCAAGCACACCAACAGCTCACACAACACATGCAAATGTATGTGTTTTCAACACAGCAAGGCATGTATTAGAAGGAGAAGAGAAGCCAGACGTAGCATCAATTCTTTCTCAGCACAGCAGTTCACAGTTGTAGCAATAGAGAGCTCTCTCTGCTGAATACAACACCACACATATAGCAAGAATTCATACAGAACCTTATCTGTTCTTCCAACCCTTCACCAGAAAACAATAGCTACATCTCATCAACCACCCTATTTTCAATCCTGCATTCCTAGCAATCTGGTTGCTTCAATGAGCCATCCAGATGTAGGTCAGGATCAAACAATATCAGGAGGAGGAGGATAATATCAAGAAGGAGGCCAGTAGCAGATCAGGGAGGAGAAGGTCAACTAGATCAAAACCAAAGCACCAGGAAGAGCTACTCAAGATCAACTCAAGACACACCAAGCATCAGCATATACTACTCGATCTCAGGTTGCTATTCATCTCTAAGCCAGCCTGAGTACTTAATATCAATTCTTCTCCTACTTTTTCCCAAGATGGTTTTGGGTGAGAGGGAGCTCTCAGTATAGTGTAGAAGTGCTACACTAGTTCATCCTAGAGCTGTTAAAATCCAACAAAGTATATGTTCTTATCTTAGAAAGATTTGGCCTCAGCCTTTGCATCACATGCTAAGCCAAGAAGTTCAGCAATTAACAACTGAAATATTTTCCACTGTGCACACTCCTAGGGAAGGCACCACAATGGCAAATTTAACAGTTTTAACCAACCAAACTAAGCATCTAATCATATAAATAGTTCATGCTACTGTGCATCCTCCAAGGAGGTACCACAGCAGCCAGATCATTATAGAAACATCATGGACAAACCAAACCAATCATTTTCCTAGCCTACAGAAGCTACAAATCATTTAAATTCTCACTGTCATTTTGACAGAATAAATAGCCACTCACTTATATACAAGCCATCAATTGGACTACAAGTTATAGCCAGAAAAGAGTCCATATAGTAGTTCACAGCTACATATCATGCTACCTAGGACATTACTATGCACACTCCAGTAGTGGAGGCACCACAGTAGTAGCCCAGATAACAGATGTCATGGATAAATTAGGAAATCCATTTTGCAACACATTCGATTAGCCAAATCAATCACATCTGATCATGCTAAAAATGACCAGGCTATGGTGTACACTCCAAGGAGGCATCACAATAGCAGGATCATATTAGCAGAAGCTACCATTCACTTAACTTGAGCCTCACCAATTTAACAAATTATGAATACATCTGCAAGCAAATGAAATTGATTCAAATAATTTTCTTAAGCCAATCTAGATAGGAATCATTTGGATATAGTTATTATCATGTGAACCAGCTCACAACATACAGCAAGTTCATGGCAAAGTACATCTGCATAAAAAGCATATCTCTTAGATACAACACCAAGGATTAGGTGTGCAATTTCATTGTCACCTTGGACAGACAACTAAGCCTAATAGCATTTAACATGTTCCTAACTACAAAAACTAGGAATCAAGCACTTATGTTCTCTCTGCCAGAAATGACAAGAAGAAAAAGTAATCCCAAACCAATCATTATTCTCATACACCACTGTTTGCAAGAAACTACAATTATCCTTATAAATTATATACTTAATTGCATTTAACCAAGCCCTTAATCTACTAGCAGGAGCTAAGTATAACTTAATCAACTAGCTTTTGTTCACTTCCTCGGATCAGATCAAAACACCGACTAAATAATCAACTTGGACTGAACAAAACAGGTCATACTTGAGCAGGTCAAAACCATAAACACAATCAAGCCAATAGTGTCTAGTAATATATAAAACCTACATTGCAATATCTCAATTATCAGCTAACATTTGGTCAGAAGATCATCATCATAGCCCCAATTCCAAAATTACCTAAACCAAATCTTCCACCTAGAGTTATTCATTGGCTCGAGGGCCGGTCACAGAGAGATTACCTGAATATGAGGAAAAGAAGAAATAACAGGAGCATAACAATCAAAATAGGAAGAAGGCTCAGTGTCGGGGTTGCGCCGCGGCACCGTCCCACCGACGTCGAGTCAAAGTGAGCGTCGTAGTGGCACTGTATCAAATGCACCACCACACCATCATATCCACCACAGCAGGGCCACGAGACGGTGGCGTAGGACGCCAGGGTTGCAGCAACCTGCTGCCGTCCCGTTAGTGTCGGGATTGAGGTCGCCGTGAAGGAGCAGCAGGAGGCGGGCCTTGATCTGGAGGAGCGTGTAGGTGGAAGCAAGGATTAGGGGATGCCAGGTTGCCCCGTCCTCAGCGCCAGTGACTGAACTGAATCACGGACTAGGGTTTCGTGGAGGCGCGCACATGGAAGCAGAGCGGCAGCGAGGCGACAATAATTGATGGAGGATATCAAGTCGGGGCCTCATCGGCAGGCGGGGGTGCTGGAGTAGGCCGGCAACCGGCCGAAGTGGAGCTGGCGGCGGCGCATCGTGCGAGCAGAGAGGGGAACGAGAGGAGCGACTGCGTGCGTGCGTCATGTGCGAGGGTGTGTGTGTGTGTTGGGATGAGAGGTGGGTGTGAGTTGGAGCCGAGGTTGGGGTTTGACCCCAAGCCCAATTGGGCCGGATTGGATTAATTGTCAGCGGGCCAAATTTAGTTGGTTTAGGAAAGGCTAAAGAAATAAAAATAAATAAGAACAAAAGAATAAAGGAAATTACCAAAATACCCTCTAAAACATTTTAAAGCTCTAGAAAAATGTAGAATTTTTTTTAAAATATATTTAATACATCAAAATGTTTATTACAACAATATCTACGTAAGAAAATTATAATACTACTTATTAAAGTGAAATAAAATGCAATTAAATATGAACACTCATAAGTATCTAAATGAAATTTAGTAAATTTAGAGAAATTCCTAAAAATAAATAAAAACCATTTTTATACATAAAAAGAAATCTCTTATCTCATAAAAATACTAACTTAAAATTTTATAAATAAAACTTAAAAAAAATATTTAAAGACATTGAATAATTGAGAAACTTTATAAAAAATAAAGATAATACCTAACAATAAATAAAATTCAATTTTTAAGACTTAAGTAAGAATATTTATAAGGAAAATACTAAATATATTACTCCAAAAACATTTTAAAATTCTTAGATCATATATCTTCAATTATTTAAATTATTAAAATGAGATAGTTGTTTTGTTAATTATTTAAACTATTTCCAACGTAAGAAATAATCATATTCAAAACATAATCTTTTAACTCTAAATAGACTAAACCCATAATTATAATTTAGGATACTATCCAGGTGTAAACAATCAACTTTATAGTATTCTTCTAAACTCTTTAACTAACTATAAGTCAAATATTTACAAATTTATTTTTGCAAATCATTAACTTATATTAGAAGTAAGTGATCTCAATACATATATAATCATATTTAGAAAACTTGGTATTCACTAGATAAATTATAAAATAAATTCACCTATCTTTTTTTATCTAGAAGAATCTTATAGTATAATCTATAAATATTACACATACTAAATTTAAATCTTTAAAACAAAGTTCCATAATTATAAGATTTCATATTTGATTATGCTTATGAAAAACCCTAATAGTTGATAATGTTGCAAATGTTATATTTCAAGTCCAATTAAATTTTTATAGTTTACTTTGGTCCAACATACTTTAAGCTAGGAATATAAATGACTCAAGATCATTTGAACTTTATTACAAAACCATAGATTCAAACCTATTAATCTTCAGGGATGAATAACTTAACATAAATAATATTTTCTGAAAATGTTATTCTTTTTGCCACTTCAAAATAAACACTATACCATTTCTTTTAAGTCATAACAAAATTAAAACATAAACCTTGTAATAATTACATGATACCACTCAATCTTAGAATTGTATTATGATTGTACTTTCCCTTCATGACTTATATGTTTATCTCAAAATCCTTGCAACCACACTCTTTGTGAAGTAAACTTGAAGATAAACCAAACCTTAAAATAAATCATCTAAGTCCATCTCACTTGTAATGATTGGGGAATTACTTGGGACTTTACATTATGCATCTCATTACTTATGCATAATAGCATATTTCTTCTTTAAACATTGTCCTTACCGGGTAATGATGATATTTTTGTAGAACCCAAGGTCCAGGGTCAAGTCGAGACATTCGACTACAATACTTCGCTATATCAAGGAAAGTTCACACTTGCTCATGTCCTTTGATTATTTTATGTAAAGTATTTGCAAATCCAGTGTTGTCATCACCTGCATTTCAAAAAGGTCAGAAACACTATTTTCATAATAATATGAATATAGGTTATTTACCATGAGGTAATAACCTACTATGGAAGTTCCGATGGTAAAGGAACATAATATCTAGGACTTAACAACCTATCTTTCAATAAGTGTCGTTCTAACTTACGAACAAGAACTACTAGTATTGTCAATCACCCGTTGTAAATTGAATCTTCACTATGTTGGGAGAAACAGGCACCCGCAAAGCCACTTATGCAATACAAGTTGCATGTCAAGCGTGGAGCAAGTCTCATGAACGATGTCATGTAAGGTTAGCCCGGGCCGCTTCATCCACCATCCCGCAAGATGAAAAGTACACAAGAAGCAATCGACAACAAAAGCATCAATGCCCACAATGACCATTGTGTTCTACTAGTGCAATAGATCTACATATAGACACGGATCTGATACCACTGTAGGGTTTCATAGCATGGAAAACAAAAAAATTCTACCGCATAAACACAAATAAGCCAAGATCTATCTACTAGATTGTAGCAACGAGTCGATTAGAGTACTCACCCTCGAAGATTCCAAAGCGGTTAATGAGAGCAGATTCTCGTGGGTGATGTAGTCGTACACTTGACGATCTCAAGATCGCGTAAACGATACTTCCGGCGCTGCGTTCCGGCAGCGCTTCCGTAGTCGGTCACATGTTTGGTACTCGATGAAGACCTTCCTCTCCCTTGTTCCAGCAGGCAGCGGAGGTTGTAGTTATCCCCTCACGATTCCGGCAACATGACGGCGTGGTGTCAGAAGTAGAGGGAAGATCCTGCAGGGCTTCGCCTAAGCCGGAGCAGGTTATGGTGGATCTAGGGTTTCCAGTGATCTAGGGTTTAGAGGGCCAGAGAGGAGGAGGCGTGGCCGGCGGCGGCTAGGGCGGCGGCAGCGAGCGGCGGCGGCTTGGAGGCGGGGTGTGGTGTTGTGTGTAGAGGGGCAACACTCCCTTTTTTATGAGAGGGAGGGAGGCTTGGGAGAGGGGAGTTTGAATCCTTCCCCAACTCCCTCTCCTAGTTGGCTTGTGGTGGAGGGAAAGAAGGATCTTTCCTTCCTCCACCAGGATACATTGTCCCAATTTGACTTTTCAAACTTGCCTTTTGACTTTCAATTTTGGAGTTCTCTCTCTATTTGCATATACCTTTGACCTAGGACATGATGCAACCATTCCACTTAGTCATGACACATTCATGCACCCTTACCATTCCGGTGTGGTGTTTGATGTCATCAAAGCATCCATCCGGTGATGGTGATTAGCATGATCTCATGGTCGAAGGAATTAGGTTACTATGTATCAGAAAGCTTATAGCAAACGAACTATTGAAATGACTTGATATTTATGCTACTCTTATGTGAGACCCTGGTGCATGGCTCAATAGGATTGATAGGAAACCCATACAAACAATTTGCAACTTCTTTTCCGGAAGCTCATCTAAAAAGAATTCTAAGGTTAAGCGTGCTTGGCCTAGAGCAATTCTAGGATGGGTGACCGACCGGGAAGTGGGCACCGGGTGCGCATGAGTGAGGACAAAGTGCGCAGAAAAGACTAGTGTTGGTCTGTGGGGTTAGTCTAGAGATCCTATTGAGCTGCCAGAAGTGACAACTATCGGTCCAGAGTGACCGGGGGGTGTTACAAGTGGTATTAGAGCCGACCCTCGCGGTTACATGGGCGTGTGCGGGTCAGTGGCGGACATGTGGCGCATGGCGCGTGTGGCCCGGAGTGGACACGACATGGCACATGTGCCGACACTAGACGCATATACATGTGCTAAGAGGGGACGTTCCTGGCTTGTGGTTGATCGACGAGGACGTCGATCTTCTAAGGGTGGGTGTATGTGAGACCCTGGTGCATGGCTCAATAGGATTGATAGGAAATCCATACAAACAAGTTGCAACTTATTTTCCGGAAGCTCATCTAAAAAGAACTCTAAGGTTAAGCGTGCTTGGCCTAGAGCAATTTTAGGATGGGTGACCGACCGAGAAGTGGGTACCGGGTGCGCATGAGTGAGGACAAAGTGCGCAGAAAAGACTAGTGTTGGTCTGTGGGGTTAGTCTAGAGATCCTATTGAGCTGCCATAAGTGACAGCCGTCGGTCCGGAGTGACAGAGGGTGTTAGAGCTTATCTATAGGAGTATGTCCATCACACCATTCTTCTAATGATATGATCTTGTTGTTAATAACATCTCAATGTTTATGATTAGGAAACCATGATCATATATTAACCAACAAGCTAGTTTAACAAGAGGCTTTACTAGGGACTCTTTTATGTTTAAAAAACACACAGGTATTAATGTTTCCGGTTAATACAATTATAACATGGTATGTAAACATTTATCATAAGCATGAAGATATGATAATAACCTCTTTATTATTGCCTCTTGGGCATATCTCCAATAGTCTCCCACTTGCACTAGAGACAATAATATAGTTTCAAATATTTGTGTATTCAACACCTATGGCTTTCCGGTGTTGTATGTACACGATTGCTAGTGATCAACTGATCTTTGGATTCGACACTTTCATGTCCATGTGTAATTGCATGTCTTTGCGTCTCTACGCATCACCCATTCTCTAATGAGATGGCTTTGTATAAATTTGGTTCTTTGGTGAGACCTTTAGTTCCTAGGGGTTAAAACATGTTGAAAATATTGCCGTACAATATATCTTCATAGTATTATCCCGCTGTGAACTACACCTAGTTTGATAACAAACTACTTGACACAAATGCCCTCTTTTGCTGCTATAATAGCAGTCATATACTTAGTCTTTTGTTGTAGTATCTGTCACAATGTCTTTGGAACTCATCCAAATCCATTATGGAACTTACTTTCCATCATATTGTGCCACCCTTAGTTTAGATTGAGATAAACTTAATTTGTACTCTATGACAAAACTATTATCAATGTAGTACCTTTTACAATGAACTAACCATCTATTTGTCACTTCTACAAAATAATATATTCTTAGTGAAGGGAATATGCCCTAAGAGGCAATAATAAAGTGTTTATTATGTATATTCCAAGTATATGATAGATGTTTATTTTGCATGCTATAATTGTATTAATATGGAAACATTAATACATGTGTGTTTAATAAACAAACAGAAAGTTCCTAGTTATGCCTCTCTCATAAACTAGCTCGTTGATTAACAAGATGATTAAGGTTTCCTAATCATGGACATTGGATGTTGTTAATAACAAGGTAACAACATTAGTGTAATGGTGTGATGAACATTCATCTGAAGTATAACATTACGATCAAAGTCATTGAGTTTATATTGAACTTACGAAGTGATCCTAATCCTTAGACCATGAGATCATGTCAATCACTAACACCGGAAGAGTTTCTTGATAACATCAAACTTCACACCGTAACACAGTGATTATAAAGATGGGTTCAGAACTACTAAAGTGTTATGTTGAGGCCCATGGATCGAGAGTGGAATTTGTTCATCCTGATGACGGATAGATATGCCCTGTGCCCTCTCGGAGATATCACATTGATTAGCTTGCAAGCAAGTGATTTGATCACTAGAATGTTATATCATGGGAACGAGAAAAGAGTACATGTCGATAACGAGATCAAACTAGGTATGGAGATACCGATGATCGAATCTCGGACATGTAATATATCGCTAAACAAAAGTATTAAGATACTAGCGTAAAAAGGTTCCCGTGATCACAAGAAAGTCATCGTTGAATGTGTGGGAGTCAGTATGGACCTCCAGGTCCCGCTTCTGATTATTGATCTGAGAGGGGTATCGATCATGTCCGCATTATTCACGAACCACAGGGTGACACACTTAAGAGACACCGACATCCAGTTGGAGCAAAAGTTTCATGCCGGAAAGAATAACAAGCGCAGGAATTTATTTCACTAGATACCAAAACAAGTTTTCGGGTGAAATTGCAGAAAGTGTTTTTGCATGTGAAATGAAATACTAGCAAGGGGTTATATGTGAATGTTTGTCATTAAAGTAATTGACAAAATTCTGAATAAATAAAAGGAGTTTTATTTAATGAGAGTTTGCATTAAATTTGGTGGAAATTTAATGGGAATTTGAGTGGGTTTTTGAGTGGAGGGAATTGAAAGGGATTTTTGTGAGTGGAGTGTCCACCCACATGAATGAGGGGAGGGCAAGGGGAAGAACCATGCGCCGGCCACCCCCTTGGGTTTCCCCCTCTCCTATAAAAGGAGCCCCCCTCCTCACTTCTCACTTACACCTCCTCGTGAAGGATATCTCTCCCCCTCTAGTATTTATCCGCCATGGCCTCGGACTAGCGAGATACATGTTCCCGGTGGCTATTCGGCAAGAAAGAGTTGTGCTTATGCTGCATCGCTGGAGTGAGAAGGCAGAGGTTCCTCGGTGCCTCGGACGTGTGTGCGAGCACGAATGCGCCGCTGTTTTGCGGTGCTAAGGACTCCCTCTCGATCTTGAGATCGGCAAGAGATCATCTACATCAACCACGAGTTTGGACTCATTAAGCTTTGTCGGTCTTCAAGGGTATGTTCTCTACGGATGTATATCTGCCCGTTGTTTGTATCTAGTAGATAGATCTTGGTACATAGTTGTTCCCATCGTAGGAATTTTTTGTTTTCTATGCTACGAACCCTACAATGGTATCAGAGCCGGATCTATGCGTAGATACTTTGCACGGGTAGTACACATATGAGTATGTGGGCAATGATGATCATGTTATTGCTTCTTGGTTGTACTTTGTATATTGGTGGCATAGTGGGATGAAGCGGCCCAGACAAACTTTACATGTCCTCGCACATGAGACCTGTTCCACGCTTGACATGCAACTAGTTTTGCATAAGTGTCTAGCGGGTGTCTGTCTCTCCTACTATAGTCAACATCTAATTTGCAACGAGTTGTCAACAATTTGGTTATCCTCGTTGTGGTTCATGTTCGTATGTAAGAACGGTTCTATCTTCGAAAGCCCTAAGCCACATAAAACTTGCAATGGATAAATTAGAGGCGTCTAGTTTAGATTGTTGTTGGGCTAGTGTCATGATATGGTGATGTTGTAAGTAGAAGTATAAGTTGATACTCTTACAACACGCATAACGTGTAAGTTCCATAGACCTTGGCCTTACACATAGAGGTATGATAGTGATCATACCACGATGCACATGATGGAGATCAAGTGAAAGAACCATATCATTTCACTTATAAACATGTGATGTTTGATTGCATCTTATATTGTTTGTTTAGCGTTTTATTAGCATAATAAGATGATCCCTTTTAAAATATCAAGATAAGAATGTGTTCTTCCTTAAGTATGCACCGATTATGTTTCGTCACTCCAAGACATCACGTGATGATCGGGTGTTCTTGGATCCACGATCATATTTTGGGTGTAAGACAGTTACACACGCGAATACTAAGGTTCTTACTTGGTGAGCCTAGCATGTACATACATGGCCTCGAAACATGGACCGAAAGGTTAAGAATGAGTCATATGGTAGATATGATGCCCATTTGATGCCCGCCTTTGAAGCTACACCGACTCACGTGATGATTGGACTTGGTGTAGTGGATTTGGTTCATGTAATCACCAAAAAGGCAGGAGCGATGTCGTTTTTGAGTGGGAGTTTATTCTTAATTTGGATTAGTTGAACTCAATCTATCATAAACTTAGTCTAAACTTTACAACTGTTGTAGATGGCACCACCTGCTTTTAATTTCAATGTGTTCATGGAGAAAGAGAAACTTGCAACGAATGGTAGCAACTTTATCGAATGGGCCATGAATTTGAGGATTCTCCTCTCTGCTGCACAAAAGCAATATGCGTTAGAAGTGCCGCTAGGCCCCCCATCGTTTGATGATGCCCCTGACGAGGAGAAGAATGTCTATCAGACTCGTCAGGAGGACCACAACTTAGTTCATTGTGGCATATTGTATGGGCTAGAGCCAGAACTTTGAAAGCGTTTCGAAAACGGCAATGCATTTGATACAATGGGTGAGTTGAAAATGATTTTTGACACACATGCTGCTATAGAGAGCTACAATTCTTCATAAAAGTTCTTTAGCTACATGATGGAATAGAACAACTCCGTAAGTGAGCATGTACTCAAGATGTCGGGTTACGCCGATAATCTTGTGTCCTTGGGAATATCGATTCCCATTGACTTAGGCATCCATCGTGTTCTACAGTCTCTGCCACCTAGCTATAAGATCTTTGTGATGAACTATAATATGCAAGGCATGAAGAAGTCTCTCCCCGAGCTTCTGTCAATGCTTAAAACTGCAGAAGTGGAGATCAAGAAAGAACATCAAGTGTTGATGATTAATAAGACCACTGGTTTCAGGAAATACAAGAAGGTAAAATGGAAGGGAAGTAAGGGCGGGAAGCCAGTTGCCGTGCCTGAAAAGAAACCCTGAGTTGGTCCTAAGTCTGATACCGAGTGCTATTATTGTAAGGGTACTGGCCACTGGAAGCACAACTGCCCCAAGTATTTGGCAGACAAGAAGGCCGGCAAGGCAAATAAAGGTATATATGATATACATGTTATTGATGTGTACTTGACTAGTACTCATAGTAGCACCTGGGTATTTGATACCGGTTTAGTTGCTAATATTTGTAACTCGAATCAGGGGCTCCGGAACAAGGACCGCTAGCAAGGGGTGAGGTCAAGATGCATGTCGGCAATAGATCAAGTGTTGATGTGATCGCCGTCGGAACGCTACCTCTCCACTTACCGTCAGGATTAGTAATAAACTTGAATAATTGTTATCTGGTGCCAGCACTGAGCATTGTTGACAAGGCAGCTTCTTCTTCTTTAAGTCCCCAACAATGTCGCCAGAAAACTTATTGATGACTCCTTGTGGCGCCAGAGAACTTGGTGCTTGATGTGGAGTCTTGTTGGGAACCCCAAGAGCAAGGTGTGAAGCAGCACAGCAGCAAGTTTTCCCTCAGTAGAGACCGAGGTTATCGAACCAGAAGGAGGAAGGAAACGTCACACAGGTGTTGCAAGCAACGCGGAGACCTGCACAACACAAACTCAAGACTTTGCCCCAACGAATGAGTGAGGTTGTCAAGCTCACCGGTTTGCTGTAACAAAGGATTAAACATATGGTGTGGAAGGTAATGGTTTGCAGCAAGTAAAAAAGTAACAGCGGAAGATGTATCAATGGTAAAGATTGGACCGGGGTCCATAGTTCACTAGAGGTGCTCTCCTTAGATAAACAACATGGCATGACGGGTAAACAAATTACAGCAGGGCAATTGACATGAACTGAGCAAGGCATAACAATGCAATTACTAGTCAGAAAGATCCTATGAGGTTGATTGGGCAATACAACAAGATACATAGAACGCCATCCAACTGCATCTATGACTAGAAGTACACCTTCAGGTTATCATCCGAACCCCCTCTAGTATTAAGTTGCAAGCAACAGACAACTGCTTTAAGCAAAGTGTGTAAGGTAAACAGTCCACATGTTGCATGAACAAGAGACCGTTGTTTTCTTCCTAGTAGCAACAACACATCTACAACCAAAGAGATTATTGTCACTTCCCTTGGAAACTAGAGGCATGAACCCACTATCGAGCATAAATACCCCCTCTTGGAGTCACTAGAAACTACTTGGCCAAGATAGCTAATAACAACGGAGAGCATGCAAGATCACAAACAACATAGACATGATAGAATCATAAAGACAAAACTATTAATCAAACCAACATAATAATCTCAATATCCATCGGATCCCCGCAAACACAACATGCATGATTACAAATAGGTTAGATCTTGATCATGAACGGAGCTCACAAGATCTATACATGAAAGCACAAAGGAGGAGATACAACCATCTAGCTACTACATGGACCCATAGTCCAAGGTGGAACTACTCATGCATCATACCGGAGAGAAGGCCTCCGGGATGATCTCCCCTCCGGCAGGGTGCAGGGAAGAACTTTAGATCCCCCTGATCTAGGGACGATGGTGGCGGCGGCTATAGACGGTTTCGTGGATTTCTGATTGGGTACTCAGGGTTTATGTATCGAGGGCTTCTTATGGGCGAAGGGGGAGACCGAGGCGGTCGCCAGGGCGACCAAACCTTAGCCAGGCGCGGGACGGGGCCCACCCGTGCCTAGGGTGGGTCTGGCCCCTCTGGCTGGCCCCTCGGGCTCTCTTTTGTACTTCTTGTTCCCCATGGAAAGTAATTGACTTTGTCCTTTGTCTCGTCCAATTCCGATAATATTTCTTTACTAACTTTTCTGAAACCAAAAACAGCAGAAAACAGGCATCTGGCACTGTTGCAACTTGTTAGTAGGTTAGTACCAGAAAACATGTAAAAAGCACCTCAAAGTGTGGACAAGTAAAGCAAAGTAGATATTAAACAAGCATGGAGTATCAAAAATTATAGATACATTTCCAACGTATCAAGCATGAACATTGTATCTGGATCGTGTTTGATGCGAAGTGGTTATTCATTTAAATCCGAGAACAATGGTTGTTCTATTTATATGAATGAAATCTTTTATGGTCATGCACCGATGATGAATGGTTTATTTCTATTGGATCTCGATAATAGTGTTACACATATTCATAATGTTGATGCTAAAAGGATTAAACTTAATGATGATATATCCGCATATATGTGGCACTGCCGTCTAGGTCGTATTGGCGTTAAACGCATGAAGAAGCTCCATTCGGATGGACTTTTGAAATCACTTTATTTTGAATCATTTGATACATGTGAGCCATGCCTTATGGGCAAGATGACTAGAACGCCATTTTCCGGTTCAATGGAACGGGCAACAGATTTATTGGAGATCATACATTCTGATGTATGTGGTCCAATGAGTGTGTCAGCGCAAGGTGGATATCGTTATTTTGTAACTTTCACGGATGATTTGAGTAGATACGGTTATATCTACTTGATGAAACACAAGTCTGAAACCTTTGAAAACTTCAAGGAATTTCAGAGTGAAGTGGAAAATCATCGTAATAGACAGATCAAATTTCTACGGTCTGACCATGGAGGTGAGTATCGAAGTTACGAGTTCAGCACTCATATGAAAGAGTGTGGAATTGTTTCACAACTCACACCTACCGGAACACCACAACGAAATGGTGTGTCGGAATGTCATAATCATACTTTACTAGATATGGTTCGATCTATGATGTCTCTGACGGACTTGCCACTGTCATTTTGGGGTTATGCACTAGAAACTGCTGCATTCACTTTAAATCGGGCACCATCTAAATCCGTTGAAAAGACACCGTATGAATTGTGGTTTGGAAACAAACCTAAGCTCAGTGGCGAAGGACGAAAAAAATTTAAGGTCGGGCAAATCTAAAGCATCAAAAAAAAATTTGATGCAAAAAATCAAAATTGTATCGATTTTATAATGGTAATAGAATAATCAATTGACCACAAATTCAAATTTGATTCAATAGTTCAATTGATCATAAAATCAGAAATTATACCTGTCCCCTTTGAAACTGCAGGTTTCTTCCCCTTCTTGTCCATTTCTACCACAAATACGTCGAGCCTAGAGGCCATTAATAGGAAGAAGCGTAACCTATATTTTGAAGGAGGATTAGAAATTATAATTGAGATGAGAAGAAGCCCTAGCTGGGTAAAACCGTGCACCATGAGACCGAGAATTGAGAATTTGAGAAGATGAAAAGGTTGGAGGAGGACCAGGGAGAGGGCGGCCGGATCAGCGGGCAGGTTTGCTGGCGGGGAGTAGATCAGTAGAAGACGGCGGCACACCTGCCTGCTCGTCGCTCGAGTCCTAGACTTGTTGGCTTCGGATACTGCACAGGGGCCAAGACACGGAGGGGCATCAGCCACACGCGCACACACGACACACGGATCAGGGGCTACTGCTGCTTAGTGCGCGGCCCAGCAAAGGTCCAGTACAGCCGAATCCCCTCTTACATAGCCATTTTCTAGTACTTTCTCCGAACCATATTACTTGACGTGGATTTGTCAAAATTTGGATGAATCTATATACTCCCTCCGACCCATATTAATTGACTTGGATTTGTCAAAATTTAGATGAACCTATATACTAAATAGTGTCTAGATTCATTCAAATCTAGACAAATGCAAGTCAACTAATATGGGTCGGAGGGAGTATTAAATAGTGTCTAGATTCATTCAAATCTAGACAAATTTAAGTCAACTAATATGGGTTAGAGGAGGTAGTTTTTTCTTCAGAATTCATCGTACTTTGCAGGGAATTGTATATATGTCAAATAGAAGTGTATATATATGCAATTTTTTTTGCAGAAATTAAGGTAGGGCAGCTGCCATACCTTGCCCAAAGGGGTCCTTCGCCCCTGCCTAAGCTGTCATTTCTTAAAGTTTGGGGATGCGATGTTTATGTGAAGAAACTTCAACCGGACAAAATCGAACCCAAAGCGTAAAAATGCGTATTCATAGGATACCGTAAGGAAACTATTGGGTATTCCTTTTATCACAGATCCGAGGGCAAGGTTTTTGTTGCCAAGAATGGATCCTTTCTAGAGAAAGAGTTTCTCGCGAAAGGTGTGAGTAGTCGGAAGGTAGAACTCGAAGAGGTTGTTGAACCTTATCTTCATAGTATGGCGAGTAGCACAGCGCCAGAAGTCGTTTTGGAGTTGACTTCACCAATTGAAGAGGGAACTAATGATAATGATCATGAAACTCCGAAAGAGAGTACTACCGAACCTCGCAGGTCTAGCAGGATGCGTGCAGCTCCCGAGCTATATGGAAACCCTGTTATGAATTTCATGGTTGATGAAATTGATGACCCTGCGACGTATGAAGAAGCGATGATGAGCCCGGATTCCAACAAATGGTTAGAAGCCATGAAATCCGAGATGGAATCCATGTACGAAAACCAAGTTTGGAACTTGGTGGACTTACCTCATGACCGAAAGGACGTGGAGAAAAAATGGATTTTCAAAAGGAAAACTGATGCTGATGGTAATGTGACCGTCTATAAAGCTCGACTTGTTGCAAAGGGGTTTCAAAAAATTCAAGGAGTTGACTACGATGAGACATTCTCTCCCGTAGAGATGCTAATGTCAGTTAGGATTATGTTAGCAATTGCTGCATATTTCGATTATGAGATATGGCAGATGGATGTCAAAACTGCGTTCCTCAATGGTAATATTGAGGAAGAGTTGTATATGATACAACCAAAGGGTTTTGTCGATCTTAAGGATGCTAACAAGGTGTGCAAGCTTCAGCGATCCATCTATGGACTGAAGCAAGGATCCCGGAGTTGGAATCTCCGCTTTGATGAGGTGATCAAATAGTTTGGATTTGTCCAAACTTATGGAGAGGCTTGTATTTACAAGAAAGTGAGTGAGAGCAATGTGGCATTTCTAATATTATATGTGGATGACATATTATTGATCAGAAATGATATAGATCTTTTAAACAGTGTTAAAAGCTATCTAAACAGCAAATTTTCAATGAAGGACCTAGGTGAAGCGTCATACATATTAGGCATAAAGATCTATAGAGATAGATCTCGTCGCCTAATAGGGCTATCGCAAAGTACATACCTTGATAAGATTTTAAAGAAGTTTAAAATGGACGGAAGTAAGAAGGGGTTCTTACCTATGTTGCAAGGCAAGACATTGAGTAAGACTCAAAGTCTGGCTACGGCGGAAGAAAGAGAGATAATGGACAAAGTCCCCTATGCTTCAGCCATAGGCTCTATAATGTACACCATTCTATGTACAAGACCGGATGTGGCACATGCTATTAGTTTGACTAGTAGGTACCAATCGGATCCAGGTTCTGAACACTGGATAGCGGTCAAGAATATCCTTAAGTACTTACGAAGAACTAAGGATTTGTTTCTTGTGTACGGAGGTGAAGAAGAGCTTGTCGCTAAGTGTTATGTCGACGCTAGCTTTAACATCGATCCGTATGACTCTAAGTCTCAATCCGGATATGTATTTCTCATGAATGGCGGAGCGGTTAGTTGGAGGAGTTCCAAACAACCTGTGGTGGCGGGATCAACAACGGAGGACGAATGGTGATCCATTGCTGCGAAAGCGGCTCAGGAAGTGGTTTGGATGAAGGAGTTCATATCCAAACTAGGTGTGGTTGCGAGCGCGTTGGACCCAATGGTGATCTATTGTGACAACAATGGTGCCATTGCCATTGCCAATGCCAAAGAATCAAGGTCTCACAAGAATTCCAAGAATATTAAGTGTCGGTTTCACTCCATCCGCGAGCATGTCAAGGATGGAGATATAAAGATTTGTAAAGTACACACAGATCTCAATGTAGCAGATCCGTTGACTAAAACTCTCCCTAGAGTAAAACATGATCAACACCAGAACTCCATGGGTGTTAGATTTATCACTATGTAACTAGATTATTGTCTCTAGTGCAAGTGGGAGACTGAAGGGAATATACCCTAAGAGGCAATAATAAAGTGTTTATTATGTATATTCCAAGTATATGATAGATGTTTATTTTACATGCTATAATTGTATTAATACGGAAACGTTAATACATGTGTGTTTAATAAACAAACATAAAGTTCCTAGTTATGCCTCTCTCATAAACTAGCTCGTTGATTAACAAGATGATCAAGGTTTCCTGATCATGGACATTGGATGTTGTTAATAACGAGGTCACAACATTAGTGTAATGGTGTGATGAACATTCATCCTAAGTATAGCATTACAATCAAAGTCATTGAGTTTATATTGCTATAACAACTTATGAAGTGATCCTAATCCTTGGACCATGAGATCATGTCAATCACTAACACCGGAAGAGTTTCTTGATAACATCAAATGTCACACCGTAACAGGGTGATTATAAAGATGGGTTCATAACTACTAAAGTGTTATGTTGAGGCCCATGGATCGAGAGTGGAATTTGTTCATCCCGATGACGGATACATATACTCTGGGCCCTCTCGGTGATATCACATTAATTAGCTTGCAAGCAAGTGATTTGATCACTAGAATGTTATATCACGGGAACAAGAAAAGAGTACATGTCGGTAACAAGATCAAACTAGGTATGGAGATATCGATGATCGAATCTTAGACATGTAATATATCGCAAAACAAAAGTATTAATATACTAGCGCAAAAAGGTTCTCGCGATCACAAGAAAGTCACCGTTGAATGTGTGGGAGTCAGTATGGACCTCCAGGTCCCGCTTCTGATTATTGATCTGAGAGGGGTCTCGATCATGTCCGCATTATTCGCGAACCATAGGGTGACACACTTAAGATACACCGACATCCAGTTGGAGCAAAAGTTTCATGCCGGAAAGAATAAAAAGCACATGAATTTATTTCACTAGATACCGAAACAAGTTTTCGGGTGAAATTGCAGAAAGTGTTTTTGCATGTGAAATGAAATACTAGCTAGGGGTTATATGTGAATGTTTGTCATTAAAGTAATTGAAAAAATTCTGAATAAATAAAAGGAGTTTTATTTAATGATAGTTTGCATTAAATTTGGTGGAAATTTAATGGGAATTTGAGTGGGTTTTTGAGTGGAGGGAATTGAAAGGGATTTTTATGAGTGGAGTGTCCACCCACATGAATGAGGGGATGGCAAGGGGGCAGCCCCATGCGTCAGCCACCCCCTTGGGGTTCCCTCCTCTCCTATAAAAGGAGCCCCCTCCTCACTTCTCACTTACACCTCCTCGTGAAGGATCTCTCTCCCCCTATAGTATTTATCCCCCATGGTCTCGGACTAGCGAGATACATGTTTCCGGTGGCTATTCGGCAAGAAAGAGTTGTGCTTCTGCTGCATCGCTGGAGCGAGGAGGCGGAGGTTGCTCGGTGCCTCTGACGTGTGTGCGAGCACGGATGCGCCATTGTTTTGCGGTGCTAAGGACTTCCTCTCGATCTTGAGATTGGCAAGAGATCGTCTACATCAACACGAGTTTGGAGTCGTTAAGCTTTGTCGGTCTTCAAGGGTATGTTCTCTACGGATGTATATCCACCCGTTGTTTGTATCTAGTAGATAGATCTTGGTACATAGTTGTTCCCATCGTAGGAAATTTTTTGTTTTCTATGCTGCGAACCCTACACTTAGTTCTTCCAAAAGATCATAAGAATATCCTTACTATCGTCCAATGATCATCTTATGAATCATTCTGGTATATGCTCATAACATTTAGATCATAGGACATATCTGGATTTGTACATATCACAGTATGATTGAAAAATACTTTTTGTGATTTTATTCATCAAGTATCAATCAATACTTGAATCTTTTTTTCACTTACCAAGTGTCGATACACTTGAATTTTGATTTAATTATTTTTGTGTGGCAGAACCTTTCTTGTCATTTCCATATTGAACTCATTCAATATCTCATCTATGTACATTTGGCACTGATACGTCCAATTTGCATCACCATTCTATATCATAATTTGCCTCTATTCACTGATATATGTCTTATTATGAGGTATTACTTATGTCTTTTCCTCTGATTTTGCATGTTGGATGATTCTTGGAGGATGGACTGCCGGAGTCTGGATTTTGATGGAAAAGAGGTGTTTTGATGCAATTTCGCGAAGATCAGAAAAATACCAGAAAAATATGGGAAAATTATATTTTCCCGGAAGACTGAGGAAGCAAGAAGGGGAGGCGAAGAAGGGCCACAGGGGGCCCACACCCCCTAGGCGCAGGGCCACCTTGCCTCATGCCTAGGGCAGGTGTGGCCCACCTGCCCGGCCTCCGACTCCTCCCTCTCGCCTATATCTTCCTTACAGAACCCTAACACCAGGGGGCGACCACAGATAGATTTCCGCCACCTCTGCGGGGCGGAAAACACCAAGAGAGAAAGATCTCTTTGGCAGACAGATTTCTGCCGAGGGAATTCCTTCCCGGAGAGGGGAGATCGTCGCCATCAACACCATCGTCAAGCTAGGCTTCATCGGGATCATCATCATCATCATCAACACCATCATCACCACTCCATCCCGATGTAACAATTGTGTTGGATATTGCTTTAGTTCTTAGGGGAAACTTTCCTAGTGTTAATTACTATTGTAGTTGATGCTTGTGAGTGAAACCATTGGATTATTGTTTATGTTCAGATTGTCATCCATCACCATATCATCTTTGATCTTGATCCATATGATGTATTGTGAGTAGTTCGTTTAGTTCTTGAGGACATGGGAGAAGTCATGTTGTTATTAGTGGATCTGTGTTGAGTTATTATTCAATGGTTTAATATTTAAGTTGTGGTTCTATTCTTCTAGTGGTGTCATGTGAACATCGACTACATGATACTTCACCATTTATGGGCCTAGGGGAATGCATTGTGTATTTGGCTACTAATTGTGGGGTTGTCGGAGTGACAGAAACCTGAACCCCCGTTAGGACACCTTTGCACAAGGGAGCGTAGGATCTCAGAGTTTAAGGTTGTGGTTAGGTTTATATCTTAATTACTTTCCTGTAGTTGCGGATGATTGCAGGGGGTTTAATCACAGGTATGTATTAGTCCAAGTAAGGTCGGTACATTAGCACAGGTTCACCCACACAACACTTACAACACCAAAGAAGAGTACTCAACTATTTGAAGCGAAAGCAGTTGACAGAATTCCCATGTGTCCTCGAGAACGTTTGGTCCTTATAAGTATTTCCATCGGCTTGTCCTTTGATAAGAAAGGATTGGGACACTTGCTGTGTTTTTTCTTTACTACTTGCACTTTGTTTTGTTGCCTTATCAGAAAACCCCTAAAAATCCGTTTGCTAAGTATTTGCAGAGAGTTCCTGCTCCATACCACTAGTAAACACCTTCTGCTACTCATTGGGATCGACACTCCTATTTATCGAAAGTACTACGATACACCCCCTATATTTGTGGGTCATCAGGCACAACCATGTTAGCATCTCAATCTATCTATATATATATTGATGCCAAATATTCGGGTTTTGCCTAAGTCTTTCATCGAGATGAAATTCTTAACATGTCTTAATAAAAGATACATCATTTCCAATCAACAATATGTCTTCCACATAATGTATTAGAAATATTTCTTAGCGCTCCCACTTAATTTCTTGCAAATGCAAACATCTTCATCGTCTTTGATGAATTTAAACTCTTTTAACAGTTTCATCATGGTGAAGATTCCAACTCTGTGATGCTCACTTCAACCATTGAAGTTTGCATACGCTTTTAGCATCCTTTGAATTAACAAAACCCTTTGTACCGTGTTATGCACACGTCCTAGGTAACAATTCTATTAGAAGAACTTCTTTTCTTTATTCAACTACCACATAACAAAATTATATGTAGTGATTGCTATATTAATCCGTCTAGACTAAATATCGCTACGGAAGATCAAATCTTATCATAGTCAACTGCTTGAACATTGTCGTGAACTCTTTCCTGACATGTCGATTATTTCATAGATGTGAAACATCCATGTATATTTCTTTATAGATCCAGATACGACTATAAGGTCTTACACCTTTCTCGAGGGTCTTTCAAGTTTAAAGCTTGATTTCTCGTGTATAGAATTATCACGGATTCTATGGCTTAAAGCCATCTGACGGAGGCAGGGCCCATCATCGCTTCTTTGCATGTAGTCCGTTCATTATTGTCAAATAATGATCCAACCCTCAAATATTGGTATTAGATTGTTTACCCGACCTACTTGGTTTAATAGGAACTTAGACCTCCGTGACCACAACCTTTGAGGCACGTGAGCCATGAGCATTGTTGCTACCTCCGGAACACTTTTTGGCATTGCGCAACTTTGCACATATAGCTAAGCTTCGTTTAACCTTATCAAAGTTCTATTGTCCTCCCACTTAACTTTTCACGGAAAATTCCTTCTCAAAGAAACTTGACATTCTAAGCGACAAACATTTTTGTCTTCGGTGTTATGTAGGAATACTCAACGACTATTCAAAATAACATATAAAGACATGTTCATTCGACTTTGATAGTAAACATATAACTTATGCATAGCATACAATGTTTAAGAAAGGACAACTTGGGTTTTATCCCAAACCATAACTTTATATGGTGTCATTTCAACGGATCATGATGGAGCCCTTTTCAGTGAAAAAGCGGTAGTCTCTAAAGCTTTTAATCTTTAAAATATAATGGCAGTTTTATGAATTACACCTTTGATCTTACCATGTCAAATAAGGTTTCATTGCATATCTCGATTATTCCATACTCATATGGTGTTTCGGGAAACGCAAATCCATGGAACGATTCCTCAAATCTTAGGTGTTATGCTAAACTTGTAACTCAAATATCTTCCTTTATGATCTTATCATAAACTATTTATATTCTTGTTACACTGATTTTCCACTTCATCTTGAAAGTCTTCGAACATTTTCAAATGTTTCACACTTCATCCTTATTAAGTAAAATATTCATATATTCACTCAAATTTTTGGAGAAAGCATATGAAGTTGAAATCCATCATTCTCGACTACATGTAATGGACTTCATACATCAAATATGTACAAATTCCAATAATCTAGTCATTCGTTCCCTTTTGGCCTATGAACGGAGTTTTAATTATCTCTAGGAAAGTTTCACAAGCGTCATTTGATCAAAAATCAAAAGACTCCAAAATTCCATCCAAATGGAGTTTCTTCATGTTTTCTTTCCAATATAATTTAAACGGCGATGTCACTTCCTAAGTGATCTTTCAATCAATTTGTCTTTCGACATTTTTAGCACTAGTTTTATGGATGTGATTTCTCCAACAAGATTTGTAAATTATACATATTTTATGGATTACGGCAATTATTTGAACAACCCTTTTGTTCTCATAATACCTGATCGAAATAATATTTATTGAAACAAGTCTTGAAGGTAAGCTTTGATTTCAATGAGCAACATAACAACCCTTTATTTGTTCTCGATGAACATCATCACATATTCTTTTGCTAGTTACTTAGGCCATTGTAGTTCATGAATTTTGTTGTTTCGTATGACGATGCACACCAACAAATTCAGTATCCAATACTTAAGAACTACATAGTTTAACAAGCAAAGAATACATCCATAACATGTATATCCTCTATATACCTAAGCTGAACAATTCTAGTATTTTCTCTTCTGCCAAATATTTCTTAGATTTCTCTTTCAGTATTTCTTTATCCTTTCAAAAGAATCTATCAACATCAATAGTGGAGCCATACTTATGACACATAGTCCAAAACATGTATAGTTAAATACCAATGTCTTTGGACTTGCACTTTGAAGTAGATCACCATCATCAAATGTTTGGTGTTCTTTCAAATTCCATTCTTTAGTAATCTTTTAGTGTAGTAAGCATTTTACCTACATCAAATATTTATCCTTATCATGGAACTATTCATGATCAAGCTACTTTATCTTATAACGGTGAATTGCGAGTATAATGTTGCTCTCCAAAACCTTTTGGAGAATTAGGACGACTAGCGTCTCCAACCTTTTGAAAATTATCATCAAATACGAGAACATAAATTTTGCTATATTATACTCTATCATGTTGTAATCAAAACATCGTTTCAGATATCGCAATATCTTCCACATATGATGGTTTTCGAAACAATTCTTTCAGCTACTAGATAACCTTCATATTAAAACAATCTTTTGAATATCAAGAATCATGGAGATAAACATGCTACTTATTTACTAACACTGGAATTGTTACTCTTAATTTAATACCAATTATTAAACTTATGGGAGTAACCGGAACTTACTGAAAGTTTGCAATAGGACTTTTAAACTTTAGATCAACACTTCAAAACAATACGATACCAGTTCGTGAAGTAACTAACCAGAATTATATAGTTCTATTATCTTAATTATAACTAAGTGCAAGGTAGTAAACGGATTCCAATGACTACAACAACTATGCAAATTCACTTTGATTTAATTTATGATAAATAGTGTTCAAATTTAAATCATATTGCTGTTGAACTACCACTCAAAACAATATCCCTCACATTGTTTTAGTGATTACATGAGCCAAATCCACTATACCAAGTCCGATCATCACGTGGCATGATGTAGTTTGAAAAGCGAACAATCATCATGTTCATCATATCATCTGTATGACTCATGCTTTACCTTTCGTTATTCCGTGTTCCGAGACCATGTCTGTACATGCTAGGCTCGTCAGGATGTAACCTTAGTTTCCGCATGAGCAAATCTGGCTTGCTCCCGTTTTATACACTTGCAGAATCTAACACACCCGATTATCACGTGGTGCTTCGAAACAACGAGCTTTGGCAACGGTTCCTACTAAGGATGAACACTTTATAACTTGATATTTTGTGAGAGGGATCATCTTATAATGCTATCGTCGTGAACTAAGCAATACAAGATGCATAAAAGGATTAACATCACATGCAATTCAAAATATGTGATATGATATGGACTTTATTCTTGTCCTTCCGATCTCCATCTTCAAGCACGAACATGATCTCCATCATCATTGGCGTGGCGTCAAGGTCAATGGCACCGCTCCATGGTTGTCTCCCACTAGCATCAAGTATTACAACTACTTTGAATAATAGACACGCAGGTCTTAATGAAATTAAAATACAACCATAAGAGTCACATCCCAAGATTTTCCAAATCTTGTAATATGAAAAATAAATAAACAAAATAAATAATTGTTGAAAATTAGGCTGAAAAGAAACTTTTGTTTCTAATTGGAAACTTAAAATCCCATCTTGAACAAACTTTGGTTAATGTTTGAATCTAATTAAATTCAAATCAAGTGGATTGCAATCTTCATAAATGCATCTGGAAAGTTAAACACTTGGAAAAGTTAAACCAAAACCCTAATAGAATAAAATCATTTCCAAGTTATCTCCAAGCCTATGGATTTGATCCAAATAAAAATTTGTCAACAAACATTTATAAATGATCAATAATGACAAATAAAAATATTATAAAACCATAGAAATTGGTTTCACTTAATTTGGAGCCATAGATAAAATCTTATAAGTTTGATAAGATAAGGAAATTGAATTTCCAAAGCTAATAAAGCATCTATCTAAAAATCCATACCAAATGGTGAGCAAATAATATTAAAGGGATTTAAAAGGATAAACAAATATTAAATAAGATTATACAAATTGGAATCACCAACTTTGGATCTATAAATAAAAAGATATGGATTTTATAAGATAAAGATAGAAATATTAAATGAAGAATATTTAAAGACCAAATTAAATCTTGGCCTAATCCATAAGCAAATGGAATGAATATAATCCAAATCCAAATAAAATAAATAGATAAAGAATTTTCCAAATAAAATAAAATGACTTTGACCAAATCCTATTCTATTTGAATAAAGATAAAATCCCTATTTAGAAATGATTAATTAAATCATGGGAAAATAATATTTGGAATTTACCCAAGTGGATTAAAAGTTATTTAATTAACTTACATAAGATCAAAGAAATCTTCCAAATAAAATTTATGGAATTAAAAACTATATTTAATTTCATTGGAATAAAGACAAGTACCCAATTTAAAATGATTAATAAATTATATTAAAATTATTCCAAATAATTCAAAGTGAATTATTTGACACCCTTATAATTGAATAAAACTTACTGAAAAGGTTTTGTAGAAAAATGAGAAGTAAATAAGGATTAAAAATATATTAAACCTTATTTGAATTAATATAAGAGCCTATTTTAAATAATTATTGGACCCTATAAAGAATAAAAGAATTATTCTAAATTTTACTTCAGAATGTGTTAATAAACAGTGTTTGATTATTCACAAAATTTGGCAAAAGTTTGAATTCAAATGGATGCTTGAATTGATTAAACAAAAACAAAACAGAATAAAAGAATTGGAAAAAGAAAAATAACAGAAGAGGAAAAAAATATATAACAGAGCAGCAGCCCAGCAAACCCAGCCCACTGGCCCAGCAGCCCACTCTCACCCCCCCCGAAGTGTTTTCTTTTACTCAAGAACGAACCCGCTAGGTCGCTGACGGTTGGACCCCACTTTCCCCTTCTCCCTTTAACCGACAGGTGGACCCCATCGCCACCTCAGCGTCTTCCCCAGCGCGACCCGTTCCTCCCCCAAATTTCTCGCCGTTGCTGTGTTGATTTCGTGGTGTTAACACGCGTTAATGGCCGATTAATTCCTCGCTGCAACGACGCCCTCATAATCGCCCATGTCCCCTCTCTCTTTCCCCCTTAGACGTCACACACTCTCTGCCCCTAGGCTGGAAGAATTTCTCCATGCACCGCCACTGTCTCCGGCGAGCACTTCCATTAATTCCGGCAATTCTCCACCGCGCCTTGCCCCCTCGACCACGCTAACTTGTTCCCCATCAACCACCGCACCTCCCAGTGGCCTCATCTTGCTCACGCTTGACCCATAGCGTCTGCAACGACGACAGCTGAGCATCGCCACCGTCGGCCTCGACTCCGGCGAGTCCTCCTGGTAAGAATAGACCACCCCTTGCCCTTATTTTGATGCTCGATTGTCCGTGACTCGCATGCGAAACTAACATCACCCTCTGTTCCCTCTCCCGTGCCCTGTAGCAACGTCCCCGACGACGCCAGTGCGAGCCCGACGCCAGGCAGAACTTCGGCGAGCGATTGCCATCCACCCCGAGCGCCCCTTCGACGGAGAAGACCACGTTGAGAATCAGTACGACGTGGCGATTCTGGTGAGCTACTCCTCTACCCCCATTGCTTCCTATTTCGCCAGCTCCACCGCCATCTGACCGCGCCGCCGCCAGCCACCGTCGCTTGCGCCGCTAGTTCTTGACTAGCTGCTGTGCATCGTCGGATTTAGATCGTAAGGCGTAGATAGAGTCACTTAAGCGAAAGGGTACGAGCTCATCTACACCGTTCATCCTCACTTACATCCAACGCACCAGAGTGAGCGATCCGCACGAACCGGTATGGCCCAATGAAAAACAGCCACGTGGCTCAGACTTCGTTTTAAAAAAAAGAAACATTTCTATTAGATGTTCAATTTTGTAAAATTTATAACTTTCAAACCACATGTCCAAATTTTGCAAATTTTATATCAATGGAATCAGAAGACCAAGTACTTTCCAACCATGCCCTTTGTTTAGTAAATTGCATCTGGTAAAATGATTGTTTTTGCAGAAACTTGTGTAGGCATGTTTGGAATATAAAATTCATTCTAAAATTATTTTGGGGATAAACCTTTGGCAAATGGATTGTTTTGAACCTACTGACCATAGAAATCAATTTGTGGTTTCAAAAACATATTTGGTGAAGCAAAAGAATAAATCTTTGATTTAAAGCACTTCTAGTCAAATAAAAATAATGTTTATATATTAAAAATGCTTTTGGAGGAAAACCCTTTGGGAAATGTTTTGATTTAAACTCTCTGACCCTAAACACAAATATTCATGTTTGAAAAACATATTTTGTGAACCCTATAAAATTTATTGCTTTGCTAAAGGAAATTCTAACCACATAAAATATTGATTTGGTTTAAAAATGGTTTATAGGTAAAATCTTTTGCAAATAGTTTTGCCACTTTATAAAATGACCAATAAGTGTTTTAGAATGTTTATAACCTATTAGAAATCACTTTTCCAAATAAAACAATCTTTAGCATGCTTGCATGCATTACTTTGTTTCTATTATTCTATGTGATGTTTGCTTGAATGGTAGTTTGAAATATTGCTTGCTTGATTGAATTGTAGTGATTTGAAGAGTGTGAATATTGCAAAGATCAAGGAGTGAACTTATATTCTCTACCAAAAAGGCAAGTGATGCTTCATACTTTTGTCCCACTATTTTCACTATGCATTAGTAATATTTCTAAGTAGTACTTGCATGGAATTTTTTTTTGCTAAGTATAAACTATGCCATGGGAAATCCTAGTAGATGAAACCTTAGTAGAAATTTCCTAAGTTAAGATTCCTACTACTATCATGCTTACTTAGCTAGTAGAAAACAAGGGTGTATTATATTCATGCTATGGAATATTTCTAAGTCAAGGACTTGTGTTTTTGTTTAATGAAAACAACTAAGTGAATGAATCACCTAGGTGGAATGGAAGGAATGGATTGTGTTGAGTGGTTACACAAGGCCCATTTCTATGGTTTACCTTGTTTATCACACTTGTGGATGGCCACCCAGGAACAAACAGATTTGAGATGTCAAATGTTGAGAAGCTTCAAGTGCAGCCACTTGGCATTATGGGCTCTGCCTGGATCATATAGGTTGCAATAACTTAGCCAAATGGACAGTTGGTGGTAGGGGTTTGATAGGTTGGAGCGCGTCCATTCTGGTCTAAGGGAAGGCTTCTGAAAGATCTTGTCTTGGTGAAACCAAGTCTTGTGGGGAAAGTGCACCACCTCTATAGAGTGTAAAATCTAAGTACTTAGCCATGTCCCTGGTAAAGGACAATTCGAGCATCAAGACATGGAAGCTATCAAGAATCTCCTCATCCCAATTTCTAAGTTAAAACTTGTGGTTGAACAAGGGTTAAAGGATCACCAATTTCTATTGGGAGATGCCTTGGGTGTTTTTGACAAACAAAAACTAGTGTTTTCAAATGATAAGGAAAATCTATTTTGAGCAATGCAAGCCTAAGCTCCACTTAGCCAAATTCATATAGATGATAGACTCCACTATACTACCATAGTGTCACTTTCCAATACAATTCAAATGTATTGACCCTTGTGGCTGTAACTTGTTCTGTTGCAGTTTTTTTTGATGTTAGTAAGATGTGTTGATTAGGATTACAAGTATACAACCAACATGTTTTCCTGTGGCACTTTGAAGATGAAGGACCCCATGCTATAGTTATTTCTGCTGCAACGTAATGAGATAGCCATATGAGCTATGTAAGATGTAATAAATTATTTTATTCCTGGTTATAAAGTTGTATTATGACCTTTGTTTCTTGATATTACATCTTAACTGTGGATGCTAGCTATTGATCCAGGGACTAGCATTGTAAACACAGGGATCTCTACCTTATTAAAGGTTGGGACCTTACAATAAGGCTCCTGGCGGTTGCCGACTTACAATAAGGAACATTGCATACATCATATATAATCACAATCATGGCCTTATCACATCACAACACACACCTTCAAAACAAAGTTAGACGCCTCGAATTTTCTTTGCATGTTTTACGTGGTTTGGGGCTTTCAATAAGTGTCATTCTAACTTACAAACAAGAACCACAATGTTGATACTAGTATTGTCAATCACCCGTTGTAAATTGAATCTTCACTATGTTGGGAGAAACAGGCACCCGCAAAGCCACTTATGCAATACAAGTTGCATGTCAAGCGTGGAGAAATTCTCATGAACAATGTCATGTAAGGTTAGCCCGGACCGCTTCATCCCACCATCCCGCAAGATGCAAAGTACACAAGAAGAAATCGTCAACAAAAGCATCAATGCCCACAATGACCATTTTGTTCTACTCGTGCAACAGATCTACATATAGACACGGCTCTGATACCACTGTAGGGGTTCATAGCATGGAAAACAGAAAAATTCTACCGCATAAACACAAACAAGCCAAGATCTATCTACTAGATTGTAGCAACGAGTCGATTAGAGTACTCACCCTCGAAGATTCCAAAGCGGTTAACGAGAGCAGATTCTCATGGGTGATCTAGTCGTACCCTTGCCGATCTCAAGATCGTGTAGACGATCCTTCCAGCACTGCATTCCGGCAGTGCTTTCGCAGACGGTCACACGTTCGGTACTCAATGAAGACCTTCCTCTCCCTTGTTCCAGTAGGCAGCAGAGGTTGTAGTTCTCCCCTCGCGATTCCGGCAGCACGACGGCGTGGTGTCAGAAGTAGAGGGAAGATCCTGCAGGGCTTCGCCTAATCCGGAGCAGGTTGTGGTGGATCTAGGGTTTCCGGCGATCTAGGGTTTAGAGGGCCGGAGAGGAGGACGCGTGGCCGGCGGAGGCTAGGGCGGCGACAGCGAGCCGGTGGTGGCGGCTGGCAGCGGCATGGCGGCGGTGGCTTGGAGGCGGGGTGCGGTGTTGTGTGTAGAGGGGCACCCCCTCCCCTCTATTTATGAGAGGGAGGGAGGCTTGGGAGAGGGGAGTTTGAATCCTTCCCCAACTCCCTATCCTAGTTGGATTGTGGTGGAGGGAAAGAAGGATTCTTTACTTCCTCCACCAGGATACATTGTCCCAGTTTGACTTTTGAAACTTGCCTTTTGACTTTCAATTTTGGAGTTTGATTTCTCTCTCTATTTGCATATACCTTTGACCTAGGACATGATGCAACCATTCCACTTAGTCATGACACATTCATGCACCCTTACCATTCCAGTCCGGTGAACCTTCCAGACCCTTCTAGAACATTCCGATGAAAACACCAGAATCATTCTCGAACTCCGGAATTGGACTTTCCTTATATGAATGTTATTCTCCAGACCATTCCGGATCACATCGTGATATCCCGGATCCCATCCGAGACTCCGAACAACATTCGGTTTCCCTACTTACATTCCATATCTACTAAACAACATTGAATCCTTAAGTGTGTCTCCCTATGGTTCGTGAATTATGCAGACATGACCGAGACTCTTCTTCGATCAATAACCAATAGAGGAATTTGGAAATTCATATGGCTCCCACACATTTCTACGATTTCTTTTGCGATCGAATGAACCACTTACATACGATACCAATTTCCCTTTGTCTCGCGATAGTTTACTTATCTGAGGTCTGATCGTCGGTATCTCTACATACCTAGTTCAACCTCGTTACCGATAAGTACTCTTTTCTTGTTCACGTGATATGTGATCCCTTATGAGCCAGTCACATGCCTGCAAGATAATTGGATGACATTCCACCGAGAGGCCCCATAGTATATCTATCCGTCATATGGATGGACAAATCCCACTCTTGATCCATGTGCCTCAACACATACTTTCTGAACACTCAATGCCACCTTTATAGCCACCCAGTTACGGTGTGGTGTTTGATGTCATCAAAGCATCCATCCGGTGATGGTGATTAGCATGATCTAATGGTTGAAGGAATTAGGTTACTATGTATCAGGAAGCTTATAGCAAACAAACTATTGAAATGACTTGACCTTTATGCTACGCTTATCTATAGGAGTATGTCAATCACACCATTCTCCTAATGATATGATATTGTTGTTAATAACATCTCAATGTTCATGATCAGGAAACCATGATCATATATTAACCAACAAGCTAGTTTAACTAGAGGCTTTACTAGGGACTCTTTTAGTTTACAAATCACACAAGTATAAATGTTTCCGGTTAATACAATTATAGCATGGTATGTAAACATTTATCATAAGCATTAAGATATGATAATAACCTCTTTATTATTGCCTCTTGGGCATATCTCCAACATCTGTCACTCCGGCAACCCCACAATTAGTAGCCAAATACACAATGCATTCCCCTAGGCCCATAAATGGTGAAGTATCATGTAGTCGACGTTCACATGACACCACTAGAAGAATATCACCACAACTTAAATACTAAACCATTGAATAATAACTCAACACAAATCCACTAATAACAACATGACTTCTCCCATGTCCTCAAGAACTATACGAACTACTCACAAGACATCATATGGATCAAGATCAAAGATGATATGGTGATGGATAACAATCTGAATATAAAAAATAATCCAATGGTTCCACTCACAAGCATCAACTACAATAGTAATCAACACCAGGAAAGTTTCCCCTAAGAACTTATGCAAGATCCAACACGATTGTTACAGCGGGATGAAGTGGCGATGATGGTGCTGGTGGTTATGATGGTGTGGATGATGCTGATGATCCCGATGAAGTCTAGTTTGATGATGGTGTTTATGGCGAAGATCTCCCCTCTCCGGGAAGGGATTTCCCCGGCAGAAATCTGTCTGCTGGAGAGCTCTTTCTCTCTCGGTGTTTTCTGCCCCGCAGAGGCGGCGGAAATCTTTTTGTGGTCGCTCCCCTGGTATTAGGGTTCCGTGAGGAATATATAGGCGAGAGGGAGGAGTCGGGAGACGGCCAGGTAGGCCACACCTGCCCTAGGCGCAGGGCAAGGTGGGCCCACGCCTAGCGGGTGTGGGCCCCCTGTGGCCCAGCTACGCCTCCCCTTCTGGCTTCCTTCGTCTTCTAGGAAAATATAATTTTCCAATATTTTTCTGGTATTTTTCTGATCTTCATGAAATTACATGAAAACACCTCTTTTTCCATCAGAAACCTTACTCCGGAAGTCCATCCTCCAAGAATCATCCAACATGCAAAAATAGAGGAAAAGACATAAGTAACACCTCATAATAAGACATATATCAATGAATAGAGTCAAATTATGATATAGAATGGTGATGCAAATTGGACGTATCAACTACCCCCAAGCTTAGACCTTCACTTGTCCCAAAGCAAAAACTGAGCTCAATAAACATGTCCACAGGTTTATGGAGTGAAGTGTCGATAAAATAATAGGGACAAGAAGCATCACATTTACCATTACACAACTCATAGAAGAAAGAAAGTCACCATTATATAACTTAGCTTGCAACAAGTACAGGAGTCACAATATAGATGCATAAAGATAAATCATAATTGGAATTGGAAAACTCTTGTTCTTGGTCAGAGAACAGCTGGCAGACAGTTTCACAAATAAAGTTTTTGAAGAAGTTTTAAAACAAGAGTACTCTTTGCTCAAAAAGGTTTTTCACAATGAAGGCTTTCAAAGTAATACTCAATAGATAAGAGTCTTGTGCAAACAAGGAAGATAAAGAACATGATTGAATAAATCACCATATGAATGCTTGCAACACAACAACTCAAATGCTTGCTGGAGATAGAGAGGAAGTAGGTTTGTGACTCAACTTAGAAAATAGGATAAAGGTCCCTTCATAGAGGGAAGCAGGGATTTCAAGTCATAAAGAGCTTCCAAAAGATTATGGTAATTACTAGCTTTGAGCCCTCATTGCCCCTATCATAGGCATCTTGAGATGATTAAGGTTAAAGTGAACAAGGATGGAGTATATGCTTGACGAAATATAAGTTGGCAATCTCATGTCCCTTGAGTGCGAGGGCCGCTCCTCATGCTACTCAACTTTGGTCACATGTAAATTATTATCATTGTAAGTACATGTGTATCATAAAGAACCGCCAACGGGGTACCCCTTGCACATGGTATAGGAGCTATCCCATAACCAAAATGACAAGGCAAGCAAACAATGAGCATCTCAACGATCTTTTTATTTACTATTGGCAGAGCTTTTTATTGAGGATGCTTCACATAATGCTCACTATGGTTATGCTGCAAGTTTCCACCATGATTAGGCATGGCTTAGGCTAGCGGCCCATGCGTTTCTCTAACACACATACATCACTCCATGGACTTACAAGTTCCCTCTTTATTTCACACCATCGACATCCGCAAACAAAAGAGCATGATATCAACTGTGTACAACGTATAGGTGCAATGTTGAAAGCGTTTCCCGTGACAGCACGGTTCTGCTAATTCCAACGTATAGATGCAAGCATATACAACTTCGATGACACAATGATTCAAGTCTATTAGGGGCGAGAAAATAAGGTGTGCCATCAAGTTCGTGAGATCTTTACTAACTAGTTTTCACATAACAAAATACTTTTTGATTTGAAAGATAGATGAAGCTTGAGAATTTGCTTGGAAAAGCAATAATGCTAATAGGTATATATGGTGGACACAAATGGCATAGGATTTGGTTCAAAGGGAATGGAAACAAGATAAGAATGCCTTCTCAAAACAGGTTTTTGGCTAGCAAGGCTGGGTAGCAAGCAAAAGAGTTGAAAGAAGCAAGCAAACCTACAAGTGATAAAGCTAAACATGCAATCTTCCTTGAAGACACAAAAGATCTTAAATAAAGAATACTAAGCTTATGAGCCAACAAGAAAGAAAATAAATGATACAAAATACCTGTAAGCTTTTTCTCTTTTTATTTCAAACCTCAAAAGGCGTTGCTACTGACCATAGATCGGTTTGCCAAAACCAATTTATATTTACCTGATGCTCCCAAAGTGATGCCAATACTGATCAACAGGATCCATCATATAGTAGATATTGCAAACTAAAATAAGAAGTGCAAAAAGTAAAAGATGAAACTTCTCATTAATATTCCATAAAGGCACTCACACCAAGGGATACATAGATAATCAACTAAAGGAGAGATACTTCCACATGCAAACCAAACTATAAGATAATTTCTCTACCAAAGATATGAATCCACTAAAAAGGTAAAAGATGAAAGATAATGATGGTGATGGTGATACCGCGGCACTCCCCCCAAGCTTGGAACAAGCCAAGGGGATGCCAAACCTGATGACGAATTACTCCTTCGGTGGTGTGGGTGTTTTCTTGTGTAGGGTCAGAAAATCCTCCAACATCTTATGAAGCGTGTTATTCTCCTCTTGAAGCATATCCACCTTCATCCTTAAAGCACGGTACTTATCGCAAAACTCGTCAGTGGTTCGAAGGGATTCCACTGCCTCAGGGCAGGATCTGAAGTCTAGAACGGAGGCTATGATCCCCTGCATGTTACGAGAAAAAGCACGTCCAATGTTAATTGCTCCTACAAAAGTAGGTTTCCTTGCCCTTGTCCCTGCGGCGGTTTGTTCTTCCAATTTTATTTCCTCCACAAGCTTCTTGCCTTTGTCGTTGGCGGAGACCATGGTGCTCTAAACTTGAGAAGATTTCCTGACAGAAATAGATCAAAACGAAAACATGACGAGAACACGATGCATGAACCTCGGGGAACCCGGGGGGTTGTATATTACGAAGTTTCAAAGCATAGGGAAGGTACTGCTACGAAAACGAGGTGGAGACGGAGCTCGGGGGCTCACACCCCCTCCAGGCGCAGCCAGCTAGGGCCCGCGCCTGGGGTGGGTTTGGCCACCCCGGCCTCCGTTTCCTCCTCTGTTTCGTTTCGTAGCCTTCCATATGTATTAAAAACATCAAAAATATAAAAAGATTGGGGTTTCATGAACCTTCTGTTTTCACCACTTTTACCTATTCAAAGACGAACTCTGCAGACTCCTTTCCTCCTTCTCCCTGAAATTTCTTTCATGCAAGACAATACACAAACTTCAATGGAAACATTAGTGTAAGCAAAAACAATAAACCTTTAGGTACACACTTCAACTGAAATCCATCAAAACAAAGGCTTCTATAAGAGGCAAATGCAAATGATGGCAGAAAACTATCAAAACAGACCAGCAGGTAAAGATTGATTTTTTCGAAAACTTTCTGTTGCTCAAATCAAAAAGTGCAAAACTAATGAAAGTTGAGTAACAACTTTTAGAACAAGCACAGAAAAATACAGCTCCATCCGAAGTACTGAGCTCCTTCACGAATGTTTTCAATGTAGCACAAAAATCTGTCCCAGGACAGCCACTTTTCACAACTCCTCCACTTCTCAAAAGTAGATGAACTTGACACAAAAACCAAGGCAAAAAGGATAAGGAGCGGTTATTACTGAGGTAATAACTTCCAATACTCGACCAAACTCTTGGGTTATCTCCCAACAAGTACTTTTCTGTAATGCCTTTAAGTTAGGCTTGAAAGTTTCAAAGATGCTCACATAGGATATATATATCTGGAGTGAAAACGAGCATCAAGAAGCAAATAACCAACACATTTGAGTCTAACCCACTTCCTATGCGTGGGGGTATCATGAGAAAACAAATTTTTTAAACAAAAATCCACTAGCATGGGAAGACAAAACGAATGCAAATTCAAAGCTTTCAAAATAAAATGGGGAAACTTAACATTATTGAGATGCATAAAACCATGTTTCCCTCTCTCATAATAACTTTCAGTAGCACTTTGAATAAAGTTGACAATATAACTGTCACAAGAAACAACTTTATCATCAGAATGGGCATACTTACAATCACCAAAAAGAGGTCCAAGGTCATAAACCGGATCAATAGAAGTAAGTTGTTCCATCCTAAAATCTTCGTTAGGCAAACTATTTTCACAAGGAGCTTTAGAAAATTTGGAAAAGTTAAACTCATAAGAATCTCCATCAAACTTAGTTAAAACTTTCTCCTTCTTACAATCTATAATATCTCCACAAGTGTTCAAGAAATGTCTACCAAAAATGATAGGGCAAGTTTTACTAACTGCTGAATTAAGTACTAGAAAATCAGGAGGATATTTAATCTGACCACAGAGAACCTCCACATCTCTTACAATACCAATAGGGCAAATGGTATCCTTATTATCAAGGTGAATAACCACATCAATTTCCTCAAGATCACAAGGACCAATTTCATGCATAATTTCCCTGTAAAGCTCATAAGGAATAGCACTAGAACTAGCATCAATATCACATAAACCATAATAGCAATGATCACCAATTTTAATAGAAAGCACAGTAACACTAGCTTTTCTAGCCTTACTAGGATGATAGATAATATTAGAAGCGTCTTCACAGAAGAAAATGTGCTCATCCTCTATATTTCTAGTGACAGGGTCTTTCACAATAGCTACCACATGTTCAATATTCATTTGCTCATCAGGTTCCACAGTTTTCTTAGTACCTTTGTTATTTGCATTAATAATCATAGAATACTCCTTTACCTTAGCTAGGAAGGGAACTTTCTCAACATGAGGTTCAGGCACAATATGATTAGTAGTACAAACTTCGGTACTTCTAACAGGAACATGACTAACAATATCTTTATAAGGTGCATGGTACTTATTACACTTCTTTTTGGGAATTTCTATGTAAGAGGCAAAAGCCTTAAAATAGTTGGCAATACTTTGGGAATCAAGACCAAACTCATTGCTAATATCACGGAAGTTATCAGTTCCCATAAAAGATTTTATGCATTCATAATCATAGTTTATACCTGACTTTCTTCCTTTGTCATTATCCTAAGCTTCAGTGTTCTCTTGAATACGGTCTAGTAGATCCCATTTAGCTTATTCCTTCATACGTGTGAATGGTCCAGCATAAGAAGCATCTAGTAAATATTTATCATTAAGAGCAAGCCTAGCATAAAAGTTATTGATAATAATATTATTAGGGAGTTCATGAATAGGACATTTAAGCATTAGTAACTTCACGAGGATATAGAGAGTAACTTCTTCTTCACTTGTTCAGTTGTGATACCTGCACACTTAAACAATCCGCATAATTCATGGATAAAAAGCAAATGATCATCAGGATGGACAGTTCCACCCCCAAAATAGTAATTATCCATAACACGGTCAACAATACTTGTAGATATCTTAAAAGGATCTATCTCAACAGGTGGTGGTTCATCTACTACCCTTACAGTGGTAGTAGTTCTCCCAAACAAAAACCAAGTAGGTTATCCATATTGGAAACAAAGTAACAAACAGAAAAAAGGCAATACTCACAGTAGAAGTTTCCTTTACCAGTTCCACTCTTCAATAACGCTTCACTCCCCGGCAACGGCGCTAGAAAATAGTCTTGATGACCCACTAGTATAGGGAATGTATCATAGTACTTTCGATAAATAGGAGTGTCGATCGTAATGAGGAGCAGAAGGTGCTGACTAGTGGTATGGAGCAGGAACTCTTTGTAACTACTTAGCAAACAGATTTTTAGTGGTTTTCTGATAAAGCAACAAAACAAAGTGCAAGTAATAAAGACAAAGAACAAACGCAGCAAATGGCCCAATCCTTTCTTAGCAAAGGACAAGCCAGTGGAAATACTTATAAGGACCAAACGTTCTCGAGGACACATGGAAATTTTGTCAAGTGCTTTCGCTTCAAATAGCTGAGTACTCTTCTTTGGTGTTGTAAGTGTTGTGTGGGTGAACCTATGCTAATGTACCGACCTTACATGCACTAATACATACTTGTGATTAAACCCCTTGCAAGCATCCGCAACTACAGGAAAGTAATTAAGATATAAATCTAACCACAGCCTTAAACTCTGAGATCCTACACTCCCTTGTGCAAAGGTGTCCTAACGGGGGTTCAGGTTTCTGTCACTCTGGCAACCCCATAATTAGTATCCAAATACACAATGCATTCCCCTAGGCCCATAAATGGTGAAGTATCATGTAGTCGACGTTCACATGACACCACTAGAAGAATAGCACCACAACTTAAATACTAAACCATTGAATAATAACTCAACACAAATCCACTACTAACAACATGACTTCTCCCATGTCCTCAAGAACTAGATGAACTACTCACAAGACATCATATGGATCAAGATCAAAGATGATATGGTGATGGATAGCAATCTGAACATAAACAATAATCCAATGGTTCCACTCACAAGCATCAACTACAATAGTAATCAACACCGGGAAAGTTTCCCCTAAGAACTAATGTAAGATCCAACACGATTGTTATAGAGGGATGAAGTGGTGATGATGGTGCTGGTGGATATGATGGTGTGGATGATGATGATGATCCCGATGAAGTCTAGCTTGATGATGGTGTTGATGGCGACAATCTCCCCTCTCTGGGAAGGGATTTCCCTGGCAGAAATCTGTCTGTCGGAGAGCTCTTTCTCTCTTGGGTGTTTTCTGCCCCACAGAGGCGGCGTAAATCTTTCTGTGGTCGCTCCCCTGGTATTAGGGATCCGTGAGGAAGATATAGGCAAGAGGGAGGAGTCGGGAGCCGGACAGGTGGGCCACACCTGCCCTAGGCGCGGGGCAAGGTGGGCCCGCGCCTAGGGGGTATGGGCCCCCTATGGCCCAGCTACGATTCCCCTTCTGGCTTCCTTCGTCTTCTGGGAAAATATAATTTTCCAATATTTTTCTGGTATTTTTCTGATCTTCGTGAAATTGCATCAAAACACCTCTTTTTCCATCAGAAACCTGACTCCGGCAGTCCATCCTCCAAGAATCATCCAACATGCAAAAAACAGAGGAACAGACATAAGTAACACCTCATAATAATACATATATCAATGAATAGAGGCAAATTATGATATAGAATGGTGATGCAAATTGGACGGTTTAGCCCCACCCCATAGGAAGTGTGGACGGGAAAGATTCACCCGGTTGTGTAACAAGGATTTGATCTCTCATGGGTAAAGCAACGCACCTCTGCAGAGTGTAAGAACTGTAACTTGTTACTCCCTGTTTCGGGAAGGAGCTGCGAATGCCGCAGGAAAGGAACTCCATGAAAGTTTTGGTAAACCTGTGAAGGCTGACGGACATAGCTTTTCATAATAAAAGCAACCTTTAAAGAAATGTTTACGAAAACCTGCAGTGCCTACGACCTATGGTCTGTGGCTATAGATATAGTGCATCAAACACTCCTTTTTAGTGAACTTGCTGAGTATGCTCATACTCAATGTATCTTCTTAACCCTTGCTAGATTCCGAAGAAATTAAAGACAAAGAATAGGAAATACTCTATTCAATTGAAGACCAAGAAGAATTCCTCTATGAAGAACTAGAAGTATCCGGAAGCATCGAAGGGAACAATTACGAAAACATCGATGGAATGGAGACCGACGTATCTGAAGTGTGGATGTATCATATATAGTGATCTAGCCCAGTAGCATAGATCTCTATTCTCTATTTATATTAAATCTCATATAAACCTTAAAGTTTAATTTGATTCTTTATCTTGTTCTCAGAGTTATTATAGTTTAGCCCCGAGTCATCGGGATACCTCTATGGACCTAGGAGGATATCGAAGTCTTCATGTAATTTATGGTTGTAATAATGATAATGTATGTTGTGGACCCGCTTTGTTTCTGTTGTACCACTTTGAGGATGTAATATTCGCGGAATGGTACCCCGTGAGTGTTATGTCCATGACTATAGTATACTACAACATGCAGTGGTATGTTGGGTCATCACAGAAACGACCTTGGGCTAGCCCATTGCAGCGCCCGTGCTCGCGCGGCAGACAAGCATGGGCTACCGGCTCGGGGCCATGGGTCGGCGGCCCAGGGGGGCAAAGGGGTATGGGGAGGGGTGGACATTCGTTCTTAAAGAGATCGACGATAAACCGCCGTCTTCCTCGCGGATCCCCTAACAGGGAGAAGGGTTATCGGGGGGCTCACCGGGCGATGGAGGGGCGTCGGGGAGTAGGGGAATCGGTGCGGCGCGCAACGCCGAGCTCGAGGATGGTCAGCAGGAGGGGATTCGACGTCTGAATCCTGATTGCGCGAGCTCACCGGAGTAGAGCTCGTCGGGGCTTGGTGGAGAGACCTGGAGAGAAGGTCCTGGACCAAAACAAGAGCATGGTTAGATAGAGGACAAAGAGGGGATCTTGGCATGGTGACATGCAGCGAGGGGGAGGCAGTGACGAGAGCACCACGACCATTTCTTTGAGGAGGTCGAGAGGGCTTCTTCTCCCCTGGGTCGATGCAGAGCATGGGAGAGGGAGAGTTGCTCGAGGAGGGGTAGGTGGAGTGTGAGGGAGTGAAATGGGGCAGAGGAGAGGAAGCAGGGTGGCCTCACTCCCTTTTATTGCAAGATCTTTGTGGCCAAGAGAAAATGTCCAAAATGGACATGGGGTGAGGTTAGGGCTAGCTGGGCTGCTGCCAGGTGGAGGAGAGGAGGTCCATGAGGTGTTCTGGTCAGTGGGGGATATAGAGAGGGACATGGGGTGAGGTTAGGGCTAGCTGGGCTGTTGCAAGGCATTGAATAGACAAGAAATACATGTATGTGTGTCTCCCCTTTTAAACAAGCACAAGTGGACAAGGAGGGTGTGTGCTACAGTGTAGCACGACCTAGATGGGGTGAGGTTGCTGTGGTGGTGTATTGGACAAGTTTGGAATTGGGTTGGACTTGGTTTAGCTTAAGTGTTGAAGGTTTTGCAAGATTTGATCATCTTGATGTTTGTGAAGGAGCTTAAATAAATTTCATTGGGAAAATTGGGTAAATGGTACTGGTGTATGGGTATGGTCAAGATACACCTTACATAATTATTTGGGATTTTTAGGATGATTTTTAGTTCACTAAAAAACATTTATTCAAAAAGTGCAGAAATAGTTTATAGAAGCTAATGTGATATCTTTACATTAGACAAGGTGGGTTTTTGGTGTGATATGGTTCTACATACCATATCACACCTTGGGTAATTTTATTGGAATTTATTGAGATGAAAAAGTATTTATAAATAATTATTTCTTGTTTCTGCCATTTAAGAAAAATGGCAAAAGTAAATAATAAAGGATCTCAAAAATATTTATTTTTTATATGGGAGGATAGGATATGATATATAGGCATCAGCTATGCCTTGAGTTGGCAAGGTTGTTTGGAGAAAAACAAAATTGTCTTTATACCGAATGGTTTTGAGGATTTTGTAAATAAGGGAATTTAAATAGTTTAATGATCCAAATAATTATGGGAATTATTTGGGGATGGTTATACTCAAGGTAGATAATGTATAATAAAGTTATATAGCAATATCACCTTGCGTATTTAGAAACAAGATGGATTTTTGGAAGAACAGATGGACCGGAGGATCTAGGGTTTTGATATTTTTATACCCTCTAAACAAGGTTGGATTAGTGAGCTCAGAGCTCACCTTGGTACAAGGGGTATATGGATGGATAGAACAAGTTGTATATATGATAATGGCCGCAAATTTTTGGCTTGTTTGTATTTGAGGTGAGGTAGAAGGGATGGCAAAGTTTGTTGAAAACAAGGCTACCATAGCAGGATTGTCATGATGCCTCATAAACCATGTGGGTTTAAGAAGCACAATGATCCAATGGAAACAAGGGAAGTATGGATTGATAGAACATGGTTATAATATCATAACCATGCGAATATTTGGTCAAGGGGAGGTAGCATATGGATGTGAGCTTCTACCAAAGTAGGCATGTTGACTAGATTTGCAGAAAAAGATTATCATGATGTCAACAAAACCATCAAGGATGAGTGGGATACGGAATGACTTAGCCAAAGGAAGGAGTGGGCCTTGGTATTACTCATGATGTACTACAATAAGGTTTAAGCACATTCTCCAGAATGCCCATAGTTTGGAATAGGTAGAGCTCCAAAGATTGAATCTAGATAAGAATTCTACACTTAGCCATTTTGGCAGATTTAGGGTTTTAGAGTAGATTACAAGTGTAGATTATTTTGAGAGAAGTCTAGGTTGCAAACTCATGATCAAAGAGATGATGTTGAAGTTCCAACTAAGTAGATATGATCCATGCTTAGATTTGGTCTTTGATGAGTTGGTTGCTAATACAAAGGATTAGCTCAAAGGTGATATGGTGAAGGGGGATTAGGATATCACTTGAGTGACTTAAGATAGATCCAGATTTGGATGCTTAGTTGGGGATTGATGATCTTATACATGGGTTGGATCCTAAGGGGTGAGCTACTAGGTTATCTCACTCTAGATCCTATGCACACAATACAGTCAGCAGATCAAGGCAATTCATCAAACAACAAATCAAGGCAATTCATCTAATCAATCTTATCAACTATTACTAAGGTTACCATCAAGTCTAACTTGAGGTAAGCATGGGTATTTTGAAGAGATTGCATTTTTAAGTAAGGTAAGGACCTCTTGGTATTTATACTAGGAGTACAATGAAAAAGTTTTATAAAAGGTTTTGAAAAACCTAGAGATAAGAGTAGTTGAATTTCTGTCTTGAAGACATAAGGACATTATATATAGTTCTCCATAGTTTTTGTAAATTGAAACTAATAAAATATTTGGTTTTATCAAAGTCATCTTGGCTCAGGTTTGTAATGCCGGAAATTTGAGAATATGTAAAATAAGACATATCTTTTGTTAAATAGATTTTGTCTAAAGGGGTTGAGGTAGGAAGTATATGTTCTAGAATACCATCAGACAAGCAACAAGCAACTAGCATTGCAACTCTTAACAAGAAAAAGTTTTTGATCCCCTTGATTTTTCCTTTTTTGACAAAATATTAGGGTTGCTGAAATTTGGATGTTACACCTCCTTGCAGCGCCAGCTCACAGGCTCTGCACCGCATTGTATGAAATCCACACGCGGCTTGGCCTGGCCCGACCCTCCTTCTTTCCTTCTCCACGCGCACGAAACAGAGGAATCTCCATGGAAGCGGCTAGGGTTCTTCTCCCCGTCCTCTAATCCTTCCCCACGGCGCCACAGATCTAAAGAAAACCTCCATGGATCTTGTTGTTGACCAGATCCCCCAGGTATTCCTCTCAAATTTGTCCAAGAAATCTCTCTCATTTGCCCTAATTTTGCTAGTTTAGAGAAACCCTAGTTCATCCCAAAATCTGGAAGTATAGTTTCTTTTGAAGGGATACGGGTAGGCTACACTAGCGCAAATCAAAAAGTTCTACCGTGTAAACCAGGAATACTGTTATCATATATTTCGGGATTACCGCTAGACGCGTAGTTGCGGAACTTGATGAAGCGCATCGAGGCAGTGTAGACGTTCTACGTCTCCTTCGTGTCCTTGTCCCACGAGCAACTCCCCTTTGCGCGGCTCGTCCAAGTGTTACAGTTGCAGCACCTCCGAGGTATCCACACGTACGGGGTGGAAGCGTCAGACGCCGGACTGCTAGATTCGCGCGTGCAACAGAGGCGTGAGGAGTGGCGGCTGGGTAGAATGGCTCAACCCTGGTCAGCTTGCCCCACCCTCTCTTATATAGGCGTCCCTAGTGGGATTTTATATTAGCAGCCCATTAGTAGCCTAAGCCTGGTTTAATTCAGATCCAATCCTTATTAGGCTTCCAACCCCTTAAGTGTGTGACCCTATAGGTTCATATACGTATATACATGACACGAATATACTTATTCTATCAATAGTTGGTAGCGGTCTCTAGCAAAATGTGCCAACTCCTACACTCATACAAAGATCATTCGAACGAATCATCACAAGGTTTAGTATATGTCTTTCCCTTTGCCTCACGATATTTGGTCTAGCTCCAAGCTGACCTCCCTTTTTTGATACTGTGATTCAGAATCCCCTTACTAGGTTAACTCTTAACCATATATAGCACGACCATGCATTTCTGGATCCGATCACTCGAGGGGCCCAGAGATATCTCTCTCAAGTATAGAGGGGCAAATCCCATCTTGATTGACCAATGCCTTGTAGCATGCTTCAGGACAAACCCGAAAGCTACCTTTATAACTATCCAGTTAGTGAGCAGCGTATGATAGCCCCAAAGTAGGTCGATCCATATCTCAAGTACATGCGACAATCTCAGGTCTAAGGACAAAACATACACGATGTGTAGTGAGAGCTGCAAGTCTAATTGCCAGTCTCAAGTTGGGTCAGTCCAACCCCATGTTCATAACATGTGTCCACATTATTGGTTTGACATCTCCATGTCTATGACTTGCAAAACATAGTCACCAACCAATCGATGTGCTAGTTAATATTCACGTGTGTCCTCACATGAACTCCGACTAGGGACAACTATTAGATAACCATACAAGTATAGAGTTTCACAAACAATTCACATAATTGACAATCAATACAAGTTGCCTGATATGGATATTCAAGGAACATTACAATACCTCATGGATACATAAGAAATATAATCATCTCTATGATTGCCTCTAGGGCATATTTCCTTCAGCTTTGTTGATGATTTAGCTTGGGAATAGATATTGTGGGAGTATGTTTAGGTTTAGGATGAGCTTCTAGTAAGTTTGTGCTTGGAGAAAATGTGGGAATAGATATTTGTAGTATGTTTGTGCTTGAAAAAATTGCGGGAAATAGGTATGTGTAGTATGTTTGTGCTTGAAAATATTGTTGGGATACATGTTTATAGTATGATTCCTCTTGAAAATATTTAGTCACATGTGCTCTTACATTTGTCCTTTTGTTAGCAATATTAGTTCATATTATGAGGTGGTTTATAATATGCTCTTACATTTGTCCATGTGCTTTTACATTCTTCAATTTGTTAGGAATATGTGTAGAACTAAGTGTGTTTATTTCTAATGTTTATTCATATTATGATTTGTTCATATTATTAGGTGGTTTATAATATGCTCATATATTTGTATGTATTATCTTTTTTTAAATATCTAGGATGTGGGAAGAGCAAGAAACCCCTGTACCAACGGGGTTTGTCGAAGGTATGGCGCTTCTTGAATCGTCCTATGATCTTCGTCACCGTGGCTACTTGATGGCCGAGCAGAATAAGGCAATAAAAGTAAACCCACTATTTCATATAATGTTGCTTTGTTTTAATGGGCATGTTAATATCAAGCTTGTATGTGTATAGAATCTTGTTCCTCTACGACTGAGGTATCGCGAGCATTTATCAGAGATGATGCCATACGATGAGCGGTACATTGTGCATATCCAAGAGCTAGGACTACGTCAATTCATCCATATGGTCAATCGGTCGACACCACACATGAACCCTGCTGCCATCACCACGCTTGTCTACCGGTGGAGGCCGGAGACACACAATTTTCACCTCCGTACCCGTGAAATGACCGTGACTCCTCAGGACATGTCGATGATCCTTGCACTCCCTATCGAGGGGATCCTCTATGTATTAACACATCATCTGACAACTAGTTTGACCGGATGTCTGACCTTACTGGTGGTAAGTGTCCCGAGGAGACTATAAACTCTAAGGGGGAAATTAAAGGTCACCACGGGGGCTACTTTCAAGTGGATAGCACAGAACTTCAGTACATGTCCTAAGAATGCTAGGAAGGATGATATCATGCCCGTGTGTACGTGTTGCATTATATCATGCCCGTGTGTACTTTCAAGTTGGAACAAAAGTGTCTCATGCACCATCGGTGGTGCAAGGGAGGATGCCCGAGAATGTCGATCTTCACCGTGTTGAGAATTTCTTGATGGCGATCTAAGATGACACATATTTCCCTATCAAGAGTTAATACCTTGGTTCTCAAAATACATAAGAACCACTCCCAATTAACATTGTTCTCCGCCTCAACCAAAGCAAAAGCCAAGGGAAGCAACCTGTTATTTGCATCATTTGCTATTGCAATCAAGAGAGTGCCACGAAACTTCCTGGTCACAAAGGTGCCATCCATGGAGATTACTGGCCTACTATGTTCGAAGGACCTCACACATTGCTCGAATGCCCAAAAAGCACACCCAAATACTCGAACATTTCTTCCGTCACGAACCATTGTTTCATGACCATATGGCTCGACCACATGAACCATGCCCGGGTTAGCATCAGCCATTGCTAACAACAACCTAGGGATCCGGTTGTATGCTTCTTCCCAACCACTGTACAACATCCTAAATGGGGCTTGCTTCGCCTTCCATGCCTTCCCCGTACTTCACCTCATAGCTAAAGAGAGATTCCACGATTTTCATGACCATCTTGATGCTCATTTTTGGAAGTGACGACACTTGGTTTGAAAGCCTAAAGGCAAGGAACTTAGAGGTTAGCTGTCGGTGCTCGTACTTCACATCTTCGTCGTCCACCCTTTTTCCATGGCACATGTGAGTTGATACACAACTTGAAATGCGCCAATCGGGTCCTCCCTTGAATGGTCTTGCCTACACAATCCAAGGACATCCATCATCCTCGCATTTAACCGTGTAACGCTTCTACACGTCCGAGTGAACCACCGGGAACGGACGATGATACCTACTCGAGTAGTCCTTGATCCATTTGCTTAAGTTACAAAAATGTGGTGAACCTTAGTCCTTTTGAGATCCCATTCTTCTCGTGATTATCATCCCAGTAGGAAGTTGGCCTTGGTCCAAGCACTACACCCTTGCCACTGACAACTGTGGCTTCATCCGCTAGACTAAGATCACGAAACAAGGGTATCCGAGGATCCCTAACCAATACCTTCGTGTGCACTTCGACCTCATCCTTCGTTAACCCCTCCTCATCAAATTCTTCATCAGGACCATCCTCATCCAAGTCCGATGCATACATTCGAGAATACGGGATGTCATGATCCATGTTCTCTTGTGTATGATATAGGACCAAATCTCCAACGGTGTTGTCATGGAGCTCAACCTCACTATCACTATCCCCGTACTCATCATTCTTCTCTTCCAATGCTTCATCCTGGTTCTTTGAAATGGGGCTCAGAGATGTCGATCCTCACTTTATGTTGTTGGGTCAAAGGAGGCTCGGTCAATTCCTCTTGGTTCCACCTCCAAAAAAAATTCCTCTTGGTTCATGGGTGGAGGACTCCGAGCATCATATGGGGAGGCAATCCGTATGATACTCATTTGCAAATTAGCATCAACCTTTGGTACGATCCTTCCTATAGAAATGTGGTCTTGTCTCCATGGAAAAATATCTAGTTTGGCTTGAGCAGGTTGGCAGGCTCTAGCTGAACTGAACCATCTAGTAGGCTCTAGCTAGATTTGTTAGGCAGACTTCAGGCACCCAGGGGTCATCTCCCTGACAGATGTTTCTCTTGCAACTGACTCCTGGTAGAAGTAGGAAAATTGATGTGTAGTTGCGATTTTGGGAGGCTTTAGTCATCTGCATTTGACTGGTTATTCTGTTTCTCTCACTGAAATGTTTTTGCTAGAAGGAAAGAGAAGACGCTGGTTTGTTTTTCTTTTGTGTAGCTTTAGTTATTTTAAACATAAGTCCTAGTGTTGCTGAATATTTGTCCCTCTCTTTAGGTGTTAGGTTGATGGTCAATAGTTTTATGGCACAACACATGTCATTCTCAACCCTATAAACTCTTATCAGTTCAATAGTTCTAGATCAATTTGAAGATGGTTAACTGATCGAGAGAAATAGGTCTTGGGTGTGCACAAGTAAAAACAAAGTGCACAGAAAAACTAATATTAATCTATGGAGCTAGTTAAGATCTAATAAGATGCCAGGGACGACAGCTTGGACACAAAGAGTCGAGGTGCTACACTTTTCACCCGCAAACTTGCGTACAAATATTTAGTGTCTGAACGTTCATAAAATAATTCTGACTTTTTTATATTTTAAAATATGTTTATTTGTACCATGAGACAAATTGGATTTCCGCTAATTTTTTAACCTAGCATAGTCAAGAAAGTTGGAACCGTTGAGACGTTGAGGAGAAGGGCTCGAAAAGGGAAGAAATCTAGCGCGAGAGGGAGGAAGGGGCGGGAGGCGGCGGTCGTATGAGACCACCGCTTCCAAAGTTGGCTGTCTGTTTTGACTCTCTACATCGATGATCCATCAGCCTGGCGCTTTTGTGTTCGCCGCCGCCGCGTCAACCCGCCGAGTCCTCCTCAGCGGCCTCAGTCCCAGCAACCCCCTCCCGCCCCTCACCGTCAGGCTGCTCCACGGCCGCCTCCTCCGGCTCGACCTCATCGCCGACCTCTCTCACTTCCTCCTCCGCGCTCTCAGCTCCTCGGGCCTCCACCTCCACGCCCTCTCGCTACACTCTCTCTTTCCCGACCCTTCCCACCTAACCTTGCCATTTGCCCTCAAGTCCGCCTCCCGCCTCCCCAACCCTCTTCCCGTCGGCGAGCAGCTCCACGCCCGCTCCCTCAAGCTCCCCTCCCACTCCAACCCCCACGTCCTCACTTCCCTCCTCAACCTCTACGCGAAATGCGGCCTCTTGGACCACGCTCGGAGGGTGTTCGACGAAATGCCCTGCCCCAGCACAGTCTCTTGGACCGCGCTCATAGCCGCGTACATGAACACGGGGCGTGACAGAGAAGCCGTCGCCACTGCGAGGGATGCGTTCGCGAGTGGGATGCGTCCGGACATCTTCACAGCCGTGCGGGTCCTAACGGCGTGCGCCCGCGTCGTGGACCTGGACACTGGGGAGGCAGTTTGGAGGGCGGCGGAGCGGGAGGGGATCACGAGCAGTGTGTTTGTGGCTACTGCGGCGGTAGATTTGTATCTCAAGTGCGGTGAGATGGCCAAGGCAAGGGAGGTGTTTGACAAGATGCCGGAGAAGGATGCAGTGGCTTGGGGTGCTATGGTTGGGGGATACGCTTCCAACGGTCACCCGCGAGAGGCTCTGGAGCTCTTCTTTGCAATGCAGGCTCAGGGAGTGAGGCCAGATTGCTACACGGTAGCTGGTGCGCTCTCAGCATGCACGAGGTTGGGTGCACTTGATCTGGGACGACAAGCAGTCGGGGTGGTGGACGAGGATGAGTTTCTTGACAACCCAATTTTAGGGACCGCACTGATCAATATGTACGCCAAGTGTGGGAGCACAGGCGAGGCATGGGTTGTTTTCCAGCAGATGAGGAAGAAGGATATTATTGTTTGGAACACGATGGTATCGGGGCTCGGCATGACTGGACATGGTAAGACTGTGTTTGCCCTTGTTGGCCAGATGGAGAAGTCAGGCATGAAACTGAATGACAATACTTTCATCGGCATTCTCTGCAGCTGTGCTCACACTGGCCTTGTAAAGGATGGACGGCGGTACTTCCATAACATGATTGAGTTATACCACATCATCCCTCGGATTGAGCACTACGGTTGCATGGTTGACCTGCTCAGTCGCGCTGGGTTGCTCCAGGAAGCTCATCAGCTTATTAATGACATGCCAATGCAGGCAAATGCTGTCGTGTGGGGTGCACTTCTTGGTGGCTGCAAGATCCACCGAGACGCGGAGCTTGCAGAGCATGTCTTGAAGCAGCTCATCCTGTTAGAGCCCCGGAATTCCGGGAATTATGTCATGCTCTCGAACATATACTCTAACAGCAACAGATGGGAGGATGCTGCAAAGCTTAGATTGGATATGAAGACGAAAGGGGTTGAGAAGGTCCATGCATATAGCTGGGTTGAGTTTGGTGGTAAGGTCCATGAGTTCTGTGTTGGAGACAAGTCACATCCCCTCATGGATCAAATTTACAAAAAGCTCGATGAATTAGGCATGCTAATGAAGAACATGGGTTACAAACCAACTACCGATGTGGTGATGTTCGATGTTGAAGATGAGGAGAAGGAGCAGACTCTAGTTCATCACAGCGAGAAACTTGCCATTGCATTTTGCCTTCTCAGCACCCAACAAGGGCAGGCCATTAGGGTCACCAAGAACCTCAGGGTTTGCACTGACTGTCACACCGCCATTAAACTTATATCGAGGATAACTCACCGAGAGATAATTGTTCGGGATAACAACCGATTTCATTGTTTCAGAGATGGCTGTTGCTCTTGCAACGACTACTGGTAGAAGTAGAAAAAAATGATGTGTGGTTGCAATTTTGAGCAGCATGGAGTCATCTCTATTTGACTGGTAAATTTGATCCATGGAGATAGATTTACTTACTTCTACAATAAACTCTAGCGAATTGATGAATATTTTTCTCACTTCTTTGTTTTTGGTGGAAGGAATCAGATGCTGCTTTTTTTTCCACATATTTGAAACTAAAGGCATTCGTTTGATTAATCTTTTGTGTAGCTTCAGTTTATTTCAGGCATAAGCTTTTATTTTGTGCCTCTCTTTAGGTGTTAGGTTGATGGTTAAGATTTTTTATTGCACAACTCATGCCATTCTCAACCCTGTAGACTATCAGTTCAAGTCTTCTGCATGGAATCGTCTCCCTTTGACGGAAAAATCTAACAAATTGATGATTCTTCTCTCACTATGTTGTTTCTGCTGGAAGGAATGAGAAGTGTTGTTCTTTTTTCTCTTCTTGAAACTTATTGCGCTGGTTTGTTTGTTCTTATGTGCAGCCTCAGTTTATTACAAAATAAAAAATTGAAATATTGCAAAACAGTTCACACCTCTTTTGGTGTTTGGTTGATGGTTTAGAGTTTTAGAGCACTACTCATGCCATTGTCAACCAATTTCAGTCTTCTGCATCACCTTTCATCCGCAAGATTATCTGTTACTTTCAGATTCTGGCGTTCTGACGACTCTGCATTTGTGCTGCCTGAACTGGCACATGTTACTTCTTATTGCAATATTATGCATGCAGTGCTCACCACAATTCATCTATACATAAACTACATAGTTTACTTAAGGATAAGATTAATTCCGATTAAGAGAATGGAAAATCTGGCTTTTGCTGCATTTTGCTAAAATTCCATCTGCAGCAGGCTGTTTGGCTCCCGTATCATTCAAGAGCTTGCCACTTGAGATTCAGGTCCATAAGGATAACTGAAATAGGGTGCTCTTGTATCTCGCACTGTGCTGTCTTTTTTTTCTTTCTCCATTCCATTGTCTTTTCAGGGCTATCAGACGTCTTTTCATGTCTCACATTGTGCTTCCTTTTCCAATCCCATGGCTTTTCAGGATTATCAGATGCCCAAAGCCCTCGGCGTGCATGCCGTGCTTTCATCTCCCACTTCACAATCAAAGCATAAAACGGTAATATCCATATCACAAGCACATCCATATCTGATGAATTTGGTAACTGTAGAAGTTGTATCTTCCAAAATAATGTTACAAGCAATAGATCGTACGATGTAGCAAATGTACCACTGTGTTTAGATGGTGGGACATATCTGGTGACTAGTAGAAGCCATCATCGAAATCTCTTTGCATAAGTGCCAAATCAACAAAAAAATGTATCTCCCAAAAGAAATGAGATATTCTGTCTTGACTGATTAAGCATGTTTAAACATTCAGGTTTAAACTTATACCTTACGATCCTAAAAAGTGAGACATTGTGCAAAACAAGAAACTGTAGTTCCTTTCTACCCCCTCTGTCCGCAATTAAGTGATGTGGATTTTTCTAGATTCATATGCATCTACATACTAAAATGTGTCTAGATACATGCGAATCTAGACAAATCCAAGTCACTTATTTTCGGGCGGAGGGAGTATATACCTTTACTTGATAAATCTTAAGGGGTTCACTACTATCATAAAATGGTTTCAGAACTTTAAATTACACGATGATGTACTAAATTCAGAAACAGTTAAGTTGTTGATTTTCTAGTACTAAAATTTAAGTGATTTCCATGGATGCACTTAATTGATGGTTTGCTCTAGCTGGTAGATATGGCCCCTTTGGTATTAATGCATGTCAAGCTCAAGTTTATATGAAAGGTGTCTTTGACTAGTACAAGTTGCAGTACACAAAAAGACATTTAGGTGCACTATAATTTCTCACCTCTGCAAATTCTGGGCGTTTGTCATAAATCTTGCAATACCATGCATGACCCTCCTTCAGCATATGTTCCTGAGATGAGAATGCACAGTTATTATTATTATTATTATTATTATTATTATTATCAGAAAGCAAATCAGCAACCAAATAAGATGCCTAATTTCTGTTTCACCTGGATGAACACACCACCACAATAGATATCACCAACATAGCGATTATACTGGTCCTGCCCATATACGTAAACCATGACACTTTTGCCAGCAATAAGCTGCACCAGTGCATCCTGGGATTCCTTCCCGTACTGCATTCCCATTTCCGGTGCATCAACGCCCCTGATTATTAAATGAGCCTCATAAATTTCAAAACAGTATATTTAATATCTGTTAAGGTGTAACTTGTACCTCAATCTGAAACGGTATTGCTTTGCAAGGATCTCATCTTTGGAAGTATATATTATCCTGCTCATAGATACCCTCAGTACATGGTATACTCTTATAATTCAAAATAGAACTATCACAATTTTTTGAAGTTTATGATTTAACATGAACTACTTGAGAAGCAGACACAACATGATAAAAAATTATACGCTTGGGGTGAATATTTGGTGCTAATAGCTGTTTTGTAACCTATGACACTCTTGAGTTGGAGTTGTGTAGAAATACGTCAGATTATCAAATCCATGATATGATGATGCCTTTGATGCAAATGATACTAGCGTATGAATTTTGCGCATGCATGATTTTTGGAGAGAAGGGTGCGATGTTGTCAACTATTGTTAAAGTAACATGTATTTTCAGGCAAGTAGTTTCATTACAACCTGTTTTACTTTTAGTTAAAAACTATACGCATTAAAGTTTTTTTTTTTTTGCAAACAGCATTTGTGATATTACTTGATTCAGCTTTCTAGGTGAAGTCTCTTTCCCCCTTTTTAAATAACAGGCGAAAAAATAATTTAACCAATATAACAGGAAATCCTGAAAGCCAAACACATCTTCCCTGTATTGATTGGTAATCTAAAAGAAGGGGACAGGAAGGATTCAGTAGTGTTTATACCTATATCCGGCTTTGTTGAGTTTAGTTTGAAGCACATTTTTCTTTTGGCTGTTCCTAAGCTTGGGTGTTTGCGCCATTGCAATGACACCCTCGCGCACTTCCTGTGGCACATTTGTTGATTCACCTGGATCTGCTGTGTCGACATAAGCAGTAAAGCCATCACCATCTCCTATGCACTTTGCATGTACCTGATAAAAGTAGTGGTTCATGAAAATTATCATTTGTCAGTTCTGAATGTAAAGCACCTTCGAGATTTGTGATGCTGGCAATAAATATTTTGCTCAAAATCCTTAGTCATATAAGGCAATGTCTGACCGGCAAAGTGTTGAGCACGAACTGCACCCCATGCGGAAGTGCAGACAGATGGTGCTCTGTGGTGACTATAGGGGGTGTCGGAATCGCGAAGCCGTAGAAGGCAAGAATACCCTGACGACAAAACATTGTTACCATGAGCAGTGAGTTGAACAAAACTATTGTCGCTTCCAAGTTCCAAGAATAAGGAAACAATGCAACACTGCTAGTAATTGTTGGTTTCGTTTGCAGAACATTTGTACTTAGCAGTTAGACAAGGCTGAGTACTTTTTGGAGGATGAAAGGCTGAAATTTTGACATAGCATTTTGAATAAATCTGCAGCTTTCTACTGGATGTACTATATGTGATGCATCTCCAATGATAATGTTCACTGTGTTTTTCAGTACATCTTGTAGGGCTACTAATTAGAATCTGAGAAAAGGAAGCAACAAGATTTCTTTACAGAATTAAAATCAGTAGTAGCCCATTCTATCTTCGCAGAACATGTTTACCTCCAGATTAGCTCCGTGGACCCTGCCCAGAGCAGTAGCAATCAGCATGGCAGCCTCTGCCGATGTCTTAGGAGGGGGTTCTGTTCTTACATAGGCCTCGGAGATCTTCCTATACCTGTTCTTGTGCAAGGTACAGGTTAAAATCTGACCCCTTAATTTTGTTTAATGAAACTGAATTTTTTGTTGTTAAAACGAAAATTCAGTAGTATGCAGCTCTACTTTAAAGAAGGCCAAAAGGGGTCATAGTAATCATGGTTAGCAATTCTCCTCTACTAATTAGCCTGCTTGGTATTGAACTCTGAGAACAGAAGCCAACTCTGGAAGAAATTTGCATAACAAACGCATTTACTAATTTGACAGAACTATTTTTCGGAAATGTAATTACCAAAACTAACCAGTGTTGTGGATATGCTCATACCATTTAGCTTGTGCTTTCTTGGATGATGTCGTGACATGCTTTCCAAGTCCTTCAGGAACCTAACAGTGTCATCAAAAAAACATTTGACATTGCATCATAGTAAAGCTAGAGGCAGAACTGGGCAAAGGGAGATCAATATTTGCCATAAATCATTATGTGACATTTTTGTATGGATAACCAGGGGGGACTAAAGTATGGAGTTGAAAATGACTCGAACCTTGTACATTACATGAAAACACCAATAATTTGAACATTTCTCATCGTTACAGGAAGAAAAAAATATACTACTAGCACAGGATCGGTGTGTCTATTACATAATTATTAGATCTAGGTAAAGTTTAATATGGCCTGATACTTCAATTCATTTAGGACAAGTATTGTCGATGTTGAGACATTACAAGTGCTGCAATTAATTGACTTATAATACCAAACCTTGTAATTAGCGAAGTGACTAAGCATTTTTTTTTAAACTTGTTACTAAGCATTTCATAGAGTGTTAGGACCCCTCTGTTGACTAGTGAAGACTGCTTGTTTTAGTCCCATCTCGCCTACGGGAGGAGGCCACATCTAGCTTATAAGGGAGAGATTTCTTTCTCTCTTCAGTCCGGGCTTTTGGAATGGAGTGGACTCTCTTCTTATTGTTGGGCTGTGAGCGCATGAGCGTCCAGAACGTAGACCGAGTGCTGGGCTAGCCAAGTAGACACTAACATCTGGTATCAGAGCCAGCATCACCATGCCTTTCCGAGGGGCTTCTCAGGGGATGGGATGTGAGGACCCTTCTGTTAACTAGTGGGGGCTGCTTGGTTTAGTCTCATCTCGTCTACGGGAGGAGGTCACACCCAACTTATAAAGGAGAGATTCCTTCCTCCCTTCAGTCTGGGTTTTTGGGATGGTATGGACTCTCTTCTTATTGTTGGGCCGTGAGCGCATGAACATCCAGAACGTAGGCCGAGTGCTGGGCTAGCCAAGTGGACGCTAACATCTGATATCAGAGCCAGCATCGTCATGCCTTTCTGAGGGGCTTCTCAAAGTATGGGTTGTAAGAACCTCTCTGTTAACCGATGAAGGCTGCTTGGTTTAGTCTTATCTCGTCTAGTAAGAGACAACTCACACATTTTGCTTCGCGATTACAAGGAAGACAGCTCACACACGCACACACAAGTCATGCGAATGCCCTCTGAGGGAGACCGACGATAAATCCACGAACCTCACTGAATCGACATGTAAAAGGAGCTTGCATGTTACCATTTTAGTGAGCACGAAGTACAGAAGGTCGTGCTCGAACCGGAGGAGTCCGCTCGTTGCCGGAGCCGAGGCGGTGACGGCGTTGACGCCATGTGGAGGCTGCCGCGGTTTCTGCTTTTGGGGCCGGAGGACCACGGAGCTCGAAGCGGCGTCGCCATGGGGTACAGTAGTAGTAGTAAGAGGAGGACGCAACCGCTGTTTGGGCCTTGGAGCTGGAACCGGAGCAGGCTGGGACGGGGCGATTCTGCTCCCGCTCGTTGAAGTTGAGGAGGCGACGCCGTGGGGAACAAGAGGAGGAGCATGCAGCTGGCGCTGGGGCCTGGAGGCCGGCGCCGCCGGAGGTGTCTGAGGCCGGAGAATCAGGCTGCTCTTGCTCGTCGAAGCTGAGGAGGCGACGGGGACGCCCTGGGGCACAACGTGCAGCGGCCTTTGGGTCCTGTAGGGCGGGGAAGGAGGAGACTGGAACCGGAGGAGGCTGCTCGCCGGAGTCGGGGAAGAAACCGCGGGTGGCACGTAGTGGTGCGGCCTGCAGGATGCGGCAGCCGGGTAGTAGTAGGCATACTGCTCGGCGTTGCCACCTCCATAGGCATCTGCATCGTCGTCTACTTCTCCCTTGCAGCAGCACCACAGGGCGTTCCCCATGGATCGAGCTTTCGCTTGTCCTCTTTGATCCCCGAGGAGCTTGAAGCTTGGGTACAGTGAGTGTGGCAGTGACAGGGGAGACTTCCAGTTCCCGGGAGAGGAGTGGGTGAAGAAGACGGTCGAGGGTGTCGAGAAAGGTAGTGGGCCCTCTGCTGGAAAAGACTCCTTCACCTATTAAAGCCTAAAGCTATATATAGGCGCTACAGAGAACTGTACTATGTTTGCATTGCCAATTGGCAAATAGTATAAAAGCTTAGCCATTAAGGATTGTAAGTACTCCTCGCAAATATAAAAGCTTAGCCGTGGGTAAAAAGGGACGGGCTATGAGTCAGAATAAGTTTCTCCTCGCTCTATCCTCGTTCCGGTGGTGCATCTAGCGCTAGCAGAAGGCGCGTGAAGTCGTTTGTCTGACGGATTTTTCGGGATTCTGTTTGTTTTTGCGTTTGTCGGTTTGTTTTTAGATCAGTCTTTTCTAATCTACGGATGTCGTCATTGGTGATGATTGCGGCTCTAGTGTGCTGGTCTTTTGTGACGACGACTTCCCGTATATCTACTACAACAAGCTCTACTACGACAAGCTTTGCCCTGCTCCGGTGATGAAAGGGCGAGGACGGCGGCGCGGCTTCAGCTCATGCTAGTGTTTGTAGTCGTCGCTAGGTGGTCCAACGATTTATTTGTATTTTTTATTATTTTTGGGTCTCTTTGTACTACTGTTGATGATTAATATTAGATTGGTGAAATTTCAAAAAAAAAAGGTTTGTAACTAAAATAGATTAAATAAAATCGTCACTTCATTTATTTGTTTGCGTGGCATAAATAAAAGTTGCTTTCGTAATGCTTACCTTTTGTAACACCGCGGTTCTGAAAAGACCGAGACTTCTATGTGACATGTCAATCTCTGGATCGGTTCATTGGCCCACAATAGAATAAGATGAATAACATAGCAAAATATCCGTGTATCATGAATAACGAGATCCAGAGTACCATTATTACAATAAAAGCTTAGCTCAAAGCTAGCTCAAATTATTCAGGTAGCAACATAAATAATGTAAATCCTCCATTCTTCAAATTGCCCACAAGTGAACAAGTGCCGAGTGGAGTACCGTGGCCTATATCGATTACTCAGAATCGGAATAACCTGCAACATGAAACGTAGCAGCCCCGAAGGGTCAGTACATGGAATGTATGGCAAGTAGAGCTAGTAATGGAGACAATAGTACTAACATCTACATGCATATTTGGCAAGTGGAGCTGTGTCTGGCTTGCATTTGCAAATACATTTGTCCTACTTTCATAAACAGTTTTTGTTTTTCTTTGAAAAGATCCCAATTAAGTTAACCCAACAATATTAAAACAATTATAAAATTAGAATGAGCGAGAAACATGTCATGAAATCAATATCAAGCAACTCATTTGTCCATAACCGGGGACACGGCTAATCGATTAGATTATACACCCTGCAGGGGTTAGTACACTTTACCCATGTGACTTGGCCAGCCCAGCTCGTACCATCACTCTCATTTTGAGTGATGATAGGGAGAAGTCTAAGAAGAGACTGTTCGAGAAGTAGCTCCTCAATCCCGACGCGCACCGGTCCAACCTACCAAAATTCTACATCTCTGGATACGCGGGTTCGAGTTACCACAACCTACTAAGTCCAACCAACCGCCCATTCCATTATTGGCACATGGTTGTACACGTAAGCTACACAATAAAGAAACCAATCATTCTCACTTGATACCTGGGTGCGTTTTCGCAATGAAACCACCAAAAATTATCAATACCATCACACCCAGGAGATTCATTGATTAAGTTGTTTTAGTTTTCACAAACCAATACTTTTAGAAACAAGTCTCAATGATGTAACCCAGCCCTCGTTCAACATAGCATGGCTAAGCACATCTACCAACGGTGGTTCATCTACAAGGAAGGCCCTGCCACATAATAGGACATAGCATAGCGATAGTATCATCCTACACATGCAACTACAAAATACACGACAATGCATTGAAAATAGTAGGACGATATCATGAACAAAATAGTATCTACTTGCCTTGGTTGTAGCGGTCGGAAGAACAATCCATACACGAGCAAGCGTTGCACTCGTCACAATCTACACGATACAATTGCATTCATAAACAAACAATCCACAAGCATATGCAACAGATATGATGCATGAAGGTATGCAAGGCAAGTTAATTGGTGCTACAGCTGCACCACATAATCCTAATCAATAACACTACTGATTGCATGCATGGAAAATAGTTTTAGCGCAAGGAAAACTATTATGCGAAAAGTAATGCTCAAAACTAGAGTTAGAACTCGAATAAATCACTGCCGGTAGTATACTGTTTGTAAAATCTTGGGAAAATTCTACCGCATAGGTATTGCTAATTAGAAACAGTGCCAACTGGAATTACTCAAAAAGGAATTATAAAACTCCCCGAGTAATTAAAACACTGCAGAAAGCCACTAGACAGTTTCTGCAGAAGTTTTCACTGTAAGCCTATCCTTTTAATTCACGATGAGATTCCCCTCGTTCCACTGAATCTAGGGACATATCATACGCAATTTTTGGAGCTATGGATCTTTTTCTACGAATTAATTACTCCGAAAAGGCCATTAACTAGTTTGATTAAACTGTACTAAATCTTGCTACAAAAGTCTGAACCAAAGATACAGCAAGATTCTACACGACTCACTGAATCTACACATATTTTATTTGCAATTTTTGGCCAAACGGTTTAATTTCTACGCAATTTACAAGTTTCTACCGAAATCTGCCAACTAAAACGATTAACGAAAATAACCAGTCAACTGTGTCTGTTGACTGGTCAACGCGTCTGCTGACTGGGCGCTGAATGGGTGTCTGACTAGTCAACGCCTGATCTGAACCACTGATCTGAAATCTAACGGTGGCTGCAGACTTACCGGAAACGAACGACGAAACGAACGGCGGCGAGTTCCGGACGGTGGCGGCGATCGGTTCCGGCGTCGGTGTTTCTCCTGCACGGAAGGGGAAACGATCAGCGCGTAGATCAAGAGGGTCAACACGACGGCGCCAGGCGACGACGCGCGAGGCGGGCACGCGAAGCGACGGCGGACGGCGCGCGCGACGACGCGAGTCGGCGTGCATGCGAGCGGCAGTAGCGCGGCTCGGCTGGCGCGCGCGCGTGGCAGCAGCAGCTGCAGGCGGCAGCGGCAGCAGCGCGGTGCGCGCAGCAGGCAGCAGCGGCGGCGGCTGCAGGCGCGGGCGTGCGCGTGCGTGGCGGCACGCAGGCGGCAGGCGGCGGGGTCGGCGGCGCTGGCGGTGGGGCAGCGGCCGAGGCGGCGCGGCGGCGAGGTGGAGCGACGCTGGCGGCGAGGCGGCGGGGTCGGCAGGAGGCGGCGAGGCGGCGGGGCTCACCTGCTGGCGGCGGGGCGCGGCGCGGGTTTCGAGGAGGAGGCGGCGAGGCGGGGCGATCCCGAGGTGGAGGCGATCGAGGCGGCGGGGTCTGGGGCGCCGTTCCCGAGGGTGTGCGGGGCGGGGTGGCGGCTCGGCCAGGTGGGGGTCCCCCTTTTGTGGGATCCACGCGGGGTCCTAGTCCGATTCAGGCGCGGTGTTGGAAAAGGAATCGGAAATCGGCCCGAAATTCGGACCGTTTTTCTATCTTTTCATAAAACGGCCGTAACTTCTCCGTACGAGCTCCGAATCGAGAGATTCTTGCTCCTACGGTTTTGTAAAATCGAGGGGAACAATCTAGGGTCGAGGGTTGGGCGAAACCACTAGGATACTCGTAGCAAAATAGGATAGGGTTTCGAAATTAGCGTTCCGTCGATTCTTTTCAATCGACGGTTTTGCATGGAAAAGCATGATGCGATGATATGAATGATATGCAGAACCAAATCTAAAATTTGGGATGTGACAAGACTAACCCCCTTAAGATGAATCTCGTCCTCGAGATTCGGCGCGGCTAGCAAATAGGTGTGGGTAGTCCTCTCGGATGTCATCCTCACGCTCCCAAGTGGCTTCCTCTTCGGTGTGGTGGTTCCACTGTACCTTGCAAAACCTGATTGTCTTGGTACGGGTAATCCTCTCGGCTGTTTCCAGAATCTTGACCGGTTTCTCCTCATAGGTCAAGTCATTCTCAAGCTGAACCTCTTCTAGCGGTACAGTGTCTCTCAAGGGTGTATCCACCATCTCCGGATGGCACTTCTTCAGCTGGGACACGTGGAACACACTGTGAACAGCGGACAGAGCCTCTGGCAACTCCAACTGATAGGCAACTTCTCCTTTGCGTGCTAAGACCCGATACGGTCCAATAAACCGAGGTGCCAGCTTACCCTTAATTCTAAATCTCTTGATTCCACGAAGTGGCGACACTCTGAGGTATGCTCTATCACCTATCTCATACACCACTTCCTTGCGCTTGGCGTCAACGTAGCTTTTCTGCCTTGATTGTGCTACCTTCAGCCTGTCCCTAATCAAGGCGACCTTCTCCTCAGCATCCTTGATCAAATCAGGCCCAAACAACTGACGTTATCCTACTCCATCCCACAGCAATGGTGTCCGGCACCGTTTCATCGAACGGTGACGTCTTGATACTGGTTTGATAGCTGTTGTTGTAGGAAAACTCAGCATATGGCAAATTCTCATCCCAACTAGAGCCATGAGCCAAGGCGCAAGCTCTCAGCATGTCCTCCAAAATCTGATTCATCCTCTCGGTCTGTCCATCAGTCTGTGGGTGAAACGCTGTGCTAAACTCCAATCTAGTACCGAGTGACTCGTGCAGCTGGCGCCAGAAGTGTGAGGTAAATTGGGTGCCTCTATCAGATACGATACTCTTGGGAACTCCGTGTAGGCACACAATCCTGTCCATGTAAATTTTGGCCAACTTTGCACTCGTATAGGTCGTCTTTACCGGAATAAAGTGGGCTACCTTGGTCAAATGGTCGACCACTACCCAAATAGAGTCATATCCTGACCTGGTCCTGGGCAATCCTGTGATAAAGTCCATTCCCACTCTATCCCACTTCCATTCCGGCACTGGCAATGGCTATAGCAATCCTGCTGGCTTCTGGTGTTCTGCCTTCACTCGGCTACATACATCACATAGGGCAATATGCTTGGCGATATCTCCCTTCATGTTATTCCACCAAAATCTGCTCTTCAAATCCATATACATCTTTGTGTTGCCCGGATGTATGGAGTATGGAGAGTTATGAGCCTCCTGTAGAATCAACTCCCTTATCTCCGGGTTGCTGGGCACACACAAACGATCTCCATACCACAAGGTACCATGCTCATCCTCGCGAATATCCTTTTCCCGATTCTCCTTCATCTTTTCCTTTATCTCCTCTATTTCCTTGTCTCCTATCTGAGCCTTCATGATCCTGTCCTGTAACGTCGGTTGGACTTCCATTGTAGCCAAGTATCCTTCAGACACTACTTCCAGTCTAAGGTCCTTGAATTGCTTGCACAAATCCTCAGGCAATTCACCAATTGTCAATCCATTGGCATAAACCTTCCGTCTCAGAGCATCTGCTACTACATTGGCCTTTCCTGGGTGGTATTGTAGATTCATATCATAATCCTTGATAAGTTCCAACCATCTCCTTTGCCTCATGTTCAGTTCCTTCTGCGTAAATATGTACTTCAGGCTCTTGTGGTCGGTGTACACATCACAGTGTTTTCCCATTAAGTAATGCCTCCATACCTTGAGCGCATGAACCACTGATGCTAACTCCAAGTCGTGTGTGGGGTAATTCCGCTCATGGTGCTTGAGTTGTCGCGAGGCATATGACACTACTCTCCCATCTTGCATCAGCACACTCCCAATTCCCTGTCGAGAAGCATCGCAGTACACTTGGAAATCCTTCTAAAGATCTGGTAAACACAGAACAGGCGCGGTCACTAGTCGACGCTTCAGTTCCTGAAAGCTGGCTTCACATACGTCTGACCATTCAAACTTCCTCTCCTTCTTCAGAAGTTCAGTCATCGGCTTTGCAATCTTGGAAAAATTTTCAATGAATCTCCTGTAATATCCAGCAAGTCCCAAAAAGCTTCAAATCTCTCCCGCATTCTTGGGTGCTTCCCACTCAGTTACTGCAGTCACTTTGCTTGGATCAACAGCGACTCCTTCTCCTGACACTACGTGTCCAAGAAACCCAACAGTGTTAAGCCAGAATTCACACTTGCTGAATTTGGCATACAGCTTGTGTTCCCTCAGCTTCTCCATAATCAGTCGCAGATGCTTCTCATGCTCAGCATCATCCTTGGAATATATCAGTATGTCATCAATAAACACCACCACGAACTTGTACAAGTACTCCATAAATACCTTGTTCATCATGGTCATGAAGTATGCCGGGGCATTCGTTAGTCCAAAAGACATAACTGTATACTCATATAAACCATACCTAGTGGTGAAGGCGGTTTTTGGTACGTCCTCCTCTCGGATCTTCAATTGGATGTAGCCTGATCGTAGATCAATCTTGCTGAACACCTTCGCTCCTTCCAGTTGATCAAACAAATCATTTATGTTCGGCAGAGGGTACTTGTTCTTGATGGTTACTTCATTCAGCGAGCGATAGTCCACTACTAATCTCTTGATGCTGTCTTTCTTCTCCATAAACAGAACAGGTGCACCCCATGACGACGAACTAGGCTGAATGAATCCCTTTTCCAGCTGCTCTTTCAACTGCTTCTTCAATTCCTTCAGCTCATCCACATCCATCTTATATGGTTTCTTTGCTATGGGCCTGTTCCCGGCATCAGGTCAATGAGAAACTCCACTTCCCTGTCAGGTGGCATCCCTGGCAGCTCTTCCGGAAACACGTCGGGGTAATCCCTAATCACTGGCACAGTATCCATGCTAACCCCCTTAAGAGAATTCAATTTACACCTTCCTGGTCGTACAGCCGACTTGAACCTGATTCTCTTACCATCCGGGGTTTTGAGTGAAACAGCTCGCTGTCCACAATCTATGTGTCCCCCATGCATAGACATCCAATCCATACCCAGAATAACATCTAACCCTTGTGATTCCAACACTACCAAATGTGCAATGAAGTTGTGTGTTCCAATCCTCACAGTTAAATCGCGGCATCCCGCGCTAGCTATCATATCTCCTCCAGGTGAACTCACTCTAATAGACCTTTTCATAGACTCAGTAGGTAACTTATACTTATCCACAAATGCCCTTGATATGAACGAATGCGATGCACCAGTATCGAAAAGTATAAGTGCAGGGTAAGTGTTGATTGGGAACTTACCAATCACAAGGCCAGGCTCATCTGGAATCTCCTCCACATTCATGTGGTTCACTGTGGCCTTCTCGTTGTTGGTTGACTTCAGTCCTTTCCTCTCCGGACAATTGTCAGCATAGTGTCCCTTCTGCTTACACTTGAAGCACGTCACCTCACTCAGATCCTTCTTCACAAAGCTGCGATCACGGTTGCGGTCATGTCCACCGTGTCCTCCAGAGTGGTGAGAGTGTCCTCCCTTGTGGTTGTGGTGGTTGCTCCTATGGTTGTCATGACGATGCCCATCGCCTCCATGGTGGTGGCGGTCATGGCTCCCATGGTCACTCCCTCCATGCTTGGAGTATCCATCATATGAAGTGCGAGACTTGTGGTGTGAACCAGAGTGGTGATTGTTGCTCTTTCTCTTGCGGTTTTCCACCTGTTTGTGCTTCCCTTCCAAGATCCTGGCCTTGTCCATAAGTTCCTGAAAAGTGGGGCAATAGACCACCAGTAGCTGTACTGAAAGCTCATCACTGAGGCCATCCAGGAATCTCTCCCTCCTTTTTGCATCAGTGTCAACATCCTCAGGTGCATAACGGGACAAGTTGTTGAACTCCTCAATGTACTCGGCCACGGTGCGATTGGTTTGGCGCAAGTTGCGAAACTCCTTCCTCTTCAGGCTCAGAACTCCTGAAGACACGTGGTTGGTCCTGAAACCTTCCTCAAACATTGCCCAAGTCACCGTGTCCAGCGGGTGGGTGATCTGAAAAGTGTCCCACCAAGAAGCGGCTGGTCCCTCCAGTAGGTGAGCGGCAAACCTCACCTTCTCAGCATCAGTGCATCCAACAGTTACCAGATCCTTGTTGACTGAACGCAACCAGTCGAGAGCTACCATTGGTTCCGCTGCAGTAGAGAACTTAGCTGGCCTTAGCCTCAGAAATCTGGTGAGAGCATCTCCCTGAGGCTGATTGTTTCCATTGTTGTTGTTCTGATTTGCCATAACTGAGTCATCACTTGGGTCAGCTGTGCCTGAGCTGCTCCAACTCAGTGGGGTGACGGCGGGGAGGCATCTGCGATTCAGCATAGGTAAGTTTAGAAAGAATCAACTACGACAATAGGATTCTACCCATGCATATGATCAATCAACAACAAACAATAGCAGACAATCACAAGCAAGCAACACATCCACAACCAAGCGATCCAGCAACATCCTAGGGGTTATCCTAGCAGTATATACCTACTGAAATAGTTTTACAAGAGTTGGCAATGGTTAACTAAACAGTTGATCAACTAAACAACAAAACAGCAATCTGCCAGAACAGTCCAGCAGCATTCGCGAATTTTTCCGCCTGAATTAAACTCGTCATAAAAATTAGCTGATTTTTTCACATATAGTACAGAGAGTTTCGCATCAGCCCAATTTTTTTCAGATTTTTCCGAGTTACCAGAAAAATATGAAAAATCGCGCAGTACTGATGTATCAGCAGAAAACTGCAGCGAAAATAACACAGATGTTAACCAAACTTGCCATAACTCTTTCATAAAATTTAGCACAAATAATTCCTGGGATATTGGAGTACACAAATAAGCAACTAATCACTCTTAACCTAACACGAACTAAGCTTCACATCGATCGAGACTAATCCTAACGAATTTGCCTAACGTGGACTAATTGGTGGACTTCTATCTACTCCTTGAAGAGGTTGCGGTAGGTCCTTGCTGTCATGCGTTGGCGCTTCGGTTCGCGGTACAACCATGGCGGCGGAGTGTACACCTCTCCTGAATCATCACTTGAGATCTCAAACTCCACCTCTTCTGGATCCTCCTCTTCTTCTTCACTCTCAGCTGCAACTGCAACAGCTTCATCTCCTCCACCATCATCGTCTCCATCATCATCATCCTCGTCCTCATCATCATCATCGTTCCCACTGTCATCATCATCCCCATTGTTGCCATCATCTCCATTGTCATCATCAGAGGGTGGATTCAGCTGTGCTTGGAGAGCGGCAATCTGGGCTGTCATAGCTTCAATAGTTTGATCCCTTTCCTGGATGGTCCCTTGCAACTGTTGTATGTTCTGGGTTTTCTCCTGCACAGTACCATGAAGATGAGCTATGGTTGCATCTCTGGCTATCAGGGCATTATCCAGAACTCCCACAGCTTCATGCAGGGTGTCAATCTCCTGTCCTTGGACCACCATACCATTGCTAGCAAAATCTGCAATCTCCTTTATCATCATCACCTTCTCATCTAGAGCTCCATTCTCCCTTTCCATGTCCTCTATGTGTCTCCGACGGGGCGGCATGTTGTTCCTGTCGCCCGGGGTAACCACAATGCGCCCATATTCATCACGCCTCCCATAATCACGGTAGGGTGAATCTGCTGGCAGTAGGTGTCGGACTTGATGGCACTGGCGAGACAGGGCTTCGTGTATGGCCAAGTTAATTCCAAGTCCCCAGTTGCAGTATGTCTTGGTGTAGATCAAGTGCACGGGGTTTGGCAAGGCGGCATCTCTGAATATGAAGGTAGTGATCTCCCATGCATCCTCTCCATATCCATAGGTGTACAACCTTCTTCCCTTGAACATGGCAGTGGCAATCCCAATGACTGCGAGAGCTGTGCTAACTACCTTGCAAAGGGCCTTGGCGACTCCATGGTGGCATACTCAGTCCTGACTTCTCCCATCTATTAAGTAAAAGAGGAAAGTGTGAGAATAGCATATGGTAAGAATTTACGAGGGTGAAAGGCATAAGATGAAAGACAGAGTTAATATAGGCTTTAATAATTCTATGGCTTCCTAATCCAATCTTAGGTCACGATCCTACAGTCGACACACGGGCTCTGATACCATCCTGTAACACCGCGGTTCTGAAAAGACCGAGGCTTCTATGTGACATGCCAATCCCTGGATCGGTTCATTGGCCCACAATAGAATAAGATGAATAACATAGCAAAATATCCGTGTATCATGAATAACGAGATCCAGAGTACCATTATTACAATAAAAGCTTAGCTCAAAGCTAGCTCAAATTATTCAGGTAGCAACATAAATAATGTAAATCCTCCATTCTTCAAATTGCCCATAAGTGAACAAGTGCCGAGTGGAGTACCGTGGCCTATATCGATTACTCAGAATCGGAATAACCTGCAACATGAAACGTAGCAGCCCCGAAGGGTCAGTACATGGAATGTATGGCAAGTAGAGCTAGTAATGGAGACAATAGTACTAACATCTACATGCATATTTGGCAAGTGGAGCTGTGTCTGGCTTGCATTTGCAAATACATTTGTCCTACTTTCATAAACAGTTTTTGATTTTCTTTGAAAAGATCCCAATTAAGTTAACCCAACAATATTAAAACAATTATAAAATTAGAATGAGCGAGAAACATGTCATGGAATCAATATCAAGCAACTCATTTGTCCATAACCGGGGACACGGCTAATCGATTAGATTATACACCCTGCAGGGGTTAGTACACTTTACCCATGTGACTTGGCCAGCCCAGCTCGTACCATCACTCTCATTTTGAGTGATGATAGGGAGAAGTCCAAGAAGAGACTGTTCGGGAAGTAGCTCCTCAATCCCGACGCGCACCGGTCCAACCTACCAAAATTCTACATCTCTGGATACGCGGGTTCGAGTTACCACAACCTACTAAGTCCAACCAACCGCCCATTCCATTATTGGCACATGGTTGTACACGTAAGCTACACAATAAAGAAACCAATCATTCTCTCTTGATACCTGGGTGCGTTTTCGCAATGAAACCACCAAAAATTATCAATACCATCACACCCAGGAGATTCATTGATTAAGTTGTTTTAGTTTTCACAAACCAATACTTTTAGAAACAAGTCTCAATGATGTAACCCAGCCCTCGTTCAACATAGCATGGCTAAGCACATCTACCAACGGTGGTTCATCTACAAGGAAGGCCCTGCCACATAATAGGACATAGCATAGCGATAGTATCATCCTAAACATGCAACTACAAAATACACGACAATGCATTGAAAATAGTAGGACGATATCATGAACAAAATAGTATCTACTTGCCTTGGTTGTAGCGGTCGGAAGAACAATCCACACACGAGCAAGCGTTGCACTCGTCACAATCTACACGATACAATTGCATTCATAAACAAACAATCCACAAGCATATGCAACAGATATGATGCATGAAGGTATGCAAGGCAAGTTAATTGGTGCTACAGCTGCACCACATAATCCTAATCAATAACACTACTGATTGCATGCATGGAAAATAGTTTTAGCGCAAGGAAAACTATTATGCGAAAAGTAATGCTCAAAACTAGAGCTAGAACTCGAATAAATCACTACCGGTAGTATACTGTTTATAAAATCTTGGAAAAATTCTACCGCATAGGTATTGCTAACTAGAAACAGTGCCAACTAGAATTACTCAAAAATGAATTATAAAACTCCCCGAGTAATTAAAACACTGCAGAAAGCCACTAGACAGTTTCTGCAGAAGTTTTCACTGTAAGCCTATCCTTTTAATTCACTATGAGATTCCCCTCGTTCCACTGAATCCAGGGACATATCATACGCAATTTTTGGAGCTATGGATCTTTTTCTATGAATTAATTACTCCGAAAAGGCCATTAACTAGTTTGATTAAACTGTACTAAATCTTGCTGCAAAAGTCTGAACCAAAGGTACAGCAAGATTCTACACGACTCACTGAATATACACATATTTTATTTGCAATTTTTGGCCAAGCGGTTTAATTTATACGCAATTTACAAGTTTCTACCGAAATCTGCCAACTAAAACGATTAACGAAAATAACCAGTCAACTGTGTCTGTTGACTGGTCAACGCGTCTGCTGACTGGGCGCTGACTGGACGTATGACTAGTCAACGCCCGAGTCTGACCGGTCAACGGCTGATCTGAACCACTGATCTGAAATCTAACGGTGGCTGCAGACTTACCGGAAACGAACGGCGGCGAGTTCCGGACGGTGGCGGCGATCGGTTCCGGCGTCGGTGTTTCTCCTGCGCGGAAGAGGAAACGATCAGCGCGTAGATCAAGAGGGTCAACACGACGGCGCGAGGCGACGACGCGCGAGGCGGGCACGCGAAGCGACGGCGGACGGCGCGCGTGGCGACGCGAGTCGGCGTGCATGCGAGCGAGCGGCAGTAGCGCGGCTCTGCTGGCGCGCGCGCGTGGCAGCAGCAGCGCAGCGGCAGCAGCTGCAGGCGGCGGCGGCAGCAGCGCGGCGCGCGCAGCAGGCAGCAGCGGCGGCGGCTGCAGGCGCGGGCGCGTGCATGGCGGCGCGCAGGCGGCATGCGGCGGGGTCGGCGGCGCAGGCGGCGGGGCAGCGGCCGAGGCGGCGCGGCGGCGAGGTGGAGCGGCGCTGGCGGCGAGGCGGCGGGGTTGGCAGGAGGCGGCGAGGTGGCGGGGCTCACCTGCTGGCGGCGGGGCGCGGCGTGGGTTTCGAGGAGGAGGCGGCGAGGCGGGGCGATCCCGAGGTGGAGGCGGCGATCGAGGCGGCGGGGTCTGGGGCGCGGTTCCCGAGGGCGTGCGGGGCGGGGTGGCGGCTCGGCCAGGTGGGGGTCCCCTTTTGTGGGCTCCACGCGGGGTCCTAGTCCGATTCGGGCGCGGTGTTGGAAAAGGAATCGGAAATCGGCCCGAAATTCGGACCGTTTTTCTATCTTTTCATAAAACGGCCGTAACTTCTCCGTACGAGCTCCGAATCGAGCGATTCTTGCTCCTACCGTTTTGTAAAATTGAGGGGAACAATCTAGGGTCGAGGGTTGGGCGAAACCACTAGGCTAAAAGGGTGGACAACGCTAGTGCTACTAAAGCCTCCCGCAGGAGCCTCGTAGCAAAATAGGATAGGGTTTCGAAATTAGCGTTTCGTCGATTCTTTTCAATCGACGGTTTTGCATGGAAAAGCATGATGCGATGATATGAATGATATGCAGAACCAAATCTAAAATTTGAGATGTGACACCTTTCTAATCGGATTTGTGCATTTGTAATATTTAGGTCTGTAATCGGTCTAAATAAAAATAAAAAAGACGTTGCTTTATGTATTTGCTTGCGTGAAACTCAAAAAGGGAAGAACAGCGTCACCAACGAATGTTGACTGATGACAAGTTTGAACACGACGTTCTTGCTGTTTACGCAAACGTGAGGATGGACCAGAAGATGAGTGAGACCCTTTGTTATTGATATGTATATCGATCACGTTCGACGTACCATTTGAAAATGGTACAACGCACGGTGACCGATCATCGCGTGCATGTAGATGCCATCTATGTCGTTTATATTACAAACCTCCCACTCGACATCTTTCGTCTACCGATCGTGTGACGTAATAGTGTCCCGATTATGAGTAGTGTGATGTAATAGTGTCCCGATTACGAGTAGAGCCTAAATTGGAGCCACAGACTAATAGCCGTGATCGCCTTAGCGGGGCTTAGGGGGTGGTCACCCCTGAACGTACATGCTGGTCAACGTGATGATTGTGTAAACATGTCGCGTCAATTAATAATCTCACCTATGCATGCATCATTACAACATTTTGTATGCTGTTTGCTTCCGCCGTGTCGTCGAACACGTATCATTGGATTTCTGTATGACTATCACACCTCGGGAGGCAATGATGACTATAATTTTTATCCTTGCGAGATCGGTTTTACCTTTTTTTGTTGCCTCGCTATGTTTCGACCTTATCATCAAACGTCATGCCTAACATCCATCAAATGTCACATCTAACAGACACGCATTAATGCGTCTTTTGTGACTGTGTCATAGCCCGAGTTGTCGGCCGCATCCTTGGGGTGCGAAAAAAAGTTTAGTATGTTATGATGGCCGAGTTAAATTATGACATTTTTAATCGAGAATTTTCTATTGGTTTTCACTTGGTTTCATTGATTTCATCCTTCAACTAATGCTAATATCGCGAGTTAGCGAAACCTTGTAGTTTTTATATAAGTTTCAGATTCTGTACACTTTTTGAAAGGATCCAAGGCCATTTATGAGCAGATTGGAACAAATCAAGCAAATCTCTAATTAAAAGCCTTTTGATTCGAGGCTCCAAAAGTGTTAACAAGCATCAATATGGGCGAAGCTTGTACATATGGCCCGCCCGTACCACATGCAACCGCCTTCGCCTGATTATTATAAGCACTTTTCGTGAAGGAGGCAACATAAAAAACAGACGCAGCCGCCACCATTCATTCTAGAACAGAGGAAGAAGAGATCTAAAGGAGAACAAGAATTCCATCTATCCTCTCCGAGATGTCTAGCCTCTAGATCATCACTCCTCCATAATACCCCTTGCACTAGATTGAGAAAGAGACATTCACACTTGTAAGATTAGGGTTTGAGACTCTATTCATACTTTGCTTTGTATTGGATTCGATCTTTCCTTTGTTGTGGCTTGCTACATAAATATAGAGATAAACTCTATTTACATTATGATCAAATTATTGTGCTATTCTCCTCTCATGTGCGAGTAAATCCCCATAGGCATGGGAGATGTAGGGAATTAGTGAGATGTGATGTGCCTATTTTATTACCATCTATTTGTGATTGTTGTTGTGATTATTCTGTGTGAGAATGATTGTATTTGTGCGACTAATGTTTGTTGTCTAATTTAAGTGCCCATACAACATGATCCTGAGGTCTTATAGACATAAACTTGTTTGCTAGTGAATCGGCGATCCCTGAGTGACACGGTCGATATCAAAGAGGAGCTAGTATAAATCAAGGAGAAACAATGAACCATTGAGTTTAAAGTCTTGATCTGATCTTATGACCTTAATTGTTGTGTTGACCATGGCTGTGGTAACAAGCAAATGGATCATTGAAGCCAAACAAATCTACCAAAAGGAGTCTTGACTATATTATGGGTTGCTTTCCTACTTCCACATAAATAAGAAGTATTATAAGTGAGTATTATAATCACTTATCCCATTTATTCCATGTGGCGTATTCATTATCACCATGAACCGTATCTCTACGCGCCTAATCTTTCATCTGCAGGAAACTCAAAGCAATTTTAGTTTTGTTTATTTTTTATGTTCGTTACTTTTACTACTACTTAATACACAATTCTCAACCATTCACACTCACCTTATTCCATCTTAATTATGCAGTCAATTCACTCAAGATAAGTGACATCTTGAGTGCGACAGAAACGCCTTTTATAAACACTTTCTGATGCTCCTTGTTGGGATTGATATAAAAACTGAAACTAATATTTCCATGAAAACATGCTGTGGCAAACCTGTGTTCTTGCAGGCCATCAAGCTATTTCTTGGCGTCGTTGCTGGGGGAGCTAGGCGCTAAGTGTTTGTTCTTGACATTTGCAAGTTTTGAAATAGTAGATGATCTCTGTTGAAGATAAAGGATTTACGCGCTCCGTAAAAACTTATTTGCCACTAGATGTCGGGAAGTTTTTGAAAATATTGCTAATGAACATGATATATACATTAACAGTTTAAGTTCTTTAATGGCAGAACTAGCTCCCAGGAAGAGGGTAGAGGATCTTAAGACACTAAAATAATGTGATGCTCCTTCTCCACTTGCCATGAGATAACCTATACTCTATCCTGATCTAGAAGGTATGGAATATGAAATAAATCCTAAACTTGTGCGTATGATGCAAGATATTTCCTTTTAAGGAAGATAGAACGAAGATCCAAATCATCACCAAACTAAGGTGTATGAAATCTATGATACTTTTGGACCAGCAAGATTACCTAAAGAATTTCTACTTATGAAATTATTTCATCGGTCTTTGAAAGATAAAGCATTTACCCGTTTTTGATCCTTACCTAAAGATTCAACTACTAGTTGGATGAGTTGTATTTAAGAGTTTATGCAAAATATTACTTTGTTTGATAAAATGCTACAGATCAAACGTGACATTACTAATTTCTTCCAGAAGATTGGGGAAAGTTTTGCACATGCCTAGGAAAGATTCTCAAGGATACTTATGAGTGTATGTAATCATGATTTTCTTGAATATTAAATTGTGCAATATTTTTATAATTGACTTACTAATGAATCCAAACAAATGATTGACTCAACTTCAGAGGGAACATTGAGTGAATTGACAATAGAGGAATCTTTGAAACTTTTCATGGTACAAGATTCTAATGATGAGCAATATAATCCTAAAGGAGAAGCCAAACCAAGGAAAGGTATGTTTTTATAACACCATAAATCATGCTTGAGGAGGTTAAGAAGTCAATGGAAGAAAAAGGTATAGAATCTAAACTTGGTAAGAAGATAAAGTTGACATGTTTCAAGCTTTAGTAGCAGAAGATGAGCTGAATAAAGCTCTTCAACAATGTATGCGTCAACAAGGTCAATTCCATTATATTTATAATAAACATCTCAAACTTCATGAAAATATAGTAATGAACTAATAGAATTTTTCAATGATCTCGGACATGCTACTAGACATCTAGGTAAACATGTTAGGATGGTTAAAATTCAATGGACCAAATAGTAGAGACTCAAGCTCTTATTTTGAGTCAAGATAATTTTTATGTCATTGCTAAAAATTTTACCAGACGAGGTACAAGAACGCAGGAACCTCTAGGTACACCTTGGTATCAAGAAGAGCACGCTCGGAAGGCTAAATAAACTCAAGACATGACCCAAGAGGAAGAAAACTTTGTTGACCCTCAAGATGATATAGAACTCAAAGCCCAAAAGAAACAAAAGGAAAGTTCAAAGGAAACTAAGGAAGACAACACAGAAGATCAAGATAAACAATACAACTCTGATGCCGAAACAGTTGATCCAAGAGAACAAAATGAGCCTAGTCGTGAACAACAAGAAGAGGCCATTATAGATAAATAAAAACAAGATCAAAAGCAAAAGCCTAAGACGAAAAAGAAAAAGAAAGACACATATCCAATGCCAAAGGTAAAAGAAAAGGTAAAGAAGAAATTTCCTTACCCCAATCGAGTGTAATATGAGCCTAATAAAGATATTTATAATGCCTTTGCCAAAGCTCCAAGTCAACTTTGTTTAGAACTTTCTCTGGCTGATGCAATTCAAATTCCCACTTATAAGAAGTTCATGCATCATATTCTCAACAGAAATAAAAAGGTAACAAAGACTGTACTAGTGATGACTAGTTATGGTGATAAACTCCCTGCTAAACTTGGAGATCCTGGTATACCAACTATTTCTTGCGCTATAGGAACAACCATCATTTATAATGCTTTGTGTGATTTAGGTGAAGTAGTTAGTGTCATGCCATACTCACTCTATAAGAAATTAAATCTAGGAGAATATTCCTCTACATCCATTACTATACAGATGGCTAATAAAACCAGTAAACAACATGTTGGCGTGATTGAGAATGTTTTGCTTCGAATTGATCGACATGTCATTCTTACCGATTTTATTATACTTTAGATGCTTGAAGATGACAAACTTTCTATTCCCTCCGTCCCAAAATATAAGGTGCCTAAGGACCGGTGAAAAGTAAAATATTACTAACTTTGACCAAATATTTAGGAAAATTTATGTACATCTACGTTATGGAATGGAACATTAAGAAAATATACTTTGTGATAAATCTATTGATATTGATTTGGTATTTTAAATATTTATATTTTTTGTATAATCTTGGTCAAACTTAGAAAACGTTGACTTTTGACTAAACCTTAGGCGGCTTATATTTTGGAACAGAGGGAGTATTATTTTTGGAAGACCTTTTCTTAGCACCGCGGGAGAAAACGTCAATTACAGTAGTGGAAAAATAGTATTCAATATTTATGATGTTCAGATCATTTGATACTTTCCGAAAAAATTGAAGAGTGGTGAGAAATATGTGCCACCTACTAAAAGAGTTCAAGCGGTAAGTACCCTTGATAATGGGAAACCAAAGGTGCGTATTCCAGATAAGGATTGGTTGAATCAAATCAACCAACGAAATAAAATGCTTGAGGGAGTCAACCCATCTTTCAATAAAATTTAGTTTTAGTTCTTAAATTTTAATTTTAGGTTACTAATAAATCTCTTCTAGCCAAAATTTTGCAGAAAAGTTGATACTTGAAGTTTATGGTGGAAGTTTGAAGGAAATAAAGGGGAATATAAGTAAACAAGAGAAAACTAGGCACTTAAGAGGGCATGCACGGTCAGATCCGCCCGTATAAAAAACGAAGCAAAACCACAAAACTTCGATGACAAAGACAGAAGTTTTAACGAGCACAAGTACGACCGCATCCGATCGTACGCCCGTACCGAAACTCACAAGAAACCATCAAAGTATACTTGTAGGTTAACGGCCATTTACGACCGCATCCTCCCATACCGCTCACCCTTACCGACCCAGGTAAGATTTCGTAACCCTAAGCCGATGAATCCAACGGTAAAGAGCATCACTACGTGCGGAACCCACCCATACTAAGTGCATCGCCTCATGAATACGACGACAACTGACTAGGAAGCCCCCAAACCAGCCATTCATTTTCTTCTTCCTATCTCTTTCTCTCTCAAACCTCTACCCTAATCACCTAGAATCATCAATTCTTCACTGATTTCATTCGTTAGAGTGGGGGAATCTTCACATCGGTAAGTTTATCATCCGATCGATGTATTATTTTCAGAAATCCATGGGTAAAATCTCTCACATTGGCTATCTATATGAGTTCATAATATTTTTAGATTCTCGTTGACTCTACACGTTAGGATTGAAAGTTTTTGTGTGGAATCGTTTGTATACATTATAGAAATATTATGTCCAAAAATTTGTGTTAACATTTTGAAGTGCAATGAATTTTGGAAGGATGCTTGGCCGCAGTGGAACCTCTGGTTCATCAGGATTGAAGATAAAGTGCTTGCATCCAGAGGGCGACTCCTTGAAGTCTTCCCTCGACAAGGACTACAAGATGGTCAGCGCCATGATCGTGCTTCCCACGAAGTGTGTTTGTTAAAAATTCCTCTCAAGGAATGGTTTACGAGAGGATTTCAACACTGTGGCGATGAACGCTAGCATGGACGTCTTTGTCACTCTCAACGTCGACACCTACAAGCATGCCACTCATGAGTTCCTCTCCACCTTCCACGACAACCTCGCCACGCACCAACAACTTTGCACTATGATATTTACACTCAATGACACCCTCATAGTCTCTCGTTTCATAATTTCTGTAATTTTTTTGAGTTCTCTCATGAAAGGGAAATCAATACTACTCATGAAGTCCTCATTGAGGCAATGGCTACTTAGGAGGAAAATTTTGTCCACGGGAATGTCAATTATCTATGGAGCAAAACAACAACAACCCAGATTTCCAAATATATGGCCCGCCCCTCCCACCCCAGTATCACTGAGGAGGCATGGGATCCTCGCTACTATAAATTGGTTTTCCTAAGTTTGAGGGCAAGGAAGACCCGCTAACCTGTCTGAATCATTCCGAGATTTTTTTGGGGACAACGCACGGATGAAGAAGTCAAAGTTTGGATGGTGGCCTATCATATGGTGGGTGATGACTGCAAGTGCACAGATCAATTATAGATATTTTCTAAGTAAAGATATTGAACCCCACAAAGAGCTCTTGGTAAAGTTATTTATGCCCCTCGTCACTATCTATCAAAGGATACCTGTAAGTTGCCTTTGATCTTAAGTAAAGAGTGTTTGAAAGGTTTTTGGTTGTGTGTAGAAAAGTAACTAAACAATTAAAAGAAAGCAAGTAACAAGATTGTGTGAAAGCGTGGTTGAACTCAATAGAGCTAAAACATTCTCGGGGATGTAGGATACACCTCTAGCATGGTATTGTCATAATTAATAATTTAAGATAATATATTTCTTGTGTCATGAGATGTGTGGAGAGAGCTCCATAATAAGATGTTCACTATAAGGCTCGTAGGAAGCCACTTTGTTGAGCCAAGAGTGAGGTCACCTCTAAATAACCACTATGATGTCTGAGAGCAGTCACCCATACATACCATCGCAATTAAGGGTTTCCCCATGGATAGCGTAATTAGCTTAGGAAGTCCCTCTTTATTCCTCCTTTGACCACATAGTTCACGAGCCGACACCAATGTCCATTCCGGGTACGATCCCAAAGCACGTCCAAAGGATTTATCCCTTCCTTTAGTCCCAAGGGAAAATGGTATGTGGTCGACTTTACATACCATCTAAAGAGAGAGAGAGAGAGAGAGAGAGAGAGATCAAACACAAATCATAAATCATTCATAGACCGGCAAGTCATATGGACACAAGAATAGACCATCTTTATTGCAAATTCATAATAGTGCTAGGGTTTCTCCATCTCCCTAAGAACAAAGGAAGTACTCACACATGGAGGCAATCAACAACATCATCATAATCAAATGGACGAATGAAAGTGCTGAAATAGATCTAATGCAAACCACAATTGAATCTAGAATTACAACAAGATCTGATGGATGAAAGATGGGGGTAATGGTGGTGATGTAGATGCAGCGGTCGATGATGAGGAGGATGATGCGTTGTCCTCCAATGATCCATGAATCAGCAGGGATTTTACCCCATCCAAGTTCCTCCTTCAGATGTGGTTTTTTGTGGTTTCTGGTGGCTGTGAATGTCGGATCTCTCCGCTGTCTTTGCCAGGAGAAAGTATTTGATGAGGAAAATCCAATTGAACCTGGTACGGGCGGACGGTACGGGCGGGATCAACCCATACCACCGGTCGTTCAAAGGCACTGGTTGCTTCCCCTTGTTTGGTATTCTCCCAGGTGTGAAGGTAAATCCATAAAATGACTTTTATCACTTAAACATTTCATATTATAGTATAATATGATATCTCTAATTGATATGTTCATATAAGACTTAATGATTCAGGATCCTATTGAAATAAAGACAAAAAGGTGCGTGCGAACACAGTGAAAAATACAAAGATCCCTACTCTATTTATGCAAAAAAGGTAAATATGCTTCAATTTTGGACTCATCGACTCCCCCAAGCTAGGCTCTTGCTCTTCCTCGAGCAAGATGGTGGCTTATGGACAAGATCATCATGTTCATGAGATATGATTCATTAAAATAAATGAGGTAGAAATTGAAATAGAAATACAACATCGGATGGAAAGAAACTTCGGGGGTATTACCATACCCTTACACATTACATGACTTAGAGGCTTCCACACCTTTTCTAGTATTAATGAATTTATAAGAAGCTTCTAGTGATTTAACATGTCATATAATCATTAAGTTTAGGGGTATCGAGCACTTAGTTTAGTAATGAAGGTTCATGATCATTCTTCTTTTCTTCTACACTTGACTCTTTTGATAGTTGTTCTCTCTTTTTGCTTATTTCGTATCTTGTCTATCCATATATATTTTTTATTCTTTCCTTATTTACTATTTTTAAGTATAGCTATTTGATCATGCTCACTACTTTGATGGCTACAAGGAAACTCTTAATTATAACATGCTACCAGAATTTTTCTTCTCATGTCCTAATCAATACTTTTATTGTGTGGAAGTCCCTAAATCATGACAATGTACAAGTATCATAACACTCAACCTAGTTCAATCATCTAATATAATAATCATGAATCATAACACAACTTCAAATATCATAAAGTCTCGCAACCCAACGGATATAAATCTTCTCTTGAACAAAAGGAACTCGAAGTTGATGCAAATAATGCAAACACTATAATTAAAGTATAACATGCGTGCGGAAGAGTAAACATGCTAAAAACTGTAATATAGATTACAAGGCTCTCACAGATCCCCCAATCTTGGAATCAAACCGGGTGGATCAAATAATTACTTGCGTTTATTTGATAATGTGGCATGCCCTTTTAGTCTGTAGAGGGGTAACCCCTTGAACCACGAAGGCTTGCTCGAAGCATCTTGTTTGATGCTTCTAGGATCAAGATTCGGATTCGGTGCTGCTCGCTAACTTTCTCCAACTGCTCCACAAGATCTTTGTACATCTCTATTGTTTTCTTCTGAGTGTTAATAGATCTAAGGCTGATGTTGAGGTTTTATTCGAGGCCTTTCCTTATCTTCAGATCCATCTGGTCTAGATAACGACACAACAATTCAATATATTTAGAAGATCCTGGAGATTTTACCCCAATATTCTTGATACGACGGTCGAGGGCATCCAAGGAGGCTTGGATCTTATCTCCTTGTCCCTTTTCCATTTTCATATATACCTCTCTATCTTCTTCTAAATCAAGTTGAACCTCTTCGGAGCCTCCTTCTTTACCAACACCGAGGTTGAACACTTTACGCCCATCTTTTATTGTTTCTTTTAGCTTGAATCTGTCCTCGACTTCCAACTCCTCTTTCTTTGGTTTAGCAGCCTTGACTTCCTCTGTGATCCTTGAGGAGGATCCATGAGGATCCTCCTTCCCTCGAGCGAAGCTCCATGGATAGGACATGGTTCCAAGGTTCTCAGAAGGGAAAGGTGATGCGGAGGAGATCTGTCTTGTCAATAGAAACAAAGAGGCCCTCTAAGAAGGCTTATAAGAGGTTAGAGAAAGGGGGAAATTCATACCGGAAGGAAAAGGGTCGGCCAAGAAAATAATCCCAACAAATATGGAAAGAAATAAGCAAAAAAGGAAAGAATCACGATCGTAACAACCACCTGGTAAGGGCGGACGCCCGTACGGCGCGCCCTTACCGGGTCATTCCCAAGCAAACTCGGCTTATGAAGGAGGTAACCAGCCAACCGACTAAACAGTATGGGCGGGTGCCACTCGCACTGCCCGTCTGTACCGACTTTACCGACTTCAATTTTTTTGACACAAGTCGAATCGAAAGTTAGGCGATGAGATACCGTATCGGTACCGACCAGTGGTACGGGCAGGTGTTGTAGGGTTCGCAGAATAGAAAACAAAATTTTTCCTACGATGGGAACAACTATGTACCAAGATCTATCTACTAGATACAAACAACGGGCGGATGTATATCCGTAGAGAACATACCCTTGAAGACCGACAAAGCTTAACGAGTCCAAACTCGTGGTTGATGTAGACGATCTCTTGCCGATCTCAAGATCGAGAGGAAGTCCTAGCGCCGCAAAACAGCAGCGCATCCGTGCTCGCACACACGTTCGAGGCACCGAGCAACCTCCGCCTCCTCTCTCCAGCGATGCAGCGGAAGCACAACTCTTTCTTGCCGAATAGCCACCGGGAACATGTATCTCGCTAGTCCGAGACCATGGGGGATAAATTCTAGAGGGGGAGAGAGATCCTTCACGAGGAGGTGTGAGTGAGAGAGAGGGAGGGGGGCTCCTTTTATAGGGAGAGGGGGGCACCCAAGGGGCCATGCGCCCAGCCATGGGGCTGCCCCCTCCCCTCCTTTCATTCATGTGGGTGGACACTCCACTCACACAAAAGCCTTTCAATTCCCTCCACTCAAAAACCCACTCAAATTCCCATTAAATTTCCACCAAATTTAATGCAAACTCTCATTAAATAAAACTCCTTTTATTTATTCAGAATTTTGTCAATTACTTTAATGACAAACATTCACATATAACCCCTTGCTAGTATTTCATTTCACATGCAGAAACACTTTCTGCAATTTCACCCGAAAACCCGTTTCGGTATCTAGTGAAATAAATTCCTGCGCTTGTTATTCTTTTCGGCATGAAACTTTTGCTCCAAATGGATGCGGTGTCTCTTAAGTGTGTCACCCTACGGTTCGCGAATAATTCGGACATGATCGAGACCCCTCTCGGATCAATAATCAGAAGCGGGATCTGGAGACCCATACTGACTCCCACACATTCAACGATGACTTTCTTGTGATCGTCGGAACCTTTTACGCTAGTATCTTAATCCCTTTGTTTCGCGATATATTACATGTCCGAGATTCGATCATCGGTATCTCCATACCTAGTTTGATCTCGTTACTGACATGCACTCTTTTCTCGTTCCCGTGATATAACATTCTAGTGATCAAATCACTTGCTTGCAAGCTAATCAATGTGATATCACCGAGAGGGCCCAGAGTATATCTATCCGTCATCGGGATGAACAAATTCCACTCTCGATCCATGAGCCTCAACATAACACTTTATTAGTTCTGAATCCATCTTTATAATCACCCTGTTACGGTGTGACGTTTGATGTTATCAAGAAACTCTTCCGGTGTTAGTGATTGACATGATCTCATGGTCTAAGGATTAGGATCACTTCGTAAGTTGTTATAGCAATATAAACTCAATGACTTTGATCGTAATGTTATACTTCGGATGAATGTTCATCACACCATTACACTAATGTTGTGACCCCGTTATTAACAACATCCAATGTCCATGATCAGGAAACCTTGATCATCTTGTTAATCAACGAGCTAGTTTATGAGAGAGGCATAACTAGGAACTTTCTGTTTGTTTATTAAACACACATGTATTAACGTTTCCGTATTAATACAACTATAGCATGCAAAATAAACATTTATCATAAACAAGGAATACGATAATAACCACTTTATTATTGCCTCTCGGGCATATTCCCTTCAGTCTCCCACTTGCGCTAGAGACAATAATCTAGTTTGAAAACTCTGCGTATTGAACACCTATGGCTTTCTGGTGTTCCATATACGCAATTGCAAGTGGTTAACATAATCTACGGATCTGACGCTTCAGGTCCGTGTGTATTTGCATGTATTTGCGTCTTCACGCATCACTCATTCTCCAATGAGATGGCATTGTATAAATTTGGTGTTTCGGTGAGACCTTTAGTTCCTTGGGGTTAAATCATGTCGATACTATTGTCATACAATATATCTTTAGTGTTAGCCCGTTGCGAACCACATATTAGTTTGATAACAAACTTCTTGACACAAATTCCCTCCTTTGCTGCTACTATAGCAGTCATATACATAGCCTTTTTGTTATAGTATTCGTCACAATGTCTCAACTATGGATTTCATCCAAATCCATCATGGAATCTCCTTTCCATTACATTGTGCCACCCATAGTTTAAATTGAGATAAACTTAATTTGTATATTGTGACAAAACTAGTATCAATGTAACGTCTTACAATGAACTATTTGTAATTGTTTGTCACCTCTACACAAATATATTCTTAGTTCTTCCAAAAGATCATAAGAATATCCTCACTATCGTCCAATGATCATTTTATGATTCATTCTGGTATATGCTCATAACACTTAGAGCATAGGACATATCTGGATGTGTACATATCATAGTATGATTGATCAAGACATTCTTGTGATTTTACTCATCAAGTGTCAAAGCACTTGAATCTTGTTTCACTTATCAAGTGTCGATACACTTGAATCTTGATTCAATTCCTTTCCATGCGACAAGAACCGTTTCTTGTTGATTCTATATTGAACTCCTTCAATATCTCATATATGTACGTTTGGCACAACCATATTGGCGTTACAGTCTATCCACTATAGACATTCACGCTAAATATTCGGGTTTTGCCTAAGTATTTCATCGAAATGAAATTCTTAACCTTTGTCAATAAAATATACATCATTTCTAATCAACAAGATGTCCTCCACATAATGTATTAGAAATATGTCTTAGCGCTCCCACTTAATTTCTTGCAAATGCAAGCATCTTCATCGTCTCCTGATGAAAACTCTTTTTCATCACGGTGAAGATTCCAACTCCGCGATGCTTACTTCAACCATTGAAGTTTGCATGCCCTTTTTAGCATCCTTTGAATTAATAAAAACCCTTTGGATCGTGTCATGTACACGTCCTAGGTAACCATTCTATTAGAAGAACTTTGTTTTGTTTATTCATCTACCATATACCAAATTATATGTAGTGGTTGCTACTTTAATCCGTGCAGACTAAATATCGCTATGAAAGATCAAATCTTGTCATAGTCAACTCCTTGAACATTGTTGTAAAATATTTTACGACATGTCGACTATTTCATAGATGTGAAACATCCATGTCTGTTTCTTTATAGATCCAAATACGACCGATAGGTTTTTACACCTTTCCGGAGGGTCTTCCAAGTTCAAAACTTGATTTCTCGTGTATGGAACTATCACGGATTTTATGGCTTCAAGCCATTTGACGGAGTCAGGGCCCATCATCGCTTCTTTGTATATAGTCGGTTCATCATTGTCAAACAATAATGATTTACTCTCAAATCTTAGTATTTGATTGTTTATTCGACCGACTTGGTTCAATAGGAACTTAGATCTCCCTGACCGCAACATTTGAGGCACGTAATCCATGAGCATTCTGGCTGCCTCCGGAACATTTTCCGGCGCTGCGCAACTCAGCATATTTAAGGTTCGTTAACCTTATCAAAGTTCTATTGTCCTCCCACTTAACTTTTACGAAAAAATTCCTTTTTCAAGAAACTTCACGTTTCAAGCGACAAACCCTTTTGTCCTTGGTGTTATGGAGGAATAACCAATTGTTATTCGAAATAACCTACAAAGACATGCTCATCCGAATTCGGTTGTAAACATCTTACTTATGTTTAGCGTACCAAAATTTAAGAAATGAGAACTTGGGTTTTACCCCAAACCATAACTTCCATGGTGTCATTTCACCGGATCAAGATGGAGCTCTTTTCAGTGTAAAAGCGGTAGTCTCTAAAGCTTTAATCTTTTAAAACATAATGGCAGTTTTATAAATAACACCTTTGATCCAACCATGTCAAACAAGGTTTCCTTACAAATCTCAAAACATTCCATATTCCTATGGTGTTTCAGGAGATGTAAATCTAGGTGTTTTGCTAAAATTGTAACTCAAATAAATCCCTTTTATGATAAAATCATAATTCATTTATTTTTCTTGTTACACTTGTAACTCAAATAAATCCCTTTATGATCAAATCATAATTCATTTATTTTTCTTGTCACAATGATTTTCACTTCATCTTGAAAGTCTTTGAACATTTTCAAATATTTCACACTTCTTTCTCATTAAGTGAATTATTCACTCAATTTCCGGAGAAAGTATATGAAGTTGAAACCCATCGCTTACGACTACACATAATGGACTACATACATCGATATGTATAAATTCCAATATTTTAGTCGTTCGTTCTTCTTTGGCCTTTGAACGAAGTTTTAATTATCCCGAGGAAAGTCTCACAAGCGTCACTTGATCAAATCAAAGACTCCAAAAATCCATGAAAATGGAGATTCTTCATGTTTTCTTTCCAATATAATTTAAACGACGATGTCACTTCGTAAGTGATCTTTCAATCATTTGTCTTGCGACATTTTAGCATTAGGTTTTATGGATGTGATTTCTCCAACTAGATTTGTAAATCATCCATATTATATGGAATACGGTAATTATTTGAACAACCTTTGTTCTTATAATACCTGATTCAAATAACAATTATTAAAACAAATCTTGAAGTCAAGCTTTGATGTCAACGAGAAATACAAACAACGGTTTGTTTGTTTTTGATGAACATCATCACATATTCTCTTGCTAGTTACTTAGGCCATTGTGGTTCATGAATTGCATCATTCCGTATGAAATTTCATACCAACCAATTCGGTATCCAATACCCAAGAACCACATTGTTTAACAAGCAAAGAATACAACCATAACATGTATATCATCCATATACCTAAATTGGATATTTCCAATCTTTTCTTTTCTGCCAAATATATTTTATAGATTCTCTTTCAGCATTTCCTTTTCCTTTTAAAAGAATCTATCAACATCAAAAGTGGCGCCATATACATGACACATAGTCCAAAGCGTGTATATTCAAATAATAATACCTTTGGACTTGCACTTTGAAGTAGATCACCATCATCAAAACGATCGGTATTCTTTCAAAATCCATTCTTTAGTAATCTTTTAGTGTAGTAAACACTTTACATACATCTTCTATTCATCCTTATCATGATGACTTTCATGATCAAGCCAATTTAGCTTATAAAGGAGAATCGTGAGTATAACATTACTTTCCAAAACCCTTTTGGATGATTAGGATGTCTAGCATCTCCAACCTTCGTAAATTCTCATCCAATATGAGAACATATATTATACTCTATCATATTGCAACCAAAACATTGTTTCAGATATCGTTATATCTGCCACACATGATGGTTTCTGAAACAATTCTTTCAGCTCCTAGATAAACTTGATATTAAAACAATCAAGAATCGTGGAGGCAAACATGATACTTAAGATACTAACACTGGAATTTTTACTCTCGATTTAATACCAATTATTAAATTTCATGGAGTAAATAGAGTTTGCTGAAAGTTTGCAATAGGACTTTAAACTTTGATTGACACTCAACACAATACGATACCAGTTCGTAAAGTAAATATCCAGAATTCTATAGTTCTATTATCTCAATTACAACTATGCATAAGGTGGTGAACGAATGCCAATGACTACAACAAATTATGCAAATTCACTTTGATTTAATTTATGATAAATTGAGTTCTACTAATCCAAATTAGAAATGAACTCCCACTCAAAAACGACATCCCTCGTGTCTTTTTGGTGATTACATGAACCAAATCCACTACACCAAGTCCGATCATCACGTGAGTCGGCGTAGCTTCAAAGGCGAGCATCCATATGGTCATCATATCAAAACATATGACTCATGATTAACCTTTCGGTCCGTGTTCCGAGGCCATGTCTGTACATGCTAGGCTCGCCAAGTAAGAACCTTAGTATTCGCGTGTGTAACTGTCTTACACCCGAGATATGCTCGTGGATTCAAGTACACCCGATCATCACGTGATTTCTTAAAGCGACGAAACATTGTCGGTGCATACTTAAGGAAGAACACATTTTTATCTTGATATCTAAATGAGGGATCATCTTATTATGCTAATAAAACGCCAAACAAGCAATATAAGATGCTATCAAACATCACATGTTTATTAGTGGAATGATATGGTTCTCGCATATGATCTCTATCATGTGCACCGTGGTATGATCACTATCATACCTTTATGTGTAAATTCAAGGTCTATGGAGTTTACACGTTATGTATGTTGTAAGAGTATCATCTCATACTTCTACTTACAACATCACCATATCATAACACTAGCCCAACAACAATCTAAACTAGACGCCTCTAATTTATCCATTGCAAATTTTACGTGGCTTAGGGCTTTCGAAGATAGAACCATTCTTACCTACGAACATGAACCACAACGAGGATAACCAAATTGTTGACAACTCGTTGCAAATTAGATATTGACTATAGTAGGAGAGACAGACACCCGCTAGCCACTTATGCAAAACTAGTTGCATGTCAAGCGTGGAACAGGTCTCATGTGCGAGGACATGTAAAGTTTGTCCGGGCCGCTTCATCCCACTATGCCACCAATATCCAAAGTACAACTAAGAAGCAATAAAATGATCATCATCGCCCACATACTCATATGTGTACTACCCGTGCAAAGAATCTACGCATAGATCCGGCTCTGATACCACTGTAGGGTTCGCAGCATAGAAAACAAATTTTTTCCTACGATGGGAACAACTATGTACCAAGATCTATCTACTAGATACAAACAACGGGCGGATGTATATCCATAGAGAACATACCATTGAAGACCGACAAAGCTTAACGAGTCCAAACTCGTGGTTGATGTAGACGATCTCTTGCCGATCTCAAGATCGAGAGGAAGTCCTAGCGCCGCAAAACAGCAGCGCATCCGTGCTCGCACACACGTTCGAGGCACCGAGCAACCTCCGCCTCCTCTCTCCAGCGATGCAGCGGAAGCACAACTCTTTCTTGCCGAATAGCCACCGGGAACATGTATCTCGCTAGTCCGAGACCATGGGGGATAAATTCTAGAGGGGGAGAGAGATCCTTCACGAGGAGGTGTGAGTGAGAGAGAGGGAGGGGGCTCCTTTTATAGGGAGAGGGGGGCACCCAAGGGGCCATGCGCCCAGCCATGGGGCTGCCCCCTCCCGTCCTTTCATTCATGTGGGTGGACACTCCACTCACACAAAAGCCTTTCAATTCCCTCCACTCAAAAACCCACTCAAATTCCCATTAAATTTCCACCAAATTTAATGCAAACTCTCATTAAATAAAACTCCTTTTATTTATTCAGAATTTTGTCAATTACTTTAATGACAAACATTCACATATAACCCCTTGCTAGTATTTCATTTCACATGCAGAAACACTTTCTGCAATTTCACCCGAAAACCCGTTTCGGTATCTAGTGAAATAAATTCCTGCGCTTGTTATTCTTTTCGGCATGAAACTTTTGCTCCAAATGGATGTCGGTGTCTCTTAAGTGTGTCACCCTACGGTTCGCGAATAATGCGGACATGATCGAGACCCCTCTCGGATCAATAATCAGAAGCGGGATCTGGAGACCCATACTGACTCCCACACATTCAACGATGACTTTCTTGTGATCATCGGAACCTTTTACGCTAGTATCTTAATCCCTTTGTTTCGCGATATATTACATGTCCGAGATTCGATCATCGGTATCTCCATACCTAGTTTGATCTCGTTACTGACATGCACTCTTTTCTCGTTCCCGTGATATAACATTCTAGTGATCAAATCACTTGCTTGCAAGCTAATCAATGTGATATCACCGAGAGGGCCCAGAGTATATCTATCCGTCATCGGGATGAACAAATTCCACTCTCGATCCATGAGCCTCAACATAACACTTTATTAGTTCTGAATCCATCTTTATAATCACCCTGTTACGGTGTGTCGTTTGATGTTATCAAGAAACTCTTCCGGTGTTAGTGATTGACATGATCTCATGGTCTAAGAATTAGGATCACTTCGTAAGTTGTTATAGCAATATAAACTCAATGACTTTGATCGTAATGTTATACTTCGGATGAATGTTCATCACACCATTACACTAATGTTGTGACCCCGTTATTAACAACATCCAATGTCCATGATCAGGAAACCTTGATCATCTTGTTAATCAACGAGCTAGTTTATGAGAGAGGCATAACTAGGAACTTTCTGTTTGTTTATTAAACACACATGTATTAACGTTTCCGTATTAATACAATTATAGCATGCAAAATAAACATTTATCATAAACAAGGAATACGATAATAACCACTTTATTATTGCCTCTCGGGCATATTCCCTTCAGGTGTGCCCGTACTGATTGGTCGTACCAAAACGTTAAAAATTGAAGCAGGAGTACCATCTATTTGACGATCAGTAGTACGGGCAGGTGCGTCCGTAGCTCCTGCCCGTACCGACTTCGCAAACCCGACAGTGCATTCAGAAAAACAAAAGGAAAATAGAAATGCAAAAAAAAAAACAGAAAATTATCCAGAATAAAGATAAATTCATATTTCACATACCATAATCATTCTAGAGAGAACAAGATCATTTAGGTACCTTCTCCCTTTTAGATCATCTTTTTATGTTTCTCTTCGAACAGAGTTGGTTGAAGGAAATCACCAAAAACATTACAAGGAAAAATGGAGAATTTTCTTTTCGGCAATATGGTTCCCACATGTATGTAGATGGATGACACTTCTTTAGGTGGAGCGATTTGTTTCACGTCAACAGATATCTTCTCTATCTCCTCTTTTCTTTGTAGAATCTGCAAATCAGTGTCTTGCAAAAGTAGAGTCCAACGGATCATCCTTGGCTTAACGTCAGTCCTTTCTAGGATTTTTTTAGGGCAATACGATCAATATGTACCCTTACTTTTGAGTTATTTATATAAGATCTAAATTTATCACAGGAGAAAACTAGAGCGAAAAATTATTTTCTACCATAGGTAATTATTTTGGGCCCCATTTAGGGTGTGTCTCATATGATGAATGATATAAGATCATCACCATCATACCGGCAAAGAATTGCTCCCACAACTTCATGACTAGCCTCACAAAATAACTCAAATGGTTTCCTCCAATTAGGTGATTTTATAATGGGAGCTTCAATGAGAGCTTGTTTTAATATGTTGAAAGCGTTTGTACATCTTTCATTAAAATTGAAAATAATCCCTTTTTGAAGAAGGTTAGTTAAAGGTCTAGCGGTTTTTGAAAAGTTTTTAATGAACCTTATATAAAATCTAGCATGGCCTAAGAAACTCCTTATACCTTTCATATCTCGAGGAGGGGGAAGTCTTTCTATAGCTTTAATATTTGCTTTGTCAACTTCTATACCCTTACCTGCAATTTTGTAACCAAGCACTATACCTTCTTGAACCATAAAATGTCATTTCTCCCAATTCAATACTAGGTTAGTATCTTCACATCTCTATAAAACTTTGTGAAGATTATGGAGACAATGATTAAAGGAAGTTCCATAAATAGAAAAGTCATCCATGAAGATTTCCATAATATTTCAACATAATCAGCAAATATAGCGGTCATACATCTCTAGAAAGTAGCAGGGGCATTATAGAGACCGAAAGGCATATGGCGATAAGAATAAAGACCATAAGTACTGATAAAAGTAGTCTTAAGTTGATCATTCAGATGAACATCAATTTCAGAAAAACCAGAGTAGCCGTCTAAGTAACAAAAATGAGAATGCATAGCTAGCCTCTCTAAAGTTTGATCTATAAACGGTAGTGGATAGTGGTCTTTCCTGGTTTCTTTATTAAGTTTTCTATAGTCAATGCACATCTAGTGTCCAACAACAGTTCTTGTAGGTACCATCTCATTATGTTCATTTTCGAAAACAGTAAATCCACCTTTCTTAGGAACACAATGAACAGGACTTACCCATTCACTTTCTTCTACATGAAAGATGATTCCTACATCTAACAAAATTATTATTTCTTTTATTACCTCCTCTTTCATATGAGGTTTGACTCGTCGCTGAAAGTCTGCGACTGGCTGAGCTCCTTCCTCCATGAATATCCTATGGGTGGCTATTGAAGGACTGATCCCCTTCAAGTCACTCATTGAATATCCAAGAGCATTTCTATGCATCTGAACTTTCATTAAATTCTCCTCCTCTTTTTATGCAAGGTTAGAACTTATAATAACATGAAATATATTTGTCTCATCAAGAAACCTATATTTTAATTCTTTTGGTAAATTTTTGAGGGTAGGAGGGGGAGGAGCCTCATCTCCCTTTCTTATAGGTTCTTCATATTCTTGATTAACCTCGAGATCCACCTTGGGTGTGTAGTCAAGGTAATCATCCATTTTGGCTTTTTCTATGTCATGGAGGATATTATTATTGACTAAGCTTCTAGCTAAATCATCATCAGGAGTCTCAATAACCAATGAAGCTAAATTGAAAATACTACCTTCTTCCTCACGTTCGTACTCGTCATCATCTAGTTCTTCAATAGTTGGCTTATGGTCAAATTTGGGGAAATGAAAATCCATTTTCTCTTCACCAAACTTGAGAGACATAGTTTGTCTCTTGCAATCTATGTTGGCTCCTACGGTATTTAGGAAAGTTCTTTAAAAAATGATAGGACAATAAACATCGGTAGACATATCAATAAGCACGAAATCAATGGGGTATTTATATGGTCCAATGTAAATTGGAACATCTGTAAGTATTCCCTTGGGGACTCTAAGTGTTTTATCCACAAGCATTATAGTCATATCTGTATCCTCTAATTCGGTTGGTGCTAGTTCGTTTTGACTTTTTAAATAAAAGTTAAAAGGAATAACGTTAACATCTATTCTTATGTCGTAGAGGCCATAATAGGAAGTTCCTCCGAAGGTACAAGGGAGAATAGGCTTACCAACTTCTTTAGCTTTTTACCTTCGACGAATTGTGAATCTTCAGTATATAGCTCAATCATGTTGCAGTGAGCAAACATGGTTAGAATATCTTCCTTTGTTGATTCCTCTGTCTCATGTATATTTACCTCTTTAATTTTCCTTACTTGTGCCTCTTCTTCTAGCTTCCTTAGGAATAGCTCTTCTTCTTCCCGTTGATCCTCTAACTGTTGAGCCATCTTATGTCTCCTTGCCTTCCTTGGGAAAGGAAGGGGTTCAACATATGGGGATACCTCCCGCAATGGTTCAATAGGAGCTGTAATTATTGTATCATCTTTTACAACTGGCTCGGGTGGGAGAGTGTAATTGAGCCAGTCCTTCTTGGGATCCTCAATATGTTCTATAAAAGCCTAAAGGATTTGCAAAACAATATCATCATCAAGTTGAAGTTCATCAGCAGTTTCTTTCACTTTATCGGATTCTTTATAAGCATTGAGAGAATCATATTCAATTTCTATACCTCCTTCGCCGCCTAAATCAAATCCCCATATTTCTCTATTACGGAGAATTAGTTCTAAAAGTTCCTAATCTTTAGATATGGTTAACTCCATAAACGAGCCTCCAGAATTAGTGTCAAGCTCATGTTTAATTTCTTGATTAAGTCCCCCATAAAAGATGTGTAAAACATACCATTCGGGTAAATCATGATGAGGACATTTATGAAGTAGAGTCTTATACCTTTTGAAGGCCCTTTACCAAGCCTTTACCTAGGCGGTTCTTGAAGTTTGTAATTGCCCTTCTTACTTCAGCAGTCTTTACCTTGGGAAAGAATCGAACCACAAATTCTCCTTTAAGTTTCTCCCAAGTATCTATTTTCTATGCAGGGAAAATTCTATACCAAGCTAAAGCAATGTTGGTTAGAGATTGGCTAAACATTTCAAGTTTCAATTTATCATCAGAATAGCCTATCAGTTTAAGAGTCCAACATAGCTCGGTAAAATGCATTAAATGAGTGTAATGATCCTCATATGGATCATCTCCTGCAAAATTCTTTTCTTTAATGACAGCGATAAAGCAAGGATTAACCTCTTATTCTGGTTCTCCCCCACTCGGGAATTCTTTGACAAGTCCTCTATTTCGGGTATGATCTCAAAGCACGTCCATAGGATTTCTCCCTCCCTTTAGTCCCAAGGGAAAATGGTATGTGGTCGACTTCACATACCATCTAAAGAGAGAGATCAAACACAAATCATAAATCAATCATAGACAAGCAAGTCATATGGACAAAAGAATAGATCATCTTTATTGCAAATTCATAATAGTGATAGGATTTCTCCATCTCCCCAAGAACAAAGGAACTACTCACACATGGAGGCAATAAACAACATCATCATAATCAAATGGATGAATGGAAGTGATGAAATAGAACTAACGAAAACCACAATTGAATCTGGAATTACAACAAGATCTAATGGATGAAAGATGGGGGTAATGGTGGTGATGTAGATGCAGCGGCCGATGATGAAGGGATGATGCGTTGTCCTCCAATGATCCGTGAATCAGCAAGAATTTTACCCCAGCCAAGTTCCTCCTTCAGATCCCTTTCAGATGTGGTTTTTCGTGGTTTCTGGTGGCTGTGAATGTCGGATCTCTCTGCCGTCTTCGCCAGGAGAAAGTATTTTACAAGGCAAATACGATGGAACCTAGTACGAGCATATGGTATAGGCAGGATCCTCTCGTACCACCGGTCGTTATCAGCACTGGTTGCTTCCCCTTGTTTGGTATTCTCCCAGGTACGAAGGTAAATTCATAAAATGACTTTTATCACTTAAAAATATCATATTATAGTATAATATGACAGATCTAATTGATATTTTCATATATGACTTAATGATTTAGGATCCTGTTGAAATAAAGAAAAAAAGGTGCGTGCGAACGCAGTGAAATACAAAGATCCCTACTCTATTTATGCAAAAATAAAAGGTAAATATGCTTCAATTTTGGACTCATCGGTGGGCATAGCTCAAGAGTGGTATATGCATGTGGAGCGCAATGAGGGTATGCCATCATGGACTAGGTTTAAAGAATGTTGCAACCTATTCTTTAGGCCACCAATCCACAACATTCCTCTTGGAGATATTGCAAGGATACCTTCAAGTCGCCATGAGTCTGGCACGCTCTTATGAACAACATGCTGCTATCATAGGAGAAACTTCTAATGAGAAGTCATCCACGACCATCAGACAACAATAAGGTATGTCCTTGAATCACACTATTCTAGTTGGTGAACAATGAATGATCCATAGATTGACAGCCGTAGACATGATAGAGAGAAGGGAAGAGGGACTGTGCTTCAATTGTGATGAAAAATTATCGAGAGTCCATCACTGTCAGCACATTTTCTACCTTGAAGTGATTGATGACGTCGAGGAGAAAGATACACCATGAATTATAGCTCGAGGACGAGTTGTATGTGCATAGGGGGAGTAGTGTTGTGGTGTTAGTAGTATAGGTAAATTGGAATCCAGGTTAATTATTGCAGTAGTCTATCGGTATGAGTTATTTTGTGTCAGAGTCAAAGAAGAGTCCTAGTGAATACTACTGCTAGTACTAGTAGGTTTGCATCAGGTCTCCTGGTGTTGGTCCTCCTGTAAGAGGATGTGTATCCCTCATATTTTGGTCAAGCAATATATTAAAGTCTCTATCTATCCTATATGCTCTCCCAATCCAATCTAGTTCTCTAATTCCCAACCCCCTGATTCCTGCCACCTCCACCACGACACCAACCCGACACCAACGACCACAACCTCCGGTGAACTATCCATACAAGCTCCGAAGTAAACAACACAACACTAATACAACACAGACATATCGATATAAAATATCCTTCAATTTACGAAGCTTGTCCTTATTGGACTTTCCTTCCTCCCAATGATCTCCAATGTAGTACTCAACCTTCTTATTCTCCTCCATCAGCTTATCCCTATACTTCTCTACCTTATGCCTTAGTAACTCATCGTTATCCACATGAGTGGCCTGCGAAATTGTTTCCCTGGCTCTCATTGTTTTTGCTGTCTAGTGCTGCTAGCAAAGTTTTGCTTATTTCTACCAACTTTTTTTTCTTTTGAAATCTTGTAATATTTTTTGGCCACATCACAATAATCACTAATCCTACCATTGCTTTCAGTTTCATACAAGTCTCATAACCTGATCAAGCATTTTTTCAGTGCATTAGGCTACTCTCGATCCGCCAAGTCTACTATTTCACAGAGTGGCCCTGGCTAAAAATATGCTAAGAATTAATCTTCAAACATGTATGAACAAAACATCACAAGATTCAAAATAAAAACACACCTCAATTGCACATCCAAAGAATCTTCTACCCTTATCAGTTCCTTGGAAGGACACATATTTTCTTAAATTTTGACCATGGTCGCATGGTTCCTGCCTCTCCATCATCACACCCTCCCAATTAGGGTCATAGATTTTCTGTGACACCTATACCAAAATGTGAAGCTAATAAACCGCACAGATGTATGTGCAATCGGCCATTAAAAGCTTGAACATAGGAATTCCCAAATCCCCATCCCTGACCCTAGAGGAGGGAAAATAAGAACTCACTTTTGGACTGGGTTGGGTCAAACTCAAAGACTAGGCTACCGTTGCTTGTCTCATCCCTGTCATCCCAGAACCGCATGGCAATGCGGCTGCCGTAGCTGATGTGGGGTGATCACGTCAATGCCCATTGTTATGAACTTGGGTTTTCAAAAAGAGCGATGTGATGGAGACTTTGTCGGCTAACAGACAAACACGTGGGGACATGAGGTTTACCCAGGTTCAGGCCCCTGGAGGGGAAACCCTACTCGTGCTTGTTAGTTCTTGATTGATGGAGGAACCGAAGGTTACAATGTCGCCAAGATAGCAATGTATGCTACAGGTGTTTTGTTATGTCCTCCTCGGTGGCCCCTCCTAGCCTTTATATGAGAGGCTAGGTTCCAGGTACCGATCTGAGTTGATTACAAGTTGGTGTTTGTGTAGAGTTTCCTAGTCTTGGACTTTCCTTGTCTTGCGTGTTTGGATTCGATATCATATAGGCTTCACATCAGTCGAACTGTCTTGTGCTTCGTGGACCTTGGCAGGTCGTCGAGTGGGCCTTCCGCTGGGCCGAGCCAGATAGGTTGTAGTTGTATGCCCATTTGGCATACCTATGTCAGTAGCATAGACGACAAATGGAAGGGACAGAGTGACGATGATAGGGAGACAGAGTGGTGTTGTGAGCAACCGAGTGGGGAGTGAGGCAAGGGAAACAGTCAACTATGAGCGTGACCCCAATTTTGAGTCTTTGACCATGAATATTTTCCTAGAGAATTCGATTGAAAATAACTAAACACGGAAACATTAACGCACACTAAACACAGAAACATTAATGCATTACTTGGCCAATTTTCTGCATAGCGAAGATTCTGATCAAAATTATACGGATTGTTGAACATGTGCTAAGTAAAGAAACGTATAATATGCATGTATTATCTAGTGCTGACTGAAGTTGTGTAATAGCAAGTGGAACTATAAAGTAAGTATGACTTAAAATAATGAAAAATATGTTTAATTGTCTCGACAACTGACAGAACAACTCAACAAACATATTACATGTATAATCTCTTAACAATATACTGGCATAAATATAATTACACATAAAGTTTTAGTGGTATAACTTATAGTAAAAACTCAGGTATAATTACAAGGGAAGCCTTGGGGTTAAATGACAAGACTTGGGTTGCAACTCTCATTGGATCATATCACCGGCCACTTCATCCTCTACATCCGCTCCATGGGCCTCTTCGTCCTTTATAGCCTCATCAAAACTATCAGAAATCTCAACGAGGAACATCACCCTCCTACATCTCTTCCTTCTTTGAAGAACCTGCATTAGATCTTCATTATCGACAATTTCGACGAACTTCGTGTTCTTGTAATGCCACCATCATAGTCATGCACCTGATTTGGCCCAAAGTTATTTGTTCAATATATATCTTTGGAATTGATTAACATATTATGTCTCAAAGAAGGTATGACCCTTTCTTCCCCATCATCGAGTATTGTTGTGTATGGGTCCACTTAATATGGTACATAGTTCAATCAGTAGAAGATGGTTCATAAACTACAACAATGGTACTTATGGCAGGAATATCTGAATACGGTGTACCCATATCATCAACCATAGGAAAAAATTCCATATGATGTTTACCTGAATACTTATCCCAAACCTGCTAAAGTTCAAAGGAGTGATCCGTTTGTGTGTATTCAACCACACTAATTTTGTCCTATGCTTGGATTCCCAAGCAATACTAGCATGAAGCATGTCAATCAACTGCGAAATAGACGTTATATCCTTGCAACTCACAAGTATTAAAACATCATGCATGGAAACATTCCTCTCCAATCCAAAATCTAGCTTTGTAGTGTAATGGTGGACTTTTATAGTTATATCATCCGCTGAATCTACTCTAGTTCATATATTTGGAAATAAATATGAACTTTTATTTTATCTTGTACCTTTTTAGTAAATCAACTATGGGCAAGAAAAAGGCACATATAAGAAAAATTCACCTCTTGCTCTTCTCGCCGATGGTAGATTTCTACCAAGAACTCTCGCAACTCTTCGAGATCTTGATGTGGAGCTCCCCCATTGACTCCGTAGACTGCTCTGCAGGGCTAGATCTTCCCTTCAGCAAGCTGCTTGAAGGCACCTGGCAACAAGACTTCTGACTCACCTCCTGGCTCCCCTGGGTAGAACTCTTTATCGCTACTTCAATGCTTCAGTGCAGAGCCCCAGAATCTAGGTCCGACCGAGTCGGCTTAGGATTCGTGTGTTAGGGTTCGATGAAGAAAATCAAAAAAATTACTATGCAGGAACCCCAATTGCCCAAGATCTATCTACGAGTAATGGAGTAACTGACGAAAGTTTTGGATACATACCCTTGTAGTCCGAAAGCAGTTAACATTTCGAGGGGAACGTGTTTGATGTAGTCGTGCTCGTAGCCGACCTCAAGGTCGCTATGCTCCTCGCAGGTCACCCCTTGCTCCATCACCATGCAGTAGTCCGGCTAACGACATCATAGTGCCCCAAGTGTTGCACCTCGTGGCTTCGTACACATACGGTGTATGATGAGAACCTCCATCTCCCTGATCACGTCGAGAGTATGTTGCGGAAGTAGATCTCCAGCTATGGAATCCCTGTAGCACAACGGCATGCTGCGGATGCATCGTCTCTTGCGCGAACAGCCCTGGGCCATGCCAACGCGTGGAGACAACTAGAGGGAGAGATATTGGAGAGGAGGAGGAGTTCCCAACTCATGGGATCTGTAGATTGATGTGTCCTCCAAAGCAGGTACGGAGACAAGGGGGACGAGCATGGGCTACACCCCCCTATGGTTCTAAATTTCTCAAAAAAAGCCACGATTGCTCGTTGTATATGTTGTTTCATATAGCTTATCCCTCCTTATACAGATCACAATACTATTCTTCCCCCCTTGACCTTCATTTATGGCTCCGTGCCTGCTCCAAAGGGGAGAGGGGTTGCCCTTCCCCCAAGGCAACCAGGAGATGGCCCAAAGGGAGAGAGGGGCGGCGACCAAGGGGGACAGCCCTAGGGCTCCCCAAACCCTAACCCTAGCTGACGACCAGGGAGGGGGGCAGCCCTAGGTGCCAAACCCTAGGTTCCCAAGGCCCTCTCCCTTTCGGTTTCCCTCATGGGCCCTTTTTCCCTAGGGAACTTGGCCCATTAGTGGAATAACCATTCAAATCATATTTTAATATTATATTTAATATGAATTAAATTAATTAATAAGTAAATGCATATTACCAAATCCGATTCGACCTGAAACACCTTTCGGTTCCCCTTCTATATCCTATGAATAGCTTCAGAACATCCTAGAACAATTCTGGTTTCCTTTCTTTATCCGAATAACTTTGGATCTTTCTCCACGGAACAATTTCGGCTTTCTCTTTATCATCTATGATTCCAACTTACGGATGATCTCAAGCTCGTCGCACCCTTAAGTGGATCCCCTCACGGCTTGGGAACATCTATAGACATGACCTAGACTCTCTTGCGTCAATGATCAACATCAGGACCGTGATGCCCATAATGATACCTTTGCATTCCAGATTGAAGTTGTTGTTTGAACCGTAAACATCGAGTCCATTTCCCTTTGTTACTTTGATCACTTGTCCGAGATCCGATAGTTATGGTATCTCCATACCTTGTTTAATCTTGTTACTGACAAGTACTGTTTACTTGTTACCGTGATATTACATCCACGTGACCTAGTCACATGTTGCAACATATATGGATGTAATCTCACTAAGTCGGCCTAATTGTATCTTACCCGTCACTGGGTAAACAAATCCTGCTCTTGACACAATATCTTCAACCCGTTCCTCTGGATACCCAACGTACACCTTTATAATCACCATTTCACTCAGTGGCGTTTGATGCAGTTCAAAGCAACCTCGGGAGACAGTGATTTGATATGCTCTCATGGTATAAGGAGAAGGAAACTTCGTTTCTGACTATTGCAACGATGAACTTCGTGACTTGATCATGTCGCAATCTTTGAGGAGTGTCCATCACATCATTCACCAATGATGGGACGTCCTTGTCAACCAGCGTTATTACTTCATGATCAGGAAATCTTGATCATCATGTTGCCCAACAAACTAGTAATAGAGGATACTAGGGACTTATGTTTCCTATCACACCTGTATTAATGTTTCCATTTGATATAGTTATAGCACAACACGAAACTGCTACAAACTTATTGGGATATGATAATAATAAACCTTTTATTACTTTCCTCTAGGGCATATTCCCTTCATTCTCCCACTTGTACTAGAGTACAAATAATCTAGCTTGCATTTACTAATCATAAACTATATCCCCATATGCATTTATTGATCATGCTGCTCATGAAAAACGTCATGTACCTGTTATGTTTTACCAGATCAGTGTGTCTTTTGCAAATCATTAATGTCTTCCTTATTTTGACATTCCTTCCATTATGGCATAATGGGTTGAAGTATTCGTTTTGGCATGTGAGACTTTGTTTCTATTGTTTACAATGACGGTCGTTGAGTCAATCTAACCTTTATTGTTGTCATGTAAACTCCGGAAACACACCTAGAGAAGTCGAACTTCTTTAGCCAAAATATACTTTTATATTTATGTAGATCCTAGTGCATAACATGCAACTATGTGACTTACTTCAATTCTTCCCATTCAAGGACGAACTTTAACTGTGGTTCAGTGATTAACTCCGGAATCACTTCAAGACATGTTATTTCAACCGGATCCTTTTGGGTCAAATTACGTCGAGTATACAATATGGTCCCATGTAATAACCTATGACTGAGGCATAGGAGATGTAACGCATCTCTTTATTTCTTTTAACCATAGTTGTAACGCTGAGACTAGCTCAATGCTTCATACAAGTAAGAACCTCTTTCTTATCTTGTTCCATTCTGAACTTCAGAATCTTACTTAGGACATTCTGAATGTTTTCAGAATCAAGTCAAGGAAGCATCCAACAATAATGTTTATTAAACTCACCAATATATCTTGATAGATTCCATTGTTTAATAGCTTCTTCAACTTCATCCATATTTACTAGCTTAAATATTATTAATACCAATCACATCATTCATATATGTCATCCACATATTTCAGAACGATGACACTCTCCCACTCAAACATGGCATCCATGTATGAGTTCTAGGGACCATCTCCCACTCAAAATGGCATCCATATATGAGATCCATGGATTTCACTTAGCTCCCACCTAAAAATGTGTCTTACATATTGAGTCTTAGCCAAGCCATAAAGCTTCCACTCAAAATATGTCTCTTACATATTAAAGTTAAGCCAAGCCAATATGCTCCCACTCAAATGAATATCCTCTCAACAATCTTGGACATTCCAAAATTCTTTGATCATTATCAAATTGAGAATTTTATATGCGAGTTCCCAATATCCATATATTGCTTGTGTAAATCCAATAGACTCAAGCATTGCTACTTATGTAGTCAAATCCTTAAATTTGTCCAAACTTGCTTTGTGACAAATCAAGCTTTATGTATTTCATTCATTTCTTTCATATGACTTTGAAGTCATTTCAGAAATATCAAGTAAGCATCTTTTTTTAATAAGATCAAGTAACAAATTACTTTCCAATCTTCAATGTAACTTAATATAGGATTATATGACTCCTAGTCATATATCGCACTTAGGTCCATCATGTTTCTTTGTATTTCATAGGTATGTCTTGTTCAAATAACATGACAAGTAAATCAAAATATAATTCTGCTAACTTGCAGAATATATATTCTTGAATCCTACTTTCTTTTGTAAAAGTATTCGCTGAAACTTTATGATCATTATCATTAGTTTCTCCTCTATTTGTAGAGTTTGGTTTCACGAAACAAATTTCGTTGCGCCACTCAACAATCAGGAGGTAAGGTAAAATACCTTGTTTTGTACTTTTACTTTCTTCCACTTGTAACTTCACCAAGACACATAAACTTAGGACAATAGCAGGTTTTCCCTATGTGTAACATGTATTCATAGTTGCCTAAAAATATGCTACAAAGACTTGTTTATTCGCCATGATTTCGAATTATCGAAACCTCTAGAAACTCGAACATGCCATATCTTATGGTGTTGTTTCCACGAATCTTAGATGTTCCTTTGTATTTAAAATGAGTGTTTGCTTATTTTGATCTCTAACTCTAAAAGATAACTATAACCCTGATAAGAGATAATATTAGACCATATATATATCTAATACAAAATGATTATGATATTTAGACATATCAACACCTTGAATTTGTCCAATTATCATAATTTTTGAAACTTCTTTCACAAGTCCTTTTATGCCAAAACTTAACTGAAATACTTTAGTCATATTGATCAAATTGAATAGACTTTGTATTCCTGTTAATTTCATATCCCACTTTGCTTTAAACTCATTTGAATAATTCAAACCGTTTCAAAAAATCTATTTCATTAAGTAAACATACCTATTCACTTAAGTCCACAATGAAGTAATGATTTCCATTATTTGTTGAAAATGTGATACAACACTATGTATAAGATTCAACAATTCTTCACATAGCACCATTTTACCGGAATGCGGAGTTTTAGTCATTTCGTCAAACGAGGCATGGTCTTGCAAAGTCTCTAGATCAAATATATAAGACGCTGGTCTTCATCTAGGATGAAGAACATGCAACAACCATCTGAATTAAACAATATTGTCACGTCATTATTAAACTTTGGATATCTTTTAGCATTCTAATCCTTTTTAAATGCTTAACCTATTATCATTAACATAGTGATGAGAATAACTTATTTATAATCATAATGTGACCATAAAGGTATTACTCATAAGAATAGTATAACTGGATTGTAACTTATTCATATAAATAATCGTCTCGCCAAAAGCAAGACACACAAACATGGATTACAATTTTTATTCAAGTCCACTAATCCAGATGATAAACTTCGAGGGAAGGAGTGATGTCATCCATCAACTAGTTTGCTTGCCGTCATCAAACCACATTACCTCAATTCGAGCAATTCTCAAGCAGACCATCATGTCTTCACAAAACGGGACAAGTATCCAATACTTTGTAAACTGCAATGAGGTTTTGCAAAAATCATATTTATAACTTTGTATATCTGACATATACACTTTTTATCCATGACCACCATTACAATCATGCCCTTATGAGAGTTCTCAACTCTAACACAAGATTGTTAAGAGATTATCCAAATATTCTGTTTCCATCCACCATGGAGGAAAACTCATCCAATGACTCATACTTTGTGTGCCTTCTTTTGTGGAATACAAAATTGCAGCCCAACCCTCCATCGAATGGAGAATGGCCCCTTTAGGATTATTTACGGAGAAAACACAAACTTGTGGAGTCATTGGATTATCTCCTAATTGTTATTGTATCAAGAAGAGAAGATCAGCTTATTATGAGGATATCCCTCGGGCGTGGGTATTAATCTATGAAGTTGGACCCTTTTGCTAAGTTCTATTTCTAGCAAGTAATTTCTCATAGTCACAAAGGACCTCAATGAGATAGGCCATGATATACTAAGATATTTGCAAACAGACATCTAGACTTTGTTCATAATAATGAGTTCAATTCATAACTGAGATCCCACTAAAATCGTCATCCCCTGGACAATTTTAGCGATCACACGATTCCAATCCACTATGCAAGCCCCGATCATCACGGCCAGAAACATAGGTCCAAAGTTTGAAATTCTCCAATGTCAATCACATCATCCATGTGACTCATGCTTGATCTTTCGATCTCCTATGTTCCGAGGCCATGTCTGCACATGCTAGGCTCGCCAACTCAAACTTGTGTATTGCAGTGTAACCTTTCTTACACCCACTGTATGCAAACGTAGGTATGTATAGCCCCCGATCGTCATGGCCGGCTTCATACCGAAGAACTTTCTTGGTGGTGCACACACAGGGGAAACACTATCATTGTAATTAATATGGATCATCTTATCTATGCTACCGTTGAGTATATAATACTAGCACATAATAATATGAAAAGCAGGTATCAACATCATATGTATATTTGTGATATGATATGGTCCTCCTTGTGCATTAATCTCCATCTAGCGCTCTGGCATGATCTCCGTCGTTCCACTGGCATGATCTCCATCGTGCCACCGGTTTTAACGCCAAGTCCACGGTGCCACCGGTAGGTTGTCCATCGGAACGATGACTATTACTACAACTTAGTAACATAAAAGTAAACTATTTTACCTTCGCAATGACCATGACCATATAAAATCACATGCCCCTCCTGCAACATAAAGTTAGACGCTTATACTTTATCTATTGCAAGTTTTTACGTGGTTGTTAGGGCTTTTGTAATAGAACCGTTTCTAATCTACGAACTTTCCAACCACAACATGGATACATACAGTTGTCTCTACTATACCCCTTTCATGGCCCTCCGTTGTAAATGCTATATCAACTATTGTAAGAGAGACAAACACCCGCTAGCCACGTATATGGAACAAGCCGTATGTTGAGCGTGGGACCAGTCTCGCGTAAGATTACGCGTAAGGTCGGTCTGGGATGCTTCATCAAACAATCCCGCGATATAAACAAGTACACGTGGGAGGGTAACAACTATAGCATCAATGCCCACACAATACCATATGCGTACTGGCCATATAGCACTACTACACATAGATCGTCTCTGATACCACTGTTAGGGTTCGGTGCAGAAAATCAAAAAAATTACTACGTCTCTGATACCACTGTTAGGGTTTGGTGCAGAAAATCAAAAAATTTACTACGTGAAACCCTGATTTCCCAAGATATATCTACGAGTAATGAAGTAACATCCAAAGGTATACATATCCTTGTAGTCCAAAAGCGGTTAACGTTCTGAGGGGAACATGTTTGATGTTGTCGTGCTCGTAGACGACCTCAAGGTCGCGATGCTCCTCGCAGGTCACCCCTTGATCCATCACCATGCAGCAGTCCGACTAAAGACACCACAGTTCCCCAAGTGTTGCACCTCATGGATTTGTACACATTTGGTGTATGATGAGAACCTCTGTCTCCCCGATCATGCCGGGAGTACGTTGCGGAAGTAGATCTCCGGCTATGGAATCCCTGTAGCGCAACAGCGTGCTGCAGATGCGTCATCTCTTGCGCGAACAGCCCTGAGCCGTGCCAACACGTGGAGACAACTAGAGGGAGAGAGATTGGAGAGGAGGAGGAGGAGTTCCCAACTCATGGGATCTGTAGATTGATGTGTCCTTCAAAGGGGAGAGGAGGGATCTTTATATAGGGGGGGGATACCCCTCCCCCAAGGCAACTAGGCGGTGACCCAAAGGGGGAGAGGGGAGGCGGCCAAGGGGGGAAGCCCTAGGGCGCCCCAAACCTTAACCCTAGCTGGCGGCCAGGGAGGGGGCAGCCCTAGGCACCAAACCCTAGGTGCCCAAGGTCCTCTCCCTCCCGGTTTCCCCCATGGGCCCTTTTTCCCTAGGGAACTTGTCCCATTAGTGGAATAACCATTTAAATCAGATTAATATTATGTTTAATATTAATAACATTAATTAATATGTAAATACATATTACCAAATCCGATTCGACTCGAAACACCTTTCGGTTCCCCTTCTACATCCTCCGCAACTTTGGAACATCCCGGGACAATTCCGGTTTCCTTTCTTTATCCGAACAACTTTGGATCTTTCTCCACGGAACAATTTCGGCTTTCTCTTTATCATCTATGATTCCAACTTAAGGATGATCTCAATCTCGTCGCACCCTTAAGTGGATCCCCTCATGGCTCGGTAACGGCTATAGACATGACCTAGACTCTCTTATGTCAATGATCAACATTGGGACTGTGATGCCCATAATGATCCCTTTGCATTCCAGATTGATGATGTCATTTGAACCATAAACATCGAGTACATTTTCCTTTATTACTTTGATACTACTTGTCTGAGATCCGATCGTTAAGGTATCTCCATACCTTGTTTAATCTCGTTACCGACAAGTACTGTTTACTTGTTACTGCGATATTACATCCCCGCGACCTAGTCACATGTTGCAACATATATTTATGTAATCTCACCAAGTCGGCCTAACTGTACCTTACCTGTCACTGGGTGAACAAATCCCACTCTTGACACGATCTCTTCAACCCGTTCCTCTGATACCCAACGTACACCTTTATAATCACCATTTCACTCTATGACGTTTGATGCAGTTCAAAGCAACCTCGGGAGACGGTGATTTGATATGGTATCATGGTATAAGGAGAAGGAAATTTCGTTTCTAACTATTGCAACAATGAACTTTGTGACTTGATCGTGTCGCAATCTTTGAGGAATGTCCATCACATCATTCACCAATGATATGACCTTGTTGTCAACAAGCGTTATTACTTCATGATCAGGAAACCTTGATCATCATGTTGCCCAACGAACTAGTAATGGAGGATACTAGAGACTTATGTTTCATATCACACCTGTATCAATGTTTCCACTTGATACAGTTATAGCACAACATGAAACTATTACGAACTTATTGGGATATGATAATAATAAACCTTTTATTATTTTCCCCTAGGGCATATTCTCTTCAGTCTCCCACTTGCACTAGAGTACAAATAATCTAGATTGCATTTACTAATCATAAACCATATCCCCATATGCATTTATTGATTATGCTACTCATGAGAAACGTCATGTCCGTGTTCTGCTTTACCAGATTAGTGTGTCTTTTGCAAATCATTAATGTCTTTCTTATTTTGACATTCCATCCATTATCTCATAATGGGTTGAAGTATTTGTTTTGACATGTGAGACTTTGTTTCTATTGTTTACAATGACGGTCATTGAGTCAATTTAACCTTTACTGTTGTCATGTAAACTCCAGAAACACACTTAGAGAAGTCGAACTTCTTTAGCAAAATATACTTTTATCTTTATTTAGATCCTAGTGCATAACATGTAACTATGTGCCTTACTTCGATTCTTTCCATTCAAGGATGAACTTTAACTCTGGTTCAATGATTAACTCTGGAATCACTTCAAGACATGTTCTTTCAACCAGATCCTTTTGGGTCAAATTACGTCGAGTATACAATATGGTTCCATGGAAGAACCTGTGACCGAGGCATAGGAGATGTAACGCATCTCTTTCTTTCTTTTAACCATAGTTGTCACACTGAGACTAGCTTAATGCTTCATACAAGTAAGAACCTCTTTCTTGTATTGTTCCATTCTGAACTCCTTCAAAATCTTACCTAGGACATTCTGAACATTTTCAGAATCAAGTCCAGGAAGCATCCGACAATAATGTTTATTAAACTCACCAATCTATCTTGAGAGATTCCATTGTTTAATAGCTTCTTCAACTTCATTCATATTTAATAGCTTAAATATTATTAATACCAATCACAACATTCATATATGACATCCACACATTTCATAATGATGACACGCTCCCACTCAAACATGGCATCCTCTTTCGTCAGCACCTTAGGGTCTATCAATATGGCAATCAACTTCATTTACCATGTTCTTGGTGGAGGTGCTTGTCAAGGTGGTTCGAAGGCCAAAGGATCTCCACTCTTATGCTTAGCGAGTCCGCTAGGTGCCGACAGTGGCATGGATAAAAAAGATGGTGAAGGCATATGTGTGCCTAGCGATCAACAATTTGTAGCAGTTCTCACCAAGTGGGTGACAATGGGAGACTACATTTTTTTGACATGGGCAAACTACTTTCTGGTGGTGCACTTTGAGCTTAATTTCTTAGTTTCCGGGGTAAAAATCCTAGGTCTGGCTTTTACCTAGAAATGGTGGCTCCTTGATCGTTCTCTTGTTGAAGACGTTGTCTGGAGACTAGACCTTCCTAGGAGTGAAAACCCAGGATCTAACCATATGCTAGTTAGACTAGACGATGGCGGTGTTTATGCACCATTACCTTCTTGGAGGCGTCGTTTTGGAGGAGCTTTTTCAGAGTCAAGATATCGGTACCACCGCTAGTGTTATTGCTGCTGCATTGTTTGCTTTGTCAGGTCTTTGTTTTTATTTATTCAGTTATGTGGATCCTTGATGGCTAGACTTGCTCTAGACATTGTGCCATTGCAGATGATTGGTGTAATTGATATATTATTGGTATTAATATATTTTCTTGATCGAAAAATGCATGAGCTAGCCATGGTCGATCAACTCGGAAACTTAGGGCATGTTTGGTTCCCGTGCAAGTTTTTACCCACGAATGCAACTTGTACGCGAGAGGACTGCATGCACAGATCAGGCTCTGGGCCAAAATCTCCTAGTTATTTGGTAGCCCGCATTGACACTATTTAGGACTTGGACATAAATGAGGCTCTGTCGTTTTGTGGGATGTATTAGGCCTGGGAGAAAGGATAACACGTGTTTGGTTTTGGCATGCTCGTGCGGTCTGGTAACCTCATCCCCAGATGGAGAGATTACTAGACATCACAAGTAAGGCTAAACCACAATAATCACACGCCAATAGGCATAGAACAAGAAAAATATATACCAGCAAAACATATTTAACGACATTGTAATATATAGCAGCAGGACATAGACATTATATCAAGGCAACCGCACGACATAAAGACAAGTTTCACAACAAACAAAGACAAACTAATTAAGCTTCTACTCATCGATCATGGCAAGGGCTGGATCATGCTCCGAGCACTTCTTTATCACTTCAGTCATGGTGTAGTCAAAGATGGTCACCTTGGACAGGTCACCCTTCAGCAGCTTGAAGGTCATGAAGTACCCGATCTTGATCTGGTGGGCAATGGCGAAGACAACCCACCCCTAGTCAAGGCAAACCCTGCCGCTAACATCTCTGAACTTCACCATCCAGCTACATCCAGTGTTCGTCTTCAACATGACCGTCCTCAGGATAGTGCCGAGGAACGACCTAAAGCCATCTAGAATTGGGAGCAAGTCCAGCCCAGGTGCCAAGATTACCTTAGATAAATGGGTTGGACCTACTTTATCATGGAAATGTCCCACCTTCACTGGCATGTCCCTCGCCTCTTGGAGCCACTTCCCTCACCACCATCGGACGCCTTCTTGGAGGCACTGCCCTCACCACCACCGTCCCTCGAGCATCCTCCTACCTTGGGCGGGAGAGCACCTCCCATCAGCATACTAGAGCACTGAAAAAAGAAAGCAAGCAAAACAAAATGATCATTGGCCAAAGCAAGCAAGCAAAACACAATGATCTAAGAACATAGATTGAGGTGATCACACATGAACGAGAAATGTGGTTAGCATAAATGGAAAACCAATCTGGACTCATATGTAAGGGAACAAATGCAAAAGGATTCTCCATAGGACCAACAAACTTCACAAGCAGTTTGGGCTTTCATTGTGCAACATTGTAACCATCGGACAAAGCAAGCAGTCAAAACCTATCATGAGCTTCAGAATAACTAACTAGCACACAAATGTAGAGCTAGTGCTATGGGAACCCGGAGGAGATGCACAACCAATTTTGTACATACCGTCGGGTCCCAATATCACTAGCACTAGGATCATAGTGTGCTTGAGATTCATCATAAGCTGGGTGACATATATGAGCCTCACATATGATGTGCACACAAACACCGGGGAGATAAATCCGTACTAGTTGGAACAATGCACAACATTGTTTCTTATGAACGATTTGAGGCACTACAGATTCACCCCTGGTCACATTCAGTGACAGTTTTAATCATCGGTCGAAACTAAAAAACAAACACAAAATTCCGCCTCATATTTCAGAGCATATACAATAGGAAGCGATGATCCTACCAAACCAAGTGTTGGGGATATGCTATATGGGTATCCTCATAGCATGTCTCTTATACGGATAACCCGGGTGGCCCATAGTTGGTAGCATGGCCCATGGCCTGCTAGGCGGCCTAGTTAGATGGATCCAGAAGGGAGTCCCATGCCGGATAAAGGAAGGCTACGATGGAGTCACCAGCGTACCCAGAGCCTTGGAGTTCAGGACACGCTAGACTAACTATAGGCAGTGTGGGACTCTATAACCTGTCCGGCTAGGACTTCTCCTAGTAACCCTAGGACCTGGCGACTATATAAGTTGGGCCTATGGGAGCCTTTAGGGCAAGACAAACTAGACTTTCTAGTCATACCTCGCACAGCGAACCTATCTCTGTAACTCGGCGTATTGCCATTATAGTGATTTATAGCAGGAGTAGGGTTATGCCACCGTTATGGGATCTGAACCTGGGTAAGCTCTGTTACCTCGTACCCATCAACCGTCCGCCTTGCCCCACGTCTCTAAACACGCACTGTGAGGACCCCTCCATGGCGTACTCGTCAGCAATACCATGACAGTTGGCGCCCACCATGGGGCAAGAGGCGCTTCAGGCTCTTCAGCAGGCGAGGACCAACATATTCGCAGGAATCGGCAAAACCGTATCCATCGGTCGTGTTATTTTCTCCGGCAACATTCCGATCGTCCCTCCCGACGAGTTCTGGATCCCGACAAAGACGATCCCTACGCGGTGCTCGATTGTCCCCATCGGAGACATCCACCTATTCATCGGCGAAACCAACTCGGGAACTAGTTCCTTGGGATTCGGAGGAGCATCAAGACCCGCACGGACCGCCTACAAGCAGGATACGTTCGTGGAAGGATCGATGCCAGATCTCTCCTTGGAGTTTGCCGGCAAAGATCGGAAAAATTCAAGGCCCACCCAAACCGCTCCTGTGAAGTATATAACGGTGGAAGATCGCTGCAAGTCCGCCGGCTTCGTCCATGCGTCTAGACAACAGAGATCCAAGTTTGTCGACATGGTTACCATCTTAGATCTGGTGCGTTGCATTCAGAGAGAGGGCGAAAACCCCCGCGATTACCTCGCCAGGTGGCTCCGTATACGAGCCGATCTGGCACATTACCCCAATGATGATGCTATGTATCACTTTGGAAGGACTGGACCAAGGAGCGCTTCTCCGGCATTATCTAAGGCGGCAACAAGATGTAGGACGCCTCACCTTTGAAAGTATGGTGAACACCGTCAACAACTATGCAGAGGCAGAGGGAGCAGCTCAGGCGCTCATTGACGGAGCGCCACCGACTCAGCCGCCACCGCCTCCGGCCGCCATCGCCGCAGCCGTGCCACCACCACCAGTCATCGTCGCACCTCCACCCCCCCGTCATCGAGGAAGCCCCGACACCCTCCGACTCTGTGATTGATGCACTTTATGCCGACTTCAGTGCAGATTCAGAGGAGATAGATTTCAGTCCGGATGGGCTAGACTCTGCCATGCAGGAGATGGAGGAAGATTACCAGCGTGACGAGCAGGCCAACAATGCTGTCGCGTCCCGAGAGGTGTTCATCACCATTGGGACGGCGATGGATGAAGATCAACCCGGGAGAGCTCCGCCTACAGCGCTGGACAAGGGGAAGGGACCACTTATTGCTGCCGACAATGATCGCGCAAAGGACATGCCCCCTCCGCCTAACCCAGTGCAACAGTTGCAGGAACTCGGCACCGGCCCGAGTAACAATAACACCGCAAACTTCCACCTCCGGCATCTACGTCTGCTGCTGCCCAAGTCACTCTAGCTGATAGAGTGATGTACGGCAATCTCCTCGTCGAGCCTATGACCGCGGCTCATATTCGCAATGTAGTCCATCTTGACGAGAAGCGCCAGCAGCTGCTAGAGGAAGCGCAAGCCATTGCGGAGCAGGGCGCAAAGCTAGATCGAGATCTGGCCAACGCGCAGAAGTCAATAGAGAAAGCTAGAGCAATGGAGGCCAAGTACAAGACTTTGCTGCAGCAGCAGAAGGCCAAGAAAGCTCCGGCTCATGTCATCAGTGATCCTGGTGTACGGCAAAACCTAGGATGGGATCCCTCGAAGCCGGCATACGCTAAGCCATACATTGACAGTGAAGGCAAGCAGGTGATGCCCACTTCTCTCCTCAACCTCGCCGCTGCCAAGACCCTTCTAGAGCAGGATACATCACCCGAAGCGGTGGACCAGGTTTATGACCTAGTGGCCAAGGCGGTAAAACAGCAGGAAAAGGCCACCTCTCAGAGGCTTGAGTCTGACCCAGCGTTGTGCCAGTCTAGCCAGCATAAGCCGCCAAGGGACAGATCTCCTCGTGATGTCGGGTCCCAGACGGGTTCGTCAGAACGAAGACGGAGGGATGCGCGCAACAGGAAGGATGCTATCCCCATATCCCCCTACAATGGAGGTAAGGCCCAACCTCGTCGCCCATCGCCACCGCCCCGCTCCCCCCGACATCGTGAAGACCCCAAGGATCACCGTCGTACGGATATGCCTCCGCCAAGGTAGAGCAACATCGTCATTCGTGACAACACGGAGCAGACCCGTCATGACGGAGAACGCAACCAAGGACACAAGAGCAGGTCGCGCCATGACCCTCCGCGTCCGACAAGCAACCGCTACAAGAGTGAGGCATCGCAGGAGGGTAATAGCAGGAAGGCTAACCCACTGCCACCTCCGCCTCCGTCGCCACCTAGTATCCACCATGGCGGAGGAGGCCCGCGTCGTTCATGCAGCCCGTACCCTGTTGGCAAGAAGAAAAGAAGTCCGGAGCTATACGATGCACGTTCACGGATAGACAAGATCCATGAGGCCCGGGAAGGACCATACCTAGGACCACGTTGCTTTGGACCTGTGATACGGTCCGCAACTTACCCCAAAGGTTTCCGGTTGACAAAACCATCAAGCCCTATGACGCCACCGCCAAGACAGCCACATGGTTGCAGGATTACGGCAACGCGGTGGAAATCGCCGGGGGTAGTCCCAACATCGCTGTCAAGTACCTCCCATTAATGTTGGAAGGCACGGCTCGTCAATGGATTGCCGACTTGCCGGAGAGTTCCATCTGCAATTGGTTGGACATGCAAGAAGTGTTCACCAAGAACTTCGAGGGTATATATAAGCGTCCCTACACTGTTGGCGATCTACAGCGGTGCGCGCAAGAGAAAGACGAAACATCTCGCTCCAACCTCTCCCGCTGGCTGGACATGAAGAATTCCTACGCAGGAGTGCATGCTCAAACCGCCATGGCTGCCTTCATCGATGGGTTGGAAAGGGGCACGTTGCTCCGACATAAGCTCAAACGCTTGCAGGACAATCACCAGCTTGACTTGAACCAGATGATTCAGTTGGCTAGCGAGTTCACAGCTGCCGACGACAATGCTCGCGGCTCCCTACCGGCAACGGCCGTTCCAACTCAAGCTCGGAGGAACATCAGCACCAAGCAGAAAACCGCACCAGACGAAAAGCAAACTCCCGACATGGTCGCCATGACTTTCGCAGGACGAGGTGATGGCGGACAATGTGGCCGAGGACGGGGAGCTGGTCGTGGGCAGCAGTGAGGAAGTGAAACTACCTCGGCAGCGCTCCGTGTTCCCCAAACCTACAAAGAGTACCACGATATGCCGTGCCTCGTACACCTCGATGCCAACGGCAAGGCCACCCACACCAATCGCCACTGCAAGTTCGTCAACGACCTCAAGGAGGACCCGGAGTCCGGCTACAAGCAAAGTCAGAAGAACAGACCGCGAGGCAAGGGAAAGGGGAAGTAGAAGGAGGAGGAGTCCAAGGATTCAAGTGACATGGACGAGGACATTGACCCCAAGCACGCCGCCAAGAGCGACGACAAAGGAAAGAAACCCTTCGATAAGAAGGCGGCAGTTTTCCACACTTTCCTTGGCACCCCCACCGTCCGACAATAGAAGACCTCTATGAGGATCCTGATGGCTACTCTACCCCCAGTTCCTCAGTACCTGCGCTGGTCGGAGATTCCAATTACTTGGGACAGGAAGGATCACCCGGACCTCATCCCTACGGAGAACCAATACGCCATGGTCATCAACCCCTTGATTGACGGAATGAGTTCACCAAATGTATGGTGGATAGTGGAAGCAGCATCAACATCATGTACCTAGATACACTGCAGAAGATGAACTTGATAGAGGCAAACCTAAGGCGGACCAACACCATCTTCCATGGCGTAGTTCTTGGTCGGGAGGCTCGGTCCCTTGGGTGCATCACACTTTAGGTCGCTTTTGGTGATGTTAATAATTACCGCCAAGAGCGCATGACCTTTGAGGTGGTCCCCTTTAAGAGCGTGTACCACGTCATATTCGGCCGCGACATATTCCACACCTTCATGGCCAATCCATGCTTCGTCTACAACAAACTCAAGATACCCGGACCAAACGGTGTCATCACCGTATCCGGAAGCTTTGCAAAGGCTAGGGACTGCGAGATTGGAGAAGCAGCCTACGCAGAAGCTGTCGTCTACAACGAAGAATTCAAGGAGATCTAGAGCAAGGTTGATGCCTCAGAGATGCCCGCGTTGAAGAATTAGATTTTTGACTCCGCTCCAGCATTCAAGGCTGCCATCGAAACCAAGTCAGTGGAACTTGTGGTAGACGATGCCTCCAAGACCACCGCCATTGGGACAAACCTGGATCCCAAATAGGAAAGCGCGCTCGTCAAGTTCCTCCGTGAGAATAGGGACATCTTTGCCTGGCAACCTGCTGACATGAAAGGTGTACCTAGGGAACTTGCCGAGCATAGCTTGAACATTGATCCAAATTGCAAACCAGTGAAGCAACCTTTATGACGATTTGGAGATGAGAAGAGACGCGCCATAGGCAAAGAGATAGCTAAGTTACTTAAGGCTAGTTTTATCCGAGAAGTCCTTCGCGCCCAATGGGTGGCCAATCCTGTACTTGTCCCCAAAAAGGGAACCAAAGAATTAAGAATGTGCGTTGATTACACCGGCTTGAACAAATCATGTCCCAAAGATCCGTTTGCTTTGCCTCGCATTGACCAAGTCATTGACTCGACGGCTGGCTCAGAACTTTTGTGTTTTCTCGATGCATACTCAGGATACCACCTGATCAAGATGAGGAAGTCGGACCAATTGGCCACTTCGTTCGCTACACCATACGACACGTTTTGCTACGTCACGATGCCCTTTGGGCTAAAAAACGCAGGTGCTATGTACCATTGGACAATGCAACGTTGCCTACACGATCAAATTGGTCAGAACGTTCACACCTATGTGGACGATATAGCGGTGATGTCTAAAAAATCAAATGACTTAATCTCCGACTTAAGAGAAACCTTTGATAATCTCCGGAAATACAACATGATGCTTAACCCTAAGAAGTGCGTCTTCGGGGTTCCAGCCGGCAAATTGTTGGGCTTCATCGTTTCCCAGCATGGAATCGAGGTCAACCCGGAGAAAATCAAGGCCATCTTAAACATAAACCATCTGACATGCCTAAATGATATACAACGACTAACAGGTTGTGTTGCATCAGTTAGTTGGTTCGTCAGCCGACTTGGAGAGAAGGCTCTGCCGCTATACAAGTTGCTGAAGAAGGCGGACAAATTCACGTGGACAGACGAAGCAGATGCAACATTGAATCAGCTCAAGGAGATTCTTTCCTCAGCGCCTATCCTTGCAGCATCCGAGCCTGGAGAGCCCATGTTAATTTACATGGCGGCCACAAACCGGGTATTCAGTGTCGTCGTCGTGGTAGAGCGGAAGGAACCAGGCTATGAGCACGGACTTCAAAGACCAGTTTACTATGTAAGCGAGGTCTTGACGGAGTCCAAGCAGTGTTACCCACACTACCAAAAGATAGCTTATGGAGTATTCCTTGCTTCTCGGAAGCTGAGGCACTACTTTCAGGAGCACCTCTCACAGTGGTGAGCAAAACTCCACTGTCCGACATCATCAACAACAGCGACGCTACAGGAAGGGTCGCAAAGTGGGGCATTAAACTTTCCGCCTTCGAGATCACGTACAAGAGACGCGATGCTATCAAGTCACAAGCCTTGGCAGATTTTATCGCAGATTGGATGGAGATTCCAGATGCTACCCCATTGCCGGAACCAGAATACTGGGTGATGCACTTTGACGGATCAAAGCTGCTCAACGGCTCGGGGGCTGGTGTACTACTACAGTCACCAACTAGAGACAAGCTACACTACGTTGTGCAGATCCACTTCGAGGCTACGAACAACATGGTAGAGTATGAAGCACTCATTCACAGATTACGCATAGCCAAGGATATTGGCATCAAGCGCATAGTTTGCTGTGGAGATTCCGACTTGGTTGCCCAGTAGGTGGCTGGCACCTGGAATGCACGGAACCCTATGATGGCGGCATATCGATACAAAGTGGACGAGATAGCCAAGTGCTTCTTGGGCTACGAAGTCAAGTATGTACCTAGGGAGAAAAACGAGGCGGTTGATCTACTGTCTAAGCTTGGATCAGGGCGCAAACGAATTCCGCCTGGAGTTTTCCTGGAGCATCTACGGACACCCTCTGTGAAGGGAGCAGACATCGACAACCCGGACAGAGTAGACTCTTTTGTCCACATGGTGGCAAAGATCCCTCCGGCTTGGACAAAACCGTTCATGGAGTATCTCGAACATAGAACTTTGCCCGACAACAAAGTCGAAAGACGGCAAATAGTACGTCGAGCAAAGGGCTATATCATAATCAATGGACAGCTCTACGAAAGGAGCACTACTGGTGTATACCTTAAGTGTGTTTCCCAGCAAGAAGGTATTGAAATCCTACGCGAAATCCATCTCGGAGATTGTGGGCATCACGCCGCTCCCCGATCTTTGGTACGTGGGTGACTCCACCATAGCCTTCCTTTATCCGGCATGGGCCTCCCTTTTGGATCCATCTAACTGGGCCGTCCAGCAGGCCATGGGCCATGCTACCAACTATCGGCCACCCTGTCTATCCGAATAAGAGACATGCTATGAGGATACCCATATAGCATATCCCCAACAGTATCCCCCGGAGAACTCCGAGATCTTGCGCCGTCTTGCCTCTTCATGTTGAATGCTCCATCTAGCTGGATGTCGGCAAATCGTCAAGCAATATCTTGTAGTCCTCCCAAAGAACCCTGCAAGGTTTTTCTCCGTCTTCAATTTGTAAGTTGAAGAATTGCTGAATCTTCTATCATACTCTTCCGTAGCCAGACTGGATCCGTCCATGCCGAAATCTTCTGATGTGATGGTTCATCTGCCTATGACAGCTAGGGCAACGTAGACATAGGTCAGCAACGCCTCGTAACTCACACATGCAGAGAATGCAATCATGTCCATTTTTCCCGTGCGAGAGATACGAACCGTTGGCAGCGTCGGTTGGTAACATGGCGAAATTTCCGCGCACGCCCCCGCACACGTCGCCTACGTGGCAACCGTTTGATCATGCTGCACGAATCTTGATGCTAGAGGTTATAAATAGTAACAACGATGGAAAATTTACTTTTCACCTCATTCTCCTCTACATCGTCTTCTTCCTCCAGCGAGTGCCTCCTCGAGCTCCCCGCGCGACGTGCGAAAAAACCCTAGCTCCCCATCTTCTCCCAGTCACCACCAGAAACTCCCAATGGCCAGCAGCACCTCCTCTCCCTGCATGGCGGCGTCAGGTGAAGCCACAGCGAAGCCGGCGAGCGCCGTCATCGTGCCTCTAGAGGGACTGGTTATTCCCAAGTCCGCGGTGGTCGAAGCCACTGGCAGTGACCATAATCCAGCGGCGCTGGAGCTGCTGGAGGAGGAGTATGAATCCCACAAGGGCGACTGGCGCGGTTCAGATATTACGGACCGCGATATCGAAGAACTGATCAATGAGGGCTACCTCCCCGCAACGGAGGGGATCGCCTCGCGGGCGGCACCGGGCGGCGAGGTCACTCCTTCTCCCCAAGTCAGAGAGAAGGTGTTACCCGGGAGAGCTCCGCCTACAGCGCTGGACAAGGGGAAGGGACCACTTATTGCTGCCGACAATGATCGCGCAAAGGACATGCCCCCTCCGCCTAACCCAGTGCAACAGCCGCAGGAACTCGGCACCGGCCCGAGTAACAAAAACACCGCAAACTTGCCACCTCCGGCATCTACGTCTGCTGCTGACCAAGTCACTCCAGCTGATAGAGTGATGTACGACAATCTCCTCGTCGAGCCTATGACCATGTCTCATATTTGCAATGTAGTCCAGCTTGACGAGAAGCGCCAGCAGCTGCTAGAGGAAGCGCAAGCCATCGCGGAGCAGGGCGCAAAGCTAGATCGAGATCTGGCCAACGCGCAGAAGTCAATAGAGAAAGCTAGAGCAATGGAGGCCAAGTATAAGACTATGCTGCAGCAGCAGAAGGCCAAGAAAGCTCCGGCTCGCGTCATCAGCGATCCTGGTGTACGGCGAAATCTAGGATGGGCTCCCTCGAAGCCGGCACAGGCCAAGCCATACATTGACAGTGAAGGCAAGCAGGTGATGCCCAGTCCTCTCCTCAACCTCGCCGTTGCCAAGACCCTTCTAGAGTAGGATAGATCACCCGAAGCGGTGGACCAGGTTTATGACCTAGTGGCCAAGGCGGTAAATCAGCAGGAAAAGTCCACCTCTCAGAGGCTTGAGTCTGACCCAGCGTTGTGCCAGTCTATCCAGCATAAGCCGCCAAGGGACAGATCTCCTCGTGATGTCGGGTCCCAGACGGGTTCGTCAGAATGAAGACGGCGGGATGCGCGCAACAGGAAGGATGCTATCCCCATATCCCCCGACAATGGAGGTAATGCCCAACCTCGTCGCCCATCACCACCGCCCCCTCCCCCCGACATCGTGAAGACCCCAAGGCTGACCGTCGTACGGATATGCCTCCGCCAAGGCAGAGCATCATCGTCATCCGCGACAACACGGAGCAGACCCGTCATGACGGAGAACGCAACCAAGGACACAAGAGCAGGTCGCGCCATGACCCTCTGCGTCTGACAAGCAACCGCGTCAAGCGTGAGGCATCGCAGGAGGGTAACAGCAAGAAGGCTAACCCACCGCCACCTCCGCCTCTGTCGCCACCCAGTAGCCACCATGGCGGAGGAGGCTCGCGTCGTTCACGCATCCCGTCCCCGGTTGGCAACAAGAAAAGAAGCCCAGAGCCATACGACGCACGTTCACGGATAGACAAGATACCACTAGTAGAAAACGGACCTTTGGTCTAGAGCATTAGTCCCGGTTCTGGTACAAACCGGGACTAATGCCCTGGTCCCAACGGCTAGAAACGGCCGCAGGGACCAGAAGACATTAGCCCCGGTTCGTATGGGAACTTTACCCCGGTTCGTTTAACAAACCGGGGCTAAAGGGTCTGGCGCTGGAAAAGAGCAGATGCGTGGACCTTTAGCCCCGTTTTGTTTCTCAAACCGAGACTAAAGTCCCCAACTATATCTTCTTCCCCTTCCCAGCCCGAGCCATTTCAAGCTCACACAATCATCCCTCTCAAATTTCTCCACTCAAGCTCGAGTTCTTCCCCATTTTTCTCAAGATTTGTGAAGATTTTTTGGCTCCACATCTATCAAGGGTCCTAAGAGGTTTGCAACTTCATCATTTCAGCTCTCATTGCTTGTTTTAGCTCATTTCATGCTCTAGAAATGGATAGATTTTGTGTGGATTCTATCTCTATATATCTGGTTAATTTGGCACATATAGTTCTCGAAATTCATTTGGTTCATCGAAGCACATAGATACATGAGTTCATCCTATATACATATCTTGGTTTGACACGTTGTCTTGAAATCCGGACGGTTCACAGTGCATATCATGTCACCTTCAAGCAACAAAATATTCTTCTTTCTTCTACCTATCGTCACAAAATCCATTTAAACAAAAATAAGTACCAAAACTATGAAGGCACACATATATATAGTGGCGCCCTAGCATTTTAGTTAATCATCGACCAGTTAAGCAAGAAATTAAGAACAAAAACATGAACACGCCAAGGAGCTACCAAATTAATTTAGGGAGTGCCTCTATGGCGAGCTCCTCGAAGATTTCTGAGGACGAGGCATCCTAAGAAATCTTCGAGAAGCTCTGCCATAGTGGTGTCCCTGCTCTCGCACACCATCTTTCAGTTCATATCTTTTCTAGCTAAATCAGTATGCCGGTGGAGCTAACTAATTTCACATATTAGAGAGTTCCTCTACGTCGATCTCCTCGAAGATGTCCGAGGACGACGTCCTAAGACATCTTCGAGAAGCTCCGCCGTAGTGGTGTCCCTGGTCTCGCACACGATCTTCCTTGCAGTTGATAATTCACAAGGAAGCCTATTTATAGATTAAGCCGCACAACATAGTGTCGACACTCATGACATAATGTCGACACTCACTGAAACAGTGTCGCCACTCACTGGCATAGTGTCCACTCACGACATATAGTGTTGTCACCCAATTTTAGTCCCGATTGGAGTGTCCTTTAGTCCCGGTTGGAGACACCATTCGGGACTAAACGGGCTCATCTCGGCCCCAGCCTGCCGCAACCCCTTTAGTCCCGGTTGGTGTGTCCAACCGGGACTAAAGATGTAGTAGAAAGTTTTTAAATTAGTGCTTGTTTGATGTATACGATGTGTTCTTTTATTTTTAGACTAGTACTACTCTTAGCATCGTGATTTTGTTTGATGAACTTATAAAATGCATATGAGACGATAATGGATGTACGCTGACCGAATCACTGACGAGTTCATTAAAGGCGTGCGTTCTTTTCTCATTGTGGCAGAGGCAAACAAGCGGAATGGTTTTCTGTGTTGTCCATGTGGTGAGTGTCGGAATCAAAAGGAATACTCTTCCTCAAGATGTCAGGTTCCCAACCTTTGATAAGGTAGAGATCCCTGTGTTTACAATGCTAGTCCCTGGATCAATAGCTAGCATCCACAGTTAAGATGTAATATCAAGAAACAAAGGTCATAATACAACATTATAACCAGGAATAAAATAATTTATTACATCTTACATAGCTCATTTGGCTATCTCATTACAATGCAGCAGAATATAACAATAGCATGGGGTCCTTCATCTTCAAAGTGCCACAGGCAGACATGTTGGTTGTAGACTTGTAATCCTAATCATTAAACTTCACTAATATCAAACAAACCTGCAACATAACAACTTACAGCCACAAGGGTCAATACATTTGAATTGTATTGGCAAGTGATACTATGGTAGTATAGTGGAGTCTATCATCTATTTGCATTTGGCTAAGTGGAGCTTAGGCTTGCATTGCTCAAAATAGATTTTTCCTTATCATTTGAAACACTAAGTTTTTGCTTGACAAAATCTTTCCCAAGGCATCTCCCAATAGAAATTGGTGATCCTTTCAACCCTTGTTCAACCACAAGTTTTTAACTTAGAAATTGGGATGAGGAGATTCTTGATAGCTTCCATGTATTGATGCTCGAATTGTCCTTTGCCAGGGACATGGCTAAGTACTTAGATTTTTACACTCTGCAGAGGTGGTGCACTTTCCCCACAAGACTTGGTTTCACCAAGACAAGATCTTTCAGAAGCCTTCCCTTAGACCAAAATGGACGCGCTCCAACCTATCATTCCCCTACCACCAACTGTCCATTTAGCTAAGTTATTGCAACCTATATGATCCAGGCAGAGCCCATAATGCCAAGTGGCTGCACTTGAAGCTTCTCAACATTTGACATCTCAAATCTCTTTGTTCCTGGGTGGCCAACCACAAGTGAGATACACAAGGTAAACCATAGAAATGGGCCTTGTGAACCACTCAACACAAACCATTCCTTCCATCCACCCAGGTGATGCATTCACTTAGTTGTTTTATTAAACAAAACACAAGTCCTTAGACTTAGAAATTTTTCATAGCATGAATTTATATTCCACCCTTGTTTTCTATTAGCTAAGCTAAGCATGATAGTAATAGGTATCTTAACTTAGGAAATTTCTACTAAGGTTTCATCTACTAGGATTTCCCATAGCATAGTTTATACTTAGCAAAAATTCCATGCAAGTCTTACTTTAGAAATATCACTAATGCATAGTGAAGATAATGGGACAAAAGTATGAAGCATCACTTGCCTTTTTGGTAGAGAGTATAAGTTCACTCCTTGATCTTTGCAATGTTCACTCACTTCAAATCACTAAAATTCAAGCAAGCAAACAATATTTCAATCTACCATTCAAGCAATTCATCACATAAAATGATAGAAACAAAACAATGCATGCAAGCATGCTAAAGATTGTTTTATTTGTAAAAGTGGTTTCTAATGGGTCATAAACATTTGAAAACACCTAATGGTCATTTTATAAAGTGGCAAAACCATTTGCTAAAGGTTTTACTTCATAAAACATTTTTAAACCAAATCATTATTTTATGTGGTGAAGAAATGCTTTTAATAAGGCAACATTCTATAGGTTTCACAAAATATGTTTTCAAACCATAAAACCTTGTGTTTAGGGTCAGAGAGTTTATTTCCAAAACATTTCTCAAAGGTTTTCTTCCAAAACCTTTTTTTAATAATTAAACCATATTTTTATTTGACTAGAAATGTTTTAAATCAAAGATTCAATCTTTTGTTTCACCAAATACATTTTTGAAACCACCAATTGATTTCTAGGGTCAGTAGGTTCAAAACAAACCATTTGCCAAATATTTTATCTCAAAAATAATTTTAGAACAATTTTTATATTCTAAACATGCATACACAAGTTTCTGCAAAAACAATCAATTTAACAGAAGCTTTTTACTAAACAAAGTGCATGGTTGGCTAGGGCTTGTCTTGCTGAATCCATTGATATAAAATTTGCAAAATTTGGACGTGTGGTTTGAAAGTTATGGATTTTCAAATTGGAACATCAAATAGACAAGTTTCTGGTTTTTAAAACAGACAGAGGCCACGTGTCGTGTTCTTATTTGCTGGTACCGGTTCGCACGGATCGGTCCCCGTGAGGCATTGGATCTAAATTACACCGCACGGCACAGATTGCTTCTTACCCCTTCGCTTAGTTTCTATCCTAATCGTCAGATCAAAATCCTACGGACCTAATTGCTTTGACCATTACGCAGCGGCGCTGGCGGCGGCAGGTGGCGGCGCTGGCTCTGGCTATGGCGGGGCTGGCGATAGAGGAAGCGAGGGAGGAAGGGGATTGGCTCACCGAGATCGTCGTGGCATGGGGAAGCTCAACGTGGTCTTCGGATAGCAGGGGGCGCACGGGGTCGATGAGAATCGCTCGTCGGAGTTAGGGGTGGCGCCAGGAGCTTCTGCTTGTCAACGGGGAGGGGGCTTCGGTGCATGCCAGAGGGAGAGGAGAGTATGATTAGATGCGCAAAGATGTGGCTAGGATGCGCGCGTGAAAGAGAAAGAGAGGGGCGGTCAGGTTCTTACCCGAGGCTTCGCCGGAGAGGAAACAGACGGTGGCAGCGGTGGTCGTTGTCGTTGCCGAGGTTCTGGGGTGCACGGGGACGAACGGCACTACGGGGAGATGCGCCAGGGTCTGGGGAGCAAATGATCTTGGTAGAGGGGGCAAGGGGCGGAGGAGGCTGGCCGGAATTTAGAAAAGGAGCTCGACGGGGCAGCGAGGTTGCAGGGGGGAATTGAGCAGCCTGGGGGCGCGCTAGGGTGAGGCGACGGAGGGAAAAGCGAGAGAGGACGCAGGTGAATAAGTATGCGTGATCGCGGGGTCATTTAATGGTGTGGTCAACGCGTATTCACGCCAGCATTCATTGTCAACAACGGCCGGCGAGGTCAGCGGGAGGGTGAGGAAGAAGGGAGATGGCGGTGGGGTCGTCTCGTCAGCGAAAGAGGGGGAGGGGGAGTGGGGTCCATCGGTCAGTCGCTGAGCGGGTGCGTTTCTGAGTAAGGAGAAAAACGGTTCGGGGTGCGAGGGAGTGGGCTGTTGGGTCTTAGTTGGGCCTGCTGGCTGGGCTGGGTCCTTTTCATATTTTTTTTGTTCAGATTGTTTTTCTTTTTCCTTTTCTTTTATTCTATTTTGATTTTGATCAAACAATTCAAACACTCATTTGAATTCAAAACTTTGCCATATTTTGTGAATAATCAAACACTGTTTAATACCATATTCTGATGTCAAATTTAGAATAAAACTTTTATTCCTTTAGTGCCTTTTTAATTATTTAAAGTAGGTCCTTGTATTAAATCAAATAGGATTTAATAATATTTCAAACACCATTTAAATTCTTTAAACTTTCCAAATCTTTTCAGTAGGTTTTTATTTGATTATTTGGGTGTCAAATAATTCATTATTTGGAAAGTTTTTAATATGATTCATAAATCATTTAAATTGGATATTTGTTTTAATTCCAATGGAATGAAATATAGTTTTAATTTCCTAAATTTTATTTGGAAGATTTCTTTGATCTTATTTAAGTTGAATTCAACAACTTTTATTCCATTTGGGTAAATTCCAAATATTATTTTCTCATGAATTAAATACTTATTCTTATTAGAGATTAGTCTTTATTAAAATAGGGACAGAATGGTTAATGCCATTTATTTTATTTTGGAAATTCTTTATCCTTTTATTTTATTTGGATTTGGGTTCCATTCATTCCATTTGCTTAATGGATTAGGCCAAGGTTTAATTTGGTCTTTAAATAATCCTTATTTAATATTTCTTTCTTCATCTTATAAAACCCATATCTTTTTATTTAAAGATCAAAACTTGGTGATTCCAATTTTGTAAAATTTTATTTTATATTTGTTTTATCCTTTTAAATCCCTTTAGGATTATTTGCTCACCATTTTATAGATAGGTTCTTTATTATCTTTGGAAATTACTTTTTCTTATCTTATTAAATTCATAAGATTTTATCTATGGCTGCAAATTAAATGGAACCAATTATATGGTTTTATAATATTTCTATTTGTCATTCTTGATCCTTTATAAATGTTTGTTGACAAATTCTTATATGGATCAAATCCATAGGCTTGGAGATAACTTGGAAATGATTTTCTTCCATTTGGGTTTTAGGGTTTTGGTTTATTTCTCAAGTGTTTAAATTTTCTAGATGCATTTTAAGAGGAATGCATTTCTCTTGATTTGGATTTTGTTGTATTCAAACTTTAATTAAAGTTTGTTCAAGATGGGATTTTAAGTTTCCATTTAGAAACAAAAGTTTCTTTTCACCCTGATTTTCAACAATAATTTATTTTGTTTATTTATTTTTTACATTACAAGATTTGGAAAATCTTGGGATGTGACAGGCTACCACCCTTAAAATAAATCTCGTCCCGAGATTTGGGGAGGCTAGGGGTTACAAGCTGGCTCAAAGCAACTTGGGTACTACCACCCTTAAAATTTTCCAACTAGATTACATCTTGGCCTTCTTGGGATCTTGTTGAAATCTCTCTGGGTAAACATCTGCATAGTGTCCTTTGTTTCCACACTTGAAACATGTGACAAGGCTGAGATCCTTCATAGGCTTTATCTTGTGCTTCATCTTTTCTGGACAATTGTTTGCATAATGTCCTTGGTTACCACAATTGTAACATGTGATAAGATTGAGTTCTTCACGTATCTTCTGTGGACAAGTTGCTACATAATGGCCTAGATATTTGCAGTTGTTGCACCATACTTGGCTAATCTCCTTATACTTTTTCTTCTCTGGACATTCATTGGCATAGTGTCCCATTTCTTTGCAATGACAACATTGCACATGGCTTTTGTCCTTCTTTTTCTTGGGTTTCTCCAAAGCTAAGAGTGCTTCTAATTCATGTTCTTCATATGTTATCTCAAAGGTAGGAACAGTTCCTGGTCTCCTTGACCTTTTCTTCTTCCTTGGATAATACATATGTCTCCTCTTTGGTCCTTTAAATTGAGTCATATTGCATGGAGGTGCAAGCTGAGATTTTCCTTTGTCTTCATCCTTCTTGGTAGACTTGGCTCTCTCATGGTAGTCTGCAATCAGTTGTTGCACTCCACCTTGTTTCCTTTGTTGAACTATGGAATAGATGGGGCATTGGATAGGGACATGTTTATTTCCTTCACATAAGTAACAAGTAGGTTGAGATGTGGGGCATTGGTCAGTTGGATGTTTCTCTTCACAATTGGGGCATTGATCTTCATGCTCTTTGGATGTGTGATCCTTGTCTCCACAAATATTGCAAGCTTGGGTCCCTTCTAGAATATCATCTTTGTCGTCCTTGTTGTCACAAACTCCTTTGGAAGAGTTGTTTCCCATGTTGATCATTTGGTCTGTCACCTTATGCAACAATTGGGTTTGGGTTTCCAAAAACTTTGCATGGTTGGATCTACCTCACTGGTGTTGGCTATAAATTGAGCTGTCACTTGGTTCAACTGGGTTTGGGTTACTATGAGTTCTCTCATGTTTTCCTCTTGGTTGTTGTTGTTGTTGTCACCATCCTTGATGTTGGAGTTTCTCGGAGAAGTCATCTGTTTGGGTTGGATTGGGATTAGAATAGGCAAAAGATTTCTAAGGAATCAATTCTAATCACTCACATCACAATTCACTCAAGTAATGTGCAAGCAATCACAAACAAGCATTCCACTCAAACAACAAGTTTCAAGCACATTTTTAGGCAACCAAAAATATTTTTGTTACACCACATGAGTTGGTGTTATTGACTTAACTCAATATGGTGGTCCATCTATATGGTTCACTTGAGGTCATTCCTTCCTTCTTAGTTGATTCTTTATGAACAAGAAGTTTGTATCCTTAGAGAATTTCTTGCATCTTGGTCTCAAAACTTCAAGGTGATGATGGTTTCTTCTAAGTTGTGTTTCCTTAGTCTTCTAGTCTTGAGCATTATTTATTGTCTCACTTGTAGTCCTTAGTGATATCCAAAGTTGAAGTCCTTGTTGAGAATAATGTTGAAATCACTTGAAGATGTTGAAGTCATTAGAGTTGATGAAGTCCTTTGCACATGGTGAAGTCTTTGGCCATGGAGAAGGCTTTATCCATCAAGTTGAAATAGAAGAGATGTAGAGTTGAAACCAAAATGGTTGAGGAAAGAGTTTACAAGATTGTTTGTAAATAAGTTTTGGAACAAATACAACTCCTATTTTTCTAACGGGTTTTGTCCAATCCTAGGGTTACAATTCTACAGGCAACACAATGCTCTGATACCATCTGTCAGGTTCCCAACCTTTGATAAGGTAGAGATCCCTGTGTTTACAATGCTAGTCCCTGTATCAATAGCTAGCATCCACAGTTAAGATGTAATATCAAGAAACAAAGGTCATAATACAACATTATAACCAGGAATAAAATAATTTATTACATCTTACATAGCTCATTTGGCTATCTCATTACAATGCAGCAGAATATAACAATAGCATGGGGTCCTTCATCTTCAAAGTGCCACAGGAAGACATGTTGGTTGTAGACTTGTAATCCTAATCATTAAACTTCACTAATATCAAACAAACCTGCAACATAACAAGTTATAGCCACAAGGGTCAATACATTTGAATTGTATTGGCAAGTGATACTATGATAGTATAGTGGAGTCTATCATCTATATGCATTTGGATAAGTGGAGCTTAGGCTTGCATTGCTCAAAATAGATTTTTCCTTATCATTTGAAACACTAAGTTTTTGCTTGACAAAATCTTTCCCAAGGCATCTCCCAATAGAAATTGGTGATCCTTTCAACCCTTGTTCAACCACAAGTTTTTAACTTAGAAATTGGGATGAGGAGATTCTTGATAGCTTCCATGTATTGATGCTCAAATTGTCCTTTGCCAGGGACATGGCTAAGTACTTAGATTTTTACACTCTGCAGAGGTGGTGCACTTTCCCCACAAGACTTGGTTTCACCAAGACAAGATCTTTCAGAAGCCTTCCCTTAGACCAAAATGGACGCGCTCCAACCTATCATTCCCCTACCTCCAGCTGTCCATTTGGCTAATTTATTGCAACCTATATGATCCAGGCAGAGCCCATAATGCCAAGTGGTTGTACTTGAAGCTTCTCAACATTTGACATCTCAAATCTCTTTGTTCCTGGGTGGCCAACCACAAGTGAGATACACAAGTTAAACCATAGAAATGGCCTTGTGAACCACTCAACACAAACCATTCCTTCCATTCCACCCAGATGATTCATTCACTTAGTTGTTTTATTAAACAAAACACAAGTCCTCAGACTTAGAAATTTTTCATAGCATGAATATATATTCCACCCTTGTTTTCTATTAGCTAATCTAAGCATGATAGTAATAGGTATCTTAACTTAGGAAATTTCTACTAAGGTTTCATCTACTAGGATTTCCCATAGCATAGTTTATACTTAGCAAAAATTCCATGCAAATCTTACTTTAGAAATATCACTAATGCATAGTGAAGATAATGGGACAAAAGTATGAAGCATCACTTGCCTTTTTGGTAGAGAGTATAAGTTCACTCCTTGATCTTTGCAATGTTCACTCACTTCAAATCACTACAATTCAAGCAAGCAAACAATATTTCAATCTACCATTCAAGCAATTCATCACATAAAATGATAGAAACAAAACAATGCATGCAAGCATGCTAAAGATTGTTTTATTTGTAAAAGTGGTTTCTAATGGGTCATAAACATTTCAAAACACCTAATGGTCATTTTATAAAGTGGCAAAACCATTTGCTAAAGGTTTTACTTCATAAACCATTTTTAAACCAAATCATTATTTTATGTGGTGAAGAAATGCTTTTAATAAGGCAAAATTCTATAGGTTTCACAAAATATGTTTTCAAACCATAAAACCTTGTGTTTAGGGTCAGAGAGTTTATTTCCAAAACATTTCTCAAAGGTTTTCTTCCAAAACCTTTTTTTAATAATGAAACCATATTTTTATTTGACTAGAAATGTTTTAAATCAAAGATTCAATCTTTTGTTTCACCAAATACATTTTTGAAACCACCAATTGATTTCTAGGGTCAGTAGGTTCAAAACAAACCATTTGCCAAAGATTTTATCTCAAAAATAATTTTAGAACAATTTTTATATTCTAAACATGCATACACAAGTTTCTGCAAAAACAATCAATTTAACAGAATATTTTTACTAAAAAAGTGCATGGTTGGCTAGGGCTTGTCTTGCTGAATCCATTGATATAAAATTTGCAAACTTTGGACATGTGGTTTGAAAGTTATGGATTTTTCAAATTAGAACATCAAATAGACAAGTTTCTGGTTTTTAAAACAGACAGAGGCCACGTGTCGTGTTCTTATTTGCTGGTACCGGTTCACACGGATCGGGCTCTGTGAGGCGTTGGATCTAAATTACACCACACGACACAGATTGCTTCTTACCCCTTCGCTTAGTTTCTATCCTAATCGTCAGATCAAAATCCTACGGACCTAATTGCTTTGACCATTATGCAGCGGCGCTGGCGGCGGCAGGTGGCGGCGCTGGCTCTGGATACGGCGGGGCTGGTGATAGAGGAAGCGAGGGAGGAAGGGGATTGGCTCACTGAGATCGCCGTGGCGTGGGGAAGCTCAACGTGGTCTTCGGGTAGCAGGGGGCGCACGGGGTCGATGAGAATCGCTCGTCGGAGTTAGGGGTGGCGCCAGGAGCTTCTGCTTGTCGACGGCGAGGGGGATTTGGTGCATGCCAGAGGGAGAGGAGAGTATGATTAGATGCGCAAAGACGTGGCGAGGATGTGCGCGTGAAAGAGAAAGAGAGGGCGGTCAGGTTCTTACCCGAGGCTTCGCCGAAGAGGAAACAGACGGTGGCGGCGGTGGTCCCTTGTCGTTGCCGAGGTTCTGGGGTGCGCGGGGACGAGCGGGCGCTACGGGAGATGCACCAGGCTCTGGGGAGCAAGTGAGCTTGGTCTTGGGGGCAAGGGGCGGAGGAGGCTGGCCGGAATTGAGAAAAGGAGCTCGTCGAGGCAGCGAGGTTGCAGGGGGAAATTGAGCAGCCTGGGAGCGCGCTAGGGTGAGGCGACGGAGGGGAAAGAGAGAGAGGACGCAGGTGAATAAGAATGCGTGATCGCGGGGTTGTTTAATGGCGTGGTTAACGCGTATTCACGCCGACATTCATTGGCAGCAACGGCCGGCGAGGTCAGCGGGAGGGTGAGGAAGAAGGGAGCTGGCGGTGGGGTCGTCTCGTCAGCGAAAGAGGGGGAGGGGGAGTGGGGTCCATCGGTCAGTCGCTGAGCGGGTGCGTTTCTGAGTAAGGAGAAAAACGGTTCGGGGTGCGAGGGAGTGGGCTGTTGGGTCTTAGTTGGGCCTGCTGGCTGGGCTGGGTCCTTTTCATAATTTTTTTGTTCAGATTGTTTTTTTTTCCTTTTATTTTATTCTGTTTTGATTTTGATCAAACAATTCAAACACTCATTTGAATTCAAACCTTTGCCATATTTTGTGAATAATCAAACACTGTTTAATACCATATTCTGATGTCAAATTTAGAATAAAACTTTTATTCCTTTAGTGCCTTTTTAATTATTTAAAGTAGGTCCTTGTATTAAATCAAATAGGATTTAATAATATTTCAAACACCATTTAAATTCATTAAACTTTCCAAATATTTTCATTAGGTTTTTATTTGATTATTTGGGTGTCAAATAATTCATCTTGAATTATTTGGAAAGTTTTTAATATGATTCATAAATCATTTAAATTGGATATTTGTTTTAATTCCAATGGAATGAAATATAGTTTTAATTTCCTAAATTTTATTTGGAAGATTTCTTTGATCTTATTTAAGTTGAATTCAACAACTTTTATTCCATTTGGGTAAATTCCAAATATCATTTTCTCGTGAATTAAATACTTATTCTTATTAGAGATTTGTCTTTATTAAAATAGGGACAGAATGGTTAATGCCATTTATTTTATTTTGGAAATTCTTTATCCTTTTATTTTATTTGGATTTGGGTTCCATTCATTCCATTTGCTTAATGGATTAGGCCAAGGTTTAATTTGGTCTTTAAATAATCCTTATTTAATATTTCTTTCTTCATCTTATAAAACCCATATCTTTTTATTTAAAGATCAAAACTTGGTGATTCCAATTTTGTAAAATTTTATTTTATATTTGTTTTATCCTTTTAAATCCTTTTAGAATTATTTGCTCACCATTTTATAGATAGGTTCTTTATTAGCTTTTGAAATTACTTTTCCTTATCTTATTAAATTCATAAGATTTTATCTATGGCTCCAAATTAAATGAAACCAATTATATGGTTTTATGATATTTCTATTTGTCATTCTTGATCCTTTATAAATGTTTGTTGACAAATTCTTATATGGATCAAATCCATAGGCTTGGAGATAACTTGGAAATGATTTTCTTCCATTTGGGTTTTAGGGTTTTGGTTTATTTCTGAAGTGTTTAAATTTTCTAGATGCATTTTAAGAGGAATGCATTTCTCTTGATTTGGATTTTGTTGTATTCAAACTTTAATTAAAGTTTGTTCAAGATGGGATTTTAAGTTTCCATTTAGAAACAAAAGTTTCTTTTCACCCTGATTTTCAACAATAATTTATTTTGTTTATTTATTTTTCACATTACAAGATTTGGAAAATCTTGGGATGTGACACAAGAGTCCTTCATGGCCATTTGTTTCGGTACGGTTTCATGTCTGGCTATAATTGTTGGACCAAGCACGGAGAAAGAGGGGTTATGATGGAAGGCAACGAAGATGAAGAGAATGATGACAGCTATCCTATGTCCCCTGAATACGGTGGTACTACAATGGAAGACAATGATGAAGAAGAAGCAGAAGAACATGCATCATATGAGCCAGATAATGATCTTGGTTGGGACATTGCTGATGAAAAGGGAGAATGTGATAGCGAAAGGGAGAGGTTGAAATTTGAGCAGATGTTAGATGATCACAACAAATTGTTGTACCCGAATTGCAAAGATGTCCATAAAAGGCTAGGCAGCACACTGGAATTGCTGCAATGGAAGGCAGAGGTTGGTGTGCCTGACAAGATATTTGAAAAGTTGTTGAAGATAATGAAGAAGCTGCTTCCAAAGGATAACAAACTGCCCGCCAGTACTTACGAAGCAAAGAAGGTTGTCTTCCCTCTAGGATTAGAGGTACAGAAGATACATGCATGCATTAATGACTGCATCCTCTATCGCGGTGAGCAGTACGAGAATTTGGATGCATGCCCGGTATGCACTGCATTGCGGTATAAGATCCGACGAGATGACCCTGGTGATGTTGAGGGGGAGCGCCCGAGGAAGAGGGTTCCCGCCAAGGTGATGTGGTATGCTCCTATAATACCACGGCTGAAACGTTTGTTCAGAAACGAAGAGCATGCCAAATTGTTGCGATGGTACAAAGAAGACCATAAGAAAGACGAGATGTTGAGACACCCCGCTGATGGGTCGCAGTGGAGAAAAATTGGGAGAAAGTACCCGGACTTTGCAGGTGACGCGAGAAACTTATGGTTTGGTCTAAGTACGGATGGCATAAATCCCTTTGGGGAGCAGAGCTGCAGTCATAGCACATGGCCTGTGACTTTGTGTATGTATAACCTTCCTCCTTGGTTGTGCATGAAGCGGAAGTTCATTATGATGCCAGTGATCATCCAAGGCCCGAAGCAACCCGGCAACAACATTGATGTATACCTAAGGCCATTAGTTGAAGAACTTTTACAGCTGTGGCACGAACAAGGTGTACGTGTGTGGGATGAGCGCAAACGTGAGGAATTTAACCTACGAGCATTGTTGTTCGTAACCATCAATGATTGGCCTTCTCTTAGTAACATTTCAGGACAGACAAACAAGGGATACAATGCATGCACACACTGTTTAGATGACATTGAAAGTATTTATTTGGATAAGTACAAGAAGAATGTGTACCTAGGGAATCGTCGTTTTCTTCCGCCCACGCATTCCCTAAGAAGGAAAGGCAAGCATTTAAATGGTGAAGCAGATCACCGGAGTAAGCCTGTCCGTCGTACTGGTGATGCTGTATTTGATATGGTGAAGGATTTAAAAGTAATCTTTGGAAAGGGTCCTGGCGGACAGTCCGTTCCGAAGGACGCTGGCGGACACGCACCCATGTGGAAGAAGAAATCTATATTTTGGGAGCTACCCTATTGGAAAGTCTTGGAGGTCCGCTCTACAATCGACGTGATGCACCTGACGAAGAATGTTTGTGTGATACTGCTAGGCTTCTTGGGCGTGTATGGAAAGAATAAAGATACACCAGAAGCACGACAGGACCAACAACGTATGAAAGACCGAGAAGGCAGACATCCAGAGTTGTTTCAAGGTATTACCAGCTACGCTCTTACCAAGGAAGAGAAGGAAATCTTTTTTGAATGCCTGAGTAGTATCAAGGTTCCTTCTGGCTTCTCATCCAATATAAAGGGAATAATAAATATGGCAGAGAAAAAATTCCAGAACCTGAAGTCTCATGACTGCCACATGCTTATGACACAGTTGCTTCTGGTTGCTTTGAGGGGCTTCTGTGGGAAAATGTTAGAGTACCCATTGTGAAGCTATGTTCGTTCCTCAATGCAATTTCTCAGAAGGTAATCGATCTAGAAAGTCTACCAGGGTTACAGAAATATGTGGTCCAGTGTCTTGTCAGCTTTGAGTTGGTGTTCCCACCATCCTTCTTCAACATAATGACGCACCTTCTAGTTCACCTAGTCGAAGAGATTACTATTCTCGGTTCTCTATTTCTACACAATATGTTCCCCTTTGAGAGATTAATGGGAGTCTTAAAGAAGGAAGCATCTCCAAGGGCTATGGAACAGAGGAGGTCATTGAGTTTTGTGTTGACTTTATTCCTGACCTTAAGCCGATCGGTGTACCTGAATCACGGCATGAAGGGAGACTTAGTGGGAAAGGCACGCTAGGAAAGAAAGCAAAGATATGTATGGACGAACATTCTTTCACTAAAGCACACTATACAATTCTGCAAAGTTCCACCGTGGTGGCTCCGTATATCGAGGTACACAAGAATATTGTGTAGGGGTTCGTAGCATGGAAAACAAAAAATTTCTATCGCATACAAACAAACAAGCCAAGATCTATCTATTATATTGTAGCAACGAGTCGATAGAATAACTCACCCTCGAAGATTCCAAAGTGTTTAACGACAGCGGATTCTCGTGGGTGATGTAGTCGTACTTTTCCCGATCTCAAGATCGTGTAGACGATCCTTCCGGCGCTGCGTTCCGGCAGCGCTTCCGCAGTCGGTCACACGTTCCGTACTCGATGAAGACCTTCCTCTCCCTTGTTCCAGCAGGCAGTGGAGGTTGTAGCACTCTCCTCGCGATTCCGGCAGCACGACGGCGTGGTACTGGAAGTAGAGGGGAGATCTCGTAGGGCTTCGCCTTAAGCCGGAGCGAGTATAGTGGACTATGAGAGAGGCCTCGGTGATCTAGGGTTTAGACACACCAAGGAGAGGGAGCTAGGCCGGCGGCTAGGGCTTGGGGAAGCCCAAGTCGGCGGCTAGGGTTTGCCCTAGGCGGCGGCAGCAGCAGGAGGTGGTAGCGCCGGCGGCTTGGGGCTAGGGTTTGGAGGCTGCAAGGTGTAGGTCTTGGAGAGGGAGCCCTGCCCCTCCTTAGATAGGTGGAGGGCACCGGCCAAGGGGAGGAGAGTCCTCCCCCAACTCGGCCTCCAAGGCCGGCGGGTGGAGGGAGAGGAACTCCTCCCCAAGTAGGTTTCCTACTCTCCCTCCACCAAGCAAACTTGCCGTTTGACTTTTCAAATTGGCGTTTGACTTTTCAAACTAGGATTTGATTTATCCCTTTATTTTGCTCAGCGATGACACCTAGTACATGATGCAACCATTCCAACTTGTTATGACACATTCATGTACCCTTCCCCTCCGGAGTGCCGGACCTTTCGGAACCTTCTAGAACATTCCCGATGAAAACACCGGAACCATTCTCCAACCCCGAAACAGGAATTTCCTTATATGAATCTTATTCTCCGGAGCATTCCGGATCTCCTCGTGATATCCCGGATCCCATCCGAGACTCCGAACAACATTTGGTCTCTTACTCATCATTCCATAACTACACAACAACATCGAATCCTTAAGTGTGTCTCCCTATGGTTCGTGAATTATGCGGACATGATCGAGACACTTCTCCGAACAATAACCAATAGAGGAATCTGGAAATTCATATGGCTCCCACATATTTCTACGATTACTTTGCGATCTAATGAACCACTTACATACGATACCAATTTCCCTTTGTCTCATGATAGTTTACTTTTCCGAGGTTTTGATCGTCGGTATCTCTGCATACCTAGTTCAACCTCGTTACTGATAAGTACTCTTTTCTTGTTCCCGTGATATGTGATCCCTTGTGAGCCATTCACATGCTTGCAAGCCAATTGGATGACATTCCACCAAGAGGGCCCAGAGTATATTTATCCGTCATATGGATGGACAAATCCCACTCTTGATCCATGTGTCTCAACCAATACTTTCCGAACACTCAATGCCACCTTTATAGCCACCCAGTTACGGTGTGGTGTTTGATGTCATCAAAGCATCCTTCCGGTGATGGTGATAAGCATGATCTCATGGTCGAAGGAATTAGGTTACTATGTATCAGAAAGCATATAGCAATTGAACTATTAAAATGACTTGATCTTTATGCTACGCTTATCTATAGGAGTATGTCCATTATATCATTCTCCTAACGATATGACCTTGTTGTTAATAACATCTCAATGTTCATGATAGGGAAACCACATTCATTTATTAACCAACAAGCTAGTATTATAAAGAGGCTTTACTAGGGACTCTATTTTAGTTTACAAATCACACAAGTATTAATGTTTCCTTGTTAATACTATTATAGCATGAATGTAAACATTTATCATAAACACAAAGATATAATAATAACTACATTTATTATTGCCTCTAAGGCATATCTCCAACAGTCTCCCACTTGCACTAGAGTCAACTAATCTAGATTACATGGTAATATACCGAACACCCATGGTAGTTTGGTGTTGGTCATGTTTTGCCCTCGGGAGAGGTTTAGTCAACGGATCCGCCACATTCAGATCTGTGTGTACTTTGCAAATCTTTATGTCACCATCTTGGACATGTTCTCGAATAGCGTGAAAACGTAGCTTGATGTGCTTCAGCTTCTTGTGTGACCTTGGTTCTTGCGCATTGGCTATGGTACCCATGTTATCACAGTAGATAGACATTGGGTCCAGCGCACTTAGAACCACACCGAGCTCTGTAATGAACTCCTTCATCCATATCGCTTTTTGTGAAGCCTCTGAAGCAGCTATGTATTCCGATTCAGTTGAAGATCTCGCCACAACGCTTTGCTTTGCACTCCTCTAGCTAACTGCTGCACCATTCAAAGTAAATACGTATCCAGATTGAGATTTAGAATCATCTGGATCGGTGTTCCAAGTAGCATCGGTGTAACCATTAATAACAAGCTGTTCATCACCTCCATAAGAAAGAACCATATCCTTAGTTCTTCTCAAGTACTTAAGGATGTTTTTGACCGCTGTCCAATGATCCACTCCTGTATCACTTTGATATCTGCTAGTTAAACTAACAGCATATGCAATGTCGGGTCTAGTACATAGCATGGCATACATTAGAGATCCTATGGTGATGCATAGGGAGTCTTACTCATCCTTTCTCTATCTTCTGCCGTTGCTGGACTTTGAGTTTTACTCAAGGTAGTATTGGGAAACATGGGCAAGAACCCTTTCTTGCTAACTTCCATTCCAAACCTCTTTAGAACTTTGTCCAAATATGTACTTTGTGACAATGATATTAGGCGTCTCGATCTATCTCTATAAATCTTTATGCCTAATATGTAAGCTGCTTCGCCAAGATCTTTCATTGAAAAACTATTATTCAAATATTCCTTGACACTATTAAGAAGGTCTACGTCATTCCCAATCAACAATATGTCATCTACATATAGTATTAAGAATGCTACAGTGCTCCCACTCAGTTTCTTGTAAATACAAGCTTCTCCATAAGTTTGTATAAAACCAAAAAATTTGATCACCTTATCAAAACGTTGATTCCAACTTCGGGATGCTTGATTCAATCCATATATGGACCTTTGAAGTTTGCACACCTTGTTAGCATCTTTAGGATCGACAAAACCTTTGGGTTGCATCATATACAACTCTTCATCAATGTCTCCATTGAGGAATGCTGTTTTGACATCCATCTGCCATATTTCATAATCGTAATATGCAGCGATTGCTAACATAATCCTCACAGACTTTAGCTTCGCTACTGGTGAGAAAGTCTCATCGTAGTCAACTTCTTGAATTTGTCGAAACCCTTTTGCGACAAGTCGAGCTTTATAGACAGTAACATTACCATCAGCATCTGTTTTCTTCTTGAAAATCCATTTGTTCTCGACAGCCTTCCGGTCATCCGGTAAGTCCACCAAAGTCCATACTTGGTTTTCGTACATGGATCCAATCTCGGATTTCATGGCTTCTTGCCATTTATTGGAATCTGGGCTCATCATCACTTCCTCATATGTCGCAGGGTCATCGGTGTTGTCCACCAACATGACACTCATAACGGTATCATACCAATCAGGAGTGGTACGAGTTCTCGTTGACCTGCGAGGTTTTGTAGCAACTACAACCGAAGTTTCATGATCATCATCATTAGCTTCCTCTCTTATTGGTGCAGGCACCACAGGAACTTCTTACGGTGCTGCGCTACTCGCAAGTTCGAGAGAAGGTTCGACAACCTCGTCGAGTTCTACTTTCCTTCCAGTCACTTCTTTCGAGAGAAATTCCTTCTCTAGAAAGGATCCATTCTTGGCAACGAAGATTTTGCCTTCGGATCTATGATAGAAGGTATACCCAATAGTTTCCTTTGGGTATCCTATGAAGACGCATTTTTCCGCTTTGGGTTCAATCTTGTCCGGCTGTAACTTCTTTACATAGGCTTCACAACCCCAAACTTTAAGGAACGACAATTTAGGTTTCTTCCCAAACCATAATTCATACGGTGTCGTTTCAACGGATTTAGATGGTGCCCTATTTAAAGTGAATGCGGCTGTTTCTAATGCATAACCCCAAAATGATAGCGGCAAATCTGTAAGTGACATCATAGAACGAAAATGGAGTCTTAGTCATTTTACCCATCAGACATGCTTCGCATCTTTCAAGTGATTCGAAATCAAGTGATTCAAGAAGTCCATCGGAATGGAGTTTCTTCATACGCTTCACTCCAATGTGACCAAGACGACAGTGCCACATATAGGTCGAGTTATCGCTCAATTTCAAACGTTTAGCTTCAATGTTATTAATATGTGTATTTCCACTATCGAGATTCAATAAGAATAGACCATCTATCAAAGGTGCGTGTGCATAAAACATATTAATCATATAAATCGAACAACCATTATTCTCGGATTTAAACAAGTAACCCTCTCGCAATAAACAAGATCTCGATATAATGTTCATGCTTAACGCAGGCACCAAATAACAATTATTTAAGTATAAAACTAATCCCGATGGTAGATGAAGAGGTAGCGTGCCGACCGCGATCACATCAACCTTTGATCCGTTTCCAACGCGCATCGTTACCTCGTTCTTCGCTAGCTTCCGTTTATTCTGTAGCACCTATTTCGAGTTACAAATATGAGCAACCGAACCAGTATCAAATACCCAGGCACTACTACGAGTACTAGTGAGATACACATCAATAACATGTATATCGGATATACCTTTCTTCTTGATGTTGCTGTTCTTCAAATCCGCCAAGTACTTTGGGCAATTCCGCTTCCAGTGACCTTATCCCTTGCAGTAAAAGCACTCAGTATCAGGCTTAGGTCCAGCCTTGGTCTTCTTCATCGGCGCGGTAACTTTCTTACCACCCTTCTTGAAGTGTCCCTTTTGCTTACACTTGCCTTTCTTGAATTTGGTGGTCTTATTGACCATCAACACTTGGTGCTCTTTCTTGATCTCCACTTCTGCAGATTTTAACATGGCGAAGAGTTCTGGAAACTGCTTGTTCATGTTTTGCATGTTGTAGTTCATCACAAAGTTCTTGTAACTTGGTGGTAGTGATTGGAGGACACGGTAAATCCCCAAAGCATTAGGAATCACTATACCCAAGCTTTGGAGTTTGTTTGCGTGCCTAGACATCTTAAGCACATGCTCACTGACGGAGCTGCCCTCTTCCATCTTGCAGTTAAAGAACTTTTCAGAAGCCTCATAGCTCTCAATTGCCGCGTGAGTCTCAAATATCAATTTGAGTTCACGGACAATATCATGTGGGTCTGAATTCTCAAACCTTTTCTGAAGCTCCGATTCTAAACCATACAAGATAGCACACTGAACTGTGGAGTACTAATTCTTCTGAGCGAGGTAAACATTCTTTACTTCATCGGTAGCATCAGCTGCAGGCGGGTCACCCAACGGTGCATCCAGCACATAGGTCAAATTACCAGCATTGAGGACAATCCTCAAATTGCGGAACCAATCCACGAAGTTTCTTCCATTGTTTTTCAACTTTTCTTTCTCTAGGAACGCATTAAAATTGATGGTAGGGGCCGCCATTGATCTACAACATATTTGCAATAGTTTAGACTATGTTTATGACAAATTGAGTTCTAATTAATAGTTAAATTAATCTAGGTGAACTCCCACTCAAAACAATATCCCTCACATTGTTTTAGTGATCACACGAACCAAATCCACCACATCAAAACCGATCATCACGAGAGTTGATGTAGCTTCAATGGCGAACAATCAACATGTTCATCATATCTACTATATGATTCATGGTTTACCTTTCGGTGATCCGTGTTCCGAGACCATGTCTGTACATGCTAGGCTCGTCAAGATCATACCTTAGCTTCCGCATGAGCAAATCTGGCTTGCTCACGTTGTATACACTTGCAGAATCTAACACACCCGATCATCACGTGGTGCTTCGAAACAACAAGCTTTAGCAACGGTGCTTACTAAGGATGAACACTTTAGAACTTGAAATTCATGTGCATGAGGGATCATCTTATAATGCTACCGTCGTTAACTAAGCAATACAAGATGCATAAAGGATTAACATCACATGCAATTCATAATATGTAATATGATATGGCCTTTCTTCTTTTGTGCTTCCGATATCCATCTTCAAGCTCGAAAGTGATCTCCATCATCACCGGCATTGCATCAAGGTAAATGACACTGCTCCATGGTTGTCGTCCACCAGCTTCAACTATTACAACTACTTTGAATAGACACGCGGGTCTTAACAGAAATTAAAGACAACCATATGGCTCCTGCCGGTTGCCAACTTACAATAAGGAACATTGCATACATCAAATATAATCACAATCATGGCCATATCACATCACAGCACACCCCTGCAAAACAAAGTTAGACGCCTCTAATTTCTTTGCATATTTTACGTGGTTTGGGGCTTTCAATAAGTGTCGATCTAACTTACGAACAAGAACCACAACATTGATGTTTGAACTATGTAAATTGGATCTATACTATAATGGGAGAGACAGACACCCGCAAAGCCACTTATGCAATACAAGTTGCATGTTGAGCGTGGAGCAAGTCTCATGAACGATGTCATGTAAGGTTAGCCCGGGCCTCTTCATCCCATCATACCGCAAGATGCAAAGTACACAAGAAGCAATTAATAATAAAAACACCACCGCCCACAATGACCATTGTGTTCTACTCGTGCAACAGATCTACATATAGACACGGCTCTGATACCACTGTAGGGGTTCGTAGCATGGAAAACAAAAAAATTCTATCGCATACAAACAAACAAGCCAAGATCTATCTACTAGATTGTAGCAACGAGTCGATAGAATAACTCACCCTCGAAGATTCCAAAGTGTTTAATGAGAGAGGATTCCCGTGGGTGATGTAGTCGTACTCTTCCCGATCTCAAGATCGTTTAGACGATCCTTCCGGCGCTGCGTTCCGGCGGCGCTTCCGCAGTTGGTCACACGTTCGGTACTCGATGAAGACCTTCCTCTCCCTTGTTCCAGCAGGCAGCGGAGGTTGTAGCACTCTCCTCGCGATTCCGGCAGCACGACGGCGTGGTACCGGAAGTAGAGGGGAGATCTCGCAAGGCTTCGCCTTAAGCCGGAGCGAGTATAGTGGACTATGAGAGAGGCCTCGGTGATATAGGGTTTAGACACACCAAGGAGAGGGAGCTAGGCCGGCGGCTAGGGCTTGGGGAAGCCCAAGTCGGCGGCTAGGGTTTGCCCTAGGCGGCGGCGACAGCAGGAGGTGGTGGCGCCGGCAGCTTGGGGATAGGGTTTGGAGGCTGCAAGGTGTAGGTCTTGGAGGGGCAGCCCTGCCCCTTCTTATATAGGTGAAGGACGCCGGCCAAGGGGAGGAGAGTCCTCCCCCAACTCGGCCTCCAAGTCCGGCGGGTGTAGGGAGAGGAACTCCTCCCCAAGTAGGTTTCCTACTCTCCCTCCACCAAGCAAACTTACCGTTTGACTTTTCAAATTGGCGTTTGACTTTTCAAACTAGGATTTGATTTATCCCTTTATTTTGCTCAGCGATGAAACCTAGTACATGATGCAACCATTCCAACTTGTTATGACACATTCATGTACCCTTCCCCTCCGGAGTGCCGGACCTTCAAAGCATCCTTCCGGTGATGGTGATAAGCATGATCTCATGGTCGAAGGAATGAGGTTACTATGTATCAGAAAGCATATACCAATTAAACTATTAAAATGACTTGATCTTTATGCTACGCTTATCTATAGGAGTATGTCCATCATATCATTCTCCTAACGATATGACCTTGTTGTTAATAACATCTCAATGTTCATGATAGGGAAACCACAATCATTTATTAACCAACAAGCTAGTATTATAAAGAGGCTTTACTAGGGACTCTATTTTAGTTTACAAATCACACAAGTATTAATGTTTCCTTGTTAATACTATTATAGCATGAATGTAAACATTTATCATAAACACAAAGATATAATAATAACTACATTTATTATTGCCTCTAGGGCATATCTCCAACATATTGTACGCTCGAACTACCCGGGGCAGTCTAACAGGTTGATTAGAGATGAAAACATGAAGACTTTCGACGGTTGGTTGCAGACACATCTCATGAATGACACCACTGTTGGAGATCAATTGTACTTGTTGGCCAGGTCTCCATCTTCAACCATATTGACTTTTCAAGGGTACGAGATCAATGAGAATATATTTTACATGCACGCCCAAGATAAAAAGAGCACCAACCAAAATAGTGGTGTCCGATTTCATGCAACGGACGAGAATGGGAAAAGGACACATATTATGGTTACATAGAGGACATATGGGAACTTGACTATGGTCCTAATTTCAAGGTCCCATTGTTTCGATGAAAATGGGTCAAGATGACAGGAGGTGGGGTAACGGTAGACCAGCTGTACGGAATGACAACTGTGGATCTCAATAATCTTGCGTACGGAGACGAACCATTCGTCCTTGCCAATGATGTTGCTCAAGTTTTCTATGTGAAGGACATGTCTACTAGACCGAGAAAAAGGAAAGATAAGCAAAAGAATACAATATCATACGATAAGCCAAAGTGCCACATAGTTCTTTCAGGAAAAGAAACATGGTGGGAGTTGAGGACAGGACAGACATGTCAGAAGATTATGACAAATTTCATGAAATTCCACCATTCAAAGTGAAAACTGACCCAAGCATATCGCTAAATAAGGAAGATGCTCCATGGTTACGGACAAGAAGAGAACCAAAACACTAGATGTGGATGTTGGTGATGTAATGTATTAAACCTTTTGTGAATTAATCCTATTTTTCATCGTCATTTATTAATATAAAAAACCAGGACAAACCGGGACAAAAAGGAATTTCTGAGATTGCTGTAGGCAGGTACCAAAACACTAGACTAGGTAACACTTAGACATTTATTAATATTAAAAACCGGGACAAACCGGGACTAGCTAACACTAAGGACTAAAGCCACCCCCTTTAATCATAATCATGCCTAGTCCTATAGTATGCAGCTTCAGGGTCTTCTTCGTCATCGTCATCGTCATCGTCACCTGCCACTCCAGAGATCCTCAGCCCAGCCATGGCATATACTGGGAGCACCTGCCACTCCGGCCTCGGATTCACGGTGGGCGGGGGAGGAGTCTCCTGGAAGACGATGCCACTACCGCCGGGAGGGGGAGGGGCCTTCTTGTGGCTCTGTGGCGGGTAGACTTGTGGGCACCGCTGACGAGGATGGTCTCCCCCGGTGATGTAGCGCATCACGCTGATGATAGTACGGTTCGCCCACCACAGACGCCGACCGGATTCATTGTGGTTCACCAGGGGCGGGCCATCACCCTCGTACCTGGCGAGCTCCCTTTCCCGTCGGTTAGCGAAGAAGGCATTCCAGGTGTCGTAATTATCGGGATCCCACTAGGGATCCATCCGCTGCTCCGGCGTGAGCTCGTGGTAGAACTTGTTCGTGATGGCCGCCTGTCGGGCAGAGCCATGAGGCACAGGAGGGACAGGAACCCCTCCAGCGCTCAGCATACAGCCGGCGGGCGGCCGGTAGCCCGGTGGGCAAGGGTAGTTGGAGGCGAACAACGCCTCGGTCTCCTCGAGGATCAAAATGGCCCAGTAGGCACTGTCCATAGTTGTGAGATAGGAAGGTGTGGATGTATGGATAGCCATGGCATGGTCGGCCTATATATAGATGGAAAGTGCGAGAAAACATGGCAGAAAACGGTGGGATATGGCGGGAAATATCTTTAGTCCCGATTAGTGGCTACAACCGGGACTAAAAGCACCGTTCAGAGGGAAAGGGCGGGAAAACATGGCGGGAAGCAGTGGGATATGGTGGGAAATATCTTTAGTCCCGGTTAGTGGCTACAACCGGTACTAAAAGTACCGTTCAGAGGGAAAGGGCGGAAAAACATGGCGGGAAGCGGTGGGATATAGCGGGAAAACGGGCATGTTTATGTGTTGAATCACGGCATAGTTTTTGATACAGTGCCCATATTGTGCATGCATGTGTATATTGGGATGGAGAACAATGTTGCAGGAGGAAGTTTTCCTTTTCGTCGCTTGGAAAAGCCATTTTCCATTTTCCGAGTGCAAAAAGACAGGTCGTTTTGTGAAGCAGCCACCAAAATGCAGTTACAGAATGCTACCATCCCATTTTTATAAAATAGTAGACCACCTTACACGAACTATATCCCAACCGGGGGATCTCAAACCTTTCTGTCCTTCCCAGGTGAAAAAGATAAATGTCTGCCAAAGTAGTAGGAAGTGGGTCCGGTTTGAACTACATGTACATGATTTAACGTCCGTAATTTTTTGAAAAAATCATTTTTAGACTCACAATATATTGTTTTTTCAGAGATCCAATGCAAGTTCTAACATTCTCATCCCCTATCTTCACGCACGCCGTTTTGACCTAAGTTCGAAACGGCAAAAAATTCAAAACGGGCATAAAAAATTCAAAAAAGGTCCGAACAATGTAAATCCTTCACGTGGTGTGATATTATGTGATATAGTTGCAAGGAAAAATATCAAACTTGGTATACTGATTATGTCTCCAAAAAACCTTCACAAAATGACCTATCATGTTCGAGGTTTCATGGCTTTCGGTCCAAGAGACGGATGTTATATGTTGAATCGCGGCATAGTTTGTGATACAGTGCCCATATTGTGCATACATGTGTATATTTGGATGGAGAACAATATTGCAAGAGGAAGTTTTCCTTTTCGTCTCTTGGAAAATCCATTTTCTATTTTCCAAGCGCAAAAAGACGGGTCGTTTTGTGAAGCAGCCACCAAAATGTAGTTACAGAATGCTACCATCACATTTTTTTCTAAAATAGTAGACTACCTTACATTAACTATATCCCAACCGGGGGATATCAAACCTTTCTGTCCTTCCCGGGAGAAAAAGACAAATGTCTGCCGAAGCAGTAGGAAGTGGGTCCGGTTTGAACTATAGGTACATGATTTAACGTCCGTGATTTTTTGAAAAAATCATTTTTAGACTCACAATATGTTGTTTTTTCAGAGATCGAATGCAAGTTCTAACATTCTCATTCCCTATCTTCACGCACGCCGTTTTGACCTAAGTTCGAAACGGCAAAAAATTCAAAACGGGCATTAAAATTTCAAAAAAGGTCCGAACAATGTAAATCCTTCGCGTGGTGTGATATTATGTGATGTAAAATTTATTTCTGCAAATTTTTATATATAATAACTAATTTTAAAAAAGGTTTTAAAAAAGGATCTTTAGTCCCGGTTTGTCTTTAGTCCCGGTTTGTATTACAAACCGGGGCTAAAGGGGTACGGGGCTGCGCGCGAAACGCGGCGCGCCGAAAACCCTTTAGCCCCGGTTAGTCCCGGTTTGTATTACAAACTGGGGCTAAAGGATGGTGAGTATAAATACCCACCCCGCGCGCCCCGGTTTCTTGCACCGAACCGGAGCACGCAGATCCCTCACGCCGCTGTCTTCCTCCTCGCGTAGAGCCACCGCGTTGCCGCGCCCTCTCCCCTCATCACGCCGCCCCTCCCCGCACCGCCCGAGCCTGTGCTGCCCGCGCCCGTGCCTCCCATCCCCCGCGCTGCCCCGTGCGTGCCTAGCTCTGCCGCCCCGGCGACCCCACAGCACCGCCCCTCTACCGCGCCACCCCGCCGACCCCGCTGCGCCGCCCCTCTACCGCGTCGCTCCCGCCAGGTGAGCCTCCCCCCGCACCCGTGCGCCGCCCCTCTCGGCCACGTAGTAATTTTAGTTATAATTTGTGTAATTTTAGTTATAATTAGTGTAAACAATTTAGTTAGTGTAATTTAGTTAGTATAATTTAGTTAGTGCTATATAGTTTTAGTTAATGTAATTTAGTTAGTGTAATATATATAGTTTTAGTTAGCTAGTGTAATTTTGTTAGTGCTATATATTAGTGTTAATATAGTTTAATTAGTTAGTGTAATTTTGTTAGTGCTATATATTAGTGTTAATATAGTTTAATTAGTTAGTGTAATTTGTTAGTGTAATTTTGATAGTGTAATTTAGTTAGTGTTTAATATAGTTTATTTTAGTGGATACGATTTATTTTCATCATGGTTAAAGTATATAGGTTTAAATTTAGTGTTTAGGAATATGCTGATTCCTCATTCTCGTTCACTCGGTGTGAACAACGGAGCGCTACTAGACAGTGTCGCCGGGCATCCACGGGGCTAGGCTCCGCCGGGCTGGCACTGGGAGGTGCTACCAGCCGGTGGACGTCGTCTCGTGAGGAATCCGGGTGTCGTCGTCGACCCAGATCTTCTGTGGTGGCGGCCTAGTGGTCCAGGTGCGATACGGAGGGAGCCGGCCCCCGACGAGGTGGTACAGCGTCGTGTCAGGGAGGAGGAAAAGCACGTCCGGTGCTACATGCACATTTTAGGAGTCCGGGTCGCTAATACCTGGCAGCTTCTTCAGGCACCTTACCCGAGATATTCTCCGGTGATGGTTCCTACACTTTGGGTGCACACCTCCCGCGGCTCAGTAGCCGGGGCTCGACGTCTTCGCTGAGCTAGCTAGATGTGTAATAGGGTACCGTCATCTTGTATTCGAGATGTATTGTTGTTTAATTGGTACTTTATTGTTGTACTAGCTGGATTATTCGAGATGTATTGTTGTTTAATTGGTACTTTATCTTTCTTTATCGCATTGTTTAAGCTGGATTACTTTATCTTCCTTTATTTTATCGCATTAAGAAAAATGGTTTTATCTTTCTTCTGTATTAGTTAAGTTATGGACGGTAGAGACAACGAAGAGCACATCATGTACAACATGATAGATGAGGGTACAGGATGTTACCATTACGATGGAGCAGACGATGATGGAGATGATGATGGCTCCCAATACCTCAACTTGGATGAAGCCGACGGAAGATACGACTATGACGAATTCTTTGGTGGAGACGACGGTGGAACTGACAGTGGAGACACCATAGCAAAGACCAGCGAGGTATATAAAGCCTCTGCTGATCACGAGCTAGTAGATGCATTAGTTGATTCATATATATATATATATATATATATATATATATATATATATATATATATATATATATATGTACTAACGACTGTTTCTTCTCTTAGACCTCCGCATCGGGTGAATCTTCTGCAAGGAAACGAGGCCCGACCAAAAAGTTGGCCGATGTTATGCATTTTACTATTGATCTAGTGTCTGAGTTCGGCGAACCTTTGGAGCCGAAAGAGACTGCAAGTGTATTTGTATACCAATGCGGAGCGATAGTCAGGGACGCCATCCCGATCAGTACTCAGAAGTGGAATAAGCTAGGAAAGGAAAGTGATTGAGTTGGAGAAACTTTTGTCGATGTCAGAGCCAAAGACGGTCTTTGGAATTCACTCATGGCACACTTCCCTCTGCCTGAATTGGACACTCCTGAACTCACTAAGGCATTGAGGTTGCTAGTCAGAAAGTGAGCCCTTAAGAAGATGGGCAGACAGTTCAAGGACTGGAAGAAAAGATTGTACAACAACTTTGCCAAGAAGGGGCTGACTCCGCCATTCACTGGCCCGCTGGAGAAGCAGTGGGATAACTGGGCCCCATTTGTGAAATACAAGGAATCAGAAGCAGCTACGGCCAAGTCAGAAAAGAATAAGTTAAATGCGGCCAAAAAGAAATATCACCATACTATGGGGACAGGTGGCTACAAGACGGCCGCGCCGAAGTGGGAAAAAACCGAGAAAGAAATGCGTCAAAAAGGGGTCACGCCAGCTACAAATCAGTGGCCCGTGAGGTCAAAAAATTGGCTCCTTGGGCATGGGGGTCGTATGGCACTGAAACCGGGGAGATTATTGTTACAAAGAAGGCCATTACTAAACCCAAAGATGAACTTGTTAAAGTGATACAACTGAGAAAGATGGAAAGTTCATTCCCGACAGAGAGAACGATGAGTTGACATATGCCCTCGGGAATACTGAAAAAGTCAGACAAACACGAGGCTTTGGCCCATCTATTCCATGGAAGACAGGGTTTCCCGCTGACATCGACACTTATAGAAGCCGATCTAGAAAAACGAACCGGCAGAAGGTGGAGGAGGCAGCGCGGTTGGAGGCGGTTGAAAAAAGGAACGAGGAATTTCAAGCCATGTTCAAGCTGCAGCAGGAGCAGATTAATGAACTTAGAGTACTGGCCTGACGGCAAGATCCTGCGTTAGACAGTACGGTGGGCCCATCTTAGCGGAGAAGCAGCGTGGCTTCCACGGAGGTACAAGCTAATAATCTAATGCTGACGGACAATAATGCACCGGTGATAGATGATACGGTCGGTGCAACGATGGTTCGCTACCCCGTGTATGAAGTCGAGGCAAGGACATCTTGTGAGCTACATGTCACAGTGAAGAACATTTCTATGAAGGTGGCGCTCGACTTTGCTTTACCTTTTCCACCGGAAGCGACCTACATGGGAAGTTAGATTCCAGTTGGCTATGCTCGTGTCGGTGTGGATGAAGTTGAACCGACATGTCGATCACTTGAGCTTGACATCCCTGCAGGCGAAGGGGAGAAAACACTTGGAGAAGTGGAGGGTGGGATCATTCTTTGGAAAAAACAACACATCGTGTTTCCAGGCTGGGCGCCAAGGCAATCTTCTCCTCCTAGAAGCAATCCATCACCTCCAAGGCCACCATCACCTCCGAGTCCACCGTCTCCACCAACAAACAATAGTCCACCCCTTCCTGAGAGAGATTGCAGCGCGACTACATCTCCATCTCCGGTGCCTCCACCTCCGCCCACTGAATCAAAGGGAAGAAAGCAGAAGAATAACACTGCTATGTCGAGGGAGACCCGACGCCGAAAACGACAAGATCCCCTCCCAAGAGTACCGCCATCTCCTACCAAGTTAGCTTATCACTAGACTGATGAGGAAAGCGCGGTGATCTCTCGGGCCAAAGTGAAGGCCCATTTTGCACCAAAACAACCCGAGCCACAGGTGCTAGTTGATCCAAAAGTCAAGAAGCACTTCAAGGCATTCCTTGAGCAACCACCCCAACATGTGTTAAATAGGAAAGATGACTATACACGCTGTCTTACGAAGATACTAAAAGAGAAGTCATCAAGCAGTACTATAAGCGGGAGAAAATCAAAAGAAGTTGCCCAGCTCGGCAAACAGGCAAAACAATCCATCGCCCCGCTCAAGGTGTTACCCCAGCCCACCCAAGGTGGAATAGATATGGAATTAGCTAACTAATTAGCCAAGGAGTGTAATGTGCCCCTCAAAGCACTTCTAGCCGGTGGAGATAATGTCTCCAAGGGATCAATAGAACGAAAATTTGTCTACAGGGAGCCTCTGGTCAACGATGAGGTATTCGATGATCTGCCAACACATATGCGACTGTTGCATATCTGGTACTTGAAAGTCACAAAGGAAGGGAGACAATTTATCGTATGTAAAGTTGGAGAGGAGTACTTCCGTCTAGACGAGATCTCCATTGAACTTTTTATGAACTATTTCAGTTATTCAACCTAGACACCCTCAACAAGTCCCTCCTCAGCTGCTATTGTCTGTAAGTAATTAAGTCACTAACTCAGCTCGTTCAATTCATTTCCTGTCGTTATCCTCATTATATATCTCCTTTTGTATGCTATTATATATGTAGAATGAAGTTTTAAGAATGTAGAAGAAATTCAATCTATAGCATTGGGTTCGTTGACCCAAACAGAGTTAATGGACATACGGTAATAAATAACCTCGAGGAAACGGAGGATAACTTGCTAATATTTTTAATGGAGCAACATTACAAGACACAAATTCTATTTCCTTACAACTATGGGCAAGAGTCTTACTGTCTTGTACACATTCAATTTTTGTTTACTAGATGTTAAGTGTATATAAACGTGTGTAGCTACCACTGGATTCTTCTAAACATTGACATTGACCGTGCAAAAGTGGAAATCTCGGACTCGTTAAAGAAGCCGATGGAAGACTACCGCATCATAATTGATTGCCTCCAAAAGTAATTTCAATCATTATCGCACTATATCTGTCTCTTTCGTTCATTCTCTGAGATGTAAACTAATTAATAACCCATTCATTTCTTTTTTTGCCGGACAGGGTTTGGAAAAGGTTCACGAAGGAGATTCATGGTGAATGGAGTGAGGAGCTCACTTTTCGTACGGTCCCGGTAAGTAGTACGAGAGCTAGGGGACTAATTTATGTGGATATTATAATTATCATTCATACAATTATCATGCTTGATTATTATCTGATTGAATTATATTCTCGATCGAAAAGTGTGCGACGCAGCCACATGGGACTAATTTATGTGGATATTACGTATGCGAGTTCATTCGTGGGTGTATGGAGCAGGGCACAGACTTTCTTCAAGTACATAAACAATATATTCGCAATTTATTCTATACTATAGTTTTTGTTAAGTTCCATTCATAATGATCTAATTATTTATATATAGTTGGATGCGATGCGGGATAAGCTCCTACCACATGAACGCCTACTAGCAATTCAAGAGGAGTTGTCGGGATTTTTGCTCAGGGACATCATAAACATAAAAAGAGAGTACAACGTGGATAGACCTTCGTGTAATCGTGGATAGACACAAAAGGACAATATCTGTTGTAATGATCTTGGTGTAAATCAATTAGACGAGCTCTAGTCTCGGTTGTGTATATATTTATATGTATTAATGTTATCGTGAGTGAAATTATATTATATACGGATCAATGTATACAGCATGTAGTAGCGTAGAATAATATGTATATGAAAACACAAAATGAAAAATAATCAAACACAAAAAAATAAAACCCTAAAACCCCACCTCCTGCCGCGGCAGCAGTTTGGTGCAAAACGCTGCCGCGACAGAAGAACTTTAGTCCCGGTTCGTGTTACGAACCGAGACTAAATATCCTCTAGCCCAGCGCGCGCAGCGGGGCCACGTGGAGACAATCTAGTCCCGGTTTATAATAGAACCGGGACTAAAGGCCTAACCTTTAGTCCCGATACGTTAGTCCCGGATTGCAATCCGGGACTAAAGCCTCTTACAAACTGGGACTAGTGTCCTGTTTTCTACTAGTGTCCATGAGGCCCAGGAAGGACCATACCTAAGACCACGTTGCTTTGGACCTATGATACGGTCCGCAACTTACCCCAAAGGTTTCCGTATTGACAAGACCATCAAGCCCTATGATGGCACCGCCAAGCCAGCCACATGGTTGCAGGATTATGGCAACACGGTGGAAATCGCCAGGGGTAGTCCCAACATCGCCGTCAAGTACCTCCCATTAATTTTGGCGGGCACGGCCCGTCAATGGATTGACGACTTGCCGGATAGATCCATCTGCAATTGGTTGTACATGCAAGAAGCATTCACCAAGAACTTCGAGGGTATGTATAAGCGTCCATGCACTATTGGCGGTCTACAGCGGTGCGTGCAAGAGAAACACGAAACATCTCGAGCCTACCTCTCCCGCTGGCTGGACATGAAGAATTCCTACGCAGGAGTGCACGCTCAAACCGCCATGGCTGCCTTCATCGATGAGTTGGAAAGGGGCACGTTGCTCCGACATAAGCTGAAGTGCTTCCAGGACAATCACCAGCTTGACTTGAACCAGATGATTCAGTTGGCTAGTGAGTTTGCAGCTGCCGACGACGATGCTCGCGGCTCCCTGCCGGCAACGGCCGTTCCAACTCAAGCTCGGAGGAACAGCAGCACCAAGCAGAAAACCGCACCATAAGAAAAGCAAACTCGCGACATGGTCGCCATGACTTTCGCATGACGAGGTGATGGCGGACAATGTGGCCGAGGACGGGGAGCTGGTCGTGGGCAGCAGCGAGGAAGTGAAACTACCTCGGCAGCGCTCCGCGTTCCCCAAACCTACAAAGAGTACCGCGATATGTCGTGCCTCGTACACCTCGATGCCAACGGCAAGGCCACCCACACCAATCGCCACTTCAAGTTCGTCAACTACCTCAAGGAGGACCCAGAGTCCGGCTACAAGCAAAGTCAGAAGAACAGACCACGAGGCAAGGGCAGGGGGAAGAAGAAGAAGGAGGAGTCCAATGATTCAAGTGACATGGACGAGGACATTAACCCCAAGCACGCCGCCAAGAGCGACGGCAAAGGCAAGAACCCCTTCGAGAAGAAGGCGGCAGTTTTCCACACTTTCCTTGGCACCCCCACCGTCCGACAACAGAAGACCTCTATGAGGATCCTAATGGCTACTCTACCCCCGGTTCTTCAGTACCTGCGTTGGTCAGAGATTCCAATTACTTGGGACAGGAAGGATCACGCAGACCTCATCCCTACGGAGAACCAATACGCCATGGTCATCAATGTAACATCCCAGCATTTAGGAACTAACGAAGGGTAGATTTAGGAATTTGAAATGTTGCATGCATTCATCTGTGAAAACGTGGGTAAATTTTTCGCCAAATTAAAACCTAAAGTGATCAAGGTTTCTTTCATAGTTTGAGAATAGGTTTAGTCTTGGAGGATGATTGCTATAGACTTTGATATGATCTTGTGGATTTATGTGTTTTGGGAAATGAAATTTGAATTTAAAACTTGAGTGTTTGAATTATAATTCAAAAGGATTTTTGAATTATGTTTGAGTATTTGATTTAACTAAGAGTTAACCAATATTAACTCAAACCTTATATAAAAAATATAATTAAGAATAAGAATCTCCATTTCATATTTTCATTCAATAAATAAGTTACAAAAATGTAACTTATGAGAATCATCCACAAAGATTTACAATAGCAAATAAATAAAGAATAAGATTTATTTATTAATAATAGTACAATCTTTATTACAAAATAATAAAATAAAGATTACAAAAGGGTAGAACTAAAATTACAAAAGACTAAAGAATATTACATATGACTATTCTACAAATAAAGAATAAAACCTAAACTAAAATCTTGAATTCCCAAGTCTAGTACCTGCAAAACAAACACAAACAAAAATAAAGAAAGTTAAGGGTAAAATTGTATTACTCTCAGACTTGTTAGTGAAGTGCACTGATCAAGGTTCATCTTTGAGTGATTTTATAAGAAGGGCAAGTTTCACCAATATGAAAGAATGTATCTTTCATAATTTTAAGCCATAAGTCAAATAACAACAAGGAGGGGCAAGTTTCACCAGCCAAGTAGAAGTAACTAGATGAAACTAACTTTCAAAATTCTGAACATATCCACATCTGTGCAGCAGGCACACAAGCAGCACACACACCAAACTGCATGGTGTGTGCTGTCAACACCACAGCAGCAGCACAACCAAACAAAAATGTCAACACAGCCATGGGAAACCAATCCCCACCGCATTCCTTTGCTCTTACACACCAAGCACAACAGCCAGCAGCTAAACCAAGCACAGCAGCCAGCAGCTAAACCAAGCCAAGCTAGATCAAACCAACCAAAGCCTAGGATAACATCACCAGGATGGTGACATAAGGAGGGGAAGATCAGGTGGATAGCAAGACCAAGGTCAAGCCATCAGGATCAGGAGATGATGGGCTAGATCAAGCACAAGCCAGGAACTGGAAATACCAGGGGATCACCAAATCAAGCTACCACAAGGGCAACCACTAGCAACAACAACATCAAGTGACAGTGGTGAGTAAATAGACCATCACATGATCTATCTGTCTAAGATTAGACAAGCATATATGATCTGAATCTTATTCAAAATCTCAGAAATCACCCAAGTGGGGTGAATCCATCACTGAGGTTTTAAACTTTAAAAAGGCAAGCAGAAAAGTATAAGGATCCAACTAAATCTCAGAACAACATCATTGATTTAGCTATCAAGCTATATTTCAATTCAAGAATATTTAGCTAAGATTTAACTTCTAGGCACATCTCTAAGATAAGAGTAGCACCTTAGAATTTAATCTTATGAATCTATACAAATGATCAAGCCTACAATCATTTTTCCAAGCTTTGATTCAAGAAACAGTAGCTGGTACCACTACAAGAACCATCCATATGAATCAACTAGATAAAGCTTAATCCCTAAACCTCAGACCAACATCATTGGTCTTAGGGATTTAAGAAAGGAACATTTCTATTTATCTTTAATGCCAAACTCATTTTAAGCTTGCACCAAACCAAATCAAGAAAATAGAATCTAATCTTGTGTTCCATACAAAGATGGTGTCACAAGAATAGTTCTACACTAATCAGGTTAAGCATTCAATCTTCACAGATTCAACCAATCAACTACAAATCATTTTCCTGTCATCACAGGAATCATAATTAAGAAAAGCCCTATGTATATCTTGACGGTTTGAGACCATTTGATCTCAAATTACATCTGAATTCTTAAGCCAACAAGTGTTAATACAGTGATTTCATCACACAACACTCAACTGTCATTAACCAAGTAATGACAGTGGTGAAACAGTAAACCACAAGATTCCCAAGTATTTCTTCTAAAGCAACTTGATCATCTGAATCATATCAAAATTAATCCAGAGAATCATCTGATAAGCCACTAGCACCACCACAGTTCATCTTAAGCATCAAACCACAACTAACAATCATTTAGCATGCTTAGAGACCATCAACACATGATCTCATTCATCAGTATCTAATCCACAATAGGATATGAACCCTAAATGGAACAAATCATCTTAATCAGGACAAGACAGTAACCAGAAAGGTCACTACCAATAGCTAGCATAGGATGACCTAGCACAGTGAGCTCGAGAGGAGAGGAAGCACTCACCAAAGGTCCTCGTTGGAGACTAGAAGAGGAAGCAGAGGTAGCCGACGACCATGGCGGCACGGGGAGCACCCCCAGGGGGGCGTTGTGACCCATACAACGCCACAGCGGCAACCATAGCCATGTTTGGAGACGAGGAGCATCACCACGGCGCATGACAGCAGCGCGGCGCCAGGATCCACACCAACCCTAAACCCTAGGGTTCGGGACGACATCGATCTGTCGCAGGAGAGCTCCTTGTCCAAATCCAGTTGGACAGGAGGAAAGAGCATAGTTGACAACCTCTTCCTGCAGCACGGCGGCGGCCATGGCGGTCCACGATGGCAGGAATCGACGGCGGCGACACCACTGACCACGGGGTCGGGGAAGGATAAGGAGAGGGGTGAGCTCGAGAGAGGAGACATCGAGTGAGTGGGCTGGGTGGGCCGAAAACCCTTCGGGGTGGTTGTTTTGACCATGCCCTACTAGGCCACAAGGGCCCAATATACCCAAGTGGCCAGCCCAATTCATTTAGAATCTATTTTAATAAATAGAAAAAGACCAAAATGCCCCTAAACTTAATTAAATTCTAGAAAATAAAATAAAAGTCCAAAAAAATTATAAATAAAATATTTTTGGATTCAAATAATCCAAACTATCCAAATAAATTAAGAAATAAAATTTAGGACATATAAATTTTATTAAGAATTTTGTAATTTATATATTCCTTATGGAATTTTACAAAATTATTGAAAGATGATAAAAATAAATAAAAATCACTTTCATTATATATTAATATTGTAGTATTTTAGAAAAATACTAAACAAATATTTAATAATCATTTTTGATATTTATGTGATAATTCTTAAAGGAATTGTTAAATTAATAAAACCCCAAATAAAAGGAAAATAAAATAAAAGATATAATATTCTATTATAAATATTAAAAAATAATATTTATAAATCCTTTACTGTTAAAAAATAATTTTTATAATAATGGGGAGAATGCATATCAAGTTAAATGATGCATTACATTACTTGCATAATCATTTTGCTTCTTTAAATATTGTCCTTACCAGGCAATAATGATGTTTTTGTAGACATAGAAGCTCAAGGTCCAGTGCAAGCATCAGACTTCACTACCTTGCAATCATAAGACAAGTTCATCACTTGCTCATGTCCTTTCAAGAGTCTTTATCAAAGTATTGCAAATTGTGTGTTATCATCTATACTATAGAAAAAGAAAACACTATTTTCTCAAGATACTAAATCTTAGATATCATCCTACGTGATGATATGATGGAGCAATAGAACTTAAGGTTCTAATTGCAATAATGGTAAAAAATTAGGGATTAATAACCCATGACATCAGTGATTCTAGCACCGTATATTACGCGTTAACCATGAGATTTGGAATGGGACAGAGAAGTCAGTTGTATTCTTTTCCTCTTGTATGGAGGCAAGACGACCTTAACATGACGTTGTGATTCCTTGTGTGGATCCAACATATGGGTGGGTACCCTTAGGCCCCACACTTTTGGTGTCTAGATTATCTATGAATGGTGTTTAGGTAGATAGTCCATGTAAATGGTACAAATACGGGCATCACTAGGTCTTAGAGTCTTCGGGAACTCATCAGGGTTTTAGCCTGCCCGAAAGGGGCTTAACGAAGGTGAGCTAGACCGAAGGATCGTGCAGACATATGAGGTCGCGGAGAGGGCAGTGATTGGCTTGGACCAACTACTGGGCCCCACATCATGGAATTGTGGACGGGAAAGTACGCCCGGTTGTGCAACAAGGAGTTGATCTCTCATGGGAAAAGTAACACACCTCTGCATAGTGTAAGAATTGTAACTTGTTACTCCCTGTTCCGGGAAGGAGCTACGAATGCGGCAGGAAAGGAACTCTATGAAGGTTCTGGTCAACCTTTGAAGGCTGGTGGTCATAGATTTTCATAATAAAATCAACCTTTGAAGAAAGATTTACAAAAATTGCATAGTGCCAAAGACTGATAGTCCGAGGTGGTAGATAGTGCATCAAACTTCCAACCTTGCATATAATGAATTTGCTGAGTAACGCTGTTACTCATCCTTTTCTTTGAATCCTTGCTTAGACTCTGAAAATCCCGAAGATACTCCAATGTACACATCTGAGAGTCAAGAGGAGGTCTTCTATGAAGAGCCCAACTTGTATGGAGCCGTAGAAAGGGAGGACTACGACATCGTCTACGTAGGAGAGTTCCAGGAGTCCGAATAATTACTATAGTTCTAGTAACCACTTGAGCCGAGCATCATGAACAATATATAGCAATAAGTTGCTGAGCTCAATTTGGAGTTTAAGTTTTAAATTTGAAACTGCCGCTGAAACACTTATATTTTGGTTTGTAAGTTGAATCTTTTGGAAGTCTTGCACTTCCACTATTGTAATAATAATAACGTGTGTATGTTTGTAATATGGACCCGCAATGTTTCTGTTGTACCACTCTGAGGGATGTGATATTTACCGAACGGTGTTCTATGGATGTCATGTCAACGACTATAGTGTACTACACATGCAGTGGTATGCTGGGTCACCGCAGTTGTTATCAGAGCAAATTGCTTTGACCTTAGGTTGGAAACCTAGTAAAGGGTATTACCTGTAGGAGTGTAGAAACGATAAAGAATTCTCTAAAAGTAATATAATGGGTATTCAAATGAGAATATTTTGTTATATGTTTTAGTGCGATAATTCTTTGTTATGATGCAATATATTATTTATTACTAATCAAAATTATTTTTCTGATATAAAGAGTTATGGCACCAAATTTTCCAAAACAGACTTTGGTAAGGAAAGAGGAGACTTTTGATGATTATCAAGGATCATTTACAGACCAACTTCGTCAACTTTTAAAGATCTTTAGTTGTCCAACTAGAATTCTAGTGAATACTATAACTTACCTTGATGGCCGGATGTTAACCAAATCTCGTGTGAGTATCCAACTTCTAGAGGAGCTTGGATTATATCACGATCTACCTATAGGTGAAGGTAGGAGTCACTTAGCAGCATATCATGTTGTTGTTGTGGAGGCGATAGCTAATATCCGGGAGCATAAAGCCAAGGAGTTAGAAGGTAGCACATTCTCTGTGATACCCCATGATTCTATAGACTCGGAGCCTATAATGGATCATCTTAATTTGGTTAAGAAGCATCCAAAGTTAGCTTCCAAGTTTATGGATAGATATCGAACACTCATTGCGTCTTTTTATAAGACACATCAAGTGATTGTTGAAGATAAAAATGACATGTTAGAGGATCTAACTGATCCGGAAAGGAGGAAGCAGTTAGCATTCCAGTTAGAGAAGGAAGCAGGTAGTAGTGCAACACCTATCTTTAAGGATATAACTATAGATCCTGAATCTTTTATACCATATCCTTATTCACCAAGACCTGAACCTATATGTGATCCTACTATGGATATGAGGTATGCAGTACCACAGGGTTCAGAGGATGATTCTGACTCAGAACTTCCTATTGAGAATTCTGATGGTTGGAGAAGGGGATCATATGAAGGATCTCATGAACACCAGATGTCCATAGATGGTTCTGACAGAAACGTTGGACAATCTAGCTGGATAGGTGCAAGAATTAACCCTAGTAACAGTAGTAGAAATTCCATATCGATTAATAGTCAAGATGAAGAAGAAGAACCTAAGGAGAGAGTGTTTGAATCATCAACATCTTCTCAAAACCCAGGGAATATACATTTCCAGTGTTTAACTATCTTGCCCAAAGGAGTACCTAGGAAGTAGCAGGATCTGCGTATCCTGTTGACAACTCAAGTAATGAAGCTCAGGAGATGCAAATGGGAGATAATGTTGAATATGTTTCTGAAGACTTTTCAGCTGAGCTAGAAGGAGTCAATGCGCTCAGGTTGAGTAATGACTCAAGTCCTGACACTTCAGATACTGAGTATGTACCGTCTGGAAGGCCATTTGTTTCACAAACTGTGCGACGAACGACACGTCATCACGGTTGGACATCAGGCATGTATGATGAGCGTAGTTACTACTAGAAGTAGAAAACTAGTTAGCGATATTAAGTATCGTGTATTGTACCTCAAGAAATAAGTTAGTTAGATAAATAAGGTAGTGTTGTGATTATACCTATATGGTATATGTTGTAATGACTTCGTATTATTATGATATTATGTATAATATGTGAAATGCATATTTGGATTTTCATTGCGTGACTAGTTCTATGCGTAAAGTCGAGCTCAGAACACATGTGCATGATGTAATTATGAGTAGTTGCTTTATGTTGCAGGACTAGAGGGTCATGGATACGGGTGTAGAGATCAAAACTGAGCAGCAGCGGATGGAGCGAGAGGCCAAGGAGAAGGCCGATACAGATGCAGCAAATCAGGGAGCATTAACACCACCACCACCAATGAGGCCGTTAATGGAGCAGAACTTTATGCAGTATATGCAAATGATGCAAGAGAACCAGAACAAGTTCATGGAGGACTTGCTAGGACGAGCAAATCAGAGAGAACCTGAAGGTGGAGGAGTGAGTTTATCTGTTTTCCAGAATGCAAGGCCGTTACCTTTTGCATTAGCTCCTAAACCAATGGATGCATAAGATTGGCTAGCGGATACAAAAAGAAAGTTGAAGACTGTAGGTTGCAATGATGAGGAGAAATTGAGGTATGCAACTCATCTTATGACAGGACTTGCAGCATCTTGGTGGGAAAATCAGTTGGCCATGTAACAACCAGGAAGGGAGTATACCTGGGAAGAGTTTAAACAGAGATTCCGTGAATATCATGTTCCGGAGAGTGTTATGGAACTGAAGCGAAGAGAATTTGAAGAGCTGCAGCAGGGATATACTAGTGTTATGAAGTATATCCGGGAGTTTAGTCAACTATCTCGTTATGCTGAGGAAGAAGTTAACACGGAGGAAAAGAGGAAGAAGCGTTTCCTGCGTGGATTTAATCCATTTGTGAGGATGCATTTGAGGTTGGATAATAAGCAAACTTATCAGCAGTTTCTAGATGCAGCTATTACCTTTGAAGATGACTACAAGAATGTCCAAGAGGATAGAAGGAAGAGAGCTAAGAAGGAAACCAAGAGGATACAAGCAAGCAAGCCCAAACACAATCTGGAATTCAAACCAAGGAATAGGCCCTATAACAACAACAATTCCAATCGGAGTGCAAATCCAAATGCAAAGAATATTATATGCCACAATTGCAAACTCCCAGGGCATATAACTAGGGATTGCCCGAAACCAGTAATTGTATGTCATGCTTGTGGTCAGAGAGGTCACATCAAGCCCAATTGTCCAACCAAAACACAAGGTGGTTGGCCGGCTCAAGATGGAAGGCAAGCCAGTGGAGTAAATGGACAGCCCAATAAAGGAGGAAATAATGGCAAGAACAACAATGGCAAGAGGAACAGACCTACCGAGAAGCTGAACTGTGCAACCCTCGAGGGGGTAGATAATTCAGATCATGCGGTGATAGGTACGCTCAATATCCTTACCAATCCCGGCAAAGTTCTATTTGATACTGGTGCAACTACTTCATTCATATCTGAAGAATTCTGTGATAAGTTCGGGATTAGAAGGGCAACGTTAGAAAACCCTATGACCGTAGTTACGGTAGGGGGAAATGTGATTGTACGCCACATCAAACAAGATCAGGTTATCTCGATCTGTGGTTGTACATATTTCACAGACCTTTATGTGATTCCTTTGAAGGGAATTGCAGTAGTGCTGGGGATGGACTGGATGATGGAACACGGAGCTCAGATAAATTGTGAGGAGAAAACTGTCTCAATCAAAACTCCAAGTGGAGCAAGGATAGTTTACCAAGAAGATAAGCACAGTCATATTATGGTGGATATGTAGTTGAACTCGATGAAAGAGGTCAAATTTGAAGATATTCCTATAGTAAATGAGTTTCAAGATGTTTTTCCAGCAGAGCTACCAGGAATGCCACCAGACCGGGAGATAGAATTCACTATTGACCTAATTCCTGGTACAACACCAATAGCTCAAGCACCATATAAGATGGGACCCAAAGATTTAAAAGAACTCAAAGAGAAAATTGATGAGTTAGCCAGAAAAGGATTTATTCAAGAAAGTGTATCTCTATGGGGAACACCAGTAATCTTTTTGGATAAGAGAGATGGTGGAAGAAGGATGTGTGGAGATTATAGAAATCTTAACAACGTTACTATCAAGAATAAGTAACCTTTACCAAGGATCCAAGATTTGTTTGATCAAGTGAAAGGAGCTGGAGTATTTTCAAAGATCGACTTAAGATCTGGATACCATCAAATAAAAATCAAACCGGAAGATGTTCCAAAGACAACATTTTTCTCAAGATATGGACACCATGAGTATCTGGTAGTACCATTTGGTTTGACCAATGCACCTGCAATATTCATGAATCTAATGAACAAAGTCTTCATGCCATATCTGGATAAGTTCGTCATAGTTTCTATTGATGATATTCTGATATATTCCAAGGATAAGGAGAGCATGCTGATCATTTGAAAATCGCATTGCAGACACTAAGGGAACATAAACTTTATGCTAAGCTCAGTAAGTGTGAATTTTGGCTAGATGAGGTAGAATTCCTCGGTCATGTGATCAGTAAGGATGGCATTGCTGTTAATCCATCTAAAGTTCAGTTAGTATTAGAGTGGACTGCACCGACCAATGTGAAGCAAATTCGAGGTTTCTTAGGAATGGCTGGTTATTACCGGAGATTCATTGAAGGTTTCTCCAAAATATCTTGACCAATTACCAAATTGCTAAGAAAGAATACACCATTCAATCGGGATGAGAAGTGTGAAGCAAGTTTTCAGGAGTTGAAGACCAGGTTAACCACAGCTCCAATTTTGCCAGTTCCATAAACAGGGAAAGACTTTACAGTATACTGTGATGCATCTAAAGAAAGTTTATGTTGTGTATTAATGCAAGATCGGAAAGTGATTGCTTATGGTTCAAGACAACTGAAACCCCATGAAGTCAACTATCCAACTCATGATTTAGAGTTAGCAGCAGTAGTTTTTGCACTAAAAGTATGGAGGCATTTTCTTTATGGAACCAGATGTGAGTTATACACGGATCATCAAAGTCACAAATATTTCTTCACTCAAAAGGAATTGAATATGAGACAAAAGCGTTGGTTGGAACTAATCAAAGATTATGATTTAACAATCAACTATACTCCAGGGAAAGCAAATGGTGTAGCTAATGCTTTAAGCAGAAAGAGTGCAGATATTCAGCCTAGCAATCGGGAACTGCCAAAAGAGTTATAAATGGACTTGGAAAGATTAGAGCTTCAATTCATTAGAACAGAGGTTCTTGGAGGATTAGCTACTATGCAGGTAGTTGCAGAGCAGGACAGTGATCTTAAGCAAGAAATTTTTAGACATCAAGCAGAAGATCCTTTTATCGTTGAGGAAATTCGAAGGATATCTCAAGGGAAAAAAATCAGTTTTTGCCTTGGAGATTATGAGTCTTTATGGTTTCAAGACCGTCTTTGTGTTCCAGATGTGACTGAGATTAGAGATGTCATACTCAGAGAAGCACATGAAACACCATATTCTATACATCCAGGAAGTACTAAGATGTATATGGATTTGAAAGAACTATTCTGGTGGAACAACATGAAAAGGGACATTGCTAAATATGTATCAGAATGCCATACTTGCCAAAGGATGAAGGCTGAACATCAAAGTCCAGCAGGACCATTACAACCTTTGGAAATTCCCAAATGGAAGTGGGAAGAAATGGGTATGGACTTCATCACAGGATTGCCCATGACACCTAAACGGAAGGATATGATATGGGTAATTGTGGACAGACTCACTAAAAGTGCACATTTTATTCCGGTAAATCAGAAAGATAATGCCGAGAAGTTAGTAGAAGTTTACGTCAAAGAGATAGTAAGTAAGAATGGAGTACCCAAAAAGATCGTAAATGATAGGGGATCAGTGTTTACTTCAGCATTTTTGAAGAAATTGCATGAAGCACTTGGTTCAAAGTTAGATTTCAGCACAGCCTATCATCCTGAGACAGGAGGTCAAACTGAAAGAACAAATCAAATACTTGAAGACATGTTAAGAGCTTGTGCATTAGATTTTGGAGGTACATGGGAAGATCATCTACCATTGGCAGTATTTTCCTACAATAATAGCTATCAGAGTAGTCTGAAGGCAGCCCCATACCAAGTTCTGTATGGAAGGAAGTGTAGATCACCAATATGTTGGTATGAGCCTGGAAGCAGCAAAGAATTTGCACCAGACTATATCAAGGAAAGACAAGATATCATTGATAAGATCAGGGATAGACTGAAGATAGCCCAGAGTAGGCAGAAAAGGTATGTTGATCAAAGTCGAAGATCTTGGCATCCATAAGTAGGAGACATGGTATACTTGAAAGTAAGTACAATGAAAGGGGTAAAAAGGTTCAAAGTTAAAGGAAAATTGAGTCCAAGATACATCGGACCATTCAAGATATTGAGTCAAAACAGAACTATAGCTTATGCTTTAGAGTTACCATCAAGATTGGCTCAAGTGCACAATGTTTTCCATGTTTCACAACTTCGTAAATGTTTGAAAGTTCCGGATGATGCAATCACACATCAGGAGATAGAACTACAAGAAAACTTGACCTATGTTGAAAAGCCCTGTAAAATTTTGGAAGAAAACTGGGAAAGGTTGAGGAATAGAGCAACCAAATATTGCAAAGTATAGCGGGAACATCACCCTGAAAGGGAAGCCACGTGGGAAAAAGAAGAGGATTTAAGAAAAGCCTATCCAGAACTATTTAGTTATATCTCAACAAACTTCGGGACGAAGTTTAATTTAAGGGGGGAAGTCTGTAACATCCCAGCATTTAGGAACTAACGAAGGGTAGATTTAGGAATTTGAAATGTTGCATGCATTCATCTGTGAAAATGTGGGTAAATTTTTCGCCAAATAAAAACCTAAAGTGATCAAGGTTTCTTTCATAGTTTGAGAATAGGTTTAGTCTTGGAGGATGATTGCTATAGACTTTGATATGATCTTGTGGATTTATGTGTTTTGGGAAATGAAATTTGAATTTAAAACTTGAGTGTTTGAATTATAATTCGAAAGGATTTTTGAATTATGTTTGAGTATTTTATTTAATTAAGAGTTAACCAATATTAACTCAAACTTTATATAAAAAGATAATTAAGAATAAGAATCTCCATTTCATATTTCAATAAATAAGTTACAAAAATATAACTTATGAGAATCATCCACAATGATTTACAATAGCAAATAAATAAAGAATAAGATTTATTTATTAATAATAGTACAATCTTTATTACAAAATAATAAAATAAAGATTACAAAAGGGTAGAACTAAAATTACAAAAGACTAAAGAATATTACATATGACTATTCTACAAATAAAGAATAAAACCTAAACTAAAATCTTGAATTCCCAAGTCTAGTACCTGCAAAACAAACACAAACAAAAATAAAGAAAGTTAAGGTTAAAATTGTATTACTCTCAGACTTGTTAGTGAAGTGCACTGATCAAGGTTCATCATTGAGTGATTTTATAAGAAGGGGCAAGTTTCACCAATATGAAAGAATGTATCTTTCATAATTTTAAGCCATAAGTCAAATAACAGCAAGGAGGGGCAAGTTTCACCAGCCAAGTAGAAGTAACTAGATGAAAGTAACTTTCAAAATTCTGAACATATCCACGTCTGTGCAGCAGGCACACAAGCAGCACACACACCAAACTGCATGGTGTGTGCTGTCAACACCACAGCAGCAGCACAACCAAACAAAACTGTCAACACAGCCATGGGAAACCAATCCCCACAGCATTCATTTGCTCTTACACACCAAGCACAGCAGCCAGCAGCTAAACTAAGGACAGCAGCCAGCAGCTAAACCAAGCCAAGCTAGATCAAACCAACCAAAGCCCAGGATCACATCACCAGGATGGTGACATAAGGAGGGGGAAGATCAGGTGGATAGCAAGACCAAGGTCAAGCCATCAGGATCAGGAGATGATGGGCTAGATCAAGGACAAGCCAGGAACTGAAAATAACAGGGGATCACCAGATCAAGCTACCACAAGGGCAACCACTAGCAACCACAACATCAAGTGACAGTGGTGAGTAAATAGACCATCACATGATCTATCTGTCTAAGATTAGACAAGCATACATGATCTGAATCTTATTCAAACTTTCAGAAATCACCCAAGTAGGGTGAATCCATCACTGAGGTTTTAAACTTTAAAAAGGCAAGCAAAAAAGTATAAGGATCCAACTAAATCTCAGAACAACATCATTGATTTAGCGATCAAGATATATTTCAATTCAAGAATGAATATAGCTAAGATTTAGCTTCTAGGCACATCTCTAAGATAAGAGTAGCACCTTAGAATTTAATCTTATGAATCTATACAAATGATCAAGCCTACAATCATTTTTCCAAGCTTTGATTCAAGAAACAGTAGCTGGTACCACTACAAGAACCATCCATATGAATCAACTAGATAAAGCTTAATCCCTAAACCTCAGACCAACATCATTGGTCTTAGGGATTTAAGAAAGGAACATTTCTATTTATCTTTAATGCCAAACTCATTTTAAGCTTGCACCAAACCAAATCAAGAAAATAGAATCTAATCTTGTGTTCCATACAAAGATGGTGTCACAAGAATAGTTCTACACTAATCAGGTTAAGCATTCAATCTTCACAGATTCAACCAATCAACTACAAATCATTTTCCTGTCATCACAGGAATCATAATTAAGAAAAGCCCTATGTATATCTTGACGGTTTGAGACCATTTGATCTCAAATTACATCTGAATTCTTAAGCCAACAAGTGTTAATACAGTGATTTCATCACACAACACTCAACTGTCATTAACCAAGTAATGACAGTGGTGAAACAGTAAACCACAAGATTCCCAAGTATTTCTTCTAAAGCAACTTGATCATCTGAATCATATCAAAATTAATCCAGAGAATCATCTGATAAGCCACTAGCACCACCACAGTTCATCTTAAGCATCAAACCACAACTAACAATCATTTAGCATGCTTAGAGACCATCAACACATGATCTCATTCATCAGTATCTAATCCACAATAGGATATGAACCCTAAATGGAACAAATCATCTTAATCAGGACAAGACAGTAACCAGAAAGGTCACTACCAATAGCTAGCATAGGATGACCTAGCACAGTGAGCTCGAGAGGAGAGGAAGCACTCACCAAAGGTCCTCGTTGGAGACTAGAAGAGGAAGCAGAGGTAGCCGACGACCATGGCGGCACGGGGAGCACCCCCAGGGGGGCGTTGTGACCCATACAACGCCACAGCGGCAACCATAGCCATGTTTGGAGACGAGGAGCATCACCACGGCGCATGACAGCAGCGCGGCGCCAGGATCCACACCAACCCTAAACCCTAGGGTTCGGGACGACATCGATCTGTCGCAGGAGAGCTCCTTGTCCAAATCCAGTTGGACAGGAGGAAAGAGCATAGTCAACAACCTCTTCCTGCAGCACGGCGGCGGCCAGGGCGGTCCACGATGGCAGGAATCGACGGCGGCGACACCACTGACCACGGGGTCGGGGAAGGATAAGGAGAGGGGTGAGCTCGAGAGAGGAGACAGCGAGTGAGTGGGCTGGGTGGGCCGAAAACCCTTCGGGGTGGTTGTTTTGACCATGCCCTACTAGGCCACAAGGGCCCAATATACCCAAGTGGCCAGCCCAATTCATTTAGAATCTATTTTAATAAATAGAAAAAGACCAAAATGCCCCTAAACTTAATTAAATTCCAGAAAATAAAATAAAAGTCCAAAAAAATTATAAATAAAATATTTTTGGATTCAAATAATCCAAACTATCCAAATAAATTAAGAAATAAAATTTAGGACATATAAATTTTATTAAGAATTTTGTAATTTATATATTCCTTATGGAATTTTACAAAATTATTGAAAGATGATAAAAATAAATAAAAATCACTTTCATTATATATTAATATTGTAGTATTTTAGAAAAATACTAAACAAATATTTAATAACCATTTTTGATATTTATGTGATAATTCTTAAAGGAATTGTTAAATTAATAAAACCCCAAATAAAAGGAAAATAAAATAAAAGATATAATATTCTATTATAAATATTAAAAAATAATATTTATAAATCCTTTACTGTTAAAAAATATTTTTTATAATAATGGGGAGAATGCATATCAAGTTAAATGACGCATTACATTACTTGCATAATCATTTTGCTTCTTTAAATATTGTCCTTACCAGGCAATAATGATGTTTTTGTAGACATAGAAGCTCAAGGTCCTCTTGTATGGAGGCAAGACGACCTTAACGTGATGTTGTGATTCCTTGTGTGGATCCAACATATGGGTGGGCACCCTTAGGCCCCACACTTTTGGTGTCTAGATTATCTATGAATGGTGTTTAGGGAGATAGTCCATGTAAATGGTACTAATCCGGCCATCACTAGGTCATAGAGTCTTCGGGAACTCATCAGGGTTTTAGCCTGCCCGAAAGGGGCTTAACGAAGGTGAGCTAGCCCGAAGGATCGTGCAGACATATGAGGTCGCGGAGAGGGCAGTGATTGGCTTGGACCAACTATTGGGCCCCACATCATGGAATTGTGGACGGGAAAGTACGCCCGGTTGTGCAACAAGGAGTTGATCTCTCATGGGAAAAGTAACGCACCTCTGCAGAGTATAAGAATTGTAACTTGTTACTCCCTGTTCCGGGAAGGAGCTACGAACGCGGCAGGAAAGGAACTCCATGAAGGTTCTGGTCAACCTGTGAAGGCTGGTGGTCATAGATTTTCATAATAAAATCAACCTTTGAAGAAAGATTTACAAAAATTGCATAGTGCCAAAGACTGATAGTCCGAGGTTGTAGATAGTGCATCAAACTTTCTACCTTGCATATAATGAATTTGTTGAGTAACGCTATTACTCATCCTTTTCTTTGAATCCTTGCTTAGACTCTGAGAATCCCGAAGATACTCCAATGTATGCATCTAAGAGTCAAGAGGAGGTCTTCTATGAATAGCCCAACTATTATGGAGCCGTAGAAGGGGAGGACTACGACATCGTCTATGGAGGAGAGTTCTAGGAGTCCGAATAATTACTATAGTTCTAGTAACCACTTGAGCTGAGCATCATGAACAATATATAGCAATAAGTTGCTCAGCTCAATTTGGAGTTTAAGTTTTAAATTTGAAACTTCCGCTGAAACACTTATATTTTGGTTTGTAAGTTGAATCTTTTGGAAGTCTTGCACTTCTGGTATTGTAGTAATAATAACGTGTGTATGTTTGTAATATGGACCCGCAATGTTTCTGTTGTACCACTCCGAGGGATGTGATATTTACGGAACGGTGTTCTGTGGATGTCATGTCAACGACTATAGTGTACTACACATGTAGTGGTATGCTGGGTCACCGCAATCAACCCCTTAATTGACGACAATGAGTTCACCAAATGTATGGTGGATAGTGGAAGCAGCATCAACATCATGTACCTGGATACACTGCAGAAGATGAACTTGATGGAGGCAAACCTAAGGCGGACCAACACCATCTTCCATGGCGCAGTTCCTGGTCGGGAGGCTTGGTCCCTTGGGTGCATCACACTTCAGGTCGCTTTTGGTGATGTTAATAATTACCGCCAAGAGTGCATGACCTTTGAGGTGGTCCCTTTCAAGAGCGTGTACCACGTCATATTCGGCCGTGACATATTCCACACCTTCATGGCCAAGCCATGCTTCATCTACAACAAACTCAAGATACCCGGACCAAACGGTGTCATCACCGTATCCGGAAGCTTTGCAAAGGCTAGGGACTGCAAGATTGGAGAAGCAGCCTACACAGAAGTTGTCCTCTACAGCAAAGAATTCAAGGAGATCCAGAGCATGGTCGATGCCTCAGAGATGCCCGCGTCGAAGAAACAGATTTCTGACTCTGCTCTAGCATTCAAGGCCACCATCGAAACCAAGTCGGTGGAAATTGTGGTAGGCGATTCCTCCAAGACCACCGCCATTGGGACGAACCTGGATCCCAAATAGGAAAGTGCGCTCATCAAGTTCCTCCGTGAGAATAGGGACATCTTTGCCTAGCAACCTGCCGACATGAAAGGTGTACCTAGGGAACTTGTCGAGCACAGCTTGAACATTGATACAAAATGCAAACTAGTGAAGCAACCTGTACGATGCTTTGGAGATGAGAAGAGACGTGCCATAGGCAAAGATATAGCTAGGTTACTTAAGGCTAGTTTTATCCGAGAGTCCTTCACACTGGGTGGCCAATCATGTACTTGTCCCCAAAAAGGGAACCAAAGAATTAAGAATGTGCGTTGATTACACCGGCTTGAACTAAGCATGTCCCAAAGATCCGTTTGCTTTGCCTCGCATTGACCAAGTCATTGACTCGATTGCTGGCTCGAAACTTTTGTGTTTCTCGATGCATACTCAGGATACCACCAGATCAAGATGAGGAAGTTGTCCCAATTGGCCACTTCGTTCACTACACCCTACGGCACATTTTGCTACGTCACGATGCCCTTTGGGCTAAAACACGCAGGTGCTACGTACCAGCAGACAATGCAGCATTTCCTACACAATCAAATTGGTCGAAACAATCAAATTGGACGATATAGCGGTGATGTCTAAAAAATCAAATGACTTAATCTCCGACTTAAGATAAACCTTTGATAATCTCCGGAAATACAACATGATGCTTAACCCTAAGAAGTGTGTCTTCGGGGTTCCAGCCGGCAAATTGTTGGGCTTCATCGTTTCCCAGCGTGGAATCGAGGTCAACCCCGAGAAAATCAAGGCCATCTTAAACATAAACCATCTGACATGCCTAAAGGACATACAACGACTAACAAGTTGTGTTGCAGCAGTTAGTCGGTTCGTCAGCTGACTTGGAGAGAAAGCTCTGTCGTTGTACAAGTTGCTGAAGAAGGCGGACAAATTCACGTGGACAGACAAAGCAGATGCACCATTGAAGCAGCTCAAGGATATTCTTTCCTTAGCGCCTATCATTGCAGCACTCGAGCCTAGAGAGCCCATGTTAATTTACATGGCGGCCACCAACCGGGTAATCAGCATCATCGTCGTGGTAGAGCGGAAGGAACCAGGCTATGAGCACGGAGTTCAACGACCAGTTTACTATCTAAGCGAGGTCTTGATGGAGTCCAAGCAGCGTTACCCACACTACCAAAAGATATATTATGGAGTATTCCTTGCTTCTCAGAAGTTGAGCCACTACTTTCAGGAGCACCCTATCACAGTGGTGAGCAAAACTCCACTATCTGACATCATCAACAACAGCGATACTACAGGAAGGGTTGCGAAGTGGGGCATTGAACTTGCCGCCTTCGAGATCACCTACAAGAGACGCGACGCTATCAAGTCACAAGCCTTGGCGGATTTTATCGCAGATTGGACGGAGATGCCAGATGCTACCCCATTGCCGGAACCAGAATACTGGGTGATGCACTTTGACGGATCAAAGCTGCTCAACGGCTCGGGGGCTGGTGTACTGCTACAGTCACCAATTGGAGACAAGCTACACTACGTTCTGCAGATCCACTTCGAGGCTACGAACAACATGGCGGAGTATGAAGCACTCATTCACGGATTACGCGTAGCCAAGGATATTGGCATCAAGCGCATAGTTTGCTGTGGAGATTCCGACTTGGTTGCCTAGCAGGTGGCTGGCACCTGGAATGCGCGGAACCCTATGATGGCGGCATATTGAGACGAAGTGGACGAGATAGCCAAGTGCTTCTTGGGCTACGAAGTCAAGTATGTACCTAGGGAGCAAAACGAGGCGGCTGATCTACTGTCTAAGCTTGGATCAGGGTGCAAACGAATTCCGCCTGGAGTTTTCCTGGAGCATCTACGGACACCCTCCGTGAAGGGAGCAAACATCGACAACCCGGACAGAGTAGACTCTTTCGTCCACGTGGTGGCTAAGGTCCCTCCGGCTTGGACAAAACCATTCATGGAATATCTCGAACACGGAACTTTGCCCGACGACAAAGTCGAAAGACAGCAAATAGTACAACGAGCAAAGGGCTATACCATAATCAATGGACAGCTCTACAAAAGGAGCACTACTGGTGTATACCTTAAGTGTGTTTCCCAGCAAGAAGGTATTGAAATCCTACGTGAAATCCATCTCGGAGATTGCGGGCATCACGCCGCTCTCCGATCTTTGGTCGCTAAAGCCTTTCGGCAAGGATTCTACTGGCTGATCGCGAAGGCAGACGCCGAAAAGCTGGTTGAGACATGCATGGGATGCCAGTATTATGCCCGAAAACCACATGTTCCTGCTGAAGAATTGTGAACAATACCAATAACTTGGCCGTTTGCAGTCTAGGGGCTGGACATGGTGGGCCCGTTACAAACGGAACCATGTGGATTTACGCATCTGCTAGTAGCAGTTGATAAATTCAGAAAATGGATAGAAGCTAAACCCATTAGAAAGCTCGATGGGGCAACTGCCCTTAGGTTTGTCCGAGATCTAGTGGTGAGATTTGGTCTCCCACATAGCATTATCACCGAAAACGACAGCAACTTGCCACTCGGAGAAGTGGAGGCTTATTGTTGGGACAGAGGCATCCGACTTGACCTTGCATCTTTGGCACACCCACAGTCCAATGGTCAGGTTGAGCGAGCCAATGGATTAATTCTGCAGGGAATCAAGCCACGTCTCGAGGCACCGCTACATAGAGCAGCTGGAGCCTGGGCAGAAAAATTGCCATCTGTGTTGCAGAGTTTACGAACTACACCCAACAGATCCACCAGCTACACCCCTTACTTCATGGTATATGGATCAGAAGCCATCTTACCTTCTGACATACTTCACGATGCACCAAGGGTTGCCGCCTACGACAAATATGATGCTGAAGAATCCAGACGCCTAGATGTGGACCTTCTCGAGGAGGAGCGCGTTTTGGCATGCCAAAGATCCGCCATCTACCAGCAGAAGCTACACAGTTACCATAGTCGCCGTGTCCGGCATCGCTCATTTAAAGAGGGGGATCTGGTTCTCTGACTTAAGCAGAAGAAGTCACACAAATTATCCCCGCCATGGGAAGGACCGTTCATCATAAGCAAGGCGCTACTCAATGGGTATTACTACCTCGTTGACAATCGTGAACTGAAGGATAGACCCAACGAGGATCATAAGCGTAAGCGACATGACCCGGATGATGACTACCTGGAGCTTGCTCGGCCATGGAACATAGCACAGCTACGTCCTTTCTACACTTAGCATTTTTTATCTATTGTGTACCTCTTATATGATCAATGAAATAAATCTCTCTGGTTCACTCATATTCCTGAGTCTTTTACCTCCTTTAGTATTCATTTTTTGATTGTATAAAACCTTTAAGCACAAGTTTTGCAATTGCACTTGTGAAAATTCCGCCTACAGGCGTTAGCTTAAGTTTTCTGGTCTACACGTTCTTTGTTGTTTTTATATGGATTCTGGAGTAGTGACTTTTGGCACTTATTGTCGGTGATTTTGTGCTTATGTTATTGGCGGTGCCATTGGGCATCATCACCTGAGTGCATGGTTCCGACAACGAGTCTTCCGACTCATGAAAGGTCAAGCATAAAAACCAGAGTAATGGATAAGCCAACACTTGCTTAAAAAATATATACATGCTGGAACTAATTCTTGAGTAGCAGGAAATAACAAACATTATTTTCCGCCTTAAGTTAACACATAGTTTTCCGCATACACATTACAGAGGAAACAAATATTACAAATTGTTTTCTCATTCCTCTGGCGCAGGCGACTTGGACGCAACATCGTCGGCAGCAGGAGAGTCACCTTCCTTGAGGTCGACAGTGTTGAGGGACTCGGAGGAGCTTTGGCTATTGCCGTCAATGGTTTTGATGGGCACAAAGACGTTAGGATCCACCAACTCGGCGACCCTGGTGTCAAAACCCGCGAGCGACGCCAAGATAGCTTCATGATTTATCTTTTGGCCTTCGTCGTCTACGGCGGGGATACCAGAGGTCACCGTGTCGATGTCGGCATCTTCATAATGTGCCTTGACCATTGACAGCGCAATCCTTGCGCCGACCCGTGCACATGAAGCTTTCCAGCTTGAGATACGCTCGGGGGCTCGGCGCAAGATCTCCAAAAACTTCGCCACAGATTCCACTGCTTTGATGTTAATCTGGAGGGGCTTGGCAATCTCTTTGGTCTGTGTGATGGCGGTGTTGATAAAGTTGCCGGCAAGGACCATACATTCCTTTGGCGGAGCAGGCGAACGGGTTAAACCCATAGGAGCTACAAATTTCCAACAAAGGAGCGCATGAGTTCTACAACACAAAAAAGTTCAAAGAATCTAACTTTCAGAAATAGAAGGCGGAGAATCACGTACTGAAGATGCTAATCTCGGCCTGCCAGAGAGTTTCCGCCATGGAGTCCCGTTCTTGTCGGAGGATCTTGTACGCGTCATGATGGCGTTGATTTTGCTCATCGGCAGCTTTTTCTGCTCCTTCAATATCACGATCTCCTCATTCAAGCGGTTTATCTCCATGTTGGCGGACTCCTGCAGGACTTTCATGGAGTCCTCGTGCATCTTCAGCATGTCCTTCCTCTCCTGCTTAAGGATCTTGTTTTCACTATCCAGCTGCTAAATATGCTTGGATTGTTCAACAATATCCTTAGCCTTGGAAATGGTTTCTGCAAGTCAGAGAAATAACAGTACACAGTGAGTACTCGGAGAATGTTGGTGCAAGACCAAGTCGGAATGCAAAAAAGAAAGGAAAAACAAATGCTTGCTCTTGGTGATTTGTTCCTTCAAGAAGGCAGTTTTACCCTTTTTGGCTTCCAAGTCAGTGCACATCTTTTGGTACTTGTCGTTGGCCATGCCCCTCCGAGCATTCTCATTCTGTGGAAAAAAGAAATTTAAATGTTGTTTGGTCTACCTAGACCATCTAGCTGGAAAATTTCCACCTAGAAGCTCGGGGGCTACAACGAGAATTTTTTAACTTAGCAATATGCTTAGTCTTTCTTTAAGCATCTAGTCGGAACTAATTCAGTTTTCGATTAGAAGCTTGGGGGCTACAGTATAAAGTTTTTAACTCAGACATATGCTTAGCTTCTCTTTAAGCATCTAGTCGGAACTAATTCAGTTACAACTAGAAGCTTGGGGGCTACAGTATCGAAATTTACAAACACTGCGTATGCTACTCTTAAAGCATCTAGTCGGAATAATTCATTCAAACTATATGCTTGGGGGCTACAGTGAGAAGTTTTCTAGCTTAGTCACTCTTAGAGCATTTAGATGAAAAGACCTATGGTTTTCCGTCTAAATCCTTGAGGGCTACAGTGGGATACTCATATGAAATGCAAAAGGAAAATAAAACTTACAAGTGCAATGATCTTGAGGTTGGTAGCACTCTCAGCCAGCAAATTGCCAAAGGATACACTATTTCCTTGCAAGATTCCGGCTTGCCGGAGAAGCTCCTCAAGACCGCATGTTGGAGATGTCGGCGCCGCACCAGGAACCAGAGAAGTGCTACCCGGCGTAAGTGTCGGATAGATTATCTTCGAGAACTCTATGGTCTTCCTAGGGCGAGGACGCCGCCTTCGACAGACGTACCACCCTCCACCACCGCCTTACCGCTACCGATGGCATCCTTAGCCGAAGCTTCAGCCATTTGGTTTGCGGCACTTTCCTGCGTCGCCTGTTCGCCGACAACAACAAGCTCTGTGGAGGCACCTGAGTCCACTTCCATGGCGGAAGGGCCAGATGCTTCTTTGGCTTGAGAGCTTGTCAGAGCGAACGTGGGCTGGACGTTGGGAGTGACAGGGGCGATGGCGGGAGATGCGTGGGGAGATGCGTCGCGATGCAGCATATCCTTTATGGTTCTAGAAGCCCCCAAAGTTTTGGAGGTCTTCTTCAAGCTGGTTGTGGTTTTCTTCCTAAAACGTGCAAAATGTATAAGTACGGGAATAAGACAGACAATGGACAATGTCGGAGAGAAAGAAGCTTACACAAGAGGGGGTGCTTTGGCAAAGGGGATCCCGATATTCTTTCTTTTCTTCGCCTCCAGGGCAGTGGTAGTCTTCTTGGAGGCTCCACCCTCCGTCTTCTTTTTCTTACCTCTGTCGGCAGCGTCACAGGTGGAGCTCTTCCACTTTTGCACCAACGGAACATCGTCGTCGGACACTACCATGACTTCCTTCATCTTAGGATCATAGATTTGGAAAGCCATGCTATCCTCCTCTAGATCACTGAGCTATTAAGTGAAAAACCACAGTGTTAGATGAGGTGGCAATGTCTAGACGGAGCTTCCTGTCCTTCACCTTAACGATGTCCTTGAGGCGGAGCTTGACGGAGTCGCTCGAGAAGTTATCCTCGGAGATGCGGAGGCTATCCCTTCTCTCGTTGGTATACTCGTGCATCAGCTTCAAGCGATGATGCAGAGGCTGGATCCGCCTGACGAACCAGCACATGGCCAGGTCCAATCCGGTCAGACCCGTCTCTACGAACCACTCTATCCGCCTTATAGCACGGGAAGCGTAGATGTCGAAGGGAAGGGAGGCCTGGGATCTCCATGTCGGGTCTTCGGCGATAGCTCCATCGACGAAGTCCGGGTACATTACTTCTCGGCCGTCCAGAGGGATATCTGGTCCGTAGAAGTACGTTTGTTGCCAGTTCTTGCAGGACTCATGGCCGACGATGTCGGGGAACCGCCGGCCAGGCCGGATCTTAAAACTAATGGTGCCACAATTCCTGATCTCGTCCTTGCCGGCTCCGGCTTCGCGCTTGATGGTGAAGAAATAAATGAAGAGATCTAGCCTAGGCCTAATCCCTAAATAACCCTCGCAAAGCACCGCGTAGTTGCTAAGCGCTAAGATGCTATTGGGGGAAAGGTTCTGAGGCTGTACTCGTTAATGGTTGAGGAAAGCAAGGAAAAAGTTGGAGATGGGCAGGGAGACACCGCGTACCATCTGTGCTTTGAGGTACACCTTCTCTCCGAATTGGGAAGAAGGAGTGACCTCGTCGGCCGGCGCCACCCGCCAGGTGAGCCCCTCCGTTGTAGGAAGGTAGCCCTCGCTGATCAGCTCTTTGATATCGCGGTCTGTAATATCTGAACCGCGCCAGTCGCCCTTGTGGGAGTCATACTCCTCCTCCAGCAGCTCCAGCACCGTTGGATTATGGTCGCTGTCGGTGGCTTCGACCACCGTGGACTTGGTAATAACCATTCCCTCTGGAGGCACGATGACGGCGCTCGCCGGCTTCGCCTGACGCCGCCATGGAGGGAGAGGAGCTGCTGCTAGCCATTGGGAGTTTCTGGTGGTGACTGGGAGAAGATGGGGAGCTAGAGTTTTTTCGCACGTTGCACGGAGAGCTCGAGGAGGTGCTCGTGGAGGAAGAAGACGATGCACATGAGAATGAGGTGAAAAGTAAATTTTCCACCGCTGTTACTATTTATAACCTCTGGCATCAAGATTCGTGCAGCATGATCGAACGGTTGCCACGTAGGCGACGTGTGCGAGGGCGTGCGCAGAAATTTCTCCACGTTACCAACCGACGCCACCAACGGTTCGTATCTCTCGCGTGGGAAAAATGGACATGATTGTGCTCTCTACATGTGTGAGTTACGAGGCGTTGCTGACCTATGTCTACGTCGCCCTAGCTGTCATAGGCAGATGAACCATCACATCGGACGATTCCGGCATGGACGGATCTAGTCCGGCTACGGAAGAGTACGATAGAAGATTCGGAAATTCTTCGACTTACAAATTTAAGATGGAGAAAAACCTTGCAGGGTTCTTTGGGAGGACTACAAGATATTGCTTGACGATTTGCCGACATCCATCTAGACGGAGCATTCAACGTGAAGAGGCAAGACGGCGCAAGATCTCGGAGTTCTCCGAGGGCTACTGTTGGGGATATGCTATATGGGTATCCTCATAGCATGTCTCTTATCCGGATAACCCGGGTGGCCCATAGTTGGTAGCATGACCCATGGCCTGCTGGGCGGCCCAATTAGATGGATCCAGAAGGGAGGCCCATGCCGAATAAAGGAAGGCTACAGTGGAGTCACCAGCGTATCCGGAGCCTTGGAGTGCAAGACACGCTAGACTAACTATAGGCACTGTGGGACTCTGTAACCTGTCCGGCTAGGACTTCTCCCTGTAACCCTAGGACCTGGCGAATATATAAGTCGGGTCTATGGGAGCCTTTAGGGCAAGACAACTTAGACTTTCTAGTCATACCTCGCACAGCGAACCTATCTCTGTAACTCGGCGTATTGCCATTATAGTGATTTATAGCAGGAGTAGGGTTTCGCCACCGTTGTGGGATCTAAACCTGGGTAAGCTATGTTACCTCGTACCCATCAACCATCCGCCTTCCCCCACGTCTCTAAACACGCATTGTGAGGACCCCCTCCATGGCGTACTCATCGGCAATACCACGACACCAAGTTCCGTGATTGAGAATAGATGAAATAACAAGGTTCGAAAGGGTCAACCCTTCCATTTCATTGTGCTACATATTTAATCATCATTAATAGCATAGTTGTAGAAAAATATTAGTGCCTCATAGTAGGCATCGTGGGTCCAAGATCAATCATAATAGGCATGCTTACATGCAACCCATTGGAATCTTGAACATAGAGTGCGTTCTAATCGTCGGCCTAGAAAAAAGAATACAAACAATGCAAAATTCCCAATTTTTCCAATCTGTGGAACCTTAATCATAACATCTGCCTAAATCTATCCAATTACAAGCATAGATTGAACAACTTTATTTGTCGATCTAGTGCTCAGGAAGGCACCACTTGCAGTACAATGTCATCTAATAAAAAACCCTATCAAAATCGACCAAAATAGCGAAAATGGGCAGAAATTTATCATGCATGTCGATTATACACTCAGAGCTACAAACTAACATTTAGATCTATGATGCAAAAACAAAGATAGGATGGTTTGAGGCCTTACCACCATTGTTGCAGGTCGGTAGCACTGGATCTGCCGACGAAGAAGCTCCCACAGTCGTTGCTCCGCTGTAGTACGATCGCAATACTCGCCCTCGATCCTCCGCCATCTGCTGCTCTTGCGGTGGTATTGGATCTTCCGGTTGAATAGGAACCATCGATGGTGAGAGGGGAGAAAAGAAGGAGCGGTTTCTAATGGGGAGAGTGAGAGTGGTGAGCGAGCAGCGAGGGGATTTATGACGCGCGTTCTCGATGCGTCGCGCGTCTCCCGCTCTTCTCCCCGCGTGCAGCCTCTTGGCTCTTCAGGGCCTGTCCCCACAAAAACAATGCTCAATTCTGGCGTTCCTAACAAACCAAGTTTTCAGATGCTTTAAAACCCATGTGATGCGAGTTCGGCCCACGATGCATTTTCCAAACAGACTTATTTCTGCTGGCCAGGTGCGGGAAACAGTCGTTTGACCTATCAAACATGCCCTTAGGCTCTCTTCTCTTTTGACCTCTTTTATGCATGACTTTAGTTACAGTAGGCAACTTTTTGTTTCACCTCAAACTTTAAATATTGTTTTACACTTATGAGGTAAAAGTATGGCGATCATCACCTTTATCTTCTCATTTTTGCCATAATGTTAAAAGCTCCCGACCAATTTCATGGTCTGGAAGTTTGTCGATGCAATGCAATGTATGCCAAAACAAGTGAAGTCAATAGCTAAGTATAAGAGCATCTCTACTCGTTTTCGGTTCCCAGGGAAATTTTTAGCTCCGGGCCCAAGGAAATAGGTTCAGATGGAGTTAATTTTTTGCCCTGGAACTCGCCGTTTCCCAGCCGGATTCCCAGGGAAACGCCCACTCTCTCGCGCGCTCGCCCGCACGCGCCCGCTCGACGCCCGCGAGGAGGAGACGGCAAGGCGAGGCGGAGAGGAACATGCGGGGCGCCGGCCGGGGATAGAGGACGAGCGGCCGCAGCGAGGCGGTGGCGCCAGGGAGCTGCGAGCGGACTACCGGCCGGGTTCGGGGAAGAAGAGGGGCGCAGACGAGTGTTGACCCACAAGTGTAGGAGATCGCAACAGTCTTCGCGGGTAGTATTACCCAATTTATTGATTCGACACAAGGGGAGCCAAAGAATACTTGCAAGCCTTAACAACTGAGTTGTCAGTTCAGCTGCACCTGGAAATAGTTCTTGCTCACAGAATTTTATCAGTAGCAACAGTTTGTTGTAGTAACAGCAAAGCAACATCAACAGTCAAATAGGAGCAATAGTAACAGTAACGGTAACAGTGGGATTCGAGTGCGGTAGGCATAGGGATGGATGGACGGGCGTTGCATGGACGAGTCTAAACATGTAACTTCAAGATCTAGGGCATTGCAGATAAATAATAACAAGCATCCAAGTACTAAACAATCCTAGGCATGTTCTCCATATATAGTCATACATGCTCGCAATGAGAACTTGCACAACATCTTCTGTCCAGCCAGCCCGTGGTAGCGGGGCCTCTAGGGAACTACTGAAAATTAAGGTGCTCCTTTTAATAGAGCATCAGAGCAAAGCATTAATACTCCGGACAATGATATGTGTACATAACTTGTAGATAAGATCACAAACAATACTATCATAATGATTCAATAATAAGTTCAGATTTGAGATCATGGCACTCGGGCCCTAGTGACAAGCATTAAGCACAACATGTTGCAACAAAGTCAAATAGCACTAATAGAGATACTAGGCACTATGCCCTAACAAGTCTTATTCGATTACATGATAGAAATCATCCAACCCCTACCATCCCCAAGCCTACAGCGGAGGATTACTCACTCATGGATGAGGGAAACATCGGTGGTTGATGGAGATGCGTTGGTGATGACGATGTCGATGATCCTCTCCAAATTCGTCGTCCCGGCAGGGTGCTAGAACGGAGTTTCTAGATCCGAAACTTGGTTTCTGGTGGCGGCGGCGGAGTGGAACTCTTTCTGGAAAAATATCAAACCCTCCTCGGTTTTTAGGTCGAAAGGCAACTTATAGGCGCAAAGGGAGGCTGAGGGGGTGCCTGGGGTGGCTGCACCCCCCTAGGCGCGACAAGAAGTGGGCCCGCGCCTGGCAGGGGTGTGGGCCCCTCAGGCCCCTTCTCCGTCTCGTCTTCTGGCTCCGTGGATCTTCTGGTGAAATATAATTTTTGGCATATTTTCCGGGATTTTTCCTGATAGTTGATTTTCTGCACAAAAACAAGACACCAAGGTAATTCTGCTCAAAACAGCGGCAGTCCATGTTAGTTGTATCCAAATCACACAAGTTTAGAGGAGAAACAATAGCAAAAGTGTTCGAGAAAGTAGATGCATTTTGGACGTATCAACTCCCCCAAGCTTATCTTATTGCTTGTCCTCAAGCAATTCAGTTGAAAACTGAGTGCGATAAAAGAACTTTCACGAACACATTTGCTTCATATGATGTATATATTCGAAGCACAGGAGTAGATTCTTAAACCATTCATAATAAGAAGCATGCAACCAAGTCTAATCAATAGTCATTGCAAGCTATAAATAGAAACCAACTCGATAATAATAAGTAGCATAGAACATAAACATAAGCAACATTGCAATGCTCATAGTAAGGTATAATAGAGTGGTATCTCGCTTGCCTTTGTTTGTAGAGCACAATATAAATGCCAAGGCACCTCTAAAGTTCAAGTGAAGACTAGAGGTAAAAATATCAGAGATACAAGCATCAAAGTCATGACATAATTAACCAAGTTTTGAGACAAACACAAGAATGACAACTATGCTCTCAAGAAGGTGCTCATAGAATAAGTGGTGACTCAACAAGGTTGTGAAAACGGTTTTGAAAAGTTTAAAAGGCTTCCTAATGCTGAAAGGAAGGTACTCATTAGCTTTGAGCTCTCATTGCCCCTATCATAGGCATCTTCATATGGTTAAGGTGAAAGTGAGGTCCACTCTGAATCATATGTTTGACATACCATAGACTGAAAATCCCAAGTCCCTTGAGTACGAGGGTCGCTCCGCATGCTACTCAACTTTGGTTACCTGTAAGTTCTTGTCATTGTAAATACACGCATGTCATAGAGAACCGCCAACGGGGTACCCCTTGCACATGATACAAGAGCTATCCCGTGATCAAAATGACAAGGCAAGCAGACAATGAGCATCTCAGCGATCTTTTTATTTACTATGTGCATAGCTTTTTATTGTGGATGCTTCATAGAATGCTCATTATGGTGATGCTGCAAGTTTCTACCATGATTAGGCATGGCTTAGGCTAGCGGCCCAGGCGTTTCTCTAACACAATGTATAGACTCCATGAACTCACAAGCTCCCCTTTTATTTCACATCGTCGACATCCGTAAACAAAAGAGCAAAGTATCAACTGGATAGGATATCCAAAAAGTGTTGAAAGCATTCCCCGTGATGGCATGGTTCTGCTGACTCCCAGCATATAATTTGAAGCATATAACTTTCATGGACAAGTCACAATGGTTCAGGATTATTAAGCGCAAGGAATAAAGTGTGCCATCAAGTTCATGAGAGCTTTACAAACTAACTTCCTCAAAACAGACAAACATTTTATTTTGGAAGAAAACATGACATATAGAATATGCACTGAAATAGAAAATGATGCTAATAGGTAGGTATGGTGGACACAGCTGGCAATAATGGTTTTGGGGAGTTGGAAGCACAGGTAGAGCTCATACTCAGTGCAAGTGAAGGCTAGCAAAAGAGAGGGAGCGACAAACGAGAGAGCAATAACTGCCATAATCATGCTTGCAACAAAACAAGACTAATTATGGCATGAAAATGATACAAGAACTCTGAGGCAAAATAAATCATCGAGGCTTACTGACTATTGTTTAGTCATATGCATGCGTGAGCATGTGCCAAGTCGATTCACATGAAACTTCCAGAGGAGGATACCACAATTTCATACCAAAATATGAACAAAACAATGCAAGCAAACATTCACATGACATGCTACAAGCTGGATCTAATCATAGACAAGCAAAAACTACTAAGCATCCATCAGTAACACACTCCTTACCATGAACAGACTAAGCATGCTCACAATGACGAGTATATGTATAAAAATGAAACAAATAGAGTTCGTTACCAGCCTCTTACCACTCCTCAAGTTGTCTTAATCTTCATTATTGACCTTCACTTGTGTGACTTGAATGATAACATGAAACCCAAAATCCACTAAGGACGGCTGAACCCTGCAAAGAACTCACAAAACCAAAGAAGAACAACAAATATTTTTGGTGTTTTTGGTTTTTTTAAAGAAGCCAACAAAGCAAAAACAAGCAAAGAAAAAACAAACCAAGCAAAGAAAAATCTTTTTGGATTTTTCTTTTAAGGAAAACCAAAGCAAAGAAACAAATAAACAAACCAAGCAAAACAACTAAAATATTTTTGGTATTTTTGTGTTTTTGAGAAAGAAGCAACAAGAACCAAAAAAGAAAGTGAAACAATGGATATACAAAGAACCGACCGAACATGATATATAGATGAGCGTGATGTCGGTATACCTCCCCCCAAGCTTAGGCTTTTGGCCTAAGGGCTCAATCCCATGGTGCCCAAGTAGGTGCACCTCCGTAGTATGACGAGGAGGCTCCCTCGTCCTGGTACGAGCTCGAGGACTCCTATTTGTAGTGTACCCCGGGGTCGTAAGAGGGCGCTTCCTCCTGATAGTGCCCATGGAAGGCAAGAGAGTGCAGCATATCATCCATCTCCTTCTTGGAGCGTGACAAAGGTCCATGAGAAATACTAAACAAAGTGGTTTGGGGGAGAGGGATCTCTCTCTCTCTCTCTTGCCCGTCAATAAACATCATTTTATAGACCAAGTTCTCAAGGGTGGAGCCATTAGTGACAAAGTGGTGTGCCTTCATGGCAGCAAGATCAAGCCTCCGAGGAGCCAAAACTGTATCATTTGGATCAACAGCAATGTCCAAGGAAACAGCAACACGCATAGCAATAACTCCACCATAAATGGGTCCCTTAGCTATTAAGCGACGAGCAATGAGAGAACCAAGATTATACTTGGTCTCATTGTTGAGTGCAGCAGCTAAGAAAGACAAATGATAACTGGAAATATTACTAGTGTTCTTCCTACCAAGAACACTAGTGGCAAGATAATAAGTGAAGTACCTGATGGCTGGAAGCTGACTGTTTCTTATCTTTCCCTGTTGAGCTCTACGGTTATCATCGTTGGTTATTCCGCGATAGAGCTCCAACAAATCAGCGGGTTGATCTGGAATCTTCTTTGCTGACCCATCTGTACCAAGTCCTAGAGCTTCACAAAATTTCTTTAAAGTCATATGGTAAGACCTGCCATAAACTTTGAAAGAAACATCTGGATGGAACAAGCTGATAGTGAAGGAGAAGCTCTCCACAAATGTTTTAGTGAGCGTAGCATATTGCACGCTCTCATCCTGCATAAGACTTGTTAGACCAGCCCTCTGAACCAAGGTCATAAAATCATCAAGAATCCCAGTAGCCCGCAAGAAGGTTTGGCAAGGAAAGGCAAAGGGATGCGCATCCCACTCATCTCCCTCGTCACCAAATCGTGGAGTGATGATTGTATGAGGGCCTGACACTGGCGTATGATCTTGGAAGCCTTGCCCTTCTAGGTGCATCACCCTCAAATATCTCTCCAAATGTGTGGTTATCCATGACCACTCTATTCTGAAATTTTTAGACAAACATCAAACCAAGTGATTTCCAAGTTGATAAATGATGAGCAACTACTATAGGAACTTGCTAGAGGGCTACACATGCATCAAAATAAAATTTCTAAGCATAGAACAAGCATGCAAGCTCAAACAACTTGTCACCTATAGCAGCAAAATACTCAAGATACAATCTACCAATCACAAATCTAATTGGACAAGTGGAGGAGGCACATACCAAGGAGCAATCCCTCCAAAAATCAGCAGCAAAGATAGGCTGAGCAAGGAGATCGAAAATCGCGAGCAAGAACAGCAAGAACTCAAGCTTGAGCAAGTTTTCCGGTGTTTTTGGGAGAGAGAAATAAGATGGATGTGAGGGGGCACCTTGAAGGGGCCCAGATGGGCCAGACCCCCCCTAGGCGCCACCCACAGGTAGGTCGTGCCTACCATTGGTGTGGTGGCCTGGGGTGTCTCCCTGGGTCAATTCAGGTGTCCCTCTGCCCCTTTTTCGAGGAAAAATTTATTTTGAATTTTCTAGGATTTTTCGGGCAACTTTATTTTTGGCTAATTTTCAGGGTATGAAAATTTATTTTCTCGCAGAAACAGTTTTTTCAGAATAAGCAAAAGCAAACCAAAAAGCCAAACTACAGAAGTTCTAAGGCAAACTAACAAGCAAACAACTAGCAAAACCAAAGCTAGCAAAAGAAAGGCAAAGACTAGGAAGGAGAAAAGTAAAAAGAAAGCAAGTACAACCACAATGAAAACATTATTTTGTTTATTAAAATCCTTTTGTTAACAAGGTTGATCAAGTCTTGTTACCAAAACAATCTTATATAAAACAAAACTTTGTAATCCACAAGGTGATTATGTTACCTCATACTTGATAGCAATGGTCCCAATCATAATAGTTTCAAAATTTTCTTGTGGAATGGGACAATGTATTTCTCCAACCTTTATGCTCTCAATATTTTCAATGGAATTCAGGCAATAGCTTCTAACAACCTTCTTGGGGAATAAACAGTATGCTCTTTGTCATCAATATTGAATGTTACTTTTCCTTGATTACAATTAATGACAGCACCTGCAGTATTAAGAAAAGGTCTCCCAAGAATAATAGACATATTATCATCTTTAGGCATTTCAAGCACAACAAAATCAGTCAAAACCAAGCAATTATGATCCACTTGAACAGGAACATCCTCACATATACCAACAGGAATAGTAGTTGACTTATCAGCCATTTGCAAAGATATATCAGTTGGTATCAATTTTTCTAGCTGGAGTCTCTTGTAGAGAGAAAAAAGCATAACACTAACTTCAGCTCCCAAATCACATAAAGCAGTTCTAACATAATTGTTCTTAATGGAGCAAGGAATAGTTGGTATACTTGGATCACCAAGTTTCTTTGGAACCTTACCATTGAAGGAATAATTAGCAAGCAAAGTAGAAATCTCCTCATTAGGAATCTTCCTTTTATTAGAGACAATATCATTCATATACTTTGAATAAGGAGGCAATTTAATAGCATCAGTCAAAGGAATTTGCAAAAATAAAGGTTTCATCCACTCACAAAACATGTTGTAGTGTTCTTCCTCCTTTGACTTGTGTTTCTTACCTGGAAAAGGCATAGGTTTCTGCACCCAAGGTTCTCTCTCTTTACCATGTTTATTAGCAATAAAATCTTCCTTTGTGTACCTAGTGTTCTTAGTGTGCTTCTCAGGTTCTTCCTCACCTTCCTCCTTATCAGGAGCATCATTATTACCACTCTCAGTTTTAGCATTAGAGACAGATATACTATTAGGATCTACAGCAGGTTCAAGTGGTTCCTCAACTACCTTATGTTTCTTTTTGTTTCTCTTACGAGGACTACCACTACTTTCACCTTGTTGAGAATCCTGCTCAATTCTTTTAGGGTGTCCTTCAGGATATAAAGGATCTTGAGTAGCTATACCACTCCTAGTTCTAATTTCATAAGCATGTTTATTTCCTGAGGCGTTGACTAGCATATCCTTTTGTACCTTAGCAAGTTGATGAAGTTGGGTTTGAACCATTTGAAAGTGTTTACAAAGCATTTTAATATCATTTGAAGTTCTTTCCATAATATCTTTAAACTCATGGATAGCTCTAGAGTTTTCCAATAAATGATTTTGAACGTGTTTATTAAAATTACCTTGTTTAACAATAAATGTGTCAAGTTCCTCTAAGCATTGATCATGAGGCTTACCATAAGGAATATCACCTTCATTGGTGTACCTCAATAGTAGATGAGTGGAGAATTGGCTTACATAATTCTTCTATAGGAGGTAGATTCTTCACATCTTCAGCTCTAATACCTTTCTCCTTTAGACATTTCTTAGCTTCCTTCATCACTTTCTCATTTAATGCAATAACTCTCCTCTTCTGTAGTGTTGGTGTTGGAACTGGTTCAGGCACAACTAGTTCATGAGTAATAGTCTAAGGTGTATTTAGCTCAGTTGAAGTCCAATCATCATAATTCTTGCTTATCTTAGCCATTAATTCTTCAGCATCTGTAGGAGTTCTTTTCCTGAAAACACAATCAGCAAAGCTATCTAGGTATGTCCTAGAATCATCAGTTAGTCCATTATAATAAATATCAAGAAGCTCATTCTTAGGTAATGGACATCCAGGATGTGCATGAATCAAGGCACATAACCTTGTCCATGACTCAGGAAATTTCTCTTCTTCTCCCTGTTTAAAATCAAAAAGTCTCCGCAAAGCAGCATGTCTAGCACTGGGAGGAAAATATTTCTGAAAGAAAGAAGCAATCAAGAAATCAGGGCTATCAATGGAACCAGGAGGTAATCTATTAAACCAAGCCCTAGCTTCTCCTTTTAGTGAAAAAGGGAATATCTTAGTAACAAAGTACTTGTGCATCTTAAAATCATCAGAGAATAAAGCACTCATAGTAGAAAGCTCATTCATATGAGCCACAGCACTCTCATTTTCAGTCCCACAAAAGGGTTCTTTCTCAACAATGTCCAAATAGGATAAATCAAGAGAGAAATCATAATCTTTATCTTTAATATCTATGGGAGAGGTGGAAAACTTAGGATCAAAGGACAGTTTAGGCATAATAGTACGTCTAGCAAGGAAACTCTTAATAGCACTAGTACCATGTGTGTTTCGGCACTCTTCAACAAATTCATCAGTGAACTCAATGTAACCATCATTAATATCATAACTCTCACTAGACTCAGGTGAGCTAACAGGTGTAACAGTGTCTTCACTAGGAGTTTTGATATTTCCTAGACTAGCCATAGTAGGATCTAGAAAAGGACCTAATGAACCACTTGCATCAAGCACAGTAGAAGTAACATCATGAGCATCAAAAACAGTTTCAGATTCAGCAGTAGTAGAAGTGTGTGTATCATGAGTATGTGGTGGTGGTTTGACAAGCTTACTTATAACAGACGGTGAATCAAGAGAAACAGAGGTGTTTAGGACTGTACCTCTTCTTGTAGTGGATAGTAAAATAGGGAATTTTCCATCACGATACTTACCCATGATGAACAGAGTAGCAGTGAACAATAATAGATCCAAGTGAACTTACAAATAAAGCTATGCTCCCCGGCAACGGTGCCAGAAAATAGTCTTGATGATCCACAAGTGTAGGAGATTACAACAGTCTGCGTGGGTAGTATTACCCAATTTATTGATTCGACACAAGGGGAGTCAAAGAATACTTGCAAGCCTTAACAACTGAGTTGTCAGTTCAGCTGCACCTGGAAATAGTTCTTGCTCACAGAAGTTTATCAATAGCAACAGTTTGTAGTAGTAACAGCAAAGCAACAACAACAGTGAAACAGGAGCAATAGTAACAGTAACGGTAACAGTGAGATTCAAGTGCGGTAGGCATAGGGATGGATGGACGGGCGTTGCATGGACGAGTCTAAACATGTAACTTCAAGATCTAGGGCATTGTAGATAAATAATAACAAGCATCCAAGTACTAAACAATCCTAGGCATGTGCTTTATATATAGTCATATGTGCTCGCAATGAGAACTTGCACAACATCTTCTGTCCAGCCAGCCCGTGGCAGCGGGGCCTCTAGCGAACTACTGGCAATTAAGGTGCTCCTTTTAATAGAGCACCAGAGCAAAGCATTAACACTCTGTGAACACATGTGATCCTCACACCACAGTCATCCCCTCCGGTTGTCCCAATTATTGTCACTTTGGGACCTTTGGATCCGGACAATGATATGTGTACACAACTTGCATATAAGATCACAAACAATACTATCATAATGATTCAATAATAAGTTTAGATCTGAGATCATGGCACTCGGGCCCTAGTGACAAGCATTAAGCACAACAAGTTGCAACAAAGTCAAATAGCACTAATAGAGATACTAGGCACTATGCCCTAACAGATCTTATTTGATTACATGATAGAACTCATCCAATCCCTACCATCCCCAAGCCTACAGCGGGAGATTACTCACTCATGGATGAGAAAAACATCGGTGGTTGATGGAGATGCGTTGATGATGACGATGGCGATGATCCTCTCCAAATTGCCCGTCCCAGCAGGGTGCCAGAATGGAGTTTCTGGATCCGGATCTTGATTTCTGGTGGCGGTGGCGGAGCGGAACTCTTTCTGGAAAACTATCGACCCCTCCCCCTCGGTTTTTAGGTTGAAAGGCAACTAAAAGGCGCAGAGGGAGGCCGAGGGGGTGCCTGGGGTGGCTACACCCTCTAGGTGCGGCCAGAGGTGGGCCCACGCCTGGCAGGGGTGTGGGCCCCTCAGGCCCCTTCTCCGTCTCGTCTTCTAGCTCCGTGGATCTTCTGGTTATTTTCCGAGATTTTTCCTGATAGTTGATTTTCTGCACAAAAACAAGACACCAAGGTAATTCTGCTAAAAACAGCGTCAGTCCGTGTTAGTTGTATCCAAATCACACAAGTTTAGAGGAGAAACAATAGAAAAAGTGTTCGAGAAAATAGATACGTTTTGGACGTATCAACGAGCGGCGGCCGGCGACGGCGTCGGGTGCGCGGGGCGCAGCGACGAGGCCAATGGAGAGGAGGGGCAGACAGCGTCGGGCGCGAGGCGGCTACATTCGGCGATAGAGAGGCGGGGGCAGATGAGCCGACGACGCTCGAGCCTGCTGCGGCTCGCGGGCCGCATCGACGAGGCCGATGGAGAGCTCGCTGAGCACAGCGATGAGGCCGACGGGGTGATGAGAAGAGGGCGCGATCGGGCTCGCAGTAGGTGGCGGGCTCGGTTTGCAGGGGCGACGGCGGCCGGGCCAAAGGAGGGGTCGGTTTGCGGCCGGGACAGAGGAGGGGCGACGACTTGGTTTGCGGCAGCTCGACGGGGGAGCGAGGAGGGGTCGCGTCGGGGGAGAGGGGCGGCCAGAGGAAGGGGATCCGGTGGCGCCAGAGAGAGAGAGAGAGACGGGGAGAGATGGGCGTGGGAAGGGACACGTGGGGCGCCAGGATTCGCCAATCGTTACATCCCGGCTTCCTGGGATCGGCCTGGAAAGCCCGGACGAAAACGGACCAAAATATGGCTTGGGAACACTGGGGCTTTTTTGCAAATCCGGACCAAAAAACACCCTGAGAATGGGCTCTTGAGAATGCTAGTGGGGGTGCTCTAAGGCGACGCAACAACAACCAGCATTTCTTAGATACTTCAAGGCTCCTGCCGGCTTATATCGAGAATCACAGGCCCAAGGGTCCAATACACAACAAAGTTGCCGGAGTTGTATATAAGTTCACAAGTGAAGGATCACTAGTTTGGAAAGTCTAGCAGTTCCAACACAACAAAGACGAACCTCGGGTCAATGTTCATCATCATCGCAGCAGCTAAGCTAGCTATTTCTTACTTAAGTACCAAATGAAGCCTAGTACTAGTACAAGCTAACAGAGACAAGCTACAACCAAGCGCCAGGCATCATGTGAAATACTACAGAGCTAAATAGGCTCCCATGAGCAGCATGTACGCTCCTTCCCTGCCTTGCAGAGCCTTATTCCTCCATAAATAAGATCGTCATAAGGCCCAAGAGGATCACCGATTTCTGCATAAATAAGATGATTTTTTATAAGATGTTAGTTTGTTTATTTATAAAGCAGGCGAAAGTCTGTTTCGAGAAGATGTTAGTTCTCAGATGGCTAAACACTTGGCAAGGTCATGGAAATTATGCAACCACTGAGATTGGACTCACAAACAAGACAACAAAAGGACACTTGGCCTTTCTTCAGGCAAAACGGAACATACTCCTCAATGAGCTTTTATAAATTCATATTCTCTGGTCTGCAAGTATCACCGATTTTCAGGAAATTGTGGAAGAGCAAATACCTTAATAAACAGAAGGTTTTCATCTGGCTATTACTAGTTGACCGTCTAAACGCTAGAGATATGATGGACAGGAGGAATTAGCACGTGCAGTCTGGGCTTAACTGTGCTATTTGTGATAATTTGGAGAGAGAAACCAGAGAACATCTATTCTTTAATTGTTGTTTTTCTGCTAAAGTCTGGAGAAGTGTAGGTATCGGTTGGCCTTCGGCTACAAGCATGATAGGCATGTTCGAGCGTGCTAGGCAACATTTTCAAGGCCCAAAATTCATGGAGGTGGTGACGTGTGCTCTATGGGGTATTTGGAAGTGCAGAATGTGAACTGATGAAAAGGGCTAGTGCAATCCACTTATACACTCCAACACCCCCTCTCACGTGTGACGGGAAGAAGTCAGCACGTGCAACCAGAAAAGAGCGACGACGCGCGAAACTCACGTATGACTCAAGAGGCCTATACGTGGACACAGAGGGGTTAACAGCAATTTTAGGATAAATTGTGAAAGCCAAACTCGAGATCTTAGACTCTGATACCATGTCAAACTTCATACACTAGCCAACACAACCAAACGTCCGAACTGATGGAAAGGGCTAGTGCAATCCACTTATACACTTCAACACAGAAATGGTCTGATTTTCGAAGGGAAACAAATTTCTTTCAACTCTTGGAAGGCTGTGTTCAAATATGATCTAGAGTTACTCCCGCATAGGTTTAAGCCCGTGCACAAAGCTGCACTGTCTGCTTGGCTTGAATCTTTTTAACACTTGCTCCTGCCTTCTTGTAAATATGTAACTCTTTTAGTTTTAGTATAGTCTAGTTTAGTTAGAGTAGCACCATGTAATTATTCCCTCCTGACTTTCGGCCAGGTGCCTCTTACTCTTTTTTAATATAAAAAAATACCTTAGGGGACTCCCAGCGGTTTGACAGTCAAAAAAAAGATGTTAGTTAGTTTCCTCACAAGTTTTGCCTTCAATAGCCATTGTGTTCCAAATATTCCATTGGGCCCAAATGGACCAAAAGAACCACACCCCTTCGTTCACACCTTTTAGTTTGACAATCCAGTACCCAAACAAGAGAATCCTTCAAGTAATCGGTTGTGTTTGACTATCAGGAAATTTTAAGCATACACTTCTATAGTGACATTTCCATCGTGCGGCTAAGATTATTATTTGGACTCTACAGACTTGCATCCTTACTCTTCGCAAATGCCATGGAGATATTTGACATAGTCGATTCCATAAAATTTGGACATCTAGTTAACAATTCCATGTTAAACCTATCAGAATCTAGCTATATCGAAAGGTAGCCAACTGGAACGCCATCGTGCCTATCAATAGTTCTGACAGCAGAAAATGCCACTAGTTTTTCATCTGGACACTGATGCTAAACCGAGTTCTCACGGCGGACAAGCTGATGCAAAGGCAGTGGGAGAATGATTACTTCTGCCCTCTATGCAGAAGGAACTTAGAAACAACAATGCACCTATTCACGGAGTGCCCATTCAGCATCACTATTTGGAGCAATATGTCGACACAACTTCAAATTGCAGAGATAAGCCCGCAGAAGTGGATCGGAAAAGACATCACAATCCAGGAATGGTGCAGATCAATAATGGGGAATCAGACAAAAGCATTGAGGAAAAAGATCTTCCCAGCCACGCAGCTCATTTGCTGGGAAATATGGAAGGAGCGCAACAAAAGAATTTTTGAGACGAAAGAAATGCTGACACACGCCCTCTTAATAAGAATTCAAGATGAGGCAGCCACGTGGTGTCTTGCAGGTGCACCGCTTCCGCTGGTAGACCAGCAAGGAGGGGCCCCCTTTGACCCAGGCTGATGTAATGGTACCTTTTTTACTTAGGATGGCTCCCTCTCTAAGCCAACCTTTTTGGTTCCTTTTTATATCTTTTTTTTTTGCGAATGTTCCTTTTTATATCTTGCTAATCCTACTATTGCAATGAAATACAGCAGCTCACCTGCTGTGATTTAAAAAAAAAAGAGAAAATGCCACTAGTGAAGAAAAAACCTTTTAGAATAGAATTACCAGCAGATTTCTCCGTGCAAGGCGTAAGGCTCCCATAAATAATCTTCCGACGAGGAACGCTCCCGCAACGAAGCAAGCAATGACCCCGGCGAGCAATGTTACCCACTGAAGTTTAGTATTTAGTTAGTGCAGGTAAAGAACTTGCATACAGAAAGCATACAGCATGATTAACAGATTTTAAAAGGGCATAACAATTCTGCGTGTACTGATAACAACTTGGAAAGAACACTGCCTTCTAAGAATTGAAAAAGGGTATATTCCGCCTATTTACGGCTAAACCAGTGCGAAGGTAAACAGAGCATATTCGTTTTATTTCCACAGTTTTGTGTACTTGTAAAAAAAATGTGGAACTGAGATCTGCTGCAGGTTATGAAAACCAACAGTTAAATACAGATCATATTGATTACTCATGTTGTCTATAATTTACAATATGCCATACAAATTATGCTGATTCTCCAAATAACTTGTGATGTTGGAATCTTTGTTCATAGAAGACATTTTAGGTGACCTTTCAAAGATGAGAATTCATTTCCTGTTTGTTCTTTTATTTCCCTCGAATAACATTACAATTAGAGTTCACAAATAAAACTAACGGGCGTGTGTGTTAGAAATAATGGGGCTAATTCATTTAGGCCCATGTGTATTTCAGATTTCCCTAAATCTCAAAGCCCAAATTTGTGGCAGCTCATATGTATTTGGGCCCATGTTTGTGGCAGCTCACATGAAAGTGGAGTGGGAGCTCAAGTTTAGTCCCACATGGAAAGTTGGAGGAGAGTTGCACCACCTTATAAGGTGGAGTGTTGCACCACTTTGTAAGCGGGTTGTGGGTTGCGGGAATCTTGCCGAGCCGAGCTTTATTTTGCTGCTCAGGAAAACTGTGAGGTTTTGACAGACGTGTCAAACAGTTAGCTTATTCGGGTCGCTCCCGGATCGTGGGCTACTGTAACCGACCCGAACGTGCGTAACATGGACTCGGCCCACGTTCGTCTCTGTTAGGGTTTTCTGAGCTTCTCTATATAAAGTCCTGCGCGGCTACCGCCACAACACAACCGAAAACCAATCTAGGATTTTGCCATCCTCTCTACTTGCGCCGTCACCGTAGTCTACTCCATCCCGCTTGCCGGCGTGCACCGGCGGACGGGAGAGCAGGTCTCCGGAACCACTCGCCCTTGTGATCCTGTACGGGAGAGGGCGAATAAGATTTTTGGGAAGCGCTCCGCGCGACTGCTCGAGTTCTCCATCACGGGTCGTCTTCCATCCAAGTCAGACGGTGTTGTCTACCGCCATCTTCGTCGCCATCTGCTGCGATCACTCTTCCCCAAAGTTTCTACTACGACAACCGAACGGTACGTGCTACGTGATCCTGTTTGGTTATTCATCATGTTCTGCGAGTACATGTTAAGCTGCTGTTTGTTTCCGATCATCCTGTTGTTTAGTACATCTAGTATGTTCGAGTTACATGAGCTAGTAGCTGGTTTTGTCATGATTTATATTCTGGAATTAATCGTGGAAATTATGCCTAATAATCCAACAGTGTGGCCTGGCGACGGGGATGAGGATGCTCATTGCAACCCACTAAGGTTTGATCCCGAGGATGAACATGGTGTGTTGTATTCAACGTACATGCGAGTGTGTGGACAATGCTATGTGAAGGCCTTCGTGCTTTCATAATATTCCTATCATGTGTAGTGGATCACCATAATATTCCTATCATGTGTAGTGGATCAGGGACGAAGGTCAGTGCTATATTATCACTATTCTACTGGTGTCATCTTGCTAAAATTTACACTAATTAGTAATACATAATAAAGAGATTGCTAATTTTCACTGGGGTCAGCTGACCCCCCAGCGGCTATATATACCCTCTCCGTCCCTGTAGTGGATGCGTGTACTCGTATGGTTGTGTGGTTGTGTGGTGCCACGAGTGGGAGTGAGCGCATAGTACTCTCAAGTAAAAATTAAGAAGTATGGAGTAACACACAATGGTGCCATAACAAATTGCGATTAATAGACCTCAATGGTGTTATGTATTCCATTGCGCTCGTCTCTTCTCCAGTTCCATGGCTTCTCAGGGTTGTTTGACGCCCAAAGCCCTTTGCGTGCAGCTCTTGCCTTCCTCTCCCACTGCATAAACAAATAAGTTATAGGACACCATGTATCATATTTACTTGGGAATTAGGATTATCGCAAGGATAGTATGCCTCCATCTTGAACAAAAGAACGCAGCACACACACAAAAGGAACCCCAAATAATTTTCCCCTTTTCCAAGGCCACACATCTTGTGTTTCCATTTTCTTGTATAAGTAGTGCTCAAAACCACATGAACCAACTTGACAAGGAAGACTGTACCACTCAGACTCAACTACAACTTCCTTCTTCTCCAAATAACACTACGGGAACTCTTCTCAAAACTCAAACCGTTACCTACACTCACATGGCTAAAATTAAACATATATATCTAGGAAATTAGCTAAGCATGAATCAAGGTTGTTCATGCCAAAGAGAATATTTCAGATTTATAGAAGAGTAATTCTTCTGTAAATATAATGGAAGCAAATTTATCTATAGTAGAATTTCTTACTACAAAAAACTCTGGGCGTTTGTCGTAATTCTTGAAATGCCATACGTGGCCATTCTTCAGCATCTGCTCCTGAAGGACTCACACACACACACACACAGTAACTCATCAGGACTGAAGCAACAAAACTGAAGCCTAAAAAGCATGTGTCCTATTGAATGGCTTCACTTTTTCTAGGAAAGGGACTCTTTCACCTGGATGAACACATTGTCGCAATAGATGTCGCCAACATAGCGCTCAATTGGTCCTGCTCGTACACATAAATCGTTGTGCTTTTCCCACCAATGAGCTTCACCAAAGCGATTCCTCCCCATATGGCATCTTAAGCTCCGGAGCATCTACCCCCCTTTAACTCATGAAAGATCGTGCAGTTAGCGACATTACTCCAGTTATTTTTTAATCTGAAGGTGCAAATTACATCAATATACCTCATTCTGATTCGGTATTTCCTTGCAACAATCTCGTTGCCTGAACAGATTATTATCCTGCTCACAACAATTACTAGTGAAGTGTGCTCATTTTATTACAAAAAATATATGATTATACCAGATCAAGAACTTAATTAAATCTGATAATATTCCTACACCACATTTAGTCACATTATAGTTGCTTTCATATCCGTTCCTGTTTTTTTTGGAAGAGGGCACAATGAGAGGTTTTGTACATATTGCACCATTTCATTTTTTTTTTTCATCTTTTCAAGTGGAACATGCTAAGCTAAAATATCAAACATAGAGACATTCCCTGTTGGATTCATCTGTGAATTATGGTATTAAGGACTGGGAATATGGAAAGTGCTAGCTTTAATACTTGTATCCAGCTTCATCGATGGTACTTCGAAGAGTATCAGCAGTCCCATAATCCCTGCGGATGCGTGCTTGAGTCCTCGCAGTCAACATCGCATACACTTTTTTTGGCACATTTCCCAACTCTCTGGGATCACCCCTTATGGAAACATAAGCAGTAAAGCCATCACCATCTCCAATGCACTTTTCATTGACCTGAGAACCATAGTGATAGCGAGAATCAGCATTTGTCCATGCTAGTGTAAAGCAATGTTCATGTTTTGATGCCAGTATAAGCATATTTGTTCGGAAGAGTTTAGCACATCTGACCGGCAAAGTGTTCAGCACAAACTGCACACCCTCTGGTAGTGATGTCGGGAAATGGTTCGAGGATGCTGCAGGGAGTGATGAAATTGGGAAGTTGTAGAACTCAAAAATACCCTGAGGAATAAACATTGATAGTGGATGGAGTGAATCAGACATATATAGTCACTTTGGAATAGCACGAGTATGATGAAAACTGCAGTGCATTTCTTGGTTTTATCATTTTGGACCATACAAAACTGATAGTAGTGTCAAAACCTAATTTTTTTAACAAAGTTTGTGAACTTGTAGCTGCATGTGCCACATTTCAAACATAAAAATATCACAATTGATGCTTGTTTTATTCCTTGAAGACACACTGAACTATTTCCACAAAAAGAGAGAGAAACAATTTACCTCTAAATCAAACTCTTGGGATCCAGTTTAGGGCTGTTGCAACTAGTTGGGAAGCCTCTGCCGGCGTTCTCGGTGAGGGTGCTTTATTCCTATATGCCTCCGACATGCACTTGTACCTGCTCTCGTGCAAATTAGCAGACCAAAGCATTATATAAGAAATTTGTTCAGTCGAAATTTAAGCTTTAGTAGTATTATAGACAAACTGTTGCCTGAATGATTTGACAATTACTATCCCTCTTGTTTATTCCCACTTGTTCCACATCTCTTCCACACAATTTTGCCTTTGGTTTACTGGATCTAACAATGTTTTCAGTACCAGTGTAAAAATTAAACATACTAAAATCTTGGAAAGGAAAGAGATTTGCATTTCTGTGCTTTTCATAAATCCTCCAAGAAAAATACTCACAGTAATAAATCCTCCTAAATAGTTAACAATAGGATACCACAAGTGAAGTCCGCATGTGTCCTCCACCGATCTAATCATGGTTGATTTGGAATTTAGCCTCAATCTTCTGAACAATGTCACACAGATACACCGGAAGACAATAAAACCATTAATAATCAATGTAAACCGCCAAGTAATCCTACATATTTTTTTCCTATACTGCTTTCAATTATTGTTTCTGGTTCCTTCTATCTGTATCAAGAAACTTCATAATTTTCAGTTTCTTGATACCAAAGAAAGTGTTAACAAATAGACCTTCACAAGACACCCATTCTCTTGCAAGATTGTTCTGCTCTTGTCTTACCATTTAAACGTATGACTTCCGCTAAGTTTTGGCAAGTATTGAGCACCTTATCGTTTGAAGAGTAAGAAAAAAAGATTTGGGTGCTGGTGGGGATGATTAACTTTGCAATAAAAATGAATGCGTGCATCGATCGATGCAAAGGCTGGGATATATCCCCTTGAGAGAAAAGGACGGTGCTGCAATTTGTTGTTTTCTAGTAACAACTATACGCCTTAGTTCTACTCAACTTAGATGAATCAAACAAACATTTATATCATCAGTTCCAGAACATGCATTAACCATTATTTAAAAAAAAAAACAGTACTAAGACTTTTGGGGATACTTCCTACCATGTGATCTGTGATTCCCTGGACGACATAACGTGCTGTCCGAGCCCTTCAGGGACCTGATAATATGGAGAACAAATTTCCAATGATAGAATGCTTTTAGATAATATATATTACCTCCATTCTTTAAATATAAGATGCAGTAGAAGACTATACTCCCCCAGACTCTGCATACCGTTTATACATGCATACCTTGTCAGTTGTCACAGGTTAAGAAGAGGCAAAAAAATCGAGCTTGTCTAAGTGCTCATAGTAATTGCTAGTAGCCGCAATGTTGCATACTCAAAAACAGGAAATTGAAGCACAGAAAAATGTAAGCATACTCAAAATAAGTCATCGGTTTGGTACTAATCCCGACGAAAAGGACCAAATCATGCCCATGCAGTGGGGACAAAATTAAACTGAAAGCCTCCGTTATTTCTCACGCCCAAATTTGTAACACGCGTATTACAGATCAATCGAAACAGCGAGTAATGTTATAAGCTAGTAGATGGTTTCTGATCCGATGACCATGCATGCATGCAGAAGAGAAACGAGAAATCCCGTGTTTGTTACCATGGATGCGGATTCAAAGCTGCGGAGGTCGCGCGTCAGGGCGGCAATGGCGGCGTTGGCCGGCGTGAGGGTGAGGCCATGGGGATCTACAGGTTCCTGCTGCTGCTGCTGCTGCTGCCGCCGCTGAAGGGACCTCAGGATGTTCCCCATGGATCCCTTCTCCCTCCTCCTCCTCCTCTTGCAATCTTCAGTTCTTGTTCTTCACTGCTATGCTGCCTTTCTTTGCTCTGCTTGACCAGACCAGCTAGACTGCTAGAGTGATGGGCTCACCGCTCACGGCAGTAAAAAGAGTGGTGGGGCCCAGGTAGTAGACTCGAGTCTTTGGATGCTTGTACCTACGCAACGCTGCTGTGCGCTGCTGCTGTTTTCTCGGTTTTTTTCAGAAAACGAGTCCGCACGCCTACACTAACTGATCGACGCCGAGCAAAAATCCATTAAACGCGCTAAATCTAACTAAAAATATACTCTTCCTGTTTAGAAATATAAAACCTTTTAGCTTTATGAAACGGCCGTATCTAGATGTCTTTTCGACTTCAAATCTATACATAAAAGTCGTTTAGATATATTCGTTTTACAAAGCTAAAATGTCTTATATTTCTACACGAAGGGAGTACTATCTATTTATGCATATGTGAATACTATGATCTAAATCATATTGTGTGAACTCAAATTACTCTATCACCTTATAGCTTTATTATCGGAACCATAGTTGCCTTATCCAGTGTCAATGGGCTTCAGCAAGCTGGAATGTGGTCGGTGATGCCGAATCAACGATATTTGGTCGAGCATTGACGATGCTACATCTAAGTTTTTTCATGAATGTTTTAATGTTTCATACGCGCGTTAAATTGTAATAAACTCATTTTCTCATGGATTTTTGTTGGGAGTATTTTCATGCTGTTTACATAGTTGTGAATTGCTATAAGGGCATACTTGTTTTATTGTGTACCCAAATGTTAAAATGCTGCATTTTTATTCTAGGTGTATTCTATAAATATTTTCTACTAATGGTGCAAACATGTTTCAATGTAAAGTGGTGGAATTGTTATTTATTTTGGTGGCAATTTTGTTGGTGATTTTTATTGTAACCGATGATGACTATTGTTACAAACAATTATGTTATAAAATATTTACCATGATGTGCTCTTATTTTTTGGAATTCTTATATTTTTTAGTGTAACTGTTGGTGCTTTTTGTTGTTTTTTTTCGAAAAGGAGACTGAGCTCCGGTCTCTGCATCGATAGATGCATACGACCCTTTATTAAATTATTTGAGTGCAGAGTTTACAAAAGATTACATCATGAGTCACACATGGTTGAAATATGGATCAACCATCTAAAAAATAATGAAAACATGAGAAGATACTGCATCAACATGTTATCCTGAAATCAAAACGCCAGTTGCATTGGTTGTAAAAGTCCCGCGCCACAGACTCTAGCCGGGTGCACCCAAAATCCATAGCCTCCCGCTTCTCCATAGGTTGCATGTAGGACCACATACGGATCCAATGAGTAGCCTGTGGGATTCCTATCATAACCTAGGCTTACACAAGTTTTGTACTCTATTAATATGGGCGGTACCGTTCATAAATCTAATGGCCAAGACGTAAAGCTTAAAGTGATCCATACCTCCTTGCTAGGCTAGCCTTCGAGCGAGTCCAATCTCACAGCTCATACCTTCACCCCCAGTCCCTTTTCCCTATACCCCATGCTTAGTCCCCTTCTTTGGTCGTAGATGAAGTATGATTGGAGAAAAAAGTACTCGTTTCGTCCAGTCCCATCCCGCAAGTCCTCCCTCTTCACATGGATGGATTTTCTAACCTGCATAAAAGAAGTGTTCTTTGCATTGTTAAAAATATAATCATTTCGTATCCTCCAAATTGCCCAAAGTATAGCACATATGCCTACTCGTATTTGAGTTTTTTCTTTTTTTGGCACTCCCAAAAGCCAGTTTCCAAACAAATTATTTATACTCTTCGGAGGCGTGATGTTAAAAGCTATATGCACAATACGCCAGATTATTCTAGCAAGAGAGCAATTTATGAAGAGGTGTTGTATTGATTCATCCTGAGACCAAAACAACACATTTGGCTTCCCTGCCAATTTCTTTTTAACAGATTATATTTTGTGAGAAGTACCTTGCGTTGTAGGAACCACATAAAAATCCTGATTTTAAGTGGTACCTTGATTTTCCAAATATATTTCCGTAAGTATCTAGTATGATCGTTCATGTGGTCAAGGTATAATGATTTCACCGTAAAAGATCCAGATGCAGTTAACTTCCAAACAAATTCATCAGGCTGCGTTGTCAGATTAACATCCATCAAGCGGCGCACTAAATGAAGCCAGCTTGCTCCCCTAGTACCCGTGAGAGCCTGTCTAAAACCAATATTCAACGGTGTTTGAGATAAGACATGAGCTACAGAGATTTGTTTCCTTTGCACAACGTTGTATAGGGCTGGGTATTCATGTGATAAAGACGTATCTCCAAGCCAAGTATCCTCCCAAAAACGAGTTTGTTCTCCATTTCCAATTTTGAAAGAGACTCGGTCAAAAAACTTATTTTTAACTTTCATTAGTCCTTTCCAAAAAAGGAGAATCAGAATGTTTTGATTTAACTTGGGATAACAAGCTAGAATGAAGATATTTGTTTTGTAAGTTCGTGCCAAACTCCTGTGTCCCGTTAAAATCTTAAAAAGCCATTTGCTAATCAGGCATTTGTTTTTAATGTCTAAAACCTCCACCCCAAGACCCCCTTGGTCCTTTGGACGACAAATTATATTCCAACGTGTCAACCTATACTTCCTTTTATGACCATCGCTCTGTCAAAAAAATCTAGATCGAAAATAATCCAATCTTCTCTTTACCCCTTTAGGTAATTCAAAGAAGGAAGGCATAAACATTGGTAGGCTTGTTAATACTGAATTAATAAGCACTAACCGGTCCCCGTAAGACAACCGTTTTTCAACCCAACTCGCAAGCTTGCGTTCAAAACGATCCTCTACAGGTTTCCATTGGTATCGGTACTATTGTTGAAAACTAATCTGCTACAAAAGATTTCGCACCATGACAAACTCTTAATGTTGCAAACGATTTCACATGGTGAACCGTTGACGTTTAAATTGTTACTTCTGTTTAGTACTGAATTTGTTAGCTATTATTGCTGCAAATATATCAATGCTCATTTGCAAAGGGAGTTCGCTAGAGAAATTTGTTAGCTGGAGAAAGGTCGCAGACTCGCAACAGCACACATGGCGGGCTCCACACGCATGTCAACAATACCACACCACCCTCCATCAGCCCAAATAGTAGCACCGAAGCCATAGGGACATCAGTGCATCACCACACACACAACTAGCATTGAAGTGTAGCAATCCAAAGGTATAATAGGTGCACCCCCATGGACACCTCACAGCGATTTGTCGTTCCTAGCCGTTGGATGGAGCCTTAGGGAGATCTGGGTCGTTGGTTGCTAGAGAAAGCGATGGAACAGCGCTGGTATAAAGGAAAGGAGCAGCCCACCCAGCCCACCATGGAGAAACCCTAGCCACCAGCCACAAACCATAGCCTCCTTGCTCCCCTGCCTCCTCATGCACGCCTGTTCACCTCCAGCCCCCGTCACGCCCGCCCCTCGTGTCCCGTCCGCTTCCTGATCGTTCTCCTCCTCTCTCCCATCGCTGTTGGCGCAGCTGCCGCTCCCCACGCCTTCTGCTTTGCCTCACTCGTCCTCACCGGCATGAACGGTGTTGGACACCACCGTTGCACCGCAAGAAACCTGCGGCTTGGAGGAGCACGCTGTCGGCCCGGTGCCATCGCCGGGAGGATCTCCTGCTGAAGGCTCAGCTGCCGCTCCCCACGCCTTCTGCTTTGCCTCACTCGTCCTCACCGGCATGTACGGTGTTGGCCACCACCGTTGCACCGCAAGAAACCGGCGACTTGGAGGAGCACGCTGCCGGCCCGGTGCCATCGCCGGGAGGATCTCCTGCTGAAGTTCTGCTCGTCCTGCACGGGGCATGGTCACGGGTCAACACACGTGCACGTGGTGGCCATGATGAAAACCCTAGTCGTGTTCTGATTCGTGTCCTGCTCCACATTGCCTCCTCCAATCCCATCGCGCCGCCACGGGTCTCGCCTCCACCACACCCAACATCTTCTGCGTCAACCGTCTCCATTCTCATGTTGTGAGACATAGCCTCCTCATCGGTAGGGAGAATTCAGAAATCAGGTTTTGCCTCGATCTAACCGTGTCCCCATTTCTCCATCTATATGTCCCTCTGATCTCCTTTTAAATATGCTGTGATTTGTTTGCGAGAATCGATTTTAGCAATCTGTTGTTTCAGGATTATGCCAATATTGACCTTAGTTTTGTGCCATGCCTACCATTTTGCTACTGATGGGTATGTCATTTGAAAGCTCTCTACCCAAATTAAATTTCCTACTTAGCTATCATAGAATTCTTTGTGTATGTGTTTATTCATTTTCTTTCATCCGGTTACATTAAAAATTCCATTATTGTTCTGTTAAGCAAAAAGCAGCAATTTATAGTGGGTTGCTGAGCCGCATCAGACACACGCAACACCATGTTTATGCAATACATTTTTTGTTTCCTTCCTAATTACTTCTCTACATCTGAGTATTAATATAATAATAGAAAATGACAGGATTTGTACTCACAGTATGTGCTTTTACAGAACGAAACCATAAGCAAGCAGAGCGAAAGCAGTTGTATCATGTATATAATGTATGGTAAGTCTGTTACAAGTAAAATCAGTTAAACTTTCTTTGCCTTCAGGCAATTATATATTATAATCTGAAAGATCTTACCCTCTGCTCTAGCACAGCATTTTGCATTCCTCTTACAGATAAAATGACAGAAGAAAATCCATGGGTAGATTAAATACAATATACAGAAGTTTATCAGCATCCAAATTTATGTTGCGGTCTATATCAGCGTCTAAAATTTACTTGTTCTAATCCTGCAGATTATGATTTTTTCAATTATGTTATCAATTTTGGGTGCTAACATCCCTACCTTAAAATAACATTTTAGACAACCCTTTTGCTTTTTGTTTCTCGCCTGCGTCTGAAGTATACACAGGTTTGGAAACTCAGCTCGAAATTTTCATCCCGCTACAACACAGTGATCTCATGGCAAATGTCTAAAGCTTTCAGTTTTGTAAGCACTCAAAGGTTTGTTTACTTTTGCCTTCTCCGTTTGTCCTTGAGCAAACTCATGCTTCATATTTAAAGTTATTTCTAGCACACATGTAGAGTGTTGCTCCTATTATCCAATGTGTCGGTCCTGTAGATGCTATTTACATCTTCATCTTGGCTGATTCCAATCCCAAATGATACTGTTGCACTATTCTCGATAAATTCCATGGCACTTTCAGAATATCATGTCCGAGGGGTTTAGCCATGCTTAATATTTAATTCAAATTGATGAGACCAACCATAATGTTTTATGCATTAAATAGCGTAAGAACATGGATGTAACACATTCAATAAGTACATACCTAGAATAAATTTGGTTAGTTTGTATCATTATCAATTCAGCAATAAAATTAATTTTAGAAAAGAGTGGTGGGTGGTTATAGCCCTGGTTTGTTACATCTTTTCCTTAATGCTGTTTTTGGATGTCAAAAACTACGCTCGGAGTCGTCCTTCTGGAATTAGCTTGGCCGAATTCACACGTTTGGGTGGCCCAGGAATTCTGGCTTGGAAATTAGGGGCCATGTTTGTGTGGATAATAAGTAAAGTATGCTTTTCCTTAATCTAAAGTAATCACACAATTTTGTTGAAAAGAAAATTGTGTTAAATGTAATATTGTTCCTCAGTTTGTTCGCCCTTGGAAAAGGGGTTTCACATTGTTTCTAGATTAATGTATTGCCTTGTTTTGTTAGAGTTTAGAAGCTTTACCTTCTCGACTAATTTTCATCATTTCACATATCAAGGCCTTGGGTGAATTTTCTGGGGTTCAAATGGTGATCCGAGAGGATGGGTATCAAGTGGGTTCTTTTGTCTTCAGAGTGTCTGTTTATGCGTACCCTAAGGCTATGTTTCCTCGAAGCTATCATGTATGCGTACCCTAAGGCTATGTGTCTGTGTTTTCGAGTCTGCATGGTAGCTGTTTCTAGATTTCTAGATCATAATCATTTTACAGGGTTTTATAGATGGTTTGTTGATACGAAACACGGGGCCCCGTGGCAAGCCGCGACCCAAACATAATCAGAGTACACTTTTATTCCAGTCACAATTTGTCATTGATTGTGTGAGAAAGATTGGGATGAAAATGATGTCCATCAAATAGTCACTCATATGTGTAATACATTTCACTGTATTCTACATTGCCAGTGAGCAGTCTATTTTATCTGTCGAGTTGTTGTGGTCACAATATTCACCACTGTTCTAAATTCTTCTGTCTATCACCATGTTTTTCCCTTCGATTTACCTCCATGGAAAAAAGAACACTATTTGTTTCTTACTTGCACACAGAAAATATGGGGTTCAGATAGATTGGTCATATTCAACTTTGTATTTTCTAAGGTAAAAAATAAGGGGATCATTTTTCATTTAGCTAAAGTTATCTCTTATAACCATGGAAATGCAATTCCCGTCCTTAGCATGATTAAATTAAGAGATGATGGAATATTTATCATTCTGGTGAAATTATGAAGTAAAAAAGTTATAAGCTATGATCAAATATCCTACATGTTCATTTGGCCCATGATTATTGTACCTTTGCATTTGGTTCGAAAAGGGTAGGAGTGTGATATTTGTATTGTGCTTAGGTTAATCAAGTGCTGAAAATGCAGTAGTTTACTATGTATTTGGCTGTTGTTGGTACTCCTTTCCTGTACAAAGACACCAGCAGTATAAAACTATGTTATCATCTATTTATTATCTGGAAGAGCACTAATTCTTGCATTCTGTGTTACCAGCTTCATGGAGAATATCGAGATCCCGAACAATGTTGTTCTTGAAGCCATGATGAATAAGTTGTACCTTCCATGCCTTGAAGAAGATCTTACGAAGTGGCAAGTTATGTTTTCCAGCGGAAGTTATTACCTGACATGTTTCAAGACCAGAAAAAATCTCTTAAAGCTAAGCTAGCTATTGCCTACCAAGAAAATGAAAAGTTTGTTGCTACGGCTAAGGTGTCGCCTTTTTGTGATGCCATACATGATATAATGTCTCGACTATTGTCTTTGCTATCACCATTCTTATTTGTTTGTTTTTTCTCACACGAACACAAAAGGAGGTGCTGCTAGCAAAGAAATTTCAGTTCCACCGCCTTTCGATTGCTGCACAAATGCTAGGTGAGGTCGTCATTGCTGTCTACCACCATTCATATACATGTTACCCTTCGCTGAAAAGTAAATTCTCTTATTCGATGTTTTGTCGGCTCTAACAGTGCGAAAAGCATGACAAATCCCATGCATAGCACTCATGTCAGAAGACAACTTTTAAAGCACAACTAACTGACTCTACATGATTAACAATTCTCCCACTAGCATGGTGTTTAAGTTACCATAAGCTAAATTTGTTATTTCCTTAATGGCTGTGGCATCCCGCAAAACCACTACTAGAAAATTGCGTTGTTTTTGTGCATTGCATCATCATGACCGCATGCTCATGTCATCATGCCACATTGCATTTGAGCATCGTCATCATCTTGCATTTGCTTGCATAAAACTATTTACGGAAAAACCGGTTCATATTTTCTAAACGCCCCGTCTTTATTCAAACGCAAACCCGGGTCTCCGAAATAATTATTTTGTCTACCCGCGGTTTTGCAAAAGCCCTGTTCTAAGTAAATAAAATATTTAATTATTTTAGGGGGCAGCCGAACCGGGCCGATCCGACCCAGTTGGCCACCCCCAGTACAAACAATCGGTCCACCAAAATCCTAAAACTACCCAACCTAGTCTACCCAACCCTCCAGCCACCTCACCCCAACCAATAATCTACCGCCACCTCATCACCTTCCCTCCCCTATCCAACCCCAAACCGCCACCTGGCCACCCTCTCTCACCCCACTCCCCCCCACTCAATCTGCCACACACGCACGCACACAGCGGCCACCACACACCCCCACCTGTCTCTCTCCTAATCCCACCGCCACCTCACCCCCCTGGCCCACCCACCTGCCGCCTGCCCCGCTCCCCCTTTTCCCCACGCGAAGCCTCCCCGCTCCTCCCTCGCGAGCCGCAACCGCTGCCGCCAGCGGGCCTCCTCCCTACCGCCGGCGAACCCCGTCCTCCGCGCCGCCAGGTTCCCCATCGCCACCGCCCTTCACCTTCCTCCTCCGCCCGCACGCGCGACCCCGCCTCTCCCCGTCTGCCCCGCCGGCATCGCTCTCCGGCGCCGGCCACCGCCCCAGCCCGTCCGCCTCTCTCCGGCGGAGCCTCTCTCCCCTCTCCCCTCCGGCGCCGCCCAAGCCGCCTCTGCCCCTCCTCCCGCCGCCTCGGCACCGTCGACCCGCTTCGCCGAGCACCCCCTCTCCCTCACCCGCAGCTCCCTGTCCCGCTCCCAGCTTCCCTCGCCTTTCTCCCACAACCGCCGGCAGGTTTCCCTCGGCCGCCGCCCGCTCTCTCCTCTCCGTCGGCGTCTCCTAGTCCGGTCTGGGCCTGGCCGCGACCTCTCCTGCCATCCGTGTCGACCCCGAACCCCGCCGCCGCGTTCCCTACACCCCATCAGTGGCTCGCCTCCGCCCATCTCCACCATGAGTTCGCCCTCGACCTCCTGAGCCTCCCTGGTTTGCAGAACTTCGTCCGAGTCGCCCCGCCGTCGAGGTCAGCCAGCCACCAGAGAAGCAGGCCGCCATGGACCCGCTCGCCCTCTCATCTCCAGGATGTGCGATGCCCCTTCTCCTGCCGACTCTGCGCATCCCTGTTGTTGGTGTTCGAGGAAGTGTGTGCCACTGTGTTTATGCTTCTCGTGAAGTGCTGTGTTATTGGTCCTTTGCGGATGTGTTGTATGCTTCAGAGCTATGCCGAGGTGAGATTGTTGATCTTGGTGTGGTGATGCGATAGTGGCGTTGGATTGGTAGCCTCCGGATCAGACGCCCGAAGAACAATGTTTTGACGATGTGGTTATATGAGTTAGATCATGCGACAAGATCTCGAGGACAAGCCAACCCAACGCCGACCAATTCCTCTAGAGGTGCTGAGGCTAGGATCCAAGATCTCCGCCAAGGAACATCAAGCTCTTCATCACGGATCCCAAGTTCGTCTCGATCCGAAGACCGATCCCGGCATCCGATCCGAAGACCACATGTGCGACAAGTTCTTCATCCCGGACGCCAAGTACTGCCTCGGACGCCAAAACCCGAACCGAAAGGAACGCCAAGTCCGACCCGACCCGCGGACCCGACAAGGTCCTCGTGACGACAAGAACGACCTCGACCCGGAAGAATCCGATGCGCCCCGACGCCGACCCAAGTCCTGCTTCCCGGATGCGACAAGATCTACTTCCCCGATACGAAGACCCTAAATCCCGGAGTCCGAGAACGTTTCCGTCGAACCCTGAACCCCGAGACCCGACCCCAAACCCCGGAACCCCAAGTTCGTCGAGACCCCCTATGTGTGAACCCCTTCCCGAAACCCTATTTTATAATATAATAAACTTGTCGCATATTAAATTGTCATTCTCGCATGCATATCATGTGGTTTGGGGGCCTTATGTCGATTCACCTAATAATTAAATATGGGGCCTATATGCGGGCAAATCTAGTCTCACACTGGCCTCATTTAAATTCGTGTAGCGAACCGTTGATATATTTTTCCTTGTTAAAACAACATTTAAATTGCGGGGCTTCTAAACAACACAAGTCACCTAATTAAATGTCGGGACCCCGGTTCCGCTTAATATTGCCTAATTGCTTCGCACCTTTGCCATGCCATGCATCATATCATAAGCATGCCGATCTTTTGCCGTAGTATTAAATATTACATCCGGTGTTTATTCTAGTGTTTTGCTTCTTCGCGGATAAGGCCGTTGAGTTGATGCGAGTGTCGACCCGATCTTCGGTTGAACCTTCGACAATGTTTTCAGGCGAGCATCTCCCCCTTTCTACCTATCTTACTTTATAGTATTTATTCCCTCCTGTTGATCTATTGCTATCTGTGTTGCGATGCTCTAGTTTCCGTACCCGTGAAATCCCTTGCAGCCCTATATTGCCTTGGACACATCCTATTACCTGATGTTTGGTAGATAGTTGGACTTGCGCGTCGTAGTCGCTTGCTCAAATGCTGTTGCGTGTCGTCAAGTACCTCAGTTGTTGGAAGGCTGCCATATGCTTATGTTGGAGATGATCCTGGCTTTATTTATCGTTCATTTTATTTTCCTGTTTAACAACCAAAATTGAAGTAAGTAAGCAGAGGCATCGGTGGGTGATAGATAATATTTGGTTTCCGACCGCCCACTTGTGTCCCGTAGGACCCCGAGTACTTGATACCTGTTCCTTGATTTATCGCGCTATCCACATCCGGGAGGCTTATGGGACCCCCCTTAGCCAGAGCTTGATTCAGTCTTATTTCTTGGGGCCACAAACTAGTTTGAGGTTTTATTTACGATCCTATACTTATGCCATGCTTTACTGCTTTATTTACGATTGTGCGAGGAGCACACTGTACTGTTTAGGTAAGCGGAATGTTTTCGCGGTATCGACAATCCCAGTTTTGGGTTCCCAGTCGTTTACAACCATTGTCGCAAACCTTGAGTCCGTCTTGGAGTCAGCTAGCTTTGTTGCGGGTGTACTCCAAGGGGTGGCCCCCTGAAATATTTCTGAATCCTGTGATTGCTTTGTCGTGAAGGCCTCGTTGGGTTTTGATTTGGTTTTTCCGAGGTTGATCGAGTGTGTGTTGCTATTGGTGCACCCCGGCCGGGTAAAACTTTCTGAAAGCCGTGTCCGCGGTTATGGACGACTTGGAGCACAGTATCTCGATCATAGACAACTATAACTAAAGTAGTGCTATAAATTTGACTTTATAATGACTAGTAATCAGCTTCACTATAATGGAATGGCTAAATAAAACTGCCAACAATTGCTTGTTGAGTTGTCGCTTGCGGCCATTGTACCTGACTAGTAAGTATTGCAACTACAACGGAATGGCTAAATAAAAGTACCAACAACTGCTGGGTTTTGGGTTATCTCATGATAATTGTATTTGACTAGTAAGTGTCGCAACTACAACGGAATGGTTAACTAAAACGGCCCACTGCTTATTTTTATCAGGATGATTACCTATACCTGACTAGTAATTGCTGCAACGATAACTGAATAAATAAAACTGCCAACTGTGTGAGTTCCTCGGTTGACTTCCTCGTTTGGTCTCGAGGGGGAAACACCAGGATGGGTTTGTTTGGTGTAAGATTCAGGTTGGATCCGGATAGGTCTTTCTTACCCCTCTCTAATAGCCGCCCGTTGTTTTGAGTCTCTATAGGTTGTTTAGTGCATGCTGCCGCTGCCGCTTCAGTCCACCATACCTATGTAGGCGAGGACCGCCGAATTCTAGCCTCGCCGTGTACTGGCCTCAGTACTGACGCTCCTCTTTTTCCTTTGCCCTTTGTCGGCACCCCTTTTGTTTAAGCAGGTTTTGAGATCGACGTCGTTAGCAGGGTTACCCTTCCGGCTTGGCCTGGGCAGGGTTATGGACGCCATTGGTTATTCTTCAGGGCTCTTAGCCCCATTTGCCTCTTGTCCGTAGCTGGACGCTCTATCGTTTCCAAGGTGATTTGGATCTTTGTATATTATATCTGTATTCTTGACTCATTGAGTCGCTGTTATATATATCTGTTCTGTGGGTTCCATCGAGGACTGTTGTGTAATGTTATTACTTCGTTTTCCACCCGCACGAAAGTGCCTGGTGGGCACCTTTGAATCGTTTCTATGCGGGTTTGACGGGTTTTCGCTAAAACTTGCATAGGTCCGATTCTGAGGGTGTTACAATGGCTCCAGAACATCGCCGGTGGAAAGAAGAAAGAAGAAGTCCTAAGCTGCGGACCGCACCCTACATTCCTTGATATCTTGCTCCAGATATCTCATTGCTTCTAAGCAACCGGCTGGCTTTTAACTTTGCTACTACCACAACTATAGATGTTTCTTTTATCGTCCGGTACAAACCAACCTTAAGATATAGATCTGACTTATGTAGTCGTACAAGATTCTTGCTCGACTCATGTGACCCATGTTGTGTCTCTACTAAAATGGAATGAAAATTTATGTATATTGTTGCTCGAGATGGTAAATCAACTCCCCTCTTATTACATCTTCTTTGATTAATTTATTTCACCATTAAGTTAGAATCTCATTTGAAATCTACTATTACCTCCCTCCTAAAAAGGATGTCGCATATTTATCAAAATTCAAATGTATCTATACTAAATAGTGTCTAGAACATCCAAATTTAGACAAATCTTCGACATCCTTTTTGGGACGGAGGGCGTACCAAATTTGAGCCTTCACGCTACAGCCTGCTTAGAAAGTATTTATTTTTCATAAATTTATTCTGTCAAATTACTCTAAAACCAACGGAATCATGCGCCAAGGCGCACCACTAAATCTAGTAACAACCAACGCAGCCGGATCATGAATGCGACCTGGCTCTCATGCCTGTGTCAGGAGGGACCAGTCCATTCCAGGAAAAGGGGATTGATTTCCTATAGTACTAGGATGGCTGATTGAAACCGAAGCCTATCACGGCCTTTTAAAAAAGGGAAATAAAACAAAAATAATAAGAGAAAAAAATCAGAACCAAAAAAGAAACACCAAAGCAAAATAGGCCAGCCCTAGCCCGGCATGAAATGCTGGTTAGGAGAGACGAGGCGCCGTTCCATGTTATTTTTTCTTATTATAGCATTTCTACCAGATTCCTTAAAACCTCGTGATCTTTAAAATAACCGATGTTTTAAGGTATTGAATGAATAAAGTGTCCCGAGCATATGGTTTGAAAAACTCGGCGTCCCAACCCTCAAATACACGGGTTCCGCGGTCGACCTGCCGGTACCCTGTATTGCATGAAAACCTTTGGCGGGAGGGACATTTCAGCACGCCCACATCCAAGCTCCTCTGTCGCCACCACACATCGTCTTCGATTTTGGCTGTAGAATTGTTTTGTTCATGAGATCCATCAAAGATTCAGTTGTCTTCTTCATTAGCCATATAATTGTTTGTTAATATGTGTTGTAGTTATTTACGATACACCACATACATTGTACATGGTCAAAAAGATGGATGAAAGAATGGAATCATTGTTAATGCTTATTGCTGAAAATACAAACAAAATGCTACTGGAATTTTGATTGGTACCGTGCTACATGTGGGACGTATGCTCACCATATGTACAAAAGTGGTGAGCTGAACCCAATTCTAGCCAATACATTCTATTTTTTCCAACCGAAGAAAAAACGAATCGATTTCACCTTTTTGTCCAAACCAACCACAGGAATAAAACCGCTTTATTATAGTAATGGAATGATGATATTACATTCCACTTCATCCTATTACCAAACACACTCTTAATGATTGCACTATACTCGTCACTTAGCCTCTTTGCAATATCTTAGTTTCATCGAGATGTGTAAAATCTTAGACATTCTGTGGTATCAAATGTGTAAAGATGACATGTGCTTGTCTTGTCAAGAAGTAACAAGTAGCTCGCTATTCCTTAGGCCACCCGCAGGGTGTGCATGTTTCTGTCCATGTAAAACCCAACAAGAAATATACTCCTTATTCAGATTCTAAATTGTATCAAAGGAGATCCTCCTTACTTGGCCCGCCACTGGTGGGCCCTACACCTACGGTGTTCCTGCGTGGTTGTTTGCATTGATGCATGTTCGGATCTCGACTTTTAGATTCACGAACAGTGTTTTCTGCTACAAGAACTTGGGTGGGGATAGGGGAGAATGTATGTATGCCCAATCAAACTGGTGCAACCGTGCACCCAACCTAAAACATACATGGAAAAACTATAGAAAATGTTAAAACTAATTTATCAATTTGATAGAGTGTATAGTACTTAATTCAAGTTGGGCTGTGAATTGAGCCCATCAATACTAGGAGAGCCAAATTTGTTGATTTTGTTTCTCAAGATGGGTACGAAATTTTGATTTTGAAACTTTATGATATATATAATCGATGCACACTATATCTACGTGTTAGATATTTAATTTGCACGCATATCACACTATATCTACGTGTTAGATATTTAATTTAGGTTGGATGCACCTGTTACACCAGTCTCGGGATAGGTGACGTGTATAATTTTTTTCATGCATGTTATGGGACCTTGCCGGTCTGCTAGTCTCCGCCGATGACGTCACTCGCAGGAATAGTTGCTAGGAAAACTGATAAACCATGAATATGATAAGCGAAAAAGAGAAGTCTTCTAAAAATTTGCTATCATGTATGGAGCTTCTTGGTTTTCAACCCAAATGAGCAAGACCATGATCATACCTAACTCGTGGAAATGTGCCCAAAATTTGCAGAAGAGTCATGGCATGGAAAACTGAAGTCCCAGACAAAAAAAAAACAACTTTTATATAAAAATACCGGTTTTCCATTTATAAGTGAAATATAATGGTTTTTGTGAAGAAACCACTGAAAATATGATACGGAGTACGGAATTGCACCGCTCCAATTTTCACCAAATGTAGACGTCGTAGGATGGCCAGATCCTAGAAACTCCTCTGGTCAAAATTCAAAAACTGGGCAGAACTATCAGAATAGACTTGCTATCCACACATGGGTATACGGTGATTTAAGCAACATGGATCAATTTTAGCTTGTTTTTCTAGTAGAACGGGGATTTATGGTGTACAAAAGTGGTTTTAAAATTTTGGTTTGAATTTGTTTTGGTCAAAGTCAATTATAAAATTGCCAAAATCACTTTTGTACATCAGAAATCACCTTATACCCACCTGGGTAGTGAATCCACACTCACTATCCCATTTTATATGTTAAAAAGTGTTTATTTTTGTGAAGAAACCACCTAAAATATGGTGTGGAATTGCATCGCTCCAATTTTGACCAAAAGTGGACGTCATGGGATGGTCAGATTGTGGAACCTACGACTTTTCTCAGTTCCCAGATGCCTCTGCTTTTTTCTTCACCTCTGACCTAAATTCGAAAACTTGGCCAGATTTGAACGGTAGGTACTATCGTCTTGCTCCAAAAAAAAATTGAAAATCATTTTCAAGTTCCCGGCATAGTCCTTGTTTAAACTTGAAAGTTTCAAAAATATTGCTATGAATGGCAGGGCCGGCAAAATTTAACCAAATTTGGATTAGAATAAATTCGAAACAATTCAAAAAATAATAGAAACCTGCACATGTAGTCATTGCATGTGATGTAGTAGCTAGGAAGAATGATAAACCATGAATATATAACAAACTAAAAAGAGAAGTCTTCACAAATTTTGCTATCATGTAACAGTTTGCTTGATTTTCAACCCAAAATGAGCAAGATGATGCCCATACCCACGGCAGAACTCGTGCAAATGTGCATCAAATTGGCACAAAGGAGTGTCTTGGCATGGCATACGGCCAACAATTTTTTACATAAAAATGATTTTATATTTATAAGTGATCTACAGGTGCTCTACGCAGAATCCTTGTCTAAACTTGAAATATTCAAATCCTTGCTACGAATGGCGTTGGAGGTTTCTGCATCTAGAACCTGGAATCTTTCAGAGGACTTGCCTGACACGAGCTTCTGTCCTTCCTCCGTGCCTTGCGTCTGGCCGTCTGCGCATCAGTAGGCGCAATGTGATTCTTTGATGCCCCAGTGTAGCAAGCTGGTCTTCCCAGAAGAAGCTGGAATACCATATCCACTGATCAGTGACAGCTAAAATTTCAAAAAATAAAGACCGACAGGGAGGAGCCTTGCGGCATTTTAACAAGAAGAATGGTGCAAAATTGTGAGCAAGAGGACTCAAACTCGGGTGTGTAGGAAGACAACAGCCCCCTCCCCTGGGCTATGCCTCAGTCCAAGGTTTCACAAAAAAGTTTTTTTTAGTGAAGACATGTTACTCCTATATGATAAAATGACATGTTAGAAAACTGGCACCATCCTTTTTTACACAAAAACTGGCAGTATCAGAGATGGAAGGTATTGCTCAATAGCATCCCAGGACCAGTAAAGCTGGCTGGATATAACAGCTAATTTGCAAACTAGTGATTCTAACCAGTAGCCAAGTGGAATGTCACCCAGTCTATCTATAGTACTGACAGTACAAAAATGACATTAATGAGGAAAAACCGTTTAGAAAAGAATTAACCTGTAGATTTCTTACTGCTAGGAGTACGACTACCAAAACCTGGTGTCTTGAATTCTTCTTGTTCCGGATAGTGAACAAAGCAGATTTGGCGTGACATCTTCCCCGCTGGAGTTTTTTCACTGTTAGTAAAAAATTAATTTGATAGAGAAAGCAACATTTCTCTGTGTCTTCGTTATATTTCCCAGAAGAAATTTCTTTCTTCAGCTGTTTACAGAAATGTTTTGCGGTGGAAAACCAACTTCTTTGAGACAAATGCAAAAATAACACGCTCCATGGCATTGAACAGCTGATTGAAACATAATTCCTAACTGTCAATCCAACTGTAACCAGGTTTCTTCGCAATTCTTCTCTGACGCATCAAACCCCTCATTTCTTCTGATTTGACCCAATCCCCTTGAGAAGCGAGCACACTGGAAAGCTGCACATACATACTGGAATGTGGTGACTCTGATTCCCCCATTTCCTTCAGCCTCTTTGCCATCTTCTGAATCAAAGCCTCATTGCCCTGAGCTTTGCACCCACTAACAACTGTTGTCCAACTTATTGAATCAGATTTAAAGGGCATGTTCTCTATGAACTCAACTGCTTCATCTAACCGACCTGCACGGACCAACAGGTCAGTCACACATGCATAATGCTCAGCTGACGGAGTCACGCAGAAATCATCCTGCATCTGCTTAAACCATGTCAGTCCTTCTTCCACAAGTCCAGAATGGCAGCACGCGGAAAGAACACCAATAAATGTCCGTTCAGTTGGTCTTATACCCCTAACTCTCATCAACTCCAAGAGTTCCAGTGCCTTGTGTCCATGCCCATTGGAAGCGTAACCAATTAGCATTGAGTTCCACAGGACTTCGTCGGACTTGTCTATTCCATCAAAAATCTTGCACCCATTGGTCAAGTTGCCACATTTGCAGTACAGATCAATGAGTGAAGAAGCTACAATATTGTCACACTGCAGGCCAAGAACAGTGGCAAGACAAAAGATCTGTTCCCCAAAACTTATGGAGCAAATGTTACTTGACGCACTTAGAGCACTTGCTATAGCAACCTTGTCAAGTTGCACACCAAGGCGATGCATCTCACAGAACAGCTCCATGGCATCAATTGCATGCCCGTTCTGGCTCAACCCAACAACCATAGAATTCCATGATATGACACTCTTGCTAGTTATCATATAGAAAACTCTTTTAGCATCTTCTATCCGCCCAGAGTTTGAGTATATGGTGATCATTGAATTGAGCACAACGGTGTCATGAAACCTAAGCTCGCTGAAAGCTCTGCAGGCATCCTCCCAGAGGCTGCATTTTGAGTAGAAGTCAATGAGAGCGCTTGCTGCTATCATGTCATTGACAGCCCCACTCTTTAGACCACACCCATGTATCTGAAGCCCAGACATGAGCATGCCCGAAAAACCACAAACATTCAGAATGCTGGCATAAGTTGAAGAATCAGGCAACACGTCTGACAGCATCATCCTTACAAAAAGAGCAAAAGCATCATTTCCAAGGCAGGCAAATGCACAGCCACTGATGACAGGATTCCACAAAAGAATGTTGAGGTCCTCCACCCTGTCAAAAATACGTAACGCCTCGTCTAACTGTCCACGTGAAGCATAGCCATATACCAGGGCAGAAACTGAGAACTCGTCAATCTGTGCTAAACTATCAAAGACACGGCGAGCAGAGTTCAGATCCCCACACTTGCAGTACATGTCAACCAATGCACAACTCAACACTGAATCCAGTTCGATCTTGGCAACCACCATCCGACTATGTGCTTGTCTCCCAAAATCGTACTTCATCCGGTCAGCACAAGCACCAATAACTGTGGCAAGCACAAATGGATCATTGCACGGTGAGGCTGCCGCCGCGCCGCATTCCAAACCAATCGCTCTAACCAAAGCAAACGCCTTGTCCACACGTCCGCTCCGGATATACCTATGCAACACAGCGTTGCAAGCCACGGCGTCCTTGACGGGCATCTCGTCCAGTAGGGCACGGGCCGTGTCAAGGTCTCCGGCGGAGACCATGCCGGTGATCACTGTGTTCCATGAGAAGTTGTTCCTTTCGGGCATGGAGCGGAAAAGGGCAAGCGCCGCAGGGTGGTCCCGGGAGTTTAGGTGGGCGGTGACGAGGGAGTTGTAGGAGAAGCAGTTCCTGGTTGGCATTTCGTCGAACAGTCGCCGTGCGTCGCGGCGGTGCGCAGGGGAGCAGCGCGCGTACATGAGGAGGACCGAGTTGGAGGGGGCGAGGGAGAACGGGACGTGTCCCGACTTGAGGAGGGCCTGGTGCAGCTGTTGGCCGACAACGGCGTTGCAGGAGCGGAGGAGCTGGATGTAGCCGCGGACGTCGACGGCGACGGCCATGAGGCTCTGTGGTGGGGCATGGAGGTTCAGCTAAACCCCCACAAAAATCGAATTTTGGACTGCTGGGTAGCCGACCTAAGTTGGCCCATGCTGTGACGGACTCATCTACTGATGCCACACCAGCGCAGTTTTGGCCTGGCCTGCCCTTTTTTCAAGTGACAAGTTTTGCCTTTGTTTGGGCATGCCGCCCAATGCGGCGCGCGGAGGCTCGCGTCGCACACTTTTCGCCGCATTGGGTCGGTCCATTTAGTTTTTTCTTTTGTTTTTTCTTTCGTTTTTGCTCTTTTGATTTTTTAAGAAGTTTTAGAGTTTGATAAAACTAAATGAACTGTTGCATCGCTGGAGCAACTAATAGAACTGGGACATGACTCAAACCATAATAAGTAATTCGTTTTGCTATCCATGTATATCGCTATATGCATTCGAGATTCTTTGACTTTATAGTTGCTACCTCGAGTAAATTTGAGTTGTGGATCCCTATTTGGTTTTAGATGGTTTCTATACTTTTAAATGGTGGGTCTTTTGTTCTAAACATGCTTCTTATTATGTTGGGCTTGCTCAGCCCTACTAATGTGTGTAAGGTCTCAGTTGTCTACTCCGATAGTGGGCATGTAGATTTTTCTCAGAAGGGGATCTACATGAGCATTCACGTGTTGGCGGCACAAAGACATTTGCCGACAATGTCATTGATACACCGAGATGCTTAATTCATGGAATAGTTAAGTAAATGGTTCGAATCTACCGAACTATTGCTATATTGGGTAATTTTGTTTATTTGGTCAGATAATTAGGTCATGTTGTCTGAAAATATTACTTATGTGATAGGTGTAACGTGGTTTGGTTGCCTGAAAACATTTCTCATGTAAAAATATGGATGTTAGGGTTCATCTGGAACATTAGGGGTTTTGACAACCGTGGGAGAAAACCCCAAATCAAGGATTACACGCGTTCCGAAAAAGTGACATTGTTGGACTTCATGAAACGATCAAGTAAGATTTCAGTCTTGCCGATTTGCGTGGTCTCGAAGGGGCATCCCATTTGTTTGGAATTGGCTCCCTACAAATGGGCATTCTGGGGGTTGCTCCTTGGTTTCAAAGAGAAAACCTTTGAAGTATGGGAGTGGGAAAAAGGTGAAATTTTCATATTGCTCATGTGTTCCATAAAGTTAGGAAATGTAAATGGAAGTTTATCTTGGTCTATGGACCAGCCGAGCATGCTAGAACCCCTGTCTTCTTGTATGAGTTAGAAGTTCTGGTGTCCTCAGCCACAGTTCCCTTATTGCTGGGGCCATTTCAACTTAATTCGGAGTGCCCAAGATAAAAAAAATGCAAATATTAACTGGCCTAGAATCCACTTGTTTACAATGCCCTGGCTTCCATGAACCTATGTGAAATCAGGAGGGTTGGGACCCGCTTCATATGGATGAACAAACAAGCAAATACCATACGATATATTCTAGATAGAGTTTTTGTGCCAACGTCGTGGGAGGTTGATGCCCTGCAAGTGCACATGTTCGTTAGAGAATATTTTCACGGAAGTATTAATTTCAGTTTTTATATCGATCCCAATAAAGAGCCTCGGCAAGTGCTTTTTATGCGGCGTTTCTGTCGCACTCAAGGTGTCACCGGTCTTGAGTGAATTGACCGCAATTGCTGATGGTGGAAGGTTATAGGTGAAGATAGAGGAAACTTATGTAGGAAATAAACAAGGATTAAATTGCATAAAAGTAAAGACGAGAAAGGTGTTTGAAGGTCCTACAGATGAGAAGTTAGACGCGGAGAGAAACAGTTCATGGTGATAGTGAAAGTGCCAAATGGATAAAGTAGAATGAGTGATAGCGATATATCTTATTTGTAAGTGAGTAGACAAGAAACCCATATACCGACTAGGAGTCCTCATGGCAAATTCTTCCTAGTCCCAATGATCCATCTATCTGTTACCACGGCAATGGTTAGCACATTAATTAAGGTCTTGCGACCAGATCAAGGCTTTAATCTTGATGGTTCCTTGTTGTCCTCGAGTAATGCTAGCTCCTTATTGATATCGGCCGTGTCACTCAGGGGTTGCTGATTTGCTAACTTACAAGTTTAGACCTATGAGATCTTTGGATCATGCTACCTGGGCTATTAAATTAGATAAAAAGCATTAGTCAAATATAGATAATCATTCTCACAAATTAATAAACACTACAACAATTACAAATGGATGGATTTAAAGGAGGCATGACACATCTCACCAATTCCCTACATCTCCCACGCCTATAGAGATTTACTCAGACATGAGAGGAAGACAAGTCAAAGGCATAATTGTACTGAAAATAGAAATCATCGCAAAGTTATCATAGCAAATAACAACAGCGATTGAAAATCAAGTCAAATACAAACCAAAGGTAGATCAAAGTATCAAACCCTAATCTTACAATTGCCAATATCTCTCTCTAAGTAATGATGGGAATGATGGTGGAGTGTGTGGTTGAAGAGGTGAAAATCATCGAGGAATGAGGCAAGGTTCTTCTCCTCTTCCAAATCTGATCTCCCCTCTCTAGATGAGTTTTGTGGTGGTTGTGTTCTATTTTTCTCTAACCCCTGTTCACGAAATTTGCTTCTATTGATATAGCGAAGCCAACGGCGTGTAGTACGGGCGGACAGTACGGGCGCATCCCGATCGTACCGTTGGTTGTTACACGCATTGAATGCTTCCAATGAAAGGGGATCCAATTGGAGATTTACTTCTTTAGGTGCAATTATCCCATGAATGCTATTAGATATTTAATAAATGTTCATTACCTGAAAACCATCACAAGAAACCAAGGATTTTCTAATTGCAACATTAACGTTAGTGGAAAGAAGTAATCTTCAGTGAAATCTGGCAATAAACAAGAGGAAAATCAATAGTAAAAAGTGATGAAATTTGGAGCTATCAACTTCCCCAAGCTTAGCTGTTACTCGCCCTCGAGTGACAAAGCTATAATGCATAATCGCGAGGAATTGAATCAAGACAAAAGACTTACAAGTTTGAGGTTGTATCATATTCCATTGTCTCAAATCCTGAACATGAGCATAATATATCTGAAAAGTTGCACTTAAGTCCAATTTCTAAACGCAAATAACTTGATAGCTAATAATTCCTGAAACTCAAATGAGATTGTAAAATTTTTGGTTGGGCTTACAAATCAATTTATTTTCAGCTCCTCTATTATTACGAGAGAAAGAATGTTTTAAGCGGGGTCGCTTGCATCAAAGTTAAGGGTGCACAAGTAGATGTCAAAAGAAGGATAATCTTAGAGCCTTTTCATTAACACCTACTTCGATAATAGCGTCTATCAAATACCTCTTATTTTCCTTGCTTTTCAAGAAATCTAATTATTCATTTTGGGTGGTGAGGTGATACAAAAGCTCTCAAAAAGTACAAAATGTTTTTAGCTCTTATCTTAGCGGTAGTTATTTTTTCCCTCTTTCAAGGATCAATGATTGTCTTTCTTTTTACAAAAGCTTACACAACCTTTAAGAGTGCTAACATTTTTTTACATATAGCAACACATATGCCGCTCATGTCATCAACTCATAGCCGAAATCTGGGGTTATACCATAGATTTTTCAAAGGCCAGTGGAGTTCTTAGCATCCCAAAGGTGTGTATAAGAAATATAGAATTGTTTCCTCTCTCTCTCTCTCTCTCTCTTCTTCAGCTAGGCAAAATAGGTTTTGGTATCTCCCTCTCCCACCGTAAAAAGACCATTCTATCAAACAATTCTTTTTCAGAAGGTGTCATCAAGTCAACGATCAGTATGTGGGGTTGAGTACCACTAAGGTTAAGCCCTTAAGACAAAAACATGGCACCAAAATTGTCGATAGACACTTTCTCTAGTTTTTATTTTTTTTGGAATTTAATCCAAAGGGTTGTTTTTCAAACTGATAATAATTGTTGTAAGTCTTAACCAAAGTAGTTACAAAAAACTCTGAGCTCAAGTCCTAAAAGATAACGAGTTACACGCGGAGTTGAACTCAAGTGCAACGAAAAAAACATAAAATGTTCATGAATAAACTTATAGAAAGAGGGAAAACAAAAAATGTGATGCCTCCTCTCGCTTGCTTGTCTCCTGCTTGAGCCAACTCTTCACGTTCATCTTCATAGCTAAATCACTAGAAACGAGTAACATGTAGAAACATCAAAAAGAGCAGAGAGAAATTCATACAAACAAAGATAAAAGCTAGTCTAATTTTTTGGGTTTTTTTATCAATGCAAAACTGAAAGTAAACATGCTCTAGGATGGAAAAAAATCAAAAGAAGGATGAAAAATATGAATGCAAAAAGGTGGGAGGAGTTTAACCTCCCCAAGCTTAGGCTCTTGGCCTATCTGGAATCAAAAGTTGTTAGCACCATCAGGTGGCGGCTGCTAGAATGGGTAGTTTGGGTAGTGGTTTGAGAAATCGGTCATAAAAGATGTGATGTCCTGAGTGAAATTGACTATGTTGGCGTTCACATCTTGCAACGTATTTTCTATATTGTCTATGTGATGTACCACTTGGTCAAAATCACTTCTTTGTACATAGTTGAATCCCGGCTGTGGTGGAGGCATACCTTGTTGTTGTTACTAGGGGAAAGGATGTTGGTGATGGTGCTGATGACCATAGTCATCCCAGTCTGTTGTGTTCCAATCTTCTCCACCTTGCTCCTCCTGCTATTGGCTAGCTGCTGCGTCTTCCCAGTTGGGATGACCTCCTTGCGGTGCAATCCTTCCTGAGAGGATCAATGCCTGCTGGAACTCCTCCACAGTGAGGACCCAAATTTGTTTACTTGGCAAACCAAAATCTTGGACAAAAGGAAGCAAAACTTGGTAGAGATCACCGTTAGTCTCAAAATAAATTTGGTAAGCATGAAGGGAGCATTGGGGTCTATAGACCCCCATGAATTTGATGCTAGCCATGTGGATATCATCCAGAGTATTGCTGCCAGCCACAGCTCTTTCCTATGGTAGGACAAAACCACTTACATAGGTGATCTGTGTGATCAAGCCTCCACAGCGAATGTCCTCAGCAGAAACTGCCCTTTGGCGACAAAAGTGTTGGATGAGTAAAGCACCCAAGTTTACCTTGTGCTCCATCTCAGGGTGAAATGCCATATGAATTACGCTCATCTCGGGGCCTGCCATTGCCCCGACATCTCCTTTCCCAAAAATAGAATTTACTAAGAAGGTGTGAAAATAACGGATAGTGGGATTCTGTATTGTGGCGCTCTTCTTGCAAAAATAATCAGTGTTGCTGTGGACAGAAATCTGCTCCCAAGATTGCATTGCCTCTGTGTAGACATTGTCATTAATATCGAGTTCCCCCTCATGGGAGAACCCGAAACAATCACAAAATTTATAAAAGGAGAGACTACAGAGCTGCCCATTGAGTATAAAACTTACAGTGTAATTTCGCTCATGGGTTTCGAGATCATCATGAAATGATGACAGGAACTTGAACATGGCGAGCTTGTAGGTGTCGACGGTGTAGTAGGAGAAGGGGACTATGCCAACATGCATAATCATCTGCTTGAAGTCCTCCAAGATCCCCTGGTGAGAGAGGAACTCGCGGTTTACCCACTTAGTAGGTATAACCTTGCATTTGCTCACCCTCTCAAAATCTCGGATCATGTCGGCCCTCAAGCTACCCGCCTCAGAACGCCTCTTTTTTGACCCCGGTGGCATAGAGGAGCCCGAGGCCCCTACCATGCCGGGGGCCTTGCCCGAGCGGAAAATCTTTCCAATATTATGCATTGTGCTACAAAGTTTTCAAAGAAAAATATGGGTATCCAGTTTCTATCACATAAACAAATGATTACAGGCAGGAGTTATAAATCCTAACATGAGGAATCAATAATAATCTCAAAATATAATGAAATCTTCTAGATATCCAATATGAGGAATTCAACCATGGATTTCAGAAAATAAAGCATTTATCGGATGAGAAACTTACCGATGTGAAGATTCCCCCACTCAAAAACACGAAATCAATGAAGAATCAAAGGTTCTAGGAGGCTAGGGTTTGAGGTGGAGAGAGAAAGAGCAAGAAAAAAGAGGAAGAAGAAGAAGAAGGGTGGCTGGAAGCCAGCCGCCGTCGGCCTTTACCTAGCGATGTAGTCGGTACGGGCGGATGGTACGGGCGCATCCTGCCCGTACCGGTGGTCATCACCGTTGGATCAAAGTTAGGGTTCGAGATCAAACCTGGATGGTTTGGTACGGGTGGATGGTACGGGCGCATCCCGGTCATACCACTGCTCATTATTGGCACTGCGAACTCTGGTGAATTCGTCGAGGTTCGGTACGAGCACGTGATACGGGTGCATCCGCCCGTATCGATGCTCATTATCGTGTCTGAACCCTATTTTAATCCTTCCCTTCATTTTTCTCTTGCTTATTAATATTCTCTAGGGTAATTTCTCTGAAAAATTCAAGACTTGAAATAAATTTATTAGTACACACAAGATAATAAATAATAAAAACAAAATAAATAAAAACTTGAACTTGATTTATTGAGAATGGGTTAACTCCCATTAAGTATTCTATTCTAGAGTTTAGGTTTTAACCAATCTCCATACCATCAGTGTTTACCTTAAGCTGCTCTTCATCTTTGGTTTTTGCTGCTTGAACATGCTTAAGCGATGGAACATATTTTCCATTATGCTCCGATTTCTTTGGAAAATATCGAACAATCTGATCATCATATATATTAAAACAATATTACCTCTATAGCAGTCTATGTTAGCTCTAGCTATGCTAAGAAAAAGTCTTCCAAGGATGATAGAGAGTTTGTTATCCTTAGGAACATCAAGAATAATAAAATTAGTGGTTATAACATGTTGGTATATTCTAAGTATAACATCTTCGATCATACCGATAGGTTGTTTAGTTGTTTTATTCGCCATTTGTAAAGTTATTGAAGTGGTAGAATACTCTCCAAGGTTCAATTTTCTTAAATAAGGAATAAGGCATGACATTAACACCTGCTCCTAAATCACAAAGGACGTTAAATATATTAGTTTTTCCAATTGCGCAGGAGATGGTTGGTATACCTAGTGTTGGAGATATGCCCTAGAGGCAATAATAAAAGTAGTTATATATTTTTGTTTATGATAAATGTTTACATTCATGCTATAATTGTATTAACCGAAAACATTAATACTTGTGTGATTTGTAAACTAATTAGAGTCCCTATTAAAGCCTCTTTATAATACTAGCTTGTTGGTTGATAGATGATCATGGTTTCCTGATCATGAACATTGATATGTTATTAACAACAAGATCATATCATTAGGATAATGGTATGATGGACATACTCCTATAGATAAGCGTAGCATAAAGATCAAGTCATTTCAATAGTTCGTTTGCTATAAACTTTGAGATACATAGTAACCTAAATCCTTCGACCATGAGATCATGCTAATCACCATCACCGGATGGATGCTTTGATGACATCAAGCACCACTTCGTAACTGGGTTGTTACAAAGGTGGCATTGAGTGTTCGGAAAGTATGTGTTAAGGCACATGGATTAAGAGTGAGATTTTTCCATCCATGATTTGTCCATCCATATGACAGATAGATATACTCTGGGCCCTCTCGGTGGAATGTCATCCAATTAGCTTGCAAGCATGTGACTGGCTCATAAGGGATCACATATCACAGAACGAGTAAAGAGTACTTATCGGTAACGAGGTTGAACTAGGTATGCAGAGATACCGATGATCAAACCTCGGATAAGTAAAATATCGCGAGACAAAGGGAAATTGGTATCGTATGTAAATGGTTCATTTGATCGCAAAGTAATCATAGAAATATGTGGGAGCCATATGAATTTCCATATTCCTCTATTGGTTATTGATCGAAGAAGAGTCTCGGTCATGTCTCCATAATTCACGAACCGTAGGGAGACACACTTAGGATTCAATGTTGTTTAGTACATGTGGAATGTGAGTAAGAAGACCGAATGTTGTTTGGAGTCTCGGATGGGATCCGGGATATCACGAGGAGATCAGGAATGGTTCGGAGAATAAGATTCATATAAGGAAAGTTCAATTTCGGAGTTCGGGAATGATTTTGGTGTTTTCACCGGAATGATCTAAAAGGGTCTAGAAGGTTCACCGAACCGGAAGGGGAAGGGTACATGAATGAGTCATGACAAAGTGGAATAGTTTCATCATGTCCTTGGTCAAAGGGTTGTGCAAATGAAAGTGAGAAATCAAACTCCAAAATTTAAAGTCAAAAGGCAAGTTTGAAAAGTCAAACGGGGACAATGTATCCTGGTGGAGGGAGGAGAGGAAACCTCCTCTCCCTCCACCACGCGCCAAGGAGGAGAGGGAGTTGGAGGAGGATTCAACCTCCCCTCCCTAGCTGCCCCTCCCTCTCATAAATAGAGGGGAGGGGGCTGCCCCAAATCACAACAACCACCACAACCCCTCCCCATGCCATCGTCGTGTCGCCGCCAGCCGCCCTAGACGCCGCCGAACACCTCCTCGTCCCTCAGCCTATAAACCCTAGATCCCCAAGGAACCCTTCTAATCCATCCTAAACTGCTCTGGCTTAAGGCGAAGCCCTGCGGGATCTCCCCTCTACTTATTAGAGGCGTGCTGTCGGAATCGCGAGGAGAGAACTACAACCTCCGCTGCATGCTGGAACAAGGGAGATGAATGACTTCATCGAGTACCGAACGATCATTGAGATCGGCAAGTGTATGACTACATCACCCACGAGAATCTTCTCTCGTTAAGTCCCATTAAGTATTCTATTCTAGAGTTTAGGTTTTAACCAATCTCCATACCATCAGTGTTTACCTTAAGCTGCTCTTCATCTTTGGTTTTTGCTGCTTGAACATGCTTAAGCGATGGAACATATTTTCCATTATGCTCCGATTTCTTTGGAAAATATCGAACAATCTGATCATCATATATATTGAAACAATATTACCTCTATAGCAGTCTATGTTAGCTCTAGCTATGCTAAGAAAAAGTCTTCCAAGGATGATAGAGAGTTTGTTATCCTTAGGAACATCAAGAATAATAAAATTAGTGGTTATAACATGTTGGTATATTCTAAGTATAACATCTTCGATCATACCGATAGGTTGTTTAGTTGTTTTATTCGCCATTTGTAAAGTTATTGAAGTGGTAGAATACTCTCCAAGGTTCAATTTTCTTAAATAAGGAATAAGGCATGACATTAACACCTGCTCCTAAATCACAAAGGACGTTAAATATATTAGTTTTTCAATTGCGCAGGAGATGGTTGGTATACCTAGTGTTGGAGATATGCCCTAGAGGCAATAATAAAAGTAGTTATATATTTTTGTTTATGATAAATTTTTACATTCATGCTATAATTGTATTAACCGGAAACATTAATACTTGTGTGATTTGTAAACTAATTAGAGTCCCTATTAAAGCCTCTTTATAATACTAGCTTGTTGGTTGATAGATGATCATGGTTTCCTGATCATGAACATTGATATGTTATTAACAACAAGATCATATCATTAGGATAATGGTATGATGGACATACTCCTATAGATAAGCGTAGCATAAAGATCAAGTCATTTCAATAGTTCGTTTGCTATAAGCTTTGAGATACATAGTAACCTAAATCCTTCGACCATGAGATCATGCTAATCACCATCACCGGATGGATGCTTTGATGACATCAAACACCACTTCGTAACTGGGTTGTTACAAAGGTGGCATTGAGTGTTCGGAAAGTATGTGCTAAGGCACATGGATTAAGAGTGAGATTTGTCCATCCATGATTTGTCCATCCATATGACAGATAGATATACTCTGGGCCCTCTCGGTGGAATGTCATCCAATTATCTTGCAAGCATGTGACTGGCTCACAAGGGATCACATATCACAGAACGAGTAAAGAGTAATTATCGGTAACGAGGTTGAACTAGGTATGCAGAGATACCGATGATCAAACCTCGGATAAGTAAAATATCGCGAGACAAAGGGAAATTGGTATCGTATGTAAATGGTTCATTTGATCGCAAAGTAATCATCGAAATATGTGGGAGCCATATGAATTTCCATATTCCTCTATTGGTTATTGATCGAAGAAGAGTCTCGATCACGTCTGCATAATTCACGAACCATAGGGAGACACACTTAAGGATTCAATGTTGTTTAGTACATGTGGAATGTGAGTAAGAAGACCGAATGTTGTTTGGAGTCTCGGATGGGATCTGGGATATCACGAGGAGATCCGGAATGGTCCGGAGAATAAGATTCATATAAGGAAAGTTCAATTTCGGAGTTCAGGAATGATTTTGGTGTTTTCACCGGAATGATCTAAAAGGGTCTAGAAGGTTCACCGATCCGGAAGGGGAAGAGTACATGAATGAGTCATGACAAAGTGGAATAGTTTCATCATGTCCTTGGTCAAAGGGCTGTGCAAATGAAAGTGAGAAATCAAACTCCAAAATTTAAAGTCAAAAGGAAAGTTTGAAAAGTCAAACGGGGACAATGTATCCTGGTGGAGGGAGGAGAGGAAACCTCCTCTCCCTCCACCACGCGCCAAGGAGGAGAGGGAGTTGGAGGAGGATTCAACCTCCCCTCCCTAGTTGCCCCTCCCTCTCATAAATAGAGGTGAGGGGGCTGCCCCAAATCACAACAACCACCACAACCCCTCCCCACGCCATCGTCGTGTCGCCGCCAGCCGCCCTAGCTGCCGCCGACCACCTCCTCATCCGTCAGCCTATAAACCCTAGATCGCCAAGGAACCCTTCTAATCCATCCTAAACTGCTCTGGCTTAAGGCGAAGCCCTGCGGGATCTCCCCTCTACTTATGAGAGGCGTGCTGTCGGAATCGCGAGGAGAGAACTACAACCTCCGCTGCATGCTGGAACAAGGGAGATGAATGACTTCATCGAGTATCGAACGATCGTTGAGATCGGCAAGTGTATGACTACATCACCCACGAGAATCTTCTCTCGTTAACCGCTTTGGAATCTTTGAGGGTGAGTACTCTATCGACTTGTTGCTATAATCTAGTAGATAGATCTTGGATTGTGTGTATTCATGCGGTAGAATTTTTTTTTGTTTTCCATGCTACGAACCCCTACAGTGATATCAGAGCCGTGTCTATATGTAGATTTGTTGCACGAGTAGAACACAATGGTCATTGTGGGTAGTGGTGCTTTTATTATCAATTTCTTTTTGTGTACTTTGAGATCTTGTGGTATGGTGGGATGAAGCGGCATGGGCTAACCTTACATGACATCATTCATGAGACTTTCTCCATGCTCAACATGCAACTTATATTGCATAAGTAGCTTTAGGGGTGTCTGTCTCTTCCATCATAGTAAAGATTCAATTTACAATGGGCACTTGATAGTTCAAACATCAACGTTGTGGTTCTTGTTCGTAAGTTAGAACGGTACTTATTGAAAGCCCCAAACCACTTAAAATATGCAAAGAAAATTAGAGGCGTCTAACTTTGTTTTGCAGGGGTATACTGTGATGTGATATGGCCATGATTGTGATTATATATGATGTATGCAATGTTCCTTATTGTAAGTCGGCAACCGACAGGAACCTTATGGTTGTCTTTTAGTTTCGTTAAGACCTGTGTGTATATTATTCAAAGTAGTTGTAATAGTTGATGCTGGTGGACGACAACCATAGAGCGGTGGGGGTTCCATTGACCTTGACGCCATGCCAGTGATGATGGAGATCATGTTCATGCTTGAAGATGGAGATCCGAAGCACAAGAAGAAAGGCCATATCATATCACATATTTTGAATTGCATGTGATGTTAATCCTTTTATGCATCTTGTATTGCTTACATAGCGACAGTAGCATTATAAGATGATCCCTCTCAAAAAATTATCAAGTATAGTGTTCACCCTTAGTTAGCACCGTTACCAAGACTCGTCGTTTCGAAGCACCACGTGATGATCGGGTGTGAAAGAATCAACGTGTGCATACAACGGGAGCAAGCCAGATTTTCTCATGCAGAAACAAAGGTTAATCTTGATGAGCCTAGCATGTACAGACATGGTCTTGGAACACGGATCACCGAAAGATAAAGCATGAGTCATATAGTAGATATGATGAACATATTGATTGTTCGCCTTTGAAACTACATCATCTCTCGTGATGATCGGTTTTGATGTAGTGGATTTGGTTCGGGTGATCACTAAAACAATGTGAGGTATATTGTTTTGAGTGGGAGTTCACCTAGGTTAATTTAACTATTAATTAGAACTCAATTTGTCATAAACTTAGTCTAAACTTTTGCAAATATGTTGTAGATAAATGGTGGCCCCTACCATCAATTTCAATGCATTCCTAGAGAAAGAAAAGTTGAAAAACAATGGAAGCAACTTCGCGGATTGGTTCCGCAATTTGAGGATTGTTCTCAATGCTGGTCAATTGACCTATGTGATGGATGCACCGCTGGGTGACCCACCTGCATAAGATGCTACCGATGATGAGAAAAATGTTTTTCGTACTCGGAAGAATAAGTACTCCACATTTAAGTGTGCTATATTGATGGTTTGGAATTGGAGCTTCAGAAACGGTCTGATAACTTTGACCCACATGATATTGTCCGTGAACTCAAAATGATATTTGAGGCTCACGCGGCAGTTGAGAGTTATGAAGCTTCTGAAAAGTTCTTTAACTGCAAGATGGAAGAGGGAAGCTCTGTCAGTGAGCATGTGCTTAAGATGTCTAGGCATGCTAATAAGCTCCAGAGCTTGGGCCTAATAATTCCTAATGCGTTGGGGATTCATCGTGTCCTCCAATCACTACCACCAAGTTACAAGAACTTTGTGATGAACTACAACATGCAGCGCATGAATAAGATGTTGCCAGAACTCTTCTCTATGTTGAAGTCTGCGGAAGTGGATATCAAGAAAGAACACCAAGTGTTGATGGTCAATAAGACCACCAATTTCAAGAAGTAAGGGAAGCCTAAGAAAAAGGGTAACTTCAAGAAGGATGGTAAGAAAGCTACCGCGCCGACGAAGAAGACCAAGGCTGGGCCTAAGCCTGATACTGAGTGCTTTTACTGCAAGGGAGAAGGTCACTGGAAGCGGAATTGCCCTAAGTACTTGGAGGATCTGAAGAACAACAACATCAATAAGAAATGTATATCCGATATACATGTTATTGATGTGTATCTTTCTAGTAATCGTAGTAGTGCCTAGGTATTTGATACTGGTTCGGTTGCTCATATTTGTAACTCGAAATAGGTGATGTAGAATAGACGAAGACTAGTGAAAGACGAGGTGACGATGCGCGTTGGAAACAGATCAAAGGTTGATGTGGTCGCGGTCGTCATGCTCCCTCTTCATCTACCATCGGGATTAGTTTTATACTTAAATAATTTTTATTTGGTGCCTTCGTTGAGCATGAACATTATATCGGGATCTTGTTTATTGCGAGACGGTTACTTGTTTAAGTCCGAGAATAATGGTTGTTCAATTTATATGAGTAATATCTTTTATGGTCATGCACGTTTGGTAGATGGTCTATTATTATTGAATCTCGATTGTAGTGATACACATGTTCATAATATAGAAGCTAAATGCTTGAAACTGAGCGATAATTTTACATACATGTGGCACTGTCGTCTTGGTCACATTAGAGTGAAGCGTATGAAGAAACTCCATTCCGATGGACTTCTTGAATCACTTGATTTTGAATCACTTGAAAGATGCGAAGCATGTCTGATGGGTAAAATGACTAAGACTCCATTTTCTGGTTTGATGGAGCGAGCTACGGACTTATTGGAAATCATACATACCGATGTGTGTGTGGCCCAATGAGTGTATCATCGTGTGGTGGTTATCGTTATGTTCTTACTTTCACAGATGACTTGAGTAGATATGGGTATATCTATTTCATGAAACATAAGTCCAAAACTTTCGAGAAGTTTAAGGAATTTCAAAGTGAAGTGGAGAATCAACATAACAAGAAGATTAAGTTTCTACAATATTATCATGGAGGTGAATATCTAAGTTACGAGTTTGGCGAGATTTGAAAAAATGCAGAATACTTTCACAATTGACACCGCCGGGAACACCACAACATAATGGCATGTCTGAACATCGTAATCGAACTCTCTTAGATATGGTTCGTTCTATGATGTCACTTACAGATTTACCTTTTTCATTTTGGGGTCATGTATTAGAAACAGTCGTAGTCAATTTAAATAGGGCACCATCTAAATCCATAGAAACGATGCCGTATGAATTATGGTTTGGGAAGAAACCTAAATTGTCGTTCCTTAAATTTTGGGGTTGCGAAGCTTATGTAAAGAAGTTATAGCCCGACAAGCTTGAACCCAAAGCGGAAAAATGCGTCTTCATAGGATACCCGAAGGAAACTATTGGGTATACCTTCTATCATAGATCCGAAGGCAAAATCTTCATTGCGAAGAATGGATCCTTTCTAGAGAAGGAGTTTCTCTTGAAAGAAGTGACTGGAAGGAGTGTAGAACTCGACGAGGTTGTCGAACCTTCTCTCGGATTTGAGAGTAGCGCAGCACCGGAAAAATTTCCTATGACGCGTACACCAATAGGAGAGGAAGCTAATGATAAAGATCATGAAACTTCGGTCAAAGTTACTACGGAACCTCGTAGGTCGACGAGGACTCGTACCACTCATGATTGGTATGATCCCAGTATGAGTATCATGTTAGTGCATAACACTGACGACCCTGCGACATATGAGGAAGCGATGATGAGCCCAAATTCCAATAAATGGCAAGAAGCCATGAAATCTGAGATTGGATCCATGTACAAAAACCAAGTATGGACTTTGGTGGACTTACCGGATGGCCGGAAGGCTATCGAGAACAAATGGATTTTCAAGAAGAAAACAAATGCTGATGGTAATTTAACTGTCTATAAATCTCGACTTGTCGCCAAAGGGTTTTCGACAAATTCAAGGAGTTGACTACGATGAGGCTTTCTCGCCGGTAGCAAAGCTATAGTCTGTGAGGATTTTGTTAGGAATCACTGCATATTATGATTATGAGATATCGCAGATGGATGTCAAAACGGCGTTCCTCAATGGAAACATTGATGAAGAGTTGTATACGGTACAACCCAAAGGTTTTTTCGATCCTAAAGATGATAATAAGGTATGCAAACTTCAATGATACATTTATGGATTGAAGCAAGCATCCCGAAGTTGGAATCAACATTTGATAAGGTAATCAAAAGTTTTGGTTTTATACAAACTTATGGAGAAGCTTGTATTTACAGGAAAGTGAGTGGGAACTCTGTAGAACTCCTAGTACTATATGTGGACGACATATTGTTGATTGGGAATGATGTAGACCTTCTTAATAGTGTCAAAGATTATTTGAATAATAGTTTGTCAATGAAGGATCTTGGTGAAGCTGCTTACATATTAGGCATAAAGATTTATAGAGATAGATTGAGACGCCTAATATCGTTGTCACAGAGTACATATTTGGACAAAGTTCTAAAGAGGTTTGGAATGGAAGATAGCAATAAAGGGTTCTTGCCCATGTTTCCCAATACGACCTTAAGTAAAACTCAAAGTCCCGCTATGGCAGAAGATAGAGAAATGATGAGTAAGACTCCCTATGCCTCAGCCATAGGATCTATCATGTATGCCATGCTATGTACTAGACCCGACATTGCATAAGCTATTAGTCTAACTAGCAGATATCAAAGTGATCCCGGGGTGGATCATTGGACAGCGGTCAAAAACATCCTTAAGTACTTGAGAAGAACTAAGGATATGGTTCTTTCTTATGGAGGTGATGAACAGATCGTTGTTAATGGTTATAACAATGCTAGTTGGAACACCGATCCGGATGATTCTAAATCTCAATCTGGATACGTATTTACTTTGAATGGTGCAGCAGTGAGCTGGAGGAGTGCAAAGCAAAGCGTTGTGGCGAGATCTTCAACTGAATCGGAATACATAGCTGCTTCAGAGGCTTCACAATAGGCGATATGGATGAAGGAGTTCATTACGGAGCTCTAAACTTGTGTGATTTGGATACAACTAACACGGACTGACGCTGCTTTCAGCAGAATTACCTTGGTATCTAGTTTTTGTGCAGAAAATCAACTATCAGGAAAAATCCCGGAAAATATGCCAAAAATTATATTTCACCAGAAGACCCACGGAGCCAGAAGACAAAACGGAGTGGAGGCCTGGGGGACCCACACCCCTGCCAGGCGCGGGTGGGCCCTGCCCACGCCTAGAGGGGGTGCGACCACCCTAGGCACCCCCTCGGGCTCCCTCTGCGCCTATAAGTTACCCCTTGACCTAAAAACCGAGGGGGGTTCGATAGTTTTCTAGAAAGAGTTCCGCTCAGCCGCCGCCATCAGAAACCAAGATTTGGATCGAGAAACTCCGTTCTGGCACCCTGCCAGGACGGGGAATTTGGAGAGGATCATCGCCATCGTCATCACCAATGCCTCTCCATCGACCATCAATGTTTCCTTCATCCATGAGTGAGTAATCCCCCGTTATAGGCTTTGGGATGGTAGGGATTGGATGAGTTCTATCATGTAATCGAATAAGATTGTTAGGGCATAGTGCCTAGTATCTCTATTAGTGCTATTTGACTTTGTTGCAACTTGTTGTGCTTAATGCTTGTCACTAGGGCCCGAGTGCCATGATCTCAGATCTGAACTTATTATTGAATCATTATGAGAGTATTGTTTGTGATCTTATCTGAAAGTTGTGTACACATATCATTGTCCGGATCCAAAGGCTCTGAAGTGACAATAATTGGGACAACCGGAGGGGATGGCTGTGGTGTGAGGATCACATGTGTTCACGGAGTGTTAATGCTTTGCTCCGGTGCTCTATTAAAAGGAGCACCTTAATTGCTAGTAGTTCCCTAGAGGCCCCGCTGCCACGGGCTGGCTATATAGAAGATGTTGTGCAAGTTCTCATTGCGAGCACGTATGACTATATTTGGAGCACATGCCTAGGATTGTTTAGTACTTGGATGCTTGTAATTATTTATTTGCAATACCCTAGATCTTGAAGTTACATGTTTAGACTCGTTCATGCAACTCCCATCCATCCTTATACCTACCACACTCGAATCCCACTGTTTACTATTACTGTTACTATTGCTCCTGTCTTACTGCTGTTGTTGCTACTGATAAACTTCTGTGAGCAAGAACTATTTCCAGGTGCAACCGAATTGACAACTCAGTTGTTAAGTCTTGCAAGTATTCTTTGTCTTCCCTTGTGTCTAATCAATAAATTGGTTAATACTACCCACGAAGACTGTTGCGATCCCCTATACTTGTGGGTCATCAATGACATAAAACACCACTTCATAACTGGGTGGTTATAAAGGTGGCATTGAGTGTTCAAAAAGTATGTGTTGAGGCACATGGATTAAGAGTGGGATTTGTCCATCCATATGACGGATAGATATACTCTAGGCCCTCTCGGTGGAATGGCATTCAATTAGCTTGTAAGCATGTGACTGGATCACAAGGGATCACATTCAGAGGAATGAGTAAAGAGTACTTATCGGTAATGAGGTTGAACTAGGTATGCAGAGATACCGATGATCAAACCTCGGATAAGTAAAATATTGCGAGAAAAAGGGAAATTCGTATCATATGTAAATGGTTCATTCTATCACAAAGTAAACATAGAAATATGTGGGAGCCATATGAATTTCCAAATTCCTCTATTGTTTATTGATCGTAGAAGAGTCTCGGTCATGTCTGCATAATTCACGAACCGTAGGGAGACACACTTAAGGATTTGATGTTGTTTAGTAGATGTGGAATGTGAGTAAGAAGACCGAATGTTGTTCGGAGTTTCAGATGGGATCCGGTATATCACAAGGAGACCCGGAATGGTCCGGAGAATAATATTCATATAAGGAAACTTCAATTCCGGAGTTCGGGAATGATTCCAGTGTTTTCACCAGAATGATCTAGAAGGGTGTAGAAGGTTCATCGAACCGGAAGGGGATGGGTACATGAATGAGTCATGAAAAAGTGGAATAGTTGCATCATGTCCTAGGTCAAAGGGATGTGCAAATGAAAGTGAGAAGTCAAACTCCAAAATTAAAAGTCAAAAGGCAAGTTTGAAAAGTCAAACTGGGACAATGTATCCTGGTGGAGGGAGGAGAGGAAACCTCCTCTCCCTCCACACGCGCCAAGGAGGAGAGGGAGTTGGAGGAGGATTCAACCGCCCCTCCCTAGATGCCCCTCCCTCTCATAAATAGAGGGGAGGGGGCTGCCCCAAATCACAACCACCACCACTGCCCCTCCCCACGCCGCTGCGCCGCCGCCGCACCAAGTCACCACCGCCCTAGCCGCCGCCGACCACCTCCTCCTCCCTCGTCCTCTAAACCCTAGATCGCCGGGGAACCCTTTTAATCCATCCTAACCCTCTCCGGCTTAAAGTGAATCCCTGTGGGATCTCTCCTCTATTTCCGACACCACGCCATCGTGCTGCCGAAATCGCGAGGTGATAATTACAACCTCCGCTGCCTGCTGGAACAAGGGATAGGAAGGTCTTCATCAAGCACTGAACGTGTGAATGACTGCGGGAGCGCTGCTGGAACATGGCGCCGGAAGGATCATCTACGTGATCTTGAGATCGGCAAGTGTATGACCACATCACCCACGAGAATCTACTCTTGTTAACCGCTTTGGAATCTTCGAGGGTAAGTACTCTATCGACTCGTTGCTACAGTCTAGTAGATAGATCTTGGCTTGTGTGTGTTCATGCGGTAGAATTTTTTTTGTTTTCCATGCTACGAACCCCTACACCTAGGTCCCCAATCTTAGCAGGCAACTTATCTCCGAAGCTTGTCATTACCGCTACAGTCTTAGTTACCTTCTTATTTCTATTAAAAATATCTCGCATAAACTTTTTATAAGTAGGAACTTGAATAGCATTAGTTAGAGGAAGTTCTAGGCGAAGGCTTCCCAGTGCCTCAGCAAAATAATCATAAATGGATTTATCTGGTTCATACTGAACTCTATTAGGATAAGGAATTTTATTTTTGGTGGATATTACCTTTCTTTTACCTTTGGCACTGGTTCAGCATCTTTTTTGGTTTTCCTTGTTGATGAATTTTGCTTATCGGCATGTTCTTCAAGTGGGGTGATGACTTGCTCTTCTTGCTCCTTTCCGAGATCGGTTTCTTCCCTTGAGTCTTTTGTCTCAGCATCCGAGTCATATAGTTTATGTTTATCTCCTGCTTCTTCTTCTTGTCTAGTCTTGGAAGCCTCGTGTTCTTTTTTCTGAGCTTCATAATTGATGTTATTTTGAGGATCCACTAGGTCCTCTTCTTCTTGCCTCATATCTTGAGTCTCTTTTGCCTTACGGGCTTGTTCTTCGTGATAACAAGGTGGCCCTTGTGGTTCTCGCTTTTCTGTACCACATCTAGTAACAATGTTAGTAGAAACAATATTGAAATTTCCTTGGTCCAAAATCAAAGTTTGGGTTTCAATTATTTGATCACATTGAGTTTTAACCATACTTAGATATCTATCTAAAAGTTTTGTAGCATGACCTAAGTCATCAAATACTTCAGTTAGGTCTCTTATATTTCTTTCTTATGTCATAATACATTTGTAATTTTTCTCACAGAACTAATGTTGTTGATATCTAAACTTTTGCATGACAAGATTTATATCATCTTCTATTACATAGGCTTGAAGAATGTGAACTTTATTTTCTTTAGCAAGTTCCGAGGCTATACCTTTCTCTTCCATGGACTTCTTAACCTCGGGTATAAGATCTGAGGGTATGTGAATCATACCTTTTCGTGGTTCAACATCCTCAGCCGGATTGTATTGTTCATCATTAAAGATCTTACCTCGAAAATCTTTACACATTTTGGCAATGTTAAGTTACACATAGCTCCCCCTGCATATAGATCAATCATCTCTTTTGTTTCATCATTAAGCCCATTGTAAAAATATTGGATAATTAAATGCTCATAGAAACCTGATACGTTCAAAACGTATCTACTTTCTCGAACATTTTGCTATTGTTTATCCTCTAAACTTGTGTGATTTGGATACAACTAACACGGACTGACGCTGTTTTCAGCAGAATTACCTTGGTGTCTTGTTTTTGCGCAGAAAATAAACTATCAGGAAAAATCCCGAAAAATATGCCAAAAACTATTTCTCACCAGAAGATCCACGGAGCCAGAAGGGGAGACAGAGGAGAGGCCTGGGGGGCCCAGACTCACCCTAGGCATGGGCCCACTGACCCTACGCCCGGGGAGGTCTGGCCACCCCAGGGAGCTCCTCGGCCTCCCTCCGCACCTATAAGTTGCCTTCTGACCTAAAAACTCAGGGGGGTCGATAGTTTTCCAGAAAGAGTTTCGCTCCGCCACCGCCACCAGAAACCAAGATTCGGATCCAGAAACTCCGTTCTGGCACCCTGCCGGAGCAGGGAATTTGGAGAGGATCATCGTCATCACCAACGCATCTCCATCAACCACCGATGTTTCCATCATCCATGAGTGAGTAATCCCCCGCTGTAGGCTTGGGGATGGTAGGGATTGGATGAGTTCTATCATGTAATCGAATAAGATCTGTTAGGGGCATAGTGCCTAGTATCTCTATTAGTGCTATTTGACTTTGTTGCAACTTGTTGTGCTTAATGCTTGTCACTAGGGCCCGAGTGCCATGATCTCAGATCTGAACTTATTATTTAATCATTATGATAGTATTGTTTGTGATCTTATCTGCAAGTTGTGTACACATATCATTATACGGATCCAAAGGCCCCAAAGTGACAATAATTGGGACAACCAGAGGGGATGACTGTGGTGTAAGGATCACATGTGTTCATGGAGTGTTAATGCTTTGCTCCGGTGCTCTATTAAAAGGAGCACCTTAATTGCCAGTAGTTCCCTAGAAGCCCCGCTGCCACGGGCTGGCTAGACAGAAGATGTTGTGCAAGTTCTCATTGCGAGCACGTATGACTATATATGGAGCACATGCCTAGGATTGTTTAGTACTTGGATGCTTATTATTATTTATCTGCAATGCCCTAGTTCTTGAAGTCACATGTTTAGATTCGTCCATTCAACGCCCGTCCATCCATCCCTATGCATACCGCACTCGAATCCTACTGTTACCGTTACTGTTGCTATTGCTGTTACTGCTGCTGTTTCTTTGCTGTTGCTACTACAAAACTGTTGCTACTAATAAACTTCTGTGAGCAAGAACTATTTCCAGGTGTAGCTGAACTGACAACTCAGTTGTTAAGGCTTGCAAGTATTCTTTGGCTCCCCTTGTGTCGAATCAATAAATTGGGTAATACTACCCGCGAAGACTGTTGCGATCCCCTACACTTGTGGGTCATCAAGACTATTTTCTGGCGCCGTTGCTGGGGAGCATAGCTTTATTTGTAAGTTCAGTTGGATCTATTATTGTTCACTGTTACTCCTTTCATCATGGGGAAGACTCGTGATGGAAAATTCCCTATTTTACCATCCACTACAAGAAGAGGCACTGTCCTAAACACCTCTTCTGCTCTTGATTCACCGTCTGTTATAAGTAAGCTTGTCACACCACCACCACATACTCATGCTACACACACTGCTACTACTGCTGAATCTGAAACTGCTTTTGATGCTCATGATGTTATTTCTACTGTGCTTGATGCGAGTGGTTCATTAGGTCCTTTTCTAGATGCTACTATGGCTAGTTTAGGAAATACCGAAACTCCTAGTGAATACACTGTTACACCTGTTAGCTCACCTGAGTCTAGTGAGAGTTATGATATTAATGATGGTTACATTGAGCTCACTGATGAATTTGTTGAAGAGTGCCGAAACACACATGGTACTAGTGCTATGAAGAGTCTCCTTGCTAGACGTACTATTATGCCTAAGTTGTCCTATGATCCTAAGTTTTCCACTTCTCCCATAGATATGAAAGATGAAGATTATGATTTCTCTCTTGATTTATCTTATTTAGATATCGTTGAGAAAGAACCTTTTTGTGATACTGAAAATGAGAGTGATGTGGCTCATATGAATGAGCTTTCTACTATGAGTGCTTTGTTCTCTGATGAATTTAAAATGCGCAAGTACTTTGTTGCTAAGATCTTCCCTTTTTCACTAAAAGGAACAGCTAGGACTTGGTTTAATAGATTACCTCCTGGTTCCATTGATAGCCCTGATTGCTTCTTTCTTCCATAAATATTTTCCTCCCAGTGCTAGACATGCTACTTTGTAGAGACTTTTTGATTTTAAACAGGGAGAAGAAGAGAAATTGCCTGAGTCATGGAAAAGATTATGTTCCTTGATTCATGCACATCCTGGATGTCCATTACCTAAGAATGAGCTTCTTGATATTTATTATAATGGACTAACTGATGATTCTAGGACCTACCTAGATAGCTTTGCTGATTGTGTTTTCAGGAAAGGACTCCTACAGATGCTGAGGAATTAATGACCAAGATAAGCAAGAATTATGATGATTGGACTTCAACTGAGCTGAATACACCTGAGCCTATTACTCCTGAACCAGTTGTTCCTGAACCAATTCCAGCACCAACAACAAAGAAGAGGGGAGTTATTGCATTAAATGATGAAGTGATGAAGGAAGCTAAGAAGTGTCTCAAGGAGAAAGGTATTAGAGCTGAAGATGTGAAGAATCTACCTCCTATAGAAGAGTTATGTAAGCCAATTTCCCACTCATCTACTATTGAGGTACACTCTCTCCAATTTAATGAAGGTGATATTCCTTATGGTAAGCCTCCTGATCAATGTTTAGAGGAACTTGATACATTTATTGTTAAACAAGGTAATTTTAATAAACAAGTTCAGAATCATTTATTGGAAAACTCTAGAGCTATCAATGAGTTGAAAGATATTGTGGAAATAACTTCTAATGATATTAAAATGCTTTGTAAACACTTTCAAATGGCCCAAACTCAACTTGATCAACTTGCTAAGGTACAAAAGGATATGCTAGTTAATGCTTCAGGAGATAAACATGCTTATGGAATTAGAACTAGGAGTGGTATAGCTACTCAAGATCCTTTATATCCTGAAGGACACCCTAAAATAATTGAGCAGGATTCTCAACAAGGTGAAGATAGTGTTAGTCCTCGTAAGAGGAAGAAAAAGAAACATAAGATAGTTGAGAAACCACTTGAACCTGTTGTAGATCCTAATAGTATATCCGCCTCTGATGCTGAAACCGAGAGTGGTAATATTGATGAGTCTCCTGATAAGGAGGAAGGTGACGAAGAACCTGAGAAACACACTAAGAACACTAGGTACACAAAGGAAGATTTTATTGCTAATAAACATGGTAAAGAGAGAGAACCTTGGGTACAGAAACCTATGCCTTTTCCAGGTAAGAAACACAAGTCAAAGGAGGAAGAACACTACACCAAGTTTTGTGAGTGGATGAAACCTTTATTCTTGCAAATTCCTTTGACTGATGTTATTAAGTTGCCTCCTTATTCAAAGTATATGAAGGATATTATCTCTAATAAAAGGAAGATTCCTAATGAAGAGATTTGTACTTTGCTTGCTAATTACTCCTTCAATGGTAAGGTTCCAAAGAAAATTGGTGATCCAGGTATACCGACTATTCCTTGCTCTATTAAGAACAATTATGTTAGAACTGCTTTATGTGATTTGGGAGCTAGAGTCAGTGTTATGCCTTTTTCTCTCTATAAGAGACTCCAGCTAGAAAAGTTGATACCAACTGATATATCTTTGCAAATGGTTGATAAGTTAACTACTATTCCTGTTGGTATATGTGAGGATTTTCCTGTTCAAGTGGCTCATAATTGCATGGTCTTAACTGATTTTGTTGTGCTTGAAATGCCTGAAGATGATAATATGTCTATTATTCTTGGGAGACCTATACTGCAGGTGCTGTCATCAATTGCAATCAAGGAAAAGTAACATTCAATATTAATGACAAAGAGCACATTGTCTATTTGCCCAAGAAGGTTGTTAAGAGATATTGCCTGAATTCCATTGAAAATTTTGAGGGCATCAAGGTTGGAGAAATATATTGTCCCATTCCACAAGAAAATTTTGAAACTATTATGATTGGGACCATTGCTATCAAGTATGAGGTAACATAATCACCTTATGGAATGCAAAGTTTTGCTTCATATAAGATTGTTTTGGTAACAAGACTTGATCAACCTTGTTAACAAAAGGATTTTAATGAACAAAATAATGTTTCCACTGTGGTTATACTTTCTTTCTTTTTCCTTTCTCCTTCCTAGTCTTTGCTTTAGTTTTAGTTTTGCTAGTTGTTTGCTTGTTTGAGTTTCTTAGAGCTCCTGTAGTTTGGCTTTTGGTTTGCTTTTGATTCTTCTGAAAAACTGTTTTTGCGAGAAAATCAATTTTCATACCCTGAAAATTGGCCAAAAAATAAAGTTTCCCGGTAAAATCCCAGAAAATTCAAAATAAATTTTCCTCAAAAAAGGGGCAGAGTGGCACCTGAGATGACCCAGGGGGCCACCCCTAGGCCCCACACCCATGGTAGGCGCGGCCTACCTAGTGGTGGCGCCTAGGGGGGTCTGGCCTACCTGGGCCCCTCCAGGTTGCCTCCTCAAAGTCACCTTTTTCTCTCTCCCGAAAAACACCGGAAAACTTGCTCAAGCTCGAGTTCTTGTTGTTCTTGCTCGTGATTTTCGATCTGCTTGTTCAGCCCATCTCAAGTGCTAATTTTTGGAGGGATTGCTCCTTGGTATGTGCCTCCTCCATTTGTCCAATTAGATTTGTGATTGGTAGATTGTATCTTGAGTATTTTGCTCCTGTAGGTGACAGGTTGTTTGAGCTTGCATGCTTGTTCTATGCTTAGAAACTTTGTTTTGATGCATGTGTAGTCCTCTAGCAAGTTCCTATAGTAGTTGCTCATCATTTATCAACTTATAAATCAAATGGTTTGATGGTTGTCTAAAAATTTGAGAATAGGGAAGTCATGGACCACCTTTGGTGACATTTTTGAGAGTGATGCACCTAGAAGGGAAAGGCTTACAAGGTCATCCACCAGTTTTAGACCCTCATACAATGAGGATCTCATCACTCCGCGGTTTGGTGACGAGGGAGATGAAGGGGATGCGCACCCCTCCACCTTTCCTTGTCAAACTTTCTTGCGAGCTGCTGGGATTCTTAATGATTTCATGGCTTTGATTGAGAGGGCTGGTCTAACAAGTTTCATGCAGGATGAGAGTGCACAATATGCTTTACTTACTAAAACATTTGTGGAGAGTTTCTCCTTTACCAATAGTTTGTTAAATCCTTCTGTGTCTTTCAGACTTTATGGCAGGGCTCATTCTATGTCTTTGAAGAAATTTTGCAAGGCCCTAGGACTTGGTACAAATGGGTCATCAAAGAAGATTACAGCTCTTCCAGCTAATCTGTTAGAGCTTTACCGAGGAATAACCAATGATGATGACCGCAGAGCTCAACGAGGGAAGATAAAGAATATTCAACTTCCAGCCATCAGGTACTTTACCTACTATCTTACCACCAGTGTTCTTGGTAGGGAGAACACTAGTAATATATCCAACTATCAATTGGCCTTCTTAGCTGCTGCGCTCTACGGTGAGGATAAGTATAATCTTGGTTCCCTCATTGCTCGTCGTTTAGCTGCTAGGGGACTCATTTATGGGGGAATTATTTCTACTCGTATCGCTGCTGCCTTGGACATTGATGTTGATCCACATGATATAGTTTTGGCTCCTATGAGGCTTGATCTTGCTGCCATGAAGGTGCACCACTTTGCCACCTCGAGATCTACTCTTGAGAACTTGGTTTATAGAATGTTGTTTACTGACGAGGAAGAGAGAAAGAGAGATCCCTCTACCCCAAACCACTTTGCTCAGTATTTCTCAGGGACCTTGGTCACGCACGAAGGTGGAGATGGATGACAAGTTGTGCTCTCTCAACTTCCACGGGCACTATCAGGAGGAAACGCCCTCATATGACCCCGCTGTACACTACACAGGGGAGGCCTCGAGCTCGTACCAGGACGAGGGAGCTTCCTCTATATACTATGGAGGTGCATCTACTTGGGCACCATGGGATTGAGCCCCACTTAGGCCAAAAGCCTAAGCTTGGGGGGGAGGTATACCGACACCACACTCATCTATATATCATGTTCAGTTGGTTCTTTGTATATCCATTGTTTTCGCTTTCTTTTTGGTTTTTGTTGCTTCTTTCTAAAAACCCAAAAATACTAAAAATATTTTCGTTGTTTCTGTTGGTTTGTTTCTTTGCTTTGGTTTGCCTTAAAAGAAAAATCCAAAAAGATTTTGCTTTGCTTGGTTTGCTTTGTTTTTGTTTGGTTTTTCTTTGTTTGCTTGTTTCTAAAAAATCGAAAACACCAAAAATATTTGTTGTTCTTCTTTGGTTTTGTGAGTTCTTTGCAGGGTTCAGCCGTCCTCAGTGGTTTTGGTTTCATGTTAATTATTCAAGTCACACAAGTGAAGGGCAATAATGAAGATTAAGACAACTCTAGGTGTGGTAAGAGGCTGGTAACGAACTCTATTTGTTTCATTTTTGTACATATACTCATCATTGTGAGCATGCTTAGCCTGTTTGTGTAAGTTGTATGTCATTATGGATGCTTAGTAGTTCTTGCTTGTCTATGATTAGCTCCAGCTTGCTAATAGTTTGTAGCATGTCATATGAATGTTTGCTTGCATTGTTTTATTCATACTTTGGTATGATATTGTGGTATCCTCCTCTGACTGTTCATGTGAATCGACTTGGCACATGCTCACGCATGCATATGGCTAATCAATAGTCAGTAAGCCTCGATGATTTATTTTTCCACAGAGTTCTTGTATCACTTTCATGCCATAGTTAGTCCTGTTTTGTTGCAAGCATGATTATGACAGTTATTGCTCTCTCGTTTGTCGCTCCCTCTCTATTGCTAGCCTTCACTTGCACTGAGTATGTGCTCTACCTGTGCTTCCAACTCCCTAAAACCAATATTGCCAGCTGTGTCCACCATACCTACCTATTAGCATCATTTGCTATTTCAGTGCATATTTCATATGCCTTGTTTTCTTCCGAAATAAAATGTTTGTATGTTTTGAGAAAGTTAGTTAGTAAAGCTCTCACGAACTTGATGGCACACTTTATTCCTTGCGCTTAATAATATTGAACCATTGTGACTAGTCCATGAAAGTTATATTCCTGATTATTATATACTCGGAGTCAGCAGAACCGTGCTGTCACGAGGAACACTTTCAACACTTTTTGGATATCTCATCCAGTTGATTCCTTGCTCTTTTGTTTATGGATGTCAACGATGTGAAATAAAAGGGGAAGTTGTTAGTTCATGGAGTTTATACATTGTGTTAGAGAAATGCCTGGGCTGCTAGCCTAAGCCATGCTTAATCATGGTGGAAACTTGCAGCATCACTATAATGAGCATCTATGAAGCATCCTCAATAAAAAGCTATGCATATGGTAAATAAAAAGATTGTTGAGATGCTCATTGTTTGCTTGCCTTGTCATTTTGGTTATGGGAAAGCTCTTGTACCATGTGCAAGGGGTACCCTGTTGGCGGTTCTCGATGATAATGCATGTATTTACAATGACAAGAACTTTCAGGTGACCAAAGTTGAGTAGCATGTGGAACGGCCCTCGTACTCAAGGGACTTGGGATTTCCAGTCTATGGTCTGTCAAGCATATGATTCAGAGTGGACCTCACTTTCACCTTAACCACATGAAGATGCCTATGATAGGGGCAATGAGAGCTCAAAGCTAATGAGTACCTTCCTTTCAGTATTGGGAAGCCTTTCAAACCTTCAAAAAACCGTTTTCACAACTTTGTTGAGTCACCACTTATTCTATGAGCACCTTTTTGAGAGCATAGTTGTCATTTTTGTGTTTGTTCTAAAACTTGGTTAATTATGTCATGACTTTGATGCTTGTATCTCTGATATCTTTACCTCTAGTCTTCACTTGAACTTCAGACGTGCCTCAGCATTTATATTGTTCTCTTCAAACAAAGGAAAGCGAGATACCACTCTATCATACCTTATTATGAGCATTGCAATGTTTCTTATGTTTATGTTTCATGCTACTTATTATTATTGAGTTGGTTTCTCTTCATAGCTTTCAATGACTATTGAGTAGACTTAGTTGCATACTCCTTATTATGAATTGTCTAAGCATCTACTCCTGTGCTGAGAATATTTACATCATATGAAGCAAAATGTTCGTGAAAGTTCTTTTATCGCACTCAGTTTTCAACTAAATTGCTTGAGGACAAGCAATAAGCTAAGCTTTGGGGAGAGTTGATACGTCCAAAACGTATCTACTTTCTCGAACACTTTGATATTGTTTCTCCTCTAAACTTGTGTGATTTGGATACAACTAACACAGCTGATGCTATTTTCAGCAGAATTACCTTGATGTCTTGTTTTTGTGCAGAAAATGAACTATCAGGAAAAATCCCGGAAAATATGCCAAAAACTATTTCTCACCAGAAGATCCACGAAGCCAGAAGGGGAGACAGAGGGGAGGCCTGGGGGGCCCATACCCACCCTAGGCACGGGCCCACTGACCCTACGCCCGGGGAGGTCTGGCCACCCCAGGCAGCTCCTCGGCCTCCCTTCGCGCCTATAAGTTGCCTTCTGACCTAAAAAATCAGGGGGGTTCGATAGTTTTCCAGAAAGAGTTCCGCTCCGCCGCCGCCACCAGAAACCAAGATTCGGATCCAGAAACTCCGTTCTGGCACCCTGCCGGAGTAGGGAATTTGGAGAGGATCATCGTCATCACCAACGCATCTCCATCAACCACCGATGTTTCCCTCATCCATGAGTGAGTAATCCCCCGCTGTAGGCTTGGGGATGGTAGGGATTGGATGAGTTCTATCATGTAATCGAATAAGATCTGTTAGGGGCATAGTGCCTAGTATCTCTATTAGTGCTATTTGACTTTGTTGCAACTTGTTGTGCTTAATGCTTATCACTAGGGCCCGAGTGCCATGATCTCCGATCTGAACTTATTATTGAATCATTATGATAGTATTGTTTGTGATCTTATCTGCAAGTTGTGTACACATATCATTGTCCGGATCCAAAGGCCCTAAAGTGACAATAATTGGGACAACCAGAGGGGATGGCTGTGGTGTGAGGATCACATGTGTTCATGGAGTGTCAATGCTTTGCTCCGGTGCTCTATTAAAAGGAGCACCTTAATTGCCAGTAGTTCCCTAGAGGCCCCGCTACCACGGGCTGGCTGGACAGAAGATGTTGTGCAAGTTCTCATTGCGAGCACGTATGACTATATATGGAGCACATGCCTAGGATTGTTTAGTACTTGGATGCTTATTATTATTTATCTGCAATGCCCTAGTTCTTGAAGTCACATGTTTAGACTCGTCCATGCAACACCCGTCCATCCATCCCTATGCCTACCGCACTCGAATCCTACTGTTACCGTTACTGTTGCTGTTGCTATTACTGCTGCTGTAGCTTTGCTGTTTCTACTGATAAACTTCTGTGAGCAAGAACTATTTCCAGGTGCAGCTGAACTGAAAACTCAGTTGTTAAGGCTTGCAAGTATTCTTTGGCTCCCCTTGTGTCGAATCAATAAATTGGGTAATACTACCCGCGAAGACTGTTGCGATCCCCTACACTTTTGGGTCATCAAAACCATGATTTGGGACTTTCATAATCATTGCATAAAATCTATTACATGCTTGATAAAAGTTTTCTCCAACTGATACACTTTGTTGTGCTATGTTTAATTTGCATGATCTTTGTAAATGAATAATATTTATGCATGAAATCTCGGATGCAATCTTCCCAACTTTTTATAGTATGATTAGGTAATGATTGTAACCAAACAAAAGTATTATCTTTCAGGGACCAGGGAAAAAGTTTAAGGAGTACAAACTCTACTGGTATTGTTGGTTTAAGAGTAGCTCAAAGGTCATGGACCTTTGTAAGAGGTCACTAGGATCTTCCTCTTTTTTTTTCTGCGAAAGCAATTTCTTTCATAATATATATTAGCTCAGGATATATTTCAAATTCCTGGCCTTCAAATTCAGGACAAAGAATAGGCATTTTCCTTAAGTGCCTAGATGGATTCCCAATTCGTGGACGGTCAAGTCTACCATTAATGGAATCAAACTGTTCATGTCTACATCACGTGTGTTAGAAAATATTTCAATAAACTCTAGGCATCTCTCAGTCGGAACATGATCAATGTACGAAGGCAAATAAGTTTTTCCTAATCGAGTGGTACCTCTGTCTTCAATGGATATCGTGAATGGTGTCAACAACTGCTTTTGTCTAGAAAAAACACTTAGCCCTTAGCTCCCCGGCAACAGCATCAGAAAATATCTTGATGCCCTGCAAGTGCACAGGTTCGTCAGAGAATGTTTTCATGGAAGTATTAATTCTAGTTTTTATATCGATCCTAATAAGGAGCCTCAACAAGTGATTTTTATGTGGAATTTCTATCGCACTCAAGGTATCACCGGTCTTGAGTGAATTGACTGCAACTGTTGATGGTGGAAGGTTATAGGTGAAAGATAGAGGAAACTTGTGTAGGAAATAAATAAGGATTAAATTGCATAAAAGTAATGACGAAAAAGGTGATTGGAGGTCATGCAGATAAGAAGTTAGGTGCGGTGACCCAACATACCACTACATGGTGTAGTACACTATAGTCGTTGACATAACACCAATGAAACACCGTTCACTAGTATTACATCCCTCAGAGTGGTACAACAGAAACACAGCAGGTCCAAGACATGACTATAGGTTACAACTCAACTCTTTACACAAGATCTAGAGAACACTCTAGGTTAAAGAGAGAGAAAGAAACTTCTTACCAAGAAGAATCAGAAATAAACAATTCATAAATATCATGCTAATAATATTAGCATCTAACTATTTGGCTTGTATTGCTGCTATTGCAATACTCTACAGAAGTAGGTTCTAACGCTAGAGATTATATTCCAATCTAATCAGCAACTTTGTCTGCACTTGAGTTGATGTATATGTTGATTTTCTTGACTTCATTGAAGACTGAAGCTATTGATGATGATTCCTGGAGCATAACTTGATGTAGACGTCGTCTTAGTGGCTTCAGAATCTAGAAAGGGTTAAGAAGATACGTTGAGTACGAGCGTACTCAGCAAGTTCACTAGAAAAGGAGTGTTTGATGCACTATATCTACAGCCACAGACCGTAGGTCGTAGGCAATGCAAGTTTTCGTAAACATTTCTTCAAAGGTTGCTTTTATTGTGAAAAGCTATGTCCGTCAGCTTTCACGGGTTTACTAGAACTTTCATGGAGTTCCTTTCCCGCCGCGTTCGTAGCTCCTTCCCGGAACAGGGAGTAACAAGTTATAGTTCTTACACTCTACAAAGGTGCGTTACTTTACCCATGAGAGACCTTACGTTTTGTTGCACGACCGGGAGTATGTCCCAATTCAAACTTCCTTGGTTTGAGTCCCAACCTAAGATCCAAGCCAATCACTGCCTTCTCCGCGACCCCGCATGTCTCCTTGGTGTACGCCAGCCCACCTATTGAATTACGGCAATTGGCAGTACAGACCATTCAGATGCCAGAACTATCGTGGGACGTTGAGGGTTCCCACCCATATGATGCATATCCTCTATGAATTACCAATTAATATGCACACTACGAGTGATAACAGCCACGACCCGCACATCCGGCTCCATGCGAGAGGGAAAAGATACAGCTGACTTCTCCGTCCCATTCCAAATCTCATGGTCAACGCATAATATACGGCGCAAGAATCACTGGCGACATTGGTTGTTAGGTCCTAGATAATATGTTCCTTTACCACCAGAACTTTCATAGTAGGTTATTACCTCATGGTAAATAACCTATAATCATATTATTATGAAAATAGTGTTTTTTGACCTTTTTCAAATGCAGGTGATGACAACACTGGATTTGTAAAATACTTTATAGAAAATAACCAAAGGACATGAGCAAGTGTGAACTTGCCTTTTGTGATTGCAAGATTATGCACTCACGATCTTCAAGACAATATAAAATCCAATATCTGAAATCAACATCATTGGTCCGGTAAGTAAGCATGTTTAAAGAAGCAAGATGTTATTATGCATAAGTAATGTAATGCACTTGATAAACGCGAATCCCGGGGATAACGTTGATCTAGGGTTTGGAAACTGGAAATGGTTTGTTTAGAATGTGTTGTCCTTTTAGATAAGTTTCACACTTGTGCTTCTTATTAGGGCTTGTGAGTGTGTGTGAAACAATATGTAATTATAATATCATAAAACAATGAGATACACAAATGTGGGATGCTATTAAAAAGACTGCTTATATAAGAATTGTTGTTTGAAGTGGCAAAAAGAATAACATTTGAAGAAAAGATTTATTTACTAAGGTTTAAAAAATCTTGATAGCTTTTAGAATATGATTGATAGAATGTGATTGATGTTGTTTATGCTTGCTTTAATAGTCTGGACTTGAGATGCTTTAGGTCTTAATTAAAATAGACCAAAGTTAACTATAAAACATGTAACAAAGTCTTTAGCCATATATTTAAAGTCTTGTAGACTAAAGTTAACTTTAAAGACATAGATGGACTTTAAGATACAAAACTTATGGTATTTGTACTTTGTTCACTTCATAATATTTCCTTAAAGTTACTTAAGATTAGTATTACTTTTATTTGAGTAGTGGCTTCTTAATTTTATAATGGAATAGAAATTTTTATCTCTTTATAAAGGTGTGGTTATGATTTGTAATCAAGGAATTAACATACTTACTATTTATGGATTTACTATAGTGTGGTGGTATGTTGATAAACTTGTAGTTAAGTAATGGAAAAGATTTTATTTAGTCATAAATTATTTTTGAAGATTTTATGTTGAATAAGGATTTTTTTTAGAAAATAATCTACACTTATGGTTGAATAATAATTCAATAAGATTGTATCTAAAATGTATTGAACCATTTTGACTTCATATTATAAATATTGAAGACAAATACTATTTATTAGACTTCATTTGATTAATTTTAGAAATATTTACAATTTTATTTACGCTTATATGAATTATCAATTAAGGAAATTAGATTTAAATTCAAGTATTAGGGTATTAAGTTTTTATTTACTTCAAAGGTGGAATGTTGTATTTTTTAACATGTAGATATTATTTTTGTGATCATTTTGGTATATTATATGTATTTTTATGACATTTAAATAATAAGATATGATTTTTATAAGGTTTATTACTTTATAAATACTGAATAAATAATAAATATATAATTAAGTGAAATAATAATGCATGATTATAGTTTTAAATTATTGTTCTTATTTTTCTAAGATTTTTGGTATTTTATTTATATTTTTATCATTTACCATTATTAAAATATGAATTTTCAAGGTATTAAAACTTATAAAATATTTATTAAATAATAATTATTTAAATTGTTGGCATAATAATGTTTGATAATAGTTTAATGTTATAGATTTTATTTTTCTGAAAATTTTTATATATTAAACATATTTTTCTGAATTATAAATTAAAAGTTATTAAAATTTTAAGATTGAATCATTTCCTAATTAAATTCTAAATAATATTACAAACAGGAAATTACTTTTCTTACCCAGAATTAACCTACCTAGTCACTGACTAGTGGGCCACATGCCACATGGCACGCACAGTTTAGTTAAAATGTTTATTAGTGGACTATTTCCTACCCACATACAATGACAAATGGGCCAGGGCCACGTCAAACGCCACGCTAGCAAAGACCAGTCAACACGCTGACCCGGTCAGGGGTGACATCAACGTGACGTTATGATGATGGTAACACGGACTCCACTGCCGGGAGATGGTCACCGACGGTGATCTACGGCGCCCCAGCACCTGATGTTGAGTGTGCTGGAAAGAGGGCGACGAGGCGAATCGAATAAGTCTACTAGCGCTAGCTATTGGTCATCAGAACAGTGGATATGACGAGCATCCGTGGCGGCGCTCTCCGGCGACATGACGAACTCGAGCTAGAGGTGGAATTAGGAAGCTATAATAAGGCAGGAGATGCATATGCGTATCCTGAAAATGATGCAGTGGTCGACAAAGACCGGCATGGTCGAAGGTGAGTGCTTGGACAAGAACTCCAGCGAAGACCGAGGAAAGGGAACGATGAAATTCACCCTCCTCAGATCTCCCCTTGATGATTTACTCCACCAAATGATCTACGGGGCACGACGCTTCTCCCCATCCACTCCATAGGCTTTGAGATAGATTGTATCGACGGCTAGCCGAAGCTCGCCGGCGATGGCATCGGGTTGGAAAGAAAGATAGAGAGCGAGAGAGAAAACAATTGAGGATGAGGATTGACCAGAAGCTCGCGACGGTCTCAGGCTGATGCTTTATACGTCTAGGCAGGCTCGGACATGTCGGCATGACGGCGATGACGGTCGAGATGCAGCGGCAGAGTTGGAGCTTGAGATGGGCACGAATCGTTGCACAACGCCTACTGGCGGATTCCTAGCAGCCAGGGAGACGTTTAGAGAGGTCAATCGCGTCCGCGGTAGTCCATAATGACGACGGTGAGGTGGACTCGCTGTTGGCGTGTCGGCCATGCGAAGGAGGACGAAGACGACGGTGCTCCTCCCGTGTGGGACCCGCTTGCCAGTGAGACAGCGAAGGAGTATCCCAGGCCTAGCCACTATTGGGTCGTTGTTGGGCTGCGACTAAGTGCACCTGGTAGTAAATAAGGGAGGAGAACACTGGGTTGAGGCCTGGTTTTGTTTTTATTTTTAATTTACACTTTATATTTTTCTGTTTTGTTTTCAGATTTGTAGTTACACATTTGTTTGAAATTTTACTTATAGAATTTATTTGTTAGATAGTGGCAGCAATGCAAAAATGTATTTAGTATCATTTTGTGAACTTTTATTGTATAATTTTAGTATTTATTTATTTTCTTTATATATACCTTTCCTTTTAGTATTTGTAAGAGCTTTTGATATGAGTTTTAATTTATCTAATATCCATAAACTCATTAAAGAATGCATTACTATTAACTCATGAGATTTGATTCTCTTTAAATTATATTATTAAAGGAATTTTTATGTATGGTGATCTTTCATTTTTATATGATACATAAAGTTCTAGGGAATTAATATAGTTAATATTATTCCCATAATTTTAGGAAATAGAAATGGATAGATTTTATTATAACTAACATAGTAATTAGGGTTTGAAATTATAAATGCTTACCCTAGGGTTTAGGGTACTTAATATACTTATATTCTTTTGTTGATGTGAGTAAAGATTATTGGCTAAACATATTGTCTTTATGTTTGTGATCTTTAATGATATCACCCTTTAAAATAGAGAGTTATTTTCTAGAATGTCTTATGGAAAGGGATTGATAAAGATAACTCCTAAGCACATATGGTTATGATAATTGGAAATGACAAGTATGTGCTTAAATGATTTGCTATAGGAAAATATTCCTATAAACCATTGGGGAATAAAATGATGAACCAAACCTATGAGATAAATATTAAGTTTGATTATAGCTTTAAGGGTGAATGTTTTACCAAGAATTCCTATCTTCCATAACTCATAATTCTTGACTTCTACTTAAGGAATTCCTTTCCTAGATATTCTACTCCTTCATATCCATCATCATGTGTTAACATAATGAGTTTTACTGCACAAGAATATTCTTATCCGCCTATTATTCTTCTAAATCCATTTATAAATCCAATGAGCTTGACACTAAGGCTTTTTCATAATCTTCTCATATCTATACTTGGTAATCAAACTATTCTACTACTAATAATCTCCAATCCAACAGATGGTTATAGTTGCCTCCATTCATACTCTTCCTTTATCATCCATCACCATTATTACTCTAGTAGATGTATATATATATCAAATCCTACTTCACCTCAAGTGCTTAGTATTTCTCAAGAGGAAAATACTATTTCTATAATTCAATGTTGCTCTAGCATCATCTTAATCATATTATATTATCTCTACTTAACTCCAATATCTTATACCCAACTTCAGATTATATCATGGTGACTTATCATGGCTAACCTAGAATATCATATCTATACTAGGGTTCAATCATGTTCTATCCACCAATGTCACTTATACATGATATAAGCATTCAATCTTGGTGACTAAAGCATGATCATTATAATTCTTTGATCATTTATGGCTTAGGTTTCCAGTTGGCTAATCAAGGTTTCATCAATATAACATTACAGTTGTATTATGATTATCTTTTTAATATCTCCATTTGACTAGGAGATATTATTCATTGTCTATACCTCCTTGATCCAACAAGATTACTTCTTGGTAACTATCTTCAGGATTCATCCTTGTAATCTTCTTTGTTACCACATATATCTTTGTTCTAATAACTTTTCTATCCATTCAGGAGTGAGTTAAGTCCATCAATTATCATATTGATCTTTTTCTCTTCCAACACTCCACCCCTATAGATGATATATAAAACTAGCATTACCACTTACCTCTTATTACCTCTTTCTCTAAGGCTTTAAAGTGAATGCTATGAATAGGATAAGAGTTGATAGATCAAGAATTGATAGGTTAAGAATTGGTGAATCAATAGTTGATTACTCAACATTGATGAACAACAGATATTAAAATATGATTCCAATAGGAATGGTAAAGATTGATATGGATAGAAAAATACATGGTGAATGATCTTGACTTGATTTCCTTGCTACTTAATCTCACTAAAGGGTTAAAGTCAGGTATTACCATGATACTCATGGTATAAGTAGATGAGATTAAGATACATCAAGATTTAGTTGTTACATTCTTATTACTTAAGTTATATTTATAACTTGATATTCATGGGTTGTGTAATGAATACTGAGACATGACTAATTAAGGATCAAATATAAATCATTAAATAATGTATTAGGGTTTAACTTTCATTACATTTGATCTACCCTTAGATCAAATATACTTTACCCAAAACAAGAGTTTAATGACGAGGTTTAATCTCGTCAATGCCCATTGTTATGGACTTGGGTTTTGGAGAAGATGGGGATGCTGGAGATCGTGGAACGGTTAGTAAACAAGCAACACGGGACACGAGGTTTACCCAGGTTTAGGCCCCCGGAGGGAAAACCCTACTCCTGCTTGTCTGCTCTTGATTACGGCGGAACCGAAGATTACAGGGGTGCGCAGATGCGATCTGGCATGGAGGTGTCTATGCGAAAGTATGAGGTGAGAGATCTAGGTCTATTGTGGGATGCCTCCTCGTTGGACCCTCCTAGCCTTTATATATGGGGAGGCTAGGTCTCAGGTACCGACACGAGTAGGTTACAAGTTGTATTCAAACTCTAGTCTTGAGGTTTCCTTGTCTTGTGCGCTTTGGAGTCCGTGTCCATATGGGCTTCGTATTAGCCGAAACGTCATAGGCGTCATGGACCCTGGTAGGTCGTCGAGTGGGCCTTCCGTCGGGCTGGACCAGGTATGCTAACATCAGGCACCCATAGGGCATATCCATGTCAGTAGCCCCCGAGTGTTTAGTCGAATCGTAGATTCGGCTGAGGACTATTGAATCCTTCAGGTGCAACTATCTCTGTTTGTTTAGAGAATGATTTGAGTGTGTAGGGATTGTTGATGCATGTGCCTGACTCTCCCGACGGATCAAGGTCAGTTAACTGTCTTAGGACAAAACAACACGATCTTCTTCAGATTCAAGTCCCCCGACTCGAACCCGGAACATATGCTGGCGTAATTCGACTCAGGCTGCGGAGGACTTACAGGAATGGAATTCCAGTGATTTTTAAATGATGTACCCAACGCGTCCGTCGGGATTTTTCATCGCGCCTGTTGGCACGGATTCTTACTAGCAGAGCGCAGTCGTGTGCGTTACCAGGCCATCAGATGATATCTGTAGGTCTTATCTTTGTGTCGCAGACACAACATCCGAATGTTTATCACCGCGGAGGTGTTTCGGGTGGCCAAGGAGGATACTGCTCACTTAGCGTTTAATTGGGGCAGAGTTGCCAAAAAAACTTTTGCATGCTGATCCGAAGGATCGTAGTCGAAAAATTCATAGGGTGCGCGACCAACGCTCCCTATGGGAGTAGCCTCCGAGTGTCTGTTCGAGTCGTAGACTCGAGCGGAGACTTTAGTTCAGCCGTTGCTTACTTCAAGTCCGTAGGACACAATTTTTTCTAATGCTTGAATCATTCCTCCCTATGGGAGTAGCCGCCGAGTCCGTAGTGGAATCGTAGATTCGACGTAGGACTCGAAGAAATAGTTTAACAGTGTAGTGCCTTAATCATACTTCGGGTGCGCGACCAGCGCTCCTGATAGGAGTAGCCCCCGAGTCCTTAGTCGAATCATTGATTCGAGTGAGTAATCGAAGCGTGCCACTCGAAGATCTTCTGTGTGCGCGATCAACGCTCCAGTTTGGAGTAGCCCCCGAGTGTCTGGCGGAGTCGTAGACTCAGGCAGAGACTCGAGTCTTGTATCACGCAGTTGTAGTTGGTAATCTCGTGGGCGTACCGCTGACCCGGAAGTACATCGGGTGTGCGACCAACGCTCCTCTAGGAGTATCCCCCGAGTGTCTATCGAGTCGCAGACTCGAGTGGAGACTCATGCGAGGAGAAACCACTGACCCGGAAGTGCATCGAGTCAGCGTCTCACGCATAAGGATCCAAGAGTCAACGATGCAGTCGGAGTTGACATGGCGGAGTCGGGCAACGTTTAGCCGAAAGGAATCGATGTTCCGGATGAAGTCGACGCCGTTGCTTCTGTCGGGTGCGTGGCCAGCGCCATGTCTGTGCAGCGTCAAGCGATGCGACCATCCGAAGAGTGACTCGACTCGGGTCTTGAACTTATGGCATAGCCAGTTGTTTTGTCGACTCCTATTGGAGGACCCAATGGAATAGCTTGAGGCAGTCGACGACCTTGTAGGCTAGAGAAAATATAAATAATTGTGAAGTACTTGTATCTTGTAAGAAATATTTGCCTGTCGGCTTGTATAGTAAGATTCTGGTGTTGATCGAGTCAACACTTTTGCACTGTATGCTAGGCCTTTTCGTTAGCCTGATTACCCTTAGTCTCAGTACCTTGCCGAGGCACTCGGAGTTCAAGGATTCGACGGTCAAGAATAATCAGCTACTCGGGCTGTCGCGTATGAGGTGCTCGAGTGCGTGGAGCCGATGGCACATTAGGTTACTCGAAGAGGGCGCAGCCCCCGAGTGTTTCGAGTGTGAGTTAAAAAGGAAATCATCTCTAAGTAGAGGGAAACTTAGCTTTGTTGGTAGTTGTCGTGGACGGAGTCGACGCGGTAGCGGGCCGCACGCGGACGTGGTCGACGCGGCGAACCACAATCATAGCGGCGACGGGTTTCCGAAGTTGATGATGGTAGCGAGCTCAGCATCCGAAGATTGTCACGATCGAAGACCGCACCGGGTCGCCACATCTGAAGGATGTATCAGGTCATCGCAGCCGAAAGCCGCATTGGGTCGCCGATGTCGAGGGAGCCCCCGAGTCGTGGTCGCTGAAGCCGATGCGGCCAGTTGCGGCAATCGAAGTTTGCGTCGTGTCGCCGCATCCGAAAGATGCAGCGGGTCACCACAGCCGAAGGCCACAGCGGGTCGCCGATGTCAAGGACCGCAGCGGGTTTCTAGAGCCGAAGATCATAGAGGATGACCAGAGTTGAAGAAGCCCCCGATTCGTAGTCGCTGACGCCGATGCGACCAGTCGCCGCAATCGAAGATCGCAGTAGGTCGTCGCATCCGGAGGATGCAGCGGGTCACCGCAGTTGAAGACCACAGAGGATCGTCGCAGTCGAAAACCGCAACAGGTCGATGTTCGCAAGTCGTATGGCCAAGTGGGCGTAGCCCCCAAGCGTGGAGTTGATGTGGTCGAGGCGGTGTCCGAGAGCTGATGCGGCGGACCGGAGTCAACGCGGTAGCGGATCACCGAGACCGATGGTGGCAGCAGTTTGCTGCAATCGAGGATCGCAGAAGATCGACGTAGTCGAAAAGTGCAGCGGGTTGTCAGGGTCGAGGACCACAATGGTTCACATGGCGGAGTTGGCGCAGCAGAATCACGCTTTTTATCGTCATTACTGTGAGCAAAAAACGGCGAGTAGATTGCTCGTTCTCCTGAGACGATAAGACAATCCAATGCGATATTGAATAGTTGTATGCACGTAGCTTCACTGATCCGAAATTGTCCAGGCAGGTCTTGGCATGGATCAATTGATGGGATGGATCGATTGATTGGACCCGACACTTGAATCAGCTGCCGTGGGCATATTGACCACCATAGAATAGAAGTAGGAAAGGCGTGGTGGAATTTTCTCCAGTCCTCTCTTGCGATCTGACATGTGTTGAAATCAGATCAGAAATTTTAACATCGGTATTTGATGCCTTTATTGCTGGCAATGTTTGTTTGGACCGATCTTGATTCTTGGTTGATTAGCTTCTAGCCTCTAGTGAACTCAACTGATCTAGTTCCTGTGCGCCATGCCAAGACCTGGAGTTCTAGGCTTGATTTCTATCATATTGGTGAAGATTCCTTTGCATCTGAGTAGCCTGGAGTGGTGCAGCAATCGAAATCGCTGCCTCCGTCGTTAATGAGGTGGATCGCGCTGAAGCGGATGTATTGGCCAGATGCAATCTGGTTGTCTTTGAAAACGACCGAGGGACGCGTGGGAGCCGAAGTAGATCTATTTTCTCGGTAATCTTCGAGTTGTAGATTGTTGATGATGGAACCGTCGTGACCGCACAATCAGCGCCCCCAGTTCCCACAGACGGCGCCAGTTGACGAGGTTGAATCTCGTCAATGCCCATTGTTATGGAATTGGGTTTTGGAGAAGATGGGGATGCTGGAGATCACGGAACGGTTAACAAACAAGCAACACGGGACACGAGGTTTACCCAGGTTCAGTCCCCCGGAGAGAAAACCCTACTCCTGCTTGTCTTCTCTTGATTATGGCGGAACCGAAGATTACAGGGGTGCGCAGATGCGATCTGGCGTGGAGGTGTCTATGCGAAAGTATGAGGTGAGAGATCTAGGTCTATTGTAGGATGCCTCCTCGTTGGACCCTCCTAGCCTTTATATATGGGGAGGCTAGGTCTCAGGTACCGACACGAGTAGGTTAAAAGTTGTATTCAAACTCTAGTCTTGAGGTTTCCTTGTCTTGTGCGCTTTGGAGTCCGTGTCCATATGGGCTCCGTATCAGCCGAAACGTCATAGGAGTCATGGACCCTGGCAGGTCGTCGAGTGGGCCTTCCGTCGGGCTGGACCAGGTATGCTAACATCGGGCACCCGTAGGGCATATCCATGTCATTTAACAAAGGTCATATTGAAACTTATCGCAGTCAACTTGATGATCTACTTCAATTCCATCAAGTTAAGAGAAGCTTCAATCACTTTGACAAGTTTTGTTCAAAAGCGCGAAAATTATTCGGATTTTCTATGCATGAATGCAATGCACACATCTGGGTTTAGCTTAATTCTAAGCTCTAATGCTAGGATGTTACATTAGGCACGAAGAGAAACAGTTCATGATGATAGTGAAAGTGCCAAATGGATAAAGTAGAATAAGTGATAGTGATATTTCTTATTTGTAAGTGACTAGGCAAGCAACCCATATACCGACTAGGAGTCCCCATGGCCAATTTTTCCTAGTCCCAATGATGGCAATGGTCAACACATTAATTAAGGTCTTGCGACCGGATCAAGGCTTTAATCTTGATGGTTCCTTGTTGTCCTCGAGTAATGCTAGCTCATCATTGATATCGGTCATGTCACTAGGGGGTCTTTGATTTGCTAACATACAAGTTCATACCTATGAGATCTTTGGATCATGCTACTTGGTCCCTTAAATTAGATAACAAGCATTAGGCAAACATAGATAATCATTCTCACAATTTAATAAACACCACAACAATCATAAATGGATGGATTTAAAGGAGGCACGACACATCTCACCAATTCCCTACATCTTCCACGCCTATGGGGATTTACTCACACATGAGAGAAACATAAGTCAAAGGCATAATTGTATTGCAAATAGAAATCATCTCAAAGTTATCGTGGCAAACCACAATAGCGATTAAAGATCAAGTCAAATACAAACCAAAGGTAGATCAAAGTATCAAACCCTAATCTTACAATTGCCAATGTCTCACTCTCTCTAAGTAATGATGGGAATGATGGTGGAGTGTGTGGTTGAAGAGGTGCAGATCGTCAAGGAATGAGGGAAGGTTCTTCTCCTCTTCTAGATCTGATCTCCCCTCTCTGGATGAGTTTTGCGGCGGCTGTGTTCTCTTTTTCTCCACCCTCTCTTCACGAAAGTTGCTTCTCTTGATATAGCGGAGCCAGAGGCGTGTAGTACGGGTGTATGGTACGGGCGCATCCCGAACGTACCATTGGTCTTTACACACACTGAACACCTCCAATGAAAGGGGCTCCAATTAGGGATTTACTTCTTTAGGTGCAATTAACCCATACATGCTATTAGATCTTTAATAAATGTTCATTACCTAAAAACCATCACAAGAAACCAAGGATTCACTAATTGCGACATTAACGTTAATGGAAAGAAGTAATCTTTAGTGAAATCCGACAATAAACAAGAGGAAAATCAATAGTAAAAAGTGATGAAATTTGGATCTATCAAAGGCCTGGTAGCCTCTCTGTACACTATCTAGTATTACTAGGATCGGATCTGACCATGTTCCCCTTCTCCTATCCGCAATAGAGGAAAATATAAATAATAAAGATAGGTTCTTCTTCCAAACCTGGTGGTTGGGGTTGCTTGGTTTCAAATAAATTCTTGGGAGCAAGCTGATAGAGATTTGGCCTTCCATGAATCGGGCCACAGTAATGTTGATCTATTGCAAGCTTTAGCCAGAGGCGCTCGACGATTCCTTAGACGCTAGGGCTAACTTAGGTAAAGAGAGGAGGGAGTCAAAAGAGAATATCCTCTGCCAGATTTGTCACCTGGACAAGTTAGCAAACTCCATGGGGCTAGATGAAAAAGGGTGGGCCCTTCGTTACTACCTTGAGGACCAATTGATGAACTTTTCCAACGAAGAGGAGGAGTACTGATGGAAAAGGGGTAGGATCAATTGGATCCTTAAAGGTGATGCTAATACATCATATTTTCATGCGATGGACAATGTAGGAGGCGTAAATTCCTAATTTCGAATCTAGTTACGAACATAGGGGAGTGTTGCCATCCAGAGAGACCTTCAATCTCACATTTACAGCTTCTACATGGAGCGAAGGGGGATGAAGCTAGGTTTTCGCCAGTCGATAATATCTGGCCTTCGGGAAGATAGTTAAACAACGATGACAATGAATTCATGACGATCACTTCACTCCTATAGAGCTTGATGAAGTGTTTGGCAAGGATGAAACCAGATTTGGCTCCAGGCCTAGACGGCCTGCTGGGTGGCTTTCTTCAATAGCTTTTGGGATTTCCTTAAGGTCCCCATCCATCAAATTCTGAATGATTTTTCCCTAGGTAGGGATGATGTGTCCAGATTGAACTTTGGGGTGTTAACGCTTACCCAAAGTTGTTGGGATGATTCGATAAAACAATAAAGGCCAATTGCTTTAATTAATGTCATATTTAAGTTTGTATCTAAGACCTATGCGACTAGAATTTCCCCGATATCTTATCTCACTATTGATCGATGCTAGACTGCGTTCATCAAAGGAAGATGCCTGCACCAGGGAATGCTAGCACTTCACGAAATTATTCATGAAGTTAGGGTTAAGAAACTAGGGGGTATATTTCTCACACTTGATTTTGAAAAGGCATATGACCGTGTAAAGTAGGATCTTTTACACATGTTACTTAGGAAAGGATTTTAACTTTTGGTGGTTCATTGCCTGATGCAACTTGTCTCGGGAGAACAAACCGTAATCAATATCAATGGAGAGACAATACATTTCTTTTGGAATGCAAGTGGAGTGCGTCAGGGAGATCCACTATCACCCATCCTCTTTGACACGATGGATGATGTGCTAGTGATGATTCTGGAGTTAGTGAGGGAGGCAGCACACATCAAGGGCCTAGTCTCTCACCGCATTCTAGGTGGGGTGTCACACTTGCATTATGCATACAACATAATGGTCATGATCGATCCGTCCATAGGAATCACTAACTTTAAGTTCCTCCTTCTCTGTTTTGAGAATATGCCGGGGCTTAAGATAATTTTCAACAAGAGTGAGGTGGCCATCTTGGGGGTTGATCATCAAAAGAAATTATGCATTGCTAATCTGCTTAATTGTAAACTCACTTTGTTCTGAGTTACTTACATTGTCCTTACGATGAGTGGCAAGAGACTATTCCTTAGGGACTAGGAGTTCCTAACCGGGCACGTTGTCCATACAGTGTAGCCCTGCCAAGGGTTGTTTCCGTCTTTCGTAGTTAGGCTAGAATTGACAAATGCATGCCTTTCTAGCTTGCCTACTTTTACCATGTGCATGTACATGTTATATGAGGACACACATGCGACATGGACAAGTCCATGTCGATTCTTCTCAATAGGAGTCAGGGACAAGAGAAAGTATCACCTTCTTAATTGGGCTACAGTGTGTAGGCCCAAAGATCTAGGTGGCCTATGGATCCTTAACGCTAAGATGATGAACATGACCCTTCTTTTAAAATGGATTTGGAAACTAAGAAAGGATAATCAGGGATTGTGAGATGAACCTTTGAGAGCTAAAGACCTTGGGGATAAAAATAAAACACCATCAAACTTGGGCCTAAACACCAAGCAAACAATAGAAAAACATAAAACTTTGGATAGTTTGGTGGTTGGGTGGGGGCCCTTTATGTGACAAGTTCTGGACCTTGTTTGTCATTAGCTCAGAACCGGAAAACACCATTGATGTGGCAATACATATGGGCCAATGGGTTATTCAATTTAGTAGAACTTTTGGCTCAGACGAGAGAATTGACTGGGGTAATCTTAGCCAAGACCTGGAAATTATTCCACTAGAATGATAACCCAGATGTGATTTCATGGTCTCAAGCATCGAGGTTCTTCTCGACTGGTTCCACATACCATAAGATATGTGATGGCTCCCCTTTTGTTCATTCAAGGGATGTTTGGCGAGCTAGGATACAAACTAAAATTAAATTTTCTCTACTAGCTAATACAAAATATAATCCCTGCAAACAATAACATAAACAAACATCTTGGACCCTTAGATGGTAGTTGTACCCTCCCTGGGAAAGTGGAAGATACGTCTCACGTCTTCTTTAAGTGTCATATGGCGAAATTATCGTGGGCATGTGTTAGGGAAATTCTTGCCTGCGATTGGAACCCGGCACGGGTAGGGATATGATCTTGCTATATCCCAAAACTTGACAGGCCGTATGAGACGAATGAAGGGCCACGCGGAGATAAAACAAAAAATTTCCTCTAACGTGGTGATCCCAAGATCCAGCTGAGGTAGAAGGCCACAAGGTTTACCACTAGACGCGCAGTTGCGGATTACTGCTGAAGCGCGTTGGTTGATGCAGTGCAGTCCTCACGATCCGATCGTCCTGGTGCTGATCGCACAACACCTCTGCTGGTATCCACACGTGCAAAGAGGAGCACCGGCGGCGAACTGCTAGGTTCGTTATGGCGGCAGGACTGCTGTGGAGCTAGGGTTTCCAACACATGGAATGACCTAACCGAACAACGATTAACCTTTTTCGGTTACGGTGCTCCACTATATATAGGGAGTGAACGTGGGCTCTACTTGCGCGACCCATTCACTAAAGCCCATATATCACTAGTCACCGTGAGTCCAACTCACTAACTCAGTCCTAATCCGGTTTAGGTCCAACCCAACCAGATTACAGGTTCAGATCCAATCCGAACTTGCTCCCACTCTTAAGTGTGTGACCCCGCAGGCTCATGGCTACTTGGACACGATTGGAGTCCGACTATCAATCGATCAGTCGGTAGAGGCTCCTAGCAGAACGTGCCGACTCCCAAGTACCAAAGAGTCATGACGACTTGCCTTTCCAATGCGACATACGTCCGAGTCCCTTTTGCCTCACGATATACCTTGTCAGACTATATGCGAATAATTGTCATCCCTTAAATAGTCCGACTCTCTTCTCGATCCGAGATAAGTGATTCACCCGACTAACTCGATCGCCTCGGTTAACACTTAACCGAGTCATGCATGGCCATGCTTTCCGAATCATATCTCACGAGAGGGCCCAGAGAATATCTCTCCAAGTGAAGGGGAAAAATCCCATCTTGGTTATTCACATCACACAGCTTGATTCTTAGTCGACCCGAACTCTGCCTTTATAACTGCCCAGTTACGGATCAGCGTTTGACAGAACCTAAGTCGGTGATCCTCAACTCGGACTATGCAATAACCTCAGCTCTAAGGATTACATTGATTGAGATATACAAATGACAACTTGTTCGTTGTACCTCAATATGGGTCAATCCGACTCGCTAAACTCTTTAGCCGAATCTATGTAAGTTGGAATAGCATCTCCATGTCCATGACAAGTGGAACCGAGTCATCAAGCCAACTTTCACATTGGTCTTAGTTGTGTGTCCAGCACAACCTCAATGACCAAGGATATTTAGTACAAACAACATGAATGCATAGTTCCACAACCGAATCACATATTCAATGATACACATCAGATGTTTATACAAGGACTACTTAATATCTTTATGAATACAATGGGAAATATCATCATACATGATTGCCTCTAGGGCATATTCCCAACAACGAATTGTTTGGATTTGTTTTGCTGCCATGTGTGGAACGCTCTAGAATGTTTTGAAATAAAACGATAACTGAGCATAGATTTGTTTCATGGGCGGGTGATTGTTGTACAAAATGATACGTATACCTATAGGACTGGAAGTTTCTTAGCAAACGACAAGATAAAGGAGTGTTTGGTAGCCTACATGAGATCTAGATAGGCCCCTAGCACAAAAATTAGCCCGATTGTTTGCCTGCATGAGGCCTGCGTTGTATTCAGCACGAGCACAGCCCACCATCAAACCCGACTACAATGCTCGAATCTGCCATTTCTAGCTGGTCTGACTCGAGCAAGTGCATGGTAACACGTGTAGGCCTATCTTCCTCCTCCCTTTTCTCTCTCCTCTCTAAACATACTTACTTTTCATATCTTGGGATTAGCACATAAAAGTTTCAAATCGAGTCAAGCTGTATATGAAAAATATCCTCATCGATGATGGGTTCTATTCTGACCACCAGCTTTGAGGTTGGTGAACTGTATCTTCTCAGATTCATGGTCAAAGTTGGAGCTTTTTTATGCTTGTTTTGTCAAATTTGTCGCACATAAGCAACCGCTCGAAGTGTCCTTTGAGGAGTAACTTGATCTTGTTGTTCTCCACAATTTTCGTGCTACAAGTTTTGCATTTTCATGCAGGTATAGAGATATCTCTATAGCTCTTCTCTCTGAATTGTAACTTGTACGTACGTGAGGATAACTTCAGCTTACATGTGAGGTTGAAGATGATGTACAGGAAGATGGTCTACTCGAAAAGCAGGTCATGTAGGTAGAAGAACGCCAAGTTCGTCATCGCCTTTGACCACATGTAGATCCCCTTTGTCCCAGGCGGTTGAGTCCGTCGTGTTTGAGATCGAGTTACTAGACACTTTAGGCAAGGGCGTCGACACGGCAAGCATGTTCGACTAGTTCCTAGTCCAGCGGCCATCGAGCAACACTACTGTGTTTGGCTGCTTGCGTTCTTCAATGCCAGCAGCAGGTATCCCGCCGACTGATGGCGCCCAACACTTATCGTGGGACGTTTCGTTGGAAACCCCAAGAGCAAGGTATGAAGCAGCACAACAGCAAGTTTCCCTCAGTAAGAAACCGAGGTTATCAAACCAGTAGGAGGAAGGAAACGTCACACATGTGTTGCAAGCAACGCGGAGACCTGCACAACGCAAACTCAAGACTTTGCCCCAACGAATCAGTGAGGTTGTCAAGCTCACCGGTTTGCTGTAACAAAGAATTAAACGTATGGTGTGGAAGGTAATGGTTTGCAGCAAGTAAAAAAGTAACAGTGGAAGATGTATCAATGGTAAAGATTGGATCGGGGTCCATAGTTCACTAGAGGTGCTCTCCTTGGATAAACAACATGGCATGAAGGGTAAACAAATTACAGCAGGACAATTGACAGGAACTGAGCAAGGCATAACAATGCAATTACTAGTCAGAAAGATCCTATGAAATTCGATTGGGCAATACAAGAGATACATAGACCGCCATACAACTACATCTATGACTAGAAGTCCACCTTCAGGTTATCATCCGAACCCCCTCCAGTATTAAGTTGCAAGCAATAGACAACTGCTTTAAGCAAAGTGTGTAAGGTAAAAAGTTCACATGTTCCATCAACAAGAGACCGTTGTTTTCTCCCTAGTAGCAACATCACATCTACAACCGAAGATATTATTGTCACTTCCCTTGGAAACTAGAGGCATGAACCCACTATCGAGCATAAATACTCCCTCTTGGATTCACTAGCAACTACTTGGCCAAGATAGCTACTAACAATGGAGAGCATGCAAGATCAACACATACATGATAGAATCATAAAGACAAAACCATTAATCAAACCAGCATAATAATCTCAATATCCATCAGATCCCCGCAAACACGACATGCATGATTACAAATAGATTAGATCTTGATCATGAATGGAGCTCACAATATCTATACATGAAAGCACAAAGGAGGAAATACAACCATCTAGCTACTACATGGACCCATAGTCCAAGGTGGAACTACTCATGCATCATACCGGAGAGAAGGCCTTCGGGATGATCTCCCCTCCGGCAGGGTGCCGGGAAGAACTTCAGATCCCCCCCGATCTAGGAACGATGGTGGCGGCGGCTACAAACGGTTTCGTGGAGATTTGATCGGATTCCTAGGGTTTCTGCATCGGAGGCTTCTTATAGGCGAAGGGGAAGGCCGAGGAGGTGACCAGGGGGGTCAAACCCTACCTAGGCGCGGGGCAGGGTCCACCCGCGCCTAGGGGGGTTTGGTCGCCCTGGCTTGCGTCTCCGTCTCGTCTTCTGGATTATTGTTCCCCACGGAAAGTTATTGACTTTGATGTTTGTCCTGTCCAATTCCGAGAATATTTATTTACTAACTTTTCTGAAACCAAAAACAGCAGAAAACAGGCAACTGGCACTGTGGCAACTTGTTAATAGGTTAGTACCAGAAAACATGTAAAAATTACCTCAAAGTTTAGACAAGCAAAGCAAAGTAGATACTAAACAAGCATGGAGCATCAAAAATTATAGATACATTTCCGACATATCAAACATCCCCAAGCTTAACTCCTGCTCGTCCTCGAGTAGGTAAGTGATAAAAAGAATAATTTTTGAGGTGATATGCACCCTCACAATAAAGATTCAACCATTTTCAAGCATTAAAAGCTGGTATCAAAGAAATCTAAACATGTGCATGAAAGATGGAGTTCTAACAATAGGACATAGTAACTATGCATGCAACATGACAAGATAAAAACAAAGATCATGAATAACATGCATTGAAAAAGTTTGTTTGTTTCACATACAGAAAATATAGCATAGTGGCAATCAGCTTGTCCCTCATAGAGTAGCAAATAGATGCATATGATACCTTCAAAGTTCACAAGGGTGACTAGAAACAAATAGCACAAGAACAATTAATATCACTATATGCATCAATCAATAAGCTTTGGAACACTGCACACAAAATGACAACTATGCTCTCTTAATGGTGCCTAAAGGTAGAAGGTGGAGACTCAATACTAGTGGAGGAAAAGCCTTTTATAAAGGAAGAAGGGATTTCAAGTTTCAAAAAGAACTTCCAAAAATTATGGTACTTGTTAGCTTTCATCCCTCATTGCCCCTATCATAAGCATCTTGAAGTGGTTAAGGTTAAAGTGAACAAAGATGGAGTATATGCTTGACGAAGTATAAGTTGGCAATCTCAAGTCCCTTGAATACGAGGGCCACACCTCATGCTACTCAACTTTAGTCACTTGTAAGTTCTTGTCAATGTAAGTATTTGCATATCATTGAGAACCGCCAACGGGGTACCCATTGCACATGGTACAGGAGCTATCCCATAACCAAAATGACAAGGCAAGCAGACAATGAGCATCTCAGCAATCTTCTTATTTACCATGGGAATATGGTGCTTTTTTCTCTCTTTCCTCTTTTCTCAATGTGTCTCTTTTTTTATAAGAATAATGCTTCATAGATGTCACTAAGGTGATGCTGCAAGTTTCCACCATGATTAGGCATGGCTTAGGCTAGCGGCCCAGGCGTTTCTCTAACATGGGATACAAACTCCATGGACTTACAAGTTCCCTCTTTATTTCACACCGGTGACATCCATAGAGAAAAGTGCATGATATCAAGTGAGTACAAAGTACAAGTGCAATGTTGAAAATGTTCCCCGTGATAGCACGGTTCTGCTAATTCCAACGTATAAGTGCAAGCATATACAACATAGAAGACACAATGGTTCAAGTTTATTAGGGGAAAAGAATATAAAGTGTGCCATCAAGTTTGTGAGGGCTTTAATCACTAAGTTTTCACATAACAAAATAGTTTTTAATTGGAAGATAGCTGAAAACAAGAATATACTTGGAATGGTGTAACACACCATGCATAGGAGTTTATAGTGGACACTTTGGAATAACTTGGTTTCTTGGGAGTTGGAAGCATGAGTAGAATTTACTCTAACAAGTGGAGGCTAGCAAAAGACTAGGAGCAACCAACTAAGAGAGCAATAATGGCCATAATCATGCAGTGCAACAAAGCATTACTAATCAAAGCAAAGAGTGGTACTACAAGTCAAGGACTAAATGATCATAGAGGCTAATGGTGACTTGTCATAGTCATAACATGGTGTGAGCATGTGCCAAGTCAACCCAAACAAAGCATCAAAGGAGAATACCACAATACTATGTTTTTGCATGCTAAAACAATGAATAATTTATTCAAGGCACACTAAGCAATCCCAATTTTTTGGAACAAGACATTCTACAGCAATAATCACTAAGCATAAGGTCAAAACAACACCTAGCATGTCATGCTAAAGTCTAAGTCACAGTCAATGCAAGCTCCTCTTGCACTTTCAAGCAAGAACTTACTACTCCTTTCCAACACCAAGCAACTTATTTGCAAAACAACACAGCGAGAACGGGGGTCCAAATTACTCAAGCAAACTAAACAAACTAAGCAAAGCAAACGAAAACTAAGATGCTCCAAGAACAACACCACTGTGCATGAAACAATAAAAACGAAGTGTCTAGACAGACCTGAGCTTTTTATTGATGAAGAAGGGGATGCCTTGGGCATCCCAAAGATTTGACGCTTGTACCTCTTGTATATTTATTGGGGTGACACCATGGTGGCATCCCCAATCTTGAGATTTTGTCCATTCTTAATCTCATTGCATCATTCTCTCTCTACACCTGAATTTTTTTCTTCACACAATCTTCATTAGCAACATTAGTTTGTTTAAAAGATATTAGACCCCTGGCAAAGCTTTGGAACAGCAAGGCTTTTCACTAAAAACACAAGCTACTGTATTAACTCCTTCAAAAATCTCAATTCACCTAAAGAGAACTCAAAAAGGAATCAATAAGAAGCAAATGCAAATAATGGCAGAAATCTGTCAAAACAGACCAGCAGGTAGAAACTGATTTTGTCGAACATCTTCTGTTGCTCAAATCAAAAAGTGTTGAACTAACAAAAGTTAGATAACATACTAGGGGATTTATTCGTAAATCTTGAGCTCAATCCGAGTTACAGAGGCTCCTCTCGAAATTTTTTGGTGGAGGACAGAAATCTATTTCGGGACAGCAACTCCCCAAATCTTACCTCTCTCTCATTAGAGGTCATTCTTGGCACAAAAATCAAACAAAAAGGATAAGGAGAGGTCATTACTGAAGAAATAACTTCCAAGACTCAAGGAAACTCTTGGGTTATCTCTCAACAAGTACTTTTCTTTAACGCCTTTAAGTTAGGCACAAGAAGCAAGAAGAATCAAGTATTTTCAAATGAAGAATTGCCCTTCTTGTTCTTTCCTTTCTTACCTTTCTTCTTCTCTTTAGGGAAGATATGATTGCTTACCGGAGGAGAAAAGTGCAAAATGACTTTTCCCACATCTATTACCGCTCCAAAGTGTTTCCGTTGGGATCTTCCAAGTGTAATCTATCCCTTGCCTACACATTCAATAACAAGATAATCAGTAGACACCATTTTCCCTGAGATTTTTGTAAACACACCTTCAGCTATTCCAATGGGCAATATAGTGGCATTGTTTTTAAGAGAGATTTCCTCTCCTCCTTAAGTAAGCCCCCAAAGACTCAAGGAATCATATATGTCTTTAGGCATGAGGCAAAATTCAGACATGATATCACAACGAGCATCAAAAACTATAGTGTTTATTGAGACTTTGATTGTGGGAACCACTTTGAAGGCTCCGAATTTATGGGAACATAATCATGGTAAGCCCTAAGCGTGTGATAGCAACTATTTATAGCAGCAATACCGGTCTCAAGAGTGTTCAACCTAGCAAAAATATTTGTGAAAGAGGAATCAGACTTGCCAGGTGTACCATAAATCATGATTAATTTCTTTATGGCATCAAAAGCTTCATCCTCAGTACATAGCAAAAAAATCTTTCTCAGGCACAGCATCCAAAGCATATCTATAACAAAGAGCAATATCGCGGAAGAAACTATCAATAACCAAGCTAAGGCTCACCTTAGCCTCAGTTTCCCTCTGTAAAGCAGAGATTCTGGACCAAGATTCTTTAAAACTTTCTTCACTTTTTTGCTTAAAAGTGGAGATTTCTACCATAGGGTAAATAAAGGTTGGTCCAAAACCAGACACGGTAGCAACTAAAGTAGGAACTATTTTTTTGTGTTTTTGAATAAAGAAAGCAAACCAAACTAAACTAATTTTTTTGGGTTTTTTGGAAAGAGGCAAACAAAACCAAGCAAAAGAAACAAAGAAAACTAAAGACAAAGTAAATAAAAGGAAGTGAAAGACTCCCCTAGTGAAGACGTCCTTAGCCTCCCCGACAACGGTGCCAGAAAATAGCTTGATGGCGCCCAGCACTTGTCGTGGGACGCTTCGTTGGAAACCCCAAGAGCAAGGTATGAAGCAACACAACAGCAAGTTTCCCTCAGTAAGAAACCGAGGTTATCGAACCAGTAGGAGGAAGGAAACGTCACACAGGTGTTGCTAGCAACGCGGAGACCTGCACAACACAAACTCAAGACTTTGCCCCAACGAATCAGTGAGGTTGTCAAGCTCACCGGTGTGCTGTAACAAAGGATTAAACGTATGGTGTGGAAGGTAATGGTTTGTAGCAAGTAAACAAGTAACAGTGGAAGATGTATCAATGGTAAAGATTGGACCAGGGTCCATAGTTCACTAGAGGTGCTCTCCTTGGATAAACAACATGGCATGAAGGGTAAACAAATTACAATAGGGCAATTGACATGAACTGAGCAAGACATAACAATGCAATTACTAGTCAGAAAGATCCTATGAGATTCGATTGGGCAATACAACAAGATACATAGACCTCCATCCAACTGCATCTATGACTAGAAGTCCACCTTCAGGTTATCATCCGAACCCCCTCCATTATTAAGTTGCAAGCAACAGACAACTGCTTTAAGCAAAGTGTGTAAGGTAAACAGTCCACATGTTCCATGAACAAGAGACCGTTGTTTTCTCCCTAGTAGCAACAACACATCTACAACCGAAGAGATTATTGTCACTTCCCTTGGAAACTAGAGGCATGAACCAACTATCGAGCATAAATACTCCCTCTTAGAGTCACTAGCAACTACTTGGACAAGATAGCTACTAACAACGAAGAGCATGCAAGATCACAAACAACACAGACATGATAGAACCATAAAGACAAAACCCATTAATCAAACCAACATAATAATCTTAATATCCATCGGTGTCGTGGTATTGCCGACGAGTACGCCATGGAGGGGTCCTCACAGTGCATGTTTAGAGACGTGGGGGAAGGCGGACGGTTGACGGTTACGAGGTAACATAGCTTACCCAGGTTCAGATCCCATGACGGTGGCGGAATCCTACTCTTGCTATAAATCACTATAAGGGCAACACGCCGAGTTACATGGATTGGTTTTCTGTGCGAGGTTGTATGAAAACGATGCCCTAACGGCTCCCGTAGGCCCGACTTATATAGTCGCCAGGTCCTAGGGTTATAGGGAAAAGTCCTAGCCGGACAGGTCACAGAGTCCTACACTGTCTATTACTAGTCTTGTGTATCTTGCACTCCAAGGCTCCGGGTACGCTGGTGACTCCACCGTAGCCTTCCTTTATCCGGCATGGGCCTCCCTTCTGGATCCATCTAACTGGGCCGCCCAGCAGGCCATAGGCCATGCTACCAACTGTGGGCCACCCGGGTTAGCCGGATAATAGACATGCTATAGGGATACCCATATAGCATATCCCCAATAGTAGCCCCCGGAGAACTCCGAGATCTTGCGCCCTCTTGCCTCTTTACGTGGAATGCTCCGTCTAGATGGATGTCGGCAAATCATCAAGCAATATCTTGTAGTCCTCCCAAAGAACCCTGCAAGGTTTTCTCCGTCTTTAACTTGTAAGTCGGAGAAATGCTGAATCTTCCATCATACTCTTCCATAGCCGGATTGGATCCGTCCATGCTAGAATCTTCGATGTGACGGCTCATCTTCCCATGTCAGCTAGGACGATGTAGGCTTAGGTCAGTGACGCCTCGTAACTCACACATGCAGAGAACGCAATCATGTACGATTTTCCCGCGCGAGCAATACGAACCGTTGGCGGCGACAATTGGAGACGTGGCGAAATTTCTGCGCACGTTCGTGAACACGTCGTCTACGCGGCAACCGTCCGATTAAGCTGCACGAATCTTGACGCTTGGAGATGATAAATAGTAACCGTGGGGAAATTTCCACTTTTTACCTCATTCCCCTCGCGTCATCTTATTCCTCCAGCACACGCCCCTTCGAGCTCCCCGCGCCTGACTCGCGAAAAAACCCTAGCTTCCAATCTGCACCAGTCGCTTTCAGCCTCACTCCATGGCCAGCAGCAGCAACGCTTCTCCTTCCATGGCGGCGTCGAGCGAAGCCGTGGCGAAGCCAGCGAGCTCCATCGTCGTGCCTCCAGAGGGCCTAGTAATCCCCGCATCGGCGGTTATCGAGTCCACCGGCGGTGACCTTAATCTGGTGGCGCTGGAGCCGTTGGAGGAGGAACCAGACTCGCACAAGGGCGACTGGCGCGGCTCGGACATCACTGACCGTGATATCCAAGAGATGATCGCCGAAGGCTACCTTCCTGCAACGGAGAGGCTCGCCTGGCAGGCGGCGCCGGCCGGCAAGGTGACACCTTCTCCCCAAGCCGGAGAAAAGGTGTACCTCAAGGCTCAGCTGGTACGCGACGTCTCTCTGCCTATCTCCAACTTCTTCCTCTCCGTCTTGAATCACTATAAGGTCCAGCCCCAGAACCTTTCCCCCAACAGTATATTAGTGCTTATCAACTACGCGACGCTCTGCGAGGGATACTTAGGGATAAGGCCTAGGTTAGACCTCTTTGTGTACTTCTTCACCGTCAAACGTGAAGCCGGACATAGCAAGGAAGAGCTTAGGAACTGCAGCACCATAAGCTTCAAGATTCGACCTGGCCGGCGGTTCCCCGACATCGTCGGTCACGAGTCCTGCAAAAATTGGCAGCGGACGTACTTTTACGGCCCAGACATTCCTCTGGCTAACCGACAAGTTACGTACCCGGACTTCGTTGACGGAGCCGCCGCTGAAGCCTCGTCATGGAGATCCCAGGCCTCCCTTCCCTTTGACCTTGACGCTTCTCGCGCCATAAGGCGGATCGAATGGTTTGTAGAAACGGGTTTGACCGGCTTGGACCTAGCCATGTGCTGGTTCATCAGGCGAATCCAACCTCTGCAGCACCGTGCGAACCTCATGCACGAGTATACCAGCGACAGAAGGGATAGTCTCCGCATCTCCGTGGAAAACTTCTCGAGCGACTCCGTCAAGCTCCGCCTTAAGGACATCGTCAAGGTGAAGGATAAGAAGCATGGCTTCACCATCACCTATGACATGTTCGTAGACGGCAAGTGCCCAAAGGTAAGTATTTATTTTCTGTGTACGACATATACTCCAGTTCTTCCGTCTTGCAAATGTCATCTTATCTAACACGGTGATTTCTCACTTAACAGCTTAGCGATCTAGAGGAGGGCAACCTGGCTGCCCAAATCTACGATCCAAAGATGAAGGAAGTCACGGTCGTGTCCGACGACGAAGCTCCGTTGGCGCGGAAGCGAAAGAGCTCCATCTCTGACGCTGCTGACGGAGGCAAGAAGAAGAAGACGGAGGGTGGAGCCTCCAAAAAGACTACCGCCGCCCTGGAGGCGGAAAAGAGAAGAGTTACCGGGATCCCCTTTGCCAAAGCACCCCCACTTGTGTAAGCTTATTTTCTTCCGACATTATCTATTTATCTGTCTTGATCCTGTACTTATGCATTTTGCACGTTTCAGAAAGAAAGCCACGACCAGCCTCAAGAAGACCTCCAAAACATCGGGGACTTCTCGAAATATCAAGGACATGCTGCATTGCGACGCCTCCCCCGCCATCGCCCCTGCCACTCCTGCCGTCAAGCCCTCGTATGCCCCGACAAGCTCTCAGGCTAAGGAGGCATCAGGCCCTTCCGCCATGGAAGTGGATTCTAGCGCCTCTACCGAGCTTGCTGTTGTCGGCGAGCAAGCTACGCAGGAGAGTACCGCCCATCAAATTGCTGAAGCTCCGACTAAGGATGCCATCGGTGGTGGCCAGGCGGTGGTGGAAGCTGGTACTTCTGCCGAAGGCAGCGCCCTTGCTCCCCAGAAACCTTTTGAGTTCCCGAAGATAGTCTACCTGGCACTTACGCCAAGTAGCACAACTCCGGTTCCTAGAGGAGTACCGACATCTCCGACCGCGGTCTTGAGGAGCTCCTCCGACAAGCAGACATCTTGCGGGGAAACAACATCTCCTTTGGCAAGCTGCTGGCCGAGAGCGCTACAAACCTCAAGATCATTGCACTTGTAAGTTTTATTTGCTTTTTGCATTTTATATGAGTATCCCACTGTAGCCCCCGAGGATGTAGACGGAAAACCATAGGCTTTTGCGTCTAGATGCTCTAAGAGTGACTAAGCTAGAAAACTTCACTGTAGCCCCCAAGCATGTAGATGGAATGAAATGTTCCGACTAGATGCTTTAAGAGTAGCATACGCAGTGTTTATAAATTTCAGCACTATAGCCCCCAAGCTTCTAGTTGTAAATGAATTAGTTCCGACTAGATGCTTAAAGAAAGCTAAGCATATAGTTGAGTTGAAAACTTTATACTGTAGCCCCCAAGCCTCTAATCGAAAACTGAATTAGTTCCGACTAGATGCTCAAAGAAAATCTAAGCATGTTGCTAGGTTAAAAACTCTCGCTGTAGCCCCCGAGCGTCTAGGTGGAGGATTTCCGGCTAGATGCTCCAAGCAGACTAAGCAATGTTTTAACTTTGTCCTTTTTTTTCCACAGAACGAGAATGCTCGGAGAGGCATGGCCAATGATAAGTACCAGAAGATGCATGCAGATCTTGAAGCCAAAAAGGGTAAAACTGCCATCTTGAAAGAACAGATCATCAAAAACAAGAGTCTGTTTTCTTTTTGCGCATTCCGTCTTGATTTTGTGCCTACATTCTCCGAGTACTCACTGTGTACTTTGCTTTATCCGACTTTGTAGAACATGTTGCCAAGGCCAAGGACATGGTCCAGCAGTCCAAGCACATCCAGCAGCTGGACAGTGAAAACAAGATCCTTAAGGAGGAGAGGAAAGACATGCTGAAAATGCATGAGGATTCAATGAAGGCCCTGCAGGACTCTGCCACCGCAGAAATCAATCGCTTGAAGGAGGAGCTTTCGATCTTAAAGGATCAGAAGCAAGCTGCCGATGAGCAAAATCAATGCCATAACGAGGCGTATAAGCTCCTCCAACAAGAGAAAAATCCTTGGCGGACATCCTCTGGCAAGCTGAGGCCAGCATCTTCAGTAAGTTTTTCTCCAGCTTGGATTTCTGTAGTCCGGATATTTTGAATTGTTGAACTCATGCGCTCCTTGTCGGAATTTTTAGCTCCTATGGGTTTCACCCGTTCACCTCCTCCGGCCAAGGAATGCATGGTTCTTGCCGGCAACTTTATCAACACCGCCATCACGCAAGCCAAAGAGATCGCCAAGCCCCTCCAGATAAACATCAAGGCATCGGACTCTATGGTGAAGTACTCAGAGATTCTGCGCCGAGCCCCCGAGCGTACTACAAGCTGGAAAGCTTCTTGTGCACGGGCTGGCGCAAGGATGGTGCTATCGACGGTGAAGGCACACTATGAAGATGCCGACATTGACACAGTGACCTCTGGCATTCCCGATGTAGACGATGATGGAAAAGATATTAATCATGAAGCCATCTTGTCATCGCTCATGGGTTATGACACCAGAGTTGCCGAGTTAGTGGACGTCGACGTCTTTGTGCCGATGAACATCATTGACAACGGCGACCAAGGTTCCTCTGAGTCCCACCGCAGCGCCGACTTCGAGGGTGGCTCTCCAGCTGGTGATGATTCTGCCTCCAAGTCACCTGCGCCAAAGGAGTGAAAAACAACTTGTAATATTTGTTTCACCTTTGGTGCGTATGCGGAAAAAACTATGTATTTAACTTAAGGCGGAAAACAATGTTGTATGTCCTGCTACTTAAGAATCAGTTTCCAGCATGTATATATTTTTAAGCAAGTGCTGGTTTATCCATTACTTTGGTTCTTATGTTTGACTTTTCGTGAGTCGGTAGACTTGTTGTCGGAACCATGCGCTCAAGTGATGATGCCCAATGGCACCGTCAATAACCTAAGCACAAAATCGCCGACAATAAGTGCCAAAAGTCACTACTCCAGAATCCACATAAAAACGACAAAGAACGTGTAGACCAGAAAACTTAAGCTAACGCCCGTAGGCGGAATTTTCACAAGTGCAATCGCAAAACTTGTGCATAAAGGTTTTACATGATCCAAAAATGAACACTAAAGGAGGTAAAAGACTCAGAAATATGATTGAACCAGAGAGCTTTATTTCATTGATCATATAAGAGGTACACAATTAGATAAAAATGCTAAGTGTAAAAAGGACGTAGCTGTGCTATGTTCCATGGCCGATCAAGCTCCGGGTAGTCATCATCCGGGTCACGTCGCTTACACTTATGATCCTCGTTGGGCCTATCCTTGAGTTCACGATTGTCAACGAGGTAGTAAGACCCATTGAGTAGCGTCTTGCTTATGATGAACGGTCCTTCTCATGGCGGGGATAGTTTGTGTGACTTCTTCTGCTTAAGTCGGAGCACCAAATCCCCCTCTTTAAACGAGCGCCGGACGCGGCGACTATGGTAGCTGCGTAGCTTCTGCTGGTAGATGACGGATCTTTGGCAGGCCAAAATGCGCTCCTCCTCGAGAAGGTCCACATCTAGGCGTCTGGATGCTTCAGCATCATCTTCGTCATAGGCGGCAACTCTTGGTGCATCGTGAAGGATGTCGGAGGGCAGGATGTGTTCTTCTCCATATACCATGAAGTAAGGGTGTAGCCGGTGGATCTGTTGGGTGTAGTTCACAAACTCCACAGTACATATGGCAATTCTTCCGCCCAGGCCCTAGCTGCTCTATGTAGCGGTGCCTCAAGACGTGGCTTGATTCCCTGCAGAATTAATCCATTGGCTCGCTCAACCTGACCATTGGATTGTGGGTGTGCCACAGATGAAAGATCAAGTCGGATGCCTTTCTCCCAACAATAAGCCTCCACTTCTCCGAGTGACAAATTGCTGCCGTTGTCGGTGATAATGCTGTGTGGGAGACCAAATCTCACCACTAGATCCCGAACAAACCCGAGGGCAGTTGCCTCATCAAGCTTTCTAATGGGTTTAGCTTCTATCCATTTAGTGAATTTATCAACTGCTACAAGCAGATGCGTAAACCCACAAGGTGCCGTCTGCAACGGTCCCACCATGTCTATCCCCCAGACTGCAAATGGCCAAGTTATTGGTATTGTTCGCAGTTCTTCAGCAGGAACATGTGGTTTGTCGGGCATAGTACTGGCATCCCATGCATGTTTCAAACAGCTTGTCGTCATCCGCCTTCGCGGTCAGCCAGTAGAATCCTTGCCGGAAGGCTTTCGCGACCAACGATCGAGGAGCGGCGTGATGCCCGCAATCTCCAAGATGGATTTCGCGTAGGATTTCCATACCTTCTAGCTGGGAAACACACTTTAGGTATACACCAGTAGTGCTCCTTTTGTAGAGTTACCCATTGATTATGGTATAACCCTTTGCTCGTCGTACTATTTGCCGTCTTTCGACTTTGTCGTCGGGCAATGTTCCGTGTTCGAGATATTCCATGATCGGTTTTGTCCAAGCCGGAGGGACCTTAGTCACCATGTTGACGAAAGAGTCATCTCTATCCGGGTTGTCACTGCCGGCACCCTTCACGGATGGTGTGCGTAGATGCTCTAGGAAAACTCCTGGCGGAATTCGCTTGCGCCCTGATCTAAGCTTAGACAGCAGATCAGCCGCCTCGTTTTGCTCCCTAGGTACATACTTGACTTCGTAGCCCAAGAAGCTCTTGGCTATCTCGTCCACTTCGTCTCGATATGCCGCCATCATAGGGTTCCACGCGTTCCAGGTGCCAGCCACCTGCTGGGCAACCAAGTCGGAATCTCCACAGCAAACTATGTGCTTGATGCCAATATCCTTGGCTACACATAGTCCGTGAATGAGTGCTTCATACTTCGCCATGTTGTTTGTAGCCTCGAAGTGGATCTGCAGAACATAGTGTAGCTTGTTTCCTGTTGGTGACTGTAGCAATACACCAGCCCCTGAGCCATTGAGCAGCTTTGATCCGTCAAAGTGCATCACCCAGTACTCTGGTTCCGGCAATGGAGTAGCATCTGGCATTTTCGTCCAATCTGCAACAAAATCCGCCAAGGCTTGTGATTTGATAGCGTCGCGTCTCTTGTAGGTGATCTTGAAGGCGGCAAGTTCAATGCCCCACTTTGCGACCCTTCCCGTAGCATCGCTGTTGTTGATAATGTCGGACAGTGGAGTCTTGCTCACCACTGTGATTGGGTGCTCCTGAAAGTAATGCCTCAGCTTCCGAGAAGCAAGGAATACTCCATAAGCTATCTTTTGGTAGTGCGGGTAACGCTTCTTTGACTCCGTCAAGACCTCGCTCACATAGTAAACTGGTCGTTGAACTCCGTGCTCATATCCTGGTTCCTTCCGCTCTACCACGACGACGATGCTGATTACCCGGTTGGTTGCCTCCATGTAGATTAATAGGGGCTCTCCAGGCTTGGGTGCTGCAAGGATGGGCGCTAAGGAAAGAATCTCCTTGAGCTGCTTCAATGCTGCATCTCCTTCGTCTGTCCATGTGAATTTGTCCGCCTTCTTCAGCAACTTGTATGGCGGCAGAGTCTTCTCTCCAAGTCGGCTGACGAACCGACTAACTGCTGCAACACAACCTGTTAGTCGTTGAATGTCCTTTAGGCATGTCAGACGGTTTATATTTAATATGGCCTTGATTTTCTCCGAGTTAACCTCGATTCCGCGTTGGGAAACGATGAAACCCAACAATTTGTCGGCTGGAACCCCGAAGACGCACTTCTTAGGGTTAAGCATCATGTTGTATTTCCGGAGATTATCAAAGGTTTCTTTTAAGTCGGAGATTAAGTCGTTTGATTTTTTGGACATCACTGGGATATCGTCCACATAGGCGTGAATGTTCTGACCAATTTGGTCGTGGAGGCAGCGTTGCATTGTCCGCTGGTACGTAGCACCTGCGTTTTTTAGCCCAAAGGGCATCGTAACATAGCAAAATGTGTCGTATGGAGTAGTGAACGAAGTGGCCAATTGGTCCGACTTCCTCATCTTGATCTGGTGGTATCCTGAGTATGCATCGAGAAAACACAAAAGTTCTGAGCCAGCCATCGAGTCAATGACTTGGTCAATGCGAGGCAAAGCAAACGGATCTTTGGGACATGCTTTGTTCAAGCCGGTGTAATCAACGCACATTCTTAATTCATTGGTTCCCTTTTGGGGACAAGTACATGATTGGCCACCCATCGGGTGTGAAGGACTTTTCGGATAAATCCAGCTTTAAGTAACCTAGCTATCTCTTTGCCAATGGCGCGTCTCTTCTCATCTCCGAAGCGTCGTAGAGGTTGTTTCACTGGTTTGCATTTTGGATTGATGTTTAAGCTGTGCTCGGCAAGTTCCCTAGGTACACCTTTCATGTCGGCAGGTTGCCAGGCAAAGATGTCCCTATTCTCATGGAGGAACTCGACGAGCGCGCTTTCCTATTTGGGATCCAGGTTCGTCCCAATGGTGATGGTCTTGGAGGCATCGCCTACCACAAGTTCCACTGGCTTGGTCTCGATGGCGGCCTTGAACGCAGGATCGGAGTCGGAGATCTGCTTCTTCGACGCGGGCATCTCTGAGTCATCGACCTTGCTCTGGATCTCCTTGAACTCTTCGCTGTAGAGGACAACTTCTGCAACAGCTGCTTCATTAATCTCGCAGTCCCTTGCCTTGGTAAAGCTTCCGGATACGGTGATGACACCGTTTGGTCCGGGTATCTTGAGTTTGCTGTAGACGAAGCATGGATTGGCCATGAACGTGTGGAATATGTCGCGGCCGAATATGACGTGGTACATGCTCTTGAAGGGGACCACCTCGAAGGCCATGCGCTCTTGGCGGTAATTGTTAACATCGCCAAAGGCAACCTGAAGTGCAATGCACCCAAGGGACCGAGCCTCCCGACCAGGAACTACGCCGTGGAAGATGGTGTTGGTCCGCCTTAGGTTTGCCTCCGTCAAGTTCAACTTCTGCAGTGTATCCAGGTACATGATGTTGATGCTGCTTCCACTATCCACCATACACTTGGTGAACTCCACGCCATCAATCAAGGGGTTGATGACCATGGCGTACTGGTTCTCCGTAGGTATAAGGTCTGGGTGATCCGTCCTGTCCCAAGTTATTGGAACCTCCGACCATCGTAGGTACTAGGGAACTGGGGGGAGAGTGGCCATCGGGATCCTCAGAGAGGTCTTCTGTTCTCGGACGGTAGGGGTGCCAAGGAAAGTGTGGTAGACTGGAGCCTTCTTTGCGAAGGGGTTCTTGCCCTTGTCGTCGCTCTTGGCGGCGTTCTTGGGGTCAACGTCTTCATCCATATCACTTGAATCCTTGGACTCCTCCTCCTTCTTCTTCCCCTTGCCCTTGCCTCACGGTCTGTTCTTCCGACTTTGCTTGTAGCCGGACTCCGGGTCTTCCTTGAGGTCGTTGATGAACTTGTAGTGTCGATTGGTATGGGTGGCTTTACCGTTGGCATCGAGGTGTACGAGGCACGGCATATCGCGGTACTCCTCGTAGGTTTGGGGAACGCGGAGCGGCGCCGAGGTGGTTTCATTTCCTCGTTGCTGCCCGCGACCAGCTCCCCTTCCTCGGCCACGTTGTCCGCCTTCACCTCGTCCTGCAAAAGTCATAGCGACCATGTCGGTAGATTGCTTTTCTTCTGGAGCGGTTTTCCGCTTTGTACTGTTGTTCCTCCGAGCTTGAGTTGGTACGGCTGTTGCCGGCAAGGAGCCGCGAGCATAGTCGTCGGCAGCTGCGAACTCACTAGCCAACTGAATCATCTGGTTCAAGTCCAGCTAGTGATTGTCCTACAAGCGCTTCAGCTTATGCCGAAGCAATGTGCCTCTTTCCAATCCGTCGATGAAGGCGGCCATGGCGGTCTGAGCGTGCACTCCTGCACAGGAATTCTTCATGTACAACCAACGAGAGAGGTAGGCGCGAGATGTCTTGTCTTTTTCTTGCACGCACCGCTGTAGATCGCCAACAGTGAAGGGACACTTGTTTGTACCCTCAAAATTCTTGGTGAATGCTTCTTGCATGTCCAACCAGTTGTAGATAGATTTTTCCAGCAAGTCGTCGATCCATTGACGGGCTGTGCCTGCCAACATTAACGGGAGGTACTTGACGGCGACGTTGGGGTTGCCACCAGCAATCTCCATCGCGTTGCCATAGTCCTGCAACCATGTGGCTGGCTTGGCAGTGCCGTCATAGGGCTTGATGGTATTGTCAATCCGGAAACCTTTGGGGTAAGTTGTGGACCGTATTGCAGGTCCAAAGCAACATGGTCCCAGGTATGGTCCTTCCCGATTCTCGTGGATCTTATCGATCCTTGAACGTGCATCGTATGGCTCCGGGATCTTCTTTTTCTTGTCAACAGGGGATGGGCCGCATGAACGATGCGGGCCTCTTCTGCCATGGTGACTGCTTGGTGGTGACGGGGGCGGAGGTGGCGGTGGGTTAGCCTTCTTAGTGTTACCCTCCTGTGACTTCTCACGCCTGTCATGGTTGCTTGTCGGACACGGAGGGTCATGATGCGACCTGCTCCTGTGCCCTTGGTTGCGCTCTCCGTCATGACGGGTCTGCTCCGCGTTATCGCGGATGACGATGCCGCACTGCTTTGGTGGGGGCATATCCGTACAATGGTGAGCTTTGTCGTCTTCACGATGTCGGGGAGATCGGGGCGGTGGCGACGGGCGACGAGGTCGGGCCTTTTCCCCATGGTCGGAGGAAATGGGGATAGGATCCTTCCTGTTGCGCGCATCCCTCCATCTTCATTCTGATGAACCCGTCTGGGACCCGACATCAAGAGGAGATCCGTCCCTTGGCGGTTTGTACTGACTAGATCGGCAAAGCGCTGGGTCGGACTCGAGCCTCTGAGAGGTGGCCTTTTCCTACTACTTCATCGCCTTGGCCACTAGGTCATAGACCTGTTCCACTGCCTCGGGTGATCTATCCTGCTCCAGAAGGGTCTTAGCGACGGCGAGGTTAAGGAGTGGGGTGGGCATCACCTGCTTGCCTTCACTGTCAATGTATGGCTTGGCTTGTGCCGGCTTAGAGGGAGCCCATCCTAGGTTGCGCCGTACACCAGGATCGTTGATGACGCGAGCCAGAGCTTTCTTAGCCTTCTGCTGCTACAGCAAAGTTTTGTACTCGGCCTCCATTGCTCTAGCCTTCTCTATAGATTTATGCGCGTTGACCAGATCTCGATCTAGCTTGGCGCCTTGCTCCGCGATGGCCTTCGCTTCCTCCAGCAGCTGCTGGCGCTTCTCGTCAAGCTGGGTCACGTACCGGATATGAGCAATGGTCAGTGGCTTGACGAGGAGATTGTCGTACATCACTCTATCAGCTGGAGTAACTTGGGATGCTACGGACGTGGATGCTGTGGGCGGCAAGTTTGCGGTGTTGTTGTTGCTTGGACCGGTACCGAGTTCCTGCGGCTGCTGCACTGGATTAGGCGGAGGAGGCATGTCTTTTGCATGATCGTTGTCAGCAGCAATAAGTGTCCCCTTCCCATTTTCCAGCGCTGTAGGCGGAGCTCGTCCGGGTTGATCTTCTTCCATCGCCATCCCAATGGTGACGAACACCCCTCGAGATGCGACGGTGTTGTTGGCTTGCTCGTCGCGTGAGTACTCCTCCTCCATCTCCTGCATAGCGGAGTCTAGCTCTTCTGGACTAAAATCTATCTCCTCTGAGTCTGCACTGAAATCAGCATAAAGCACGTCAATGACAGAGTCGGAGGGTGCTAGGACTTCCTCGATGACAGGCGGTGGAGATGCAATGGCAGCGACGATGACTGGAGGTGGTGGTGCCGCTGCGGCGATGGCGGCCGGAGGCGGTGGTAGCGGTGGCTGAATCGGAGGTTCTCCGTCGATGAGTGCGAGTGCTTTCTGGGCTTCCGCGTCAACCTCCGCGTAGTTGTTGACGGTGCTCACCATATGTTCGAGGGTAAGGCGTCCTGTTGCCTGTTGCCATCTTAAAGAATGCCGGAGAAGCGTGCCACGGTCCAGTCCTTCCACGAAGTGATACAAAGCGTTATCATCGGGGTAGTGGGCCAGATCGGCTCGTATACGGAGCCACCTGGCCAGGTAATCACGGGGGTTTTCGCCTTCTCTCTGAACGCAGTGCGCTAGATCGAAGATGGTAACCACGCCGACGAACTTGGATCTCTGCTTTCCAGACACACGGGCGAAGCCGGCGGATTTGCAGTGATCTTCCACCTTTATATCCTACACAGGGGCGGTTTGGGTGGGCCTTGAATTTTTCCGATTTTTGCCGGAAAACTCCGAAGAGAGATCCGACATCGATCCTTCCGCGAACGTATCCTGCCCGTAGGCGGTCCGTGCGGGCCTTGGGTTTTTCCAATCTTTGCCGGCAAACTCCAAAGAGAGATCCGACATCGATCCTTCTGCGAACATATCCGGCCCGTAGGCGGTCCATGCGGGCATTGATGCTCCTCCGACTCCCAGGGGACTAGTGCCCGAGTCGGTTTCGCCGATGAAGAGGTGGATGTCTCCGATAGGAACGATCGAACACTGCGTAGGGTTCGTCTTCACCGGGATCCAGAACTCGTCAGGAGGGACGATCGGAACATTGCTAGAGAAGAGAACATGACCGATATCTACGGTTTCGCCGATTCCCGCGAAGATCTTGGTCCTCGCCCGCTGAAGCGCCTCTTGCCCCACGGTGGGCGCCAAATGTCGTGGTATTGCCGACGAGTACGCCATCGAGGGGTCCTCACAGTGCGTGTTGAGAGACATCAGGGAAGGCAGACGGTTGACAGGTACGAGGTAAGACAGCTTACCCAGGTTCAGATCCCACGACGGTGGCGGAATCCTACTCCTGCTATAAATCACTATAAGGGCAACACGCCGAGTTACAGGGATTGGTTCGCTGTGCGAGGTTGTATGAAAACGATGCCCTAAAGGCTCCCGTAGGCCCGACTTATATAGTCGCCAGGTCCTAGGGTTACAGGGAAAAGTCCTAGCCGGACAGGTCATAGAGTCCTACACCGTCTATTACTAGTCTTGTGTATCTTGCACTCCAAGGCTCCGGGTATGCTGGTGACTCCACCATAGCCTTCCTTTATCCGGCATGGGCCTCCCTTCTGGATCCATCTAACTGGGCCGCCCAGTAGGCCATAGGCCATGCTACCAACTGTGGGCCAGCCGGGTTAGCCGGATAAGAGACATGCTATAGGGATACCCATATAGCATATCCCCAACAATCGGATCCCCGCAAACACAACATGCATGATTACAAATAGATTAGATCTTGATCATGAACAGAGATCACAAGATCTATACATGAAAGCACAAAGGAGGAGATACAACCATCTAGTCCAAGGTGGAACTACTCACGCATCATACAGAAGAGAAGGCATCCTGGATGATCTCCCCTCCGGCAGGGTGCCGGGGAGAACTTCAGATCCCCCGATCTAGGGACGATGGTGGCGGCGGCTATAGACGGTTTCGTGGATATTTGATCGGGTTCCTAGGGTTTCTGCATTGGGGGATTCTTATAGGCGAAGGGGGAGGCCGAGGAGGCGACCAGGGGGGTTAACCCCTACCCAGGCGCGGGGCAGGGCCCACCCGTGCCTAGGGGGGGGGGTTGGCCGCCCTGGCTTGCATCTCCGTCTCGTCTTCTGGATTCTTGTTCCCCACAGAAAGTTATTGACTTTGACGTTTGTCCCGTCCAATTCCGAGAATATTTCTTTACTAACTTTTCTGAAACCAAAAACAACAGAAAACAGGTAACTGGCACTGTGGCAACTAGTTAATAGGTTAGTACTAGAAAACATGTAAAACCACCTCAAAGTGTAGACAAGCAAAGCAAAGTAGATACTAAACAAGCATGGAGCATAAAAAATTATAGATACGTTTCCGACGTATCACCGGCCTCCGTCAACTGCGTAGCCACATGAGGTGTCCCGCCAACCTCCGTCGCAGGCGCAACCACAACAACTATCATGCTCTTCGCCTTGTCGGTTGTTGCGCCAGTAAGTGCAAGTGCCCGCCTCCCTCCATCGACGTCCCATCCCTCCAGCAGGAAGAACACAAGCACTGCTCATGGTCGTTTTAGTATGTGTGTCAATGTGACAGTGAAACAGGTGCAGACAACCAAACACTAGAGTTTCATATCTGTCCTCATGCAAAAAAATCTTCAAACTACCAAACAATATGCGAAAGGTGGCTCAGGCCTGTATGTGCGTGGCACTGCTCGTGCCGTGGATATGCCCCGGTGAGCCTAAATTCTATCCAGACTACCAAACATCCCAAAGATGACACTGGAAGATGTGTTGGGAGCTATCAGAAGCCTGTATGCGCCAATATCCGTGACCATGAGAAGCTAGTCGATATTCTGTGGCCGCCTATGAGTTTTCGTTTTAGTTCTTGGTGTTGTACTTAAACCTGCCGTCCTAAAATAGATGTCCCAGATTTTTCAAAATTTAAGGACTGTGCTAACGCGCGACCGTTGCGTGCTATCACCGTGGCGTGACGCCGACGTGGCCGGCCCGAGCACGAGCGTGCGAAAGCGTGCAAGCGCGAGCCATGACTCGGCAGCCACGTAGGATGTCGTACGCTCCAAGGCACTAACGCACGACGCCGCCAGCTAGACTCCGTCGCGCCCGAACACGAACGCGCAACACCGCCGCCAACTAGCTCAGCCCACCATCGCGCTGAAACGTGTTGGCTAGCGCGTGTAGCCTGTTGGGAACCCCAAGAGCAAGGTGTGAAGCAGCACAACAACAAGTCTTCCCTCAGTAAGAAACCGAGGTTATCGAACTAGTAGGAGGAAGGAAATGTCATACAGGTGTTGCTAGCAACGCGGAGACCTGCACAACACAAGCTCAAGACTTTGCCCCAACTAACAGTGAGGTTGCTGTAACAAAGGATTAAACGTATGGTGTGGAAGGTAATGGTTTGCAGTAAGTAACCAAGTAACAGTGGAAGATGTATCAATGGTAAAGATTGGACCGGGGTCCATAGTTCACTAGAGGTGCTCTCCTTAGATAAACAACATGGCATGAAGGGTAAACAAATTATAGCAGGGTAATTGACAGGAACTGAGCAAGGCATAACAATGCAATACTACTCAAAAACATCTTATGAGATTCGATTGGGCAATACAACAAGATACATAGACCGCCATCCAACTGCATCTATGACTAGAAGCCCGCCTTCAGGTTATCATCCGAACCCCCTCCAGTATTAAGTTGCAAGCAACAGACAACTGCTTTAAGAAAAGTGTGTAAGGTAAACAATCCACTTGTTCCACGAACAAGAGACCGTTGTTTTCTCCCTAGTGGCAACAACACATCTACAACCAAAGAGATTTCTGTCACTTCCCTTGGAAACTAGAGGCACGAACCCACTATCAAGCATAAATACCCCCTCTTGGAGTCACTAGCAACTACACGGCCAAGATAGCTACTAACAACGGAGAGCATGCAAGATTACAAACAACACAGACATGATAGAATCATAAAGACAAAACCATTAACCAATCTGACATAATAATCTCAATATTCATCGTATCCCCGCAAACACAACATGCATGATTACAAATAGATTAGATCTTGATCATGAACGGATCTCACAAGATCTATACATGAAAGCACAAGGAGGAGATACAACCATCTAGCTACTACATGGACTCATAGTCCAAGGTGGAACTACTCACGCATCAGATCCCTCCCGATCTAGGGACGATGGTGGCGGCAGCTACAGAAGGTTTCTTGGAATATTGATCGGGTGCCTAGGATTTATGCATCAGGGGATTCTTATAGGCGAAGAGGGAGACCGAGGGGGTGCGCGAGGCAGCTGCACCCCACCCCCCAGGCGCGGGGTGGGCCCACCCATGCGGCCAGGGGGTGTGGCCCCCTTGAGGCCCTCCTTTGTCTCTCCTCTGGACTTCGTGTTCCCCATGGAAAGATATTGACTTTGGCTCTTATCCCGTCCATTTGCGAGAATATTGATTTTCTGCCTTTCTGGAACCAAAAACAGAAGAAAACAGGCAACTAGCATTGTGGCAACTTGTTAATAGGTTAGTTCCAGAAAAGATATAAAAACACCTCAAAGTGTAGACAAAGCAAAGCAAAGTAGATACTAAACAAGCATGGAACATCAAAAATTATAGATACGTTTGCGACTTATCAAGCATCCCCAAGCTTAACTCCTGCTCGTCCTCGAGTAGGTAAGTGATAAAAAGAATAATTTTTGAGGTGACATGCACCTTCACAATAAAGATCAAACCATTTGCAATCATTGAAAGCTGGGATCAAAGAACTCTAAACATGTGCATGAAATATGGAGTTCTAGCAATAGGACAAAGTAACTATGCATGCAACATGAAAGGTTACAAACAAAGATCATGAATAACATGCATTGAAAAACGTTTGTTTGTTTCACATACAGAAAACATGGCATAGTAGCAATCAGCTTGTCCCTCATAGAGTAGCAAATAGATGCATATGACACCTTCAAAGTTCACAAGGGTGACTAGAAACAAATAGCACAGGAACAAGTAATATCACAATATGCATCAATCAATAAGCTTTCGGACACTGCACACAGAATGATAACTATGCTCTCTTAATGGTGCCTAAAGGTAGAAGGTGGAGACTCAATAATGTGGGAAGAAAGGACCTTTGTAAAGGGAAGCAGGGATTTCTAGTTTCAAAAAGAGCTTCCAAAAATTATGGTACTTGTTAGCTTTCAGCACTCATTGCCCCTATCATAAGCATCTTGAAGTGATTAAGGTTGAAGTGAACAAACTATGGAGTATATGCTTGACAAAGTATAAGTTGGCAATCTCAAGTCCCTTGAATACGAGAGCCACACCTCATGCTACTCAACTTCAGTCACCTGTAAGTTCTTGTCATTGTAAGTATTTGCATATCATAGAGAACCGCCGATGGGGTACCCCTTGCACATGGTACCAGAGCTTTCCCATAACCAAAATGACAAGGCAACCGGACAATGAGCATCTTAGCGATCTTTTTATTTACTATATGCATAGCTTTTTATTGAGGATGCTTCATAGATAGCTCACTATGGTGATGCTGCAAGATTCCACCATGATTAGGCATGGCTTAGGCTAGCGGCCCAGGCGTTTCTCTAACACAAAATACATACTCCATGGACTTACAAGTTCCCTCTTTATTTCACACCGGAGACGTCCATAGACAAAAGAGCATGATATCAACTGAGTACAAAGTACAAGTGCAATGTTGAAAACGTTCCCCATGACAGCATGATTCTGCTAATTCCAACGTATAAGTGCAAGCATATACAACATAGACGACACAATGGTTCAAGTTTTATTAGGGGCAAAGAATATAAAGTGTGCCATCAAGTTTGTGAGGGATTTAATCACTAAGTTTTCACATAACAAAATAGTTTTAATTGGAAGATAGCTGAAAACAAGAATATACTTGGAATGATGTAACACACCATGCATAGGAATTTATAGTGGACACTTTGGAATAACTTGGTTTCTTGGGAGTTGGAAGCATGAGTAGATCTTACTCATACAAGTGGAGGCTAGCAAAAGACTGGGACCAACCAACTAATAGAGCATAATGGCCATAATCATGCAGAGAAACAAATCATTACTAATCAAAGCATAGAGTGGTACTACAAGTCAAGGACTAAATGATCATAGAGGCTATGGTGACTTGTTCATAGTCATAACATGGTGTTAGCATGTGCCAATTCAACCCAAACAAAGCATCAAAGGAGAATACCACAATACTATGCTTTTGCATGCTAAAACAACGCATAATTTCTTCAAGGCACAGTAAGAAATCCGAATTGTCTGGAACAAGACATGCTACAAAAATAATCACTAAGCATAAGGTCAAAACAACACCTAGCATGTCATGCTAAAGTCTAATTCACAGTCAATGCAAGTTCCTCTTGCACTTTCAAGCAAGAACTTCCTACTCCTTTCCAACACCAAGCAACTTATTTGCAAAATAACACAGCAAGAACGGGGGTCCAAGCTACTTTATTCAAGCAAACAAAACAACCTAAGCAAAGCAAACAAAAACTAAGACGCTCCAAGAACAACACAATTGTGCATGAATGTAACACCCCGGTTCTGAAAAGACCATGGCCTCTATGTGACATGCCAATCCCTGGATCGGTTCATTGGCCCACAATAGAGTAAGATAGATAATCATAGCAAAATAACCGTGTATCATGATCTACAAGATCCAGAGTACCATTATTACAATGAAAGCTTAGCATAAAGCTTAGCTCAAATTATTCAGGTAGCAACATAAACATGTAAAATCCTCCAATCTTCAAATTGCCCACAAGTGAACAAGTGCCGAGTGGAGTACCATGGCCTATAACGATCAATCAGAATCGGAATAACCTGCAACATGAAACGTAGCAGCCCCGAAGGGTCAATACATGGAATGTATGGAAAGTAGAGCTAGTAATGGTGACAATAGTACTAACATCTACATGCATATTTGGCAAGTGGAGCTGTGTCTGGCTTGCATTTGCAAATACATTTGTCCTACTTTCATAAACAGTTTTCGATTTTCTTTGAAAAGATCCCTATTAAGTTAACCTAACAATATTAAAACAATTATGAAATTGGAATGAGCGAGAAACATGTCATGGAATCAATATCTAGCAACTCAGATGTCCATAACCGGGGACACGGCTAATCGATTAGATTATACACTCTGCAGAGGTTAGTACACTTTACCCATGTGACTTGGCCAGCCCAGCTCGTACCATCACTCTCATTTTGGGTGATGATAGGGAGAAGACCAAGAAGAGACTGTTCGGGAAGTAGCTCCTCAATCCCGACGCGCACCGGTCCAACCTACCAAAATTCTACATCTCTGGATACGCGGGTTCGAGTTACCACAACCTACTAAGTCCAACCAACCACCCATTCCATTATTGGCACATGGTTGTACACGTAAGCTACACAATAAAGAAGCCAATCATTCTCTCTTGATACCTGGGTGCCTTTCCGCAATGAAACCACCAAAATTTATCAATACCATCACACCCAGGGGGTTCATTGATTAAGTTGTTTTAGTTTTCACAAACCAATACTTTGAGAAAACAAGTATCAATGATGTAACCCAGCCCTCGTTCAACAAAGCATGGCTAAGCACATCTACCAACGGTGGTTCATCTACAAAGAGGGTCCTACCACATAATAGGACATAGCATAGCGATAGTATCATCCTACACATGCATCTACAAAATACACGACAATGCATTGAAAATAGTAGGACGATATCATGAACAAAGTAGCATCTACTTGCCTTGGTTGTAGCGGTCTGGAGCACAATCCTCACACGAGCAAGCGTTGCACTCAACACAATCTACACAACACAATTGCATTCATAAACAAACAATCCACAAACATATGCAACAAGGATGATGCATGAATGCAAGGACGGCAAGTGAATTGGTGCTACAGCAGCACCACAACATCCTATAACATAACACTACCGATTGCATGCATGGAAAATAGTTTTAGCGCTAGGAAAACTATCAAGTAAAAGTAATGCTCCAAACTAGAGCTAGAACTTAAATAATTCTCTACCGGTAGTATACTGTTCGTAAATTCTTGGGAAAATTCTACCGTATAGGCATCGCTGAATAAAAACAGTACCAATTGGAATTACTCAAAAAGGGATTATAAAACTTTCCGAGTAATTAAAACACTGCAGAAAGCCATTAGACAAATACTGCAGAAGTTTTTACTGTAAGCCTATCTTTTTAATTCACGATGAGATTCCCCTCGTTCACACGAGTTCAGGGACATATCACACGCGATTTTTGGAGCTACGGATCTTTTCCTACGAATTTATTACTCCGAAAAGGCCACTAACTAGTTTGATTAAACTGTACTAAAACTGACAGTAAAAGTCTGAACCAAAGCTACAGCGAGATTCTACACGACTCACTGAAATCGTACATATTTTATTTGCAAATTTTGGCCAAACGGTTGAATTTCTACGCAATTTACAAGATTCTACCGAAATCTGCCATCTAATAGGATTAACGAAATTGACCCAGTCAACTGTGTCTGTTTGACTGGTCAAGCGTCTGTTGACTGGGCGTCTGACTAGTCAACGACTGGGATGCTGACCAGTCAACGAACGATCTATGCCGCTGATCTGAGATCTGACGGTGGCTGTTGTCTTACCGGAAACGGATGGCGAAACGGACTCCGGAAAGTGCGGCGAGCTCCGGATGGCGGTGGCGATCTCTTCCGGCGGCGAGGTTCTTCCTGCACGGACGTACACAGTCAACTACGGGTCCGAGAAAATCAATCTCGCGCAAGGCAGCGCGTACGTGCGTGTGTCCGTACGTGCGTGTATGTGCATGCATGCATGCGTGCGTGTGCGCGCGTGCACGCGGAACGTGGCAGCGGCGACGGCGGCGGCGAGCGGCGGCGCGGCGGCGTGCGCACGCAGCGGTGGCGGCGAGGCGCGGGAGGCGCGGTGGCGGCGGCGCAGCGCGGCGGCGGCGCGGCGGTGGCGCAGTGCGGCGGCGGCGAGATGAGGCGGCGTGGCGGCGGCGAGATGCGGCTGGCGCGCGGCGGCGGAGTGGCGGCGGCGTGAGGCGGCGACGGCGGCGGCGGTGGCCGGGAACGGGGAGGCGGCGGCGACGGCGGCGGCGGCGGGGTCCGGCGGCGGCGGCGGCTCGCCTCGGGCGGCGCGCGGGCGGTAGGAGGAGGTGGCGGCGGGGTCGGCGCGTGGGCAGGAGTTGGGCACGAAAAACGAGGTCCCGGTGGGGTCCTCTTTAAATAGTACCCTGCGCGAATTCTACTCAGAATCGGTCCAGAAACTGACTCCAACTCGGAAATCGGTCCAGATTTTCGGACCTTTTTCCGGCGGTTTACTAAAACGTCCGAGTCTTTTGCATACGAACTCCGATTGGAGCGATTCTCGCGCCTACGGGTTCGTATCGTCGAGGGGAACAACCTTCAGTCGAAGTTTGCGCGAAAACTCGAACCTATAGGGGTGGTTGTCACAAGGCCTTCTAAAGCCTCCCGTAGGAACCTTGTAGCGAAACAAAATAGGGCTTTGAATAAGGCGTTTCGCCGAACCTTTCTACTCGACGGTTTTGCATGGAAAGATATGATGCAATGCTATGAATGATATGCAAGACCAAATATAAAATTTGGGATGTGACAAGACTAACCCCCTTAAGATGAATCTCGTCCTCGAGATTCGGCGCGGCTAGCAAATAGGTGTGGGTAGTCCTCTCGGATGTCATCCTCACGCTCCCAAGTGGCTTCCTCTTCGGTGTGGTGACTCCACTGCACCTTGCAAAACTTGATTGCCTTGGTACGGGTAGTCCTTTCTGCCGTCTCCAGAATCTTGACCGGTTTCTCCTCATAGGTCAAATCATTCTCCAGCTGAACCTCCTCTAGCGGTACGGTGTCTCTCAATGGTGTATCCACCATCTCCGGATGGCACTTCTTCAGCTGGGACACATGGAACACGTTATGAACAGCAGATAGAGTCTCTGGCAACTCTAACTGATAAGCAACTTCTCTTTTGCGTGCTAAGACCCGATACGGTCCAATGAATCGAGGTGCCAGCTTACCCTTAATTCCAAATCTCTTGATTCCACGAAGCGGCGATACTCTGAGGTATGTTCTATCACCTATCTCATACACCACTTCCTTGCGCTTGGCATCAGCGTAGCTCTTCTGCCTTGATTGTGCTACCTTCAGCCTGTCCCTAATCAAGGCGACCTTTTCCTCAGCATCCTTGATCAAATCAGGTCCAAACAGCTGACGTTCTCCTACTCCATCCCATAGCAATGGTGTCCGGCACCGTTTCCCATATAGCACATCGAACGGTGACGTCTTGATGCTTGTCTGGTAGCTGTTGTTGTAGGAAAACTCCGCATACGGCAAATTCTCATTCCAACTAGAACCATGAGCCAAAGCGCAAGCTCTCAGCATGTCCTCCAAAATCTGATTCACCCTCTCGGTCTGTCCATCAGTCTGTGGGTGAAACGCTGTGCTAAACTCCAACCTAGTACCAAGTGACTCGTGTAGCTGGCGCCAGAAGTGTGAGGTAAATTGGGTGCCTCTATCAGATACGATACTCTTGGGAACTCCATGTAGGCACACAATCTTGTCCATGTAAATCTTAGCCAACTTTGCACTCGTATAGGTCGTCTTCACCGGTATAAAGTGGGCTACCTTAGTCAAATGGTCAACCACTACCCAAATAGAGTCATATCCGGACCTGGTCCTGGGCAATCCTGTGATAAAGTCCATTCCCACTCTATCCCACTTCCAATCCGGCACAGGCAATGGCTGCAGCAGCCCTGCTGGCTTCTGGTGTTCTGCCTTCACTCGGCTACATACATCACATAGGGCAATATGCTTGGCGATATCTCCCTTCATGTTGTTCCACCAAAATCTGCTCTTCAAATCCATATACATCTTTGTGTTGCCCGGATGTATGGAGTATGGCGAGTTATGGGCCTCCTGCAAAATCAACTCCCTTATCTCCGGGTCGCTGGGCACACACAAACGATCTCCATACCACAAGGTACCATGCTCATCCTCGCGAATATCCTTTTCCCGATTCTCCTTCATCTTTTCCTTTATCTCATCTATTTCCTTGTCTCCCACTTGAGCCTTTTTGATCCTGTCCTGTAGCGTCGGTTGGACTTCCATTGTAGCCAAATATCCTTCAGATACTACCTCCAGTCTAAGATCCTTGAATTGCTTGCACAAGTCCTCAGGCAATTCACCAATTGTCAATCCATTGGCATAAACCTTCCGGCTCAGAGCATCTGCTACTACATTGGCCTTTCCTGGGTGGTATTGCAGATTCATATCATAGTCCTTGATAAGCTCCAACCATCTCCTTTGTCTCATGTTCAGTTCCTTCTGTGTAAATATGTACTTCAGGCTCTTGTGGTCGGTGTACACATCACAGTGTTTTCCCATTAAGTAATGCCTCCATACTTTGAGCGCATGAACCACTGACGCTAACTCCAAGTCGTGTGTGGGGTAATTCCGCTCATGGTGCTTGAGTTGTCGCGAGGCATATGACACTACTCTCCCATCTTGCATCAACACACTCCCAAGTCCCTGTCGAGAAGCATCACAGTACACTTGGAAATCATTCTGAAGATCTGGTAAACATAGAACAGGCGCGGTCACTAGTCGACGCTTCAGTTCCTGAAAGCTGGCTTCACATATGTCTGACCATTCAAACTTCCTCTCCTTCTTCAGAAGTTCAGTCATCGGCTTAGCAATCTTGGAAAAGTTTTCAATGAACCTCCTGTAATATCCAGCAAGTCCCAAAAAGCTTCGAATCTCTCCAGCATTCTTGGGTGCTTCCCACTCAGTTACCGCAGTCACTTTGTTTGGATCAACAGCAATTCCTTCTCCTGACACTACGTGTCCGAGAAATCCAACAGTGTTAAGCCAGAATTCACACTTACTGAATTTGGCATACAGCTTGTGTTCCCTCAGCTTCTCCATAATCATCCTCAGATGTTTCTCATGCTCGGCATCATCCTTGGAATATATCAGTATGTCATCAATAAACACCACCACGAACTTGTCCAAATACTCCATAAATACCTTGTTCATCATGGTCATGAAGTATGCCGGGGCATTCGTTAGTCCAAAAGACATAACTGTATACTCATATAAACCATACCTAGTGGTGAAGGCGGTTTTTGGTACATCCTCCTCCCGGATTTTCAATTGGAAGTAGCCTGATCGCAGATCAATCTTGCTAAACACCTTTGCTCCTTCCAGTTGGTCAAACAAATCATTTATGTTTGGCAGAGGGTACTTGTTCTTGATGGTTACTTCATTCAGCGAATGATAGTCCACCACTAATCTCTTGGTGCTATCTTTCTTCTCCACAAACAGAACAGGTGCTCCCCATGACGACGCACTAGGCCGAATGAATCCCTTTTCCAGCTGCTCTTTCAACTGTTTCTTCAATTCCTTCAGCTCATCCACATCCATCTTATATGGTTTCTTTGCTATAGGTCTTGTTCCCAGCATCAGGTCGATAAGAAACTCTACATCCCTGTCAGGTGGCATCCCTGGCAGCTCTTCCGGAAACACGTCGGGGTAATCCCTAATCACTGGCACAGTATCCATGCTAACCCCCTTAAGAGAATTCAACTTGTACCTTCTCGGTCGTGCAGCCGACTTGAATCTAATCCTCTTACCATCCGGGGTTTTGAGTGAAACAGCTCGCTGTGCACAATCTATGTGCCCCCCATGCAAAGACATCCAATCCATACCCAAAATGACATCTAATCCCTGTGAATCCAACACTACCAAATGTGCAATGAAGTTGTGTGTTCCAATCCTCACAGTCAAGTCGCGGCATCCCGCGCTAGCCATCATATCTCCTCCAGGTGAACTCACTCTAATAGACCTTTTCATAGACTCAGTAGGTAACTTATACTTATCCACAAATGCCCTTGATATGAATGAATGCGATGCACCAGTGTCGAAAAAGTATAATTGCAGGGTAAGTGTTGATTGGGAACTTACCAATCACAAGGTCAGGCTCATCTGGAATCTCCTCCACATTCATGTGGTTCACTGTGGCCTTCTCGCCGTTGGTTGGCTTCAGTCCTTTCCTCTCCGGACAGTTGTCAGCATAGTGTCCCTTCTGCTTGCACTTGAAGCACGTCACCTCACTCAGATCCTTCTTCACGAAGTTGCGATCACGGTTGCGGTCATCTCCACCGTGTCCTCCAGAGTGGTGAGAGTGTCCTCCCTTGTGGTTGTGGTGGCTGCTCCTGTGGTTGTCATGGCGATGTCCATCGCGGCGGTCATGGCTCCCATGGTCACTTCCTCCATGCTTGGAGTATCCATCATATGAAGTGCGAGACTTGTGGTGTGAACCAGAGTGATGGGTACTGCTCTTTATCTTGCGGTTCTCCACCTGCTTGTGCTTCCCTTCCAAGATCCTAGCCTTGTCCATAAGCTCCTGGAAAGTGGGGCAGTAAACCACAAGTAGCTGTACTGAAAGTTCATCACTGAGGCCATCCAGGAATCTCTCCCTCCTTTTGGCATCAGTGTCAACATCCTCAGGTGCATAACGGGACAGGTTGTTGAACTCCTCAATGTACTCGGCCACGGTGCGATTGGTTTGGCGCAAATTGCGGAACTCCTTCCTCTTCAGGCTCAGAACTCCTGAAGACACGTGGTTGGTCCTGAAACCTTCCTCAAACATTGCCCAAGTCACGGTATCCAGCGGGTGGGTGATCTGAAATGTGTCCCACCAAGAAGCGGCTGGTCCCTCCAGTAGGTGAGCGGCAAATCTCACCTTCTTAGCATCAGTGCATCCGACAGTTACTAGATCCTTGTTTACTGAACTCAACCAGTCGAGAGCAACCATTGGTTCCGTTGCAGTAGAGAACTTAGCTGGCCTTAACCTCAGAAATCTGGTGAGAGCATCTCCCTGAGGCTGATTGTTTCCATTGTTGTTGTTCTGATTCGCCATGAACTGGGTCATTGTAACACCCTCAGAATCGGCCCTATGCAAGTTTTAGCGAAACCCGCCAAACCCGCATAGAAACGATTCGAAGGTGCCCACCAGGCACTTGCGTGCGGGTGGAAAACGAAGTAATAACATTACACAACAATCCTCGATGGGACCCACAGAACAGATATATATATACAACACGACTCAAAGAGTCAAGAATACAGATATAATATACAAAGATCCAAATCACCTGGAAAATGATAGAGCGTCCGTCTACGGACAAGATGCAAATGGGGCTAAGAGCCCTGAAGAATAACCAATGGCGTCCATAACCCTGCCCAGGCCAAGCCGGAAGGGTAACCCTGCTAACGACGTCGATCTCAAAACCTGCTCAAACAAAAGGGGTGCCGACAAAGGGCAAAGGAAAAAGAGGAGCGTCAGTACTGAGGCCAGTACACAGCGAGACTAGAATTCGGCGGTCCTCGCCTACATAGGTATGGTGGACTGAAGCGGCAGCGGCAGCATGCACTAAACAACCTATAGAGACTCGATACTACTGACAGCTATCAGAGAGGGGTAAGGAAGACCTATTCGGATCCAACCTGAAGCTAACACCAAACAAACCCATCCTGGCATTTCCCCCTCGAGACCAAACGAGGAAGTCAACCGAGGAACTCACACAGTTGGCAGTTTTACTTATTCAGTTATAGTTGCGGCACTCTACTAGTCAGGTATAGATAATCATCCTGATAAAGTAGGCAGTGGGTACTTTTAGTTAACCATTCCGTTATAGTGGCAACACTTACTAGTCAGGTACAATTAGCATGAGATAACCCCAAAACCCAGCAGTTGTTGGTACTTTTACTTAGCCATTCCGTTGTAATGAAGCTGATTACTAGTCATATCGGATACAAGTCAATTTATAACAATAAACTTTAGTTATAGTTGTCTATGATCAAGCACTGTGCTCCAAGTCGTCCATAACCGCGGACACGGCTTCTCGAAAAGATTTAACCCTGCAGGGGTGCACCAAAGTATCCACAGGCACTTCGACCCTTTTTGCCAGATCAGTTAACATACACCCATCGGTATGTCGGCGGGGCCTAAGTCACGACGTTCCCAGACCCAAAGCAAGTACATGGGGGCCACCCCACCAAGTCGACACCCGCAACGAAGTCGGCCGGTCTCCGAGACGGACTTAGGGTTTGGGTAGACGGCTGTGAACGACAGCAAATCCCCAAACAGGGACTATCGACACCGCGAAATCGTGGCCCGATCCTAAACAGTACAGTGTGCTCCTCGCACAAATGTAATAAAGCAGTAAAGCATGGCATAAGTACAGGATAGTAAATAAAACCTCAAACTAGTTTGTGGCCCCCAGTACAATACTTTGAAATCAGGTAATAATCAATGGGGGGCCCATATCTCCCCACCTGTGGTTAGCGCGCTCGATCTCGGAACAGGTGTCAAGAACTCGGGTCCTACGGGACACAAGTGGGCGGTCGGAAACCAAATCTTACCTATCACCCACCGATGCCTCTGCTTAATTCAATTTTAGTTGTTAAACAGTAATTAAAGTGAACGATAAGTAAACCATGATCATCTCCAACATTGGACATGCGGCACTTCTTCAACAACTGTGGTACTTGACGACACGCAACAACACTTGAGCAAGCGACTACGACGCGCGGGTCCAACTATCTACCAAACAACAGGTAATAGGATGTGTCCAAGGCAATATAGGGCTGCACAGGATATCACGGGTACGGAACTAGAGCATCGCAATACAGATAGCAATAGATCAACAGGAGAGAATAAATACTATAAAAGTAAGATAGGTAGAAAGGGGGAGATGCTCGCCTGAAAACATTGTCGAAGGTTCAACCGAAGATCGGGTCGACACTCGCATCAACTCAACGGCCTTATCCGCGAAGAAGCAAAACACTAGAATAAACACCGGATGCAATACTTAATACCACGGCAGAAGATCGGCATGATGCATGTATGATGTATGACATGGCAGAAGGCGATGCAATTAGGTCATATTAAGCGGAACCGGGGTTCCGACAATTAATTAAATGGTTCAAGTTATTTACCTACCCCGCAATTTAAATGTTGCATTAACATGGCAAGAGATAGCACCGGTTCGCTACATCAATTTAAATGAGGCCGATATGAGACTAGATTTGCCCGCATATGGGCCCCATATTTAATTATGAGGTGAATCGGCATAAGGCCCCCAGAACCACACAATATGCATGCGAGTATGACAATTCAATATGCGACAAGTTGTTATTATATTATAAAATAGGGTTTCGGGAAGGGGTTCACACATTAGGGTTCGGCAGATCTTGGTTCCGGGGTTCGGGGTCGGTCTCCAGGTTTAGGGTTCGACGGATCGGTGTCGGGGCGCATCGGATTCTTCCGGGTCGGTGCCGATCTTGTCGTCGCCGCGGTCTTCGGGTCCGGGGTGAAGTACTTGGCGTTCTCGAGGAAGTACTTGGCGAATCCGTGTCGACGACCCTGGCGTCCGGGTTCTCGGCAAGCTCGGCGTCCTGGAAGGAGAGCTCGGTGTTCTGAGGCCTTGACGTCCCTGACGATGATCCTGTAGTTCCGTGTCCGGGGTTCTTGTCGTACCATGTAAGAAGATCTTGTTGTCCACGTAGGCGAACTTGGTGGTGTCGAGGAAATTGTTGAATTACGGCTTCGGGGTCTCGGTGTCCGAGGGGAAGAACTTGGGTCGGCATCGGACCGGTCTTCGGGGTTTCGGAGTTGGGGTCTGCGGATCCTTGAGGACGATTTTGTCGACGATGGAGAACTTGAATCCAATATGGTGGTCATCGAGGATCTTGTCGACGACATTGATGCCCTTGTCCCACATCTCGTTCACTTCTTCGGGAAGGTCTTGATTCGTAGTAGCACAACAGGACCATCTTCCCTTCACTCCACCATATCCATCACCAAAACGTCACCGCACGGACACACCACATGAACACCAACTGCAGCGGAACATGGTTTCGGAAGCACGCGCAGGACGGGGACTAGGGCGCTCGACCTGAGCTGTTGCGGAGGAGGGGCGAGGCGCTCGAGGCGGGGGAAGGGAGTCCGGCGAACGGGGCGCGGCAGGAAGAAGGCCGGCGAGGCGAGGGGGGGGGGGTCCGCGGCGGCGGAGGCGAGCAGGGGTGAGGCGGGGCCGCTGGACGGCAGGTCGAGGCGGGCTCGGGCCAAGGCGCGGAGGAGCAGGGCGGACACGGGCCGGCGGGGAGCGGTGGAGGCCAGGGAGGAAGGGGCCGGCGAGGGGGCGCAACAGGGGAAGGCGGGGTCGCGTCGAGGCGGGGCGCCGGCGGTCTGCGCGCGGAGGGGGACGGGGAAAGGCGGCGGAGCACAGGGAGCCGAGCGGAGGGCAGAGACGGTGGGGTGGGGGTCGGCCTGTGGGCGCGGCAGAGAGGAAAAGGAGAGGGAGAACGCGGGGCACGGAAGGAGGCGGCGGCGCGGAGGTTGGAGGAGGGCCAGGGGCAGCGGCGAGCTTGGTGGAGAGGGGGTCGCGGCCGAGCGACGGGAGGCGGGAAGCGGTGGCCGGGGCGGGCAGAGGAAGGAGCGGGGAAGGAGGTGGACGGGAGCGGCAGCGGCACGAGGAGGGCGGCGCGCCGGAGGAGAAAAGGGGCGGGGCCGGGCGGCGAACTAGAGAAGGGGAGAGGGGGGTTGTCGGGGCGAGCGGGGCGCCAGGGAGGAAGAAGAACAGAGAGAGAGAGAGGATCGGGAGGTGGGGGACAGGGGCCAGGGGACGCGGGCCAGGGGTGGGGCCCAGGCGCGGTCAGATGGTGTGGGTGGGGCCAGGAAGTTGGGCAGGTGGGCGCGCGCGCGTGGGTAGTGTGTGTGGTGCTGGGGTGTGTGGCTGGTAGGGTGGGGGTGGGACAAGTGGCAGATGGGGATTGGGTAGAGGGGGGGGAGAGGGTGAGGTGGCGAGAGGGGGTTGGTTGGGGTGATGTGGAGGGGAGGGCTGGGTAGGTTAGTTGGTAGCTGTAGGATTAATGGGGTGGGCCGTTTGTATTTTTCTGGGGTGGTCGTTCGGGTCGATTCGGCCCGTTCGACTGCCCCACCAAAAATAATTTAATATTTTTATTTAATTTTGAATGCGCCGTTTGCAAGCCGATATCGGACAAACAAAATATCCCGGCGACCCGGGGTTTTGCGTTTGAATTAAGACGGGGCGTTTAGAAAACAAAACTGGGTTTTTCTGCAATAGTTTTATACAAGCAAAATGCAAGATGATGACGATGCTCAAATGCAATGTGGCATGATGACATGAGCATGCGGTCATGATGATGCAATGTACAAAAACAACGCGATTTTCTAGTAGTGGTTTTGCGGGATGCCACAATTCGACACCACTAACAATGGATCTCGCCCTCGAGATCCGCCTCATGGTACCGGAAGGAAGGTCGGCGATCTGCGTCTTCTCGCTTCGTGTAGATCCTCGCGACACCACTAACAAGAGGCCGTTGATCCTGTTCATCAAGAGAGCACTCCGGATAAACAACGGACGAAGTTAAAGGTAAGGCCACCTCTAACTTCAGCGGAAAGAGTAAATTGCATCGATCCACCATTCAATGTACAAAAGCGAATGATAAGAGTAGTGGTATGGTCGCGACTCCATCCCGCACTCAAAGCATTGCTATGTACACGAATAGACAGATTATGCAACCAACCCTCAGGATTCAGACTGAAGATCTCAACAAGCGAGGTTCGGAAACAAAGGAGTGATGCAGACTCTGCATCGGATCTGGCGTAGAGGATGTCGTCGCGTCGGAAAACACCGGAAGGCACAAACAAGGAGCAAAGAATGATACCACAGCAGACGGATTCATCAGGCAGCTTAAACAACGGACGTAGCATCACCGTTATCAGAGGAGGAAGCGAAACCCTGAAGGTACGACGGAAACTCAACCACGAGAATTCCTGGACTCGAAGAGAAAGAAGAGAGCGGATTCAAAACACGTAGAGGTAAGAGGAGAATAGCAGAGGGGTAAGGAGTAAAATCAGACCTAATCAGAACTATCCAACCGATTTTTCAAAAATAGTTTTGACACTCTACCTCGGCCGTTAGCTAGGTTATCCTACAGGCTGGACTTGTGGGGTATCGCAACTGCTGGGCTCTGATACCACTCTGTAACACCCTCAGAATCGGCCCTATGCAAGTTTTAGCGAAACCCGCCAAACCCGCATAGAAACGATTCGAAGGTGCCCACCAGGCACTTGCGTGCGGGTGGAAAACGAAGTAATAACATTACACAACAGTCCTCGATGGGACCCATAGAACAGATATATATATACAACACGACTCAAAGAGTCAAGAATACAGATATAATATACAAAGATCCAAATCACCTTGAAAATGATAGAGCGTCCGTCTACGGACAAGATGCAAATGGGGCTAAGAGCCCTGAAGAATAACCAATGGCGTCCATAACCCTGCCCAGGCCAAGCCGGAAGGTTAACCCTGCTAACGACGTTGATCTCAAAACCTGCTCAAACAAAAGGGGTGCCGACAAAGGGCAAAGGAAAAAGAGGAGCGTCAGTACTGAGGCCAGTACACGGCGAGACTAGAATTCGGCGGTCCTCGCCTACATAGGTATGGTGGACTGAAGCGGCAGCGGCAGCATGCACTAAACAACCTATAGAGACTCGATACTACTGACGGCTATCAGAGAGGGGTAAGGAAGACCTATTCGGATCCAACCTGAAGCTAACACCAAACAAACCCATCCTGGCATTTCCCCCTCGAGACCAAACGAGGAAGTCAACCGAGGAACTCACACAGTTGGCAGTTTTACTTATTCAGTTATAGTTGCGGCACTCTACTAGTCAGGTATAGATAATCATCCTGATAAAGTAGGCAGTGGGTACTTTTAGTTAACCATTCCGTTATAGTGGCAACACTTACTAGTCAGGTACAATTAGCATGAGATAACCCCAAAACCCAGCAGTTGTTGGTACTTTTACTTAGCCATTCCGTTGTAATGAAGCTGATTACTAGTCATATCGGATACAAGTCAATTTATAACAATAAACTTTAGTTATAGTTGTCTATGATCAAGCACTGTGCTCCAAGTCGTCCATAACCGCGGACACGGATTCTCGAAAAGATTTAACCCTGCAGGGGTGCACCAAAGTATCCACAGGCACTTCGACCCTTTTTGCCAGATCAGTTAACATACACCCATCGGTATGTCGGCGGGTCCTAAGTCACGACGTTCCTAGACCCAAAGCAAGTACATGGGGGACACCCCACCAAGTCGACACCCGCAACGAAGTCGGCCGGTCTCCGAGACGGACTTAGGGTTTGGGTAGACGGCTGTGAACGACAGCAAATCCCCAAACGGGGACTGTCGACACCGCGAAATCGTGGCCCGATCCTAAACAGTACAGTGTGCTCCTCGCACAAACGTAATAAAGCAGTAAAGCATGGCATAAGTACAGGATAGTAAATAAAACCTCAATCTAGTTTGTGGCCCCCAGTACAATACTTTGAAATCAGGTAATAATCAATGGGGGGCCCATATCTCCCCACCTGTGGTTAGCGCGCTCGATCTCGGAACAGGTGTCAAGAACTCGGGTCCTACGGGACACAAGTGGGCGGTCGGAAACCAAATCTTACCTATCACCCACCGATGCCTATGCTTAATTCAATTTTAGTTGTTAAACAGTAATTAAAGTGAACGATAAGTAAACCATGATCATCTCCAACATTGGACATGTGGCACTTCTTCAACAACTGTGGTACTTGACGACACGCAACAACACTTGAGCAAGCGACTACGACGCGCGGGTCCAACTATCTACCAAACAACAGGTAATAGGATGTGTCCAAGGCAATATAGGGCTGCACAGGATATCACGGGTACGGAACTAGAGCATCGCAACACAGATAGCAATAGATCAACAGGAGGGAATAAATACTATAAAAGTAAGATAGGTAGAAAGGGGGAGATGCTCGCCTGAAAACATTGTCGAAGGTTCAACCGAAGATCGGGTCGACACTCGCATCAACTCAACGGCCTTATCCGCGAAGAAGCAAAACACTAGAATAAACACCGGATGCAATACTTAATACCACGGCAGAAGATCGGCATGATGCATGTATGATGTATGACATGGCAGAAGGCGATGCAATTAGGTCATATTAAGCGGAACCGGGGTTCCGACAATTAATTAAATGGTTCAAGTTATTTACCTACCCCGCAATTTAAATGTTGCATTAACATGGCAAGAGATAGCACCGGTTCGCTACATCAATTTAAATGAGGCCGATATGAGACTAGATTTGCCCGCATATGGGCCCCATATTTAATTATGAGGTGAATCGGCATAAGGCCCCCAGAACCACACAATATGCATGCGAGTATGACAATTCAATATGCGACAAGTTGTTATTATATTATAAAATAGGGTTTCGGGAAGGGGTTCACACATTAGGGTTCGGCAGATCTTGGTTCCGGGGTTCGGGGTCGGTCTCCAGGTTCAGGGTTCGACGGATCGGTGTCGGGGCGCATCGGATTCTTCCGGGTCGGTGCCGATCTTGTCGTCGCCGCGGTCTTCGGGTCCGGGGTGAAGTACTTGGCGTTCTCGAGGAAGTACTTGGCGAATCCGTGTCGACGACCCTGGCGTCCGGGTTCTCGGCAAGTTCGGCGTCCTGGAAGGAGAGCTCGGTGTTCTGAGGCCTTGACGTCCCTGACGATGATCCTGTAGTTCCGTGTCCGGGGTTCTTGTCGTACCATGTAAGAAGATCTTGTTGTCCACGTAGGCGAACTTGGTGGTGTCGAGGAAATTGTTGAATTACGGCTTCGGGGTCTCGGTGTCCGAGGGGAAGAACTTGGGTCGGCATCGGACCGGTCTTCGGGGTTTCGGAGTTGGGGTCTGCGGATCCTTGAGGACGATTTTGTCGACGATGGAGAACTTGAATCCAATCTGGTGGTCATCGAGGATCTTGTCGACGACATTGATGCCCTTGTCCCACATCTCGTTCACTTCTTAGGGAAGGTCTTGAGTCGTAGTAGCACAACAGGACCATCTTCCCTTCACTCCACCATATCCATCACCAAAACGTCACCGCACGGACACACCACATGAACACCAACTGCAGCGGAACATGGTTTCGGAAGCACGCGCAGGACGGGGACTAGGGCGCTCGACCTGAGCTGTTGCGGAGGAGGGGCGAGGCGCTCGAGGCGGGGGAAGGGAGTCCGGCGAACGGGGCGCGGCAGGAAGAAGGCCGGCGAGGCGAGGGGGGGTCCGCGGCGGCGGAGGCGAGCAGGGGTGAGGCGGGGCCGCTGGACGACAGGTCGAGGCGGGCTCGGGCCGAGGCGCGGAGGAGCAGGGCGGACACGGGCCGGCGGGGAGCGGTGGAGGCCAGGGAGGAAGGGGCCGGCGAGGGGGCGCAACAGGGGAAGGCGGGGTCGCGTCGAGGCGGGGCGCCGGCGGTCTGCACGTGGAGGGGGACGGGGAAAGGCGGCGGAGCACAGGAAGCCGAGCGGAGGGCAGAGACGGTGGGGTGGGGGTCGGCCTGTGGGCGCGGCAGAGAGGAAAAGGAGAGGGAGAACGCGGGGCGCGGAAGGAGGCGGCGGCGCGGAGGTTGGAGGAGGGCCAGGGGCAGCGGCGAGCTTGGTGGAGAGGGGGTCGCGGCCGAGCGACGGGAGGCGGGAAGCGGTGGCCGGGGCGGGCAGAGGAAGGAGCGGGGAAGGAGGTGGACGGGAGCGGCGGCGGCACGAGGAGGGCGGCGCGCCGGAGGAGAAAAGGGGCGGGGCCGGGCGGCGAACTAGAGAAGGGGAGAGGGGGGTTGTCGGGGCGAGCGGGGCGCCAGGGAGGAAGAAGAACAGAGAGAGAGAGAGGATCGGGAGGTGGGGGACAGGGGCCAGGGGACGCGGGCCAGGGGTGGGGCCCAGGCGCGGTCAGATGGTGTGGGTGGGGCCAGGAAGTTGGGCAGGTGGGCGCGCGCGCGTGGGTAGCGTGTGTGGTGCTGGGGTGTTTGGCTGGTAGGTTGGGGGTGGGACAAGTGGCAGATGGGGATTGGGTAGAGGGGGGGAGAGGGTGAGGTGGCGAGAGGGGGTTGGTTGGGGTGATGTGGAGGGGAGGGCTGGGTAGGTTAGTTGGTAGCTGTAGGATTAATGGGGTGGGCCGTTTGTATTTTTCTGGGGTGGTCGTTCGGGTCGATTCGGCCCGTTCGACTGCCCCACCAAAAATAATTTAATATTTTTATTTAATTTTGAATGCGCCGTTTGCAAGCCGATATCGGACAAACAAAATATCCCGGCGACCCGGGGTTTTGCGTTTGAATTAAGACGGGGCGTTTAGAAAACAAAACTGGGTTTTTCTGCAATAGTTTTATACAAGCAAAATGCAAGATGATGACGATGCTCAAATGCAATGTGGCATGATGACATGAGCATGCGGTCATGATGATGCAATGTACAAAAACAACGCGATTTTCTAGTAGTGGTTTTGCGGGATGCCACAGTCATCACTTGGGTCAGCTGTGCCTGAGCTGCCATGAGCTGCTCCATCTCAGTGGGTTGGCGACGGGGAGGCATCTGCGGTTCAGCATAGGTAAGTTTAGAAAGAATCAACTACGATAATAGGAAAATTCTACCGTATAGGCATCGCTGAATAAAAACAGTACCAATTTGAATTACTCAAAAAGGGATTATAAAACTCCCCGAGTAATTAAAACACTGCAGAAAGCCATTAGACAAATACTGCAAAAGTTTTTACTGTAAGCCTATCTTTTTAATTCACGATGAGATTCCCCTCGTTCACACGAGTTCAGGGACATATCACACGCGATTTTTGGAGCTACGGATCTTTTCCTACGAATTTATTACTCCGAAAAGGCCACTAACTAGTTTGATTAAAATGTACTAAACCTGACAGTAAAAGTCTGAACCAAAGCTACAGCGAGATTCTACACGACTCACTGAACTCGTACATATTTTATTTGAAAATTTTGGCCAAGCGGTTGAATTTCTACGCAATTTATAAGATTCTACTGAAATCTGCCATCTAATAGGATTAACGAAATTGACCCAGTCAACTGTGTCTGTTTGACTGGTCAAGCGTCTGCTGACTGGGCGCTGACTGGGCGTTGCGCTGACTGGGCGTCTGACTAGTCAACGCCTGGGATGCTGACCAGTCAACGAACGATCTATGCCGCTGATCTGAGATCTGACGGTGGCTGTTGTCTTACCGGAAACGGATGGCGAAACGGACTCCGGAAAGTGCGGCGAGCTCCGGATGGCGGTGGCGATCTCTTCCGGCGGCGAGGTTCTTCCTGCACGGACGTACACAGTCAACTATGGGTCCGAGAAAATCAATCTCGCGCAAGGCAGCGCGTACGTGCGTGTGTCCGTACGTGCGTGTATGTGCATGCATGCATGCGTGCGTGTGCGCGCGTGCACGCGGAACGTGGCAGCGGCGACGGCGGCGGCGAGCGGTGGCGGCGCGGCGGTGGCGCAGTGCGGCGGCGGCGAGATGAGGCGGCGCGGCGGCGGCGAGATGCGGCTGGCGCGCGGCGGCGGAGTGGCGGCGGCGTGAGGCGGCGACGGCGGCGGCGGTGGCCGGGAACGGGGAGGCGGCGGCGACGGCGGCGACGGCGGGGTCCGGCGGTGGCGGCGGCTCGCCTCGGGCGGCGCGCGGGCGGTAGGAGGAGGTGGCGGCGGGGTCGGCGCGTGGGCAGGAGTTGGGCACGAAAAACGAGGTCCCGGTGGGGTCCTCTTTAAACAGTACCCTGCGCGAATTCTACTCAGAATCGGTCCAGAAACTGACTCCAACTCGGAAATCGGTCCAGATTTTCGGACCGTTTTCCGGCGGTTTACTAAAACGTCCGAGTCTTTTGCATACGAACTCCGATTGGAGCGATTCTCACGCCTACGGGTTCGTATCGTCGAGGGGAACAACCTTCAGTCGAAGTTTGCGCGAAAACTCGAACCTACAGGGGTGGTTGTCGCAAGGCCTTCTAAAGCCTTCCGTAGGAACCTTGTAGCGAAACAAAATAGGGCTTTGAATAAAGCGTTTCGCCGAACCTTTCTACTCGACGGTTTTGCATGGAAAGATATGATGCAATGCTATGAATGATATGAAAGACCAAATCTAAAATTTGGGATGTGACAATGAAACAATAAAAACTAAGTGTCTAGACAGACCTTAGCTTTTTATTGATGAAGAAGGCGATGCCTTGGGCATCCCCAAGCTTTGATGCCTGTACCTCTTGGATATTTTTTGGGGTGAAACCATGGTGGCATCCCCAAGCTTGATATTTTGTCCATTCTTCATCTCATTACATCATTCTCTCTCTACACCTGAAAATTTTCCTTCATACAAAACTTCACACAATCTTCATTAGCAACATTAGTGTATTCAAAAGATATTAGACCTCTGGCAAAGCTTTGGAACAACAAGACTTTTTACTAAAAACACAAGCTGCTGTAGTAACTCCTTCAAAAATCTCAATTCCCCAAAAGATAACTCAAAAAGGAATCAATAAGAAGCAAATGCAAATAATGGCAGAAATCTGTCAAAACATACCAGCAGGTAGAAACCGATTTTTTCGAACATCTTCTGTTGCTCAAATCAAAAAGTGTTGAACTAATGAAAGTTATCTAACATACTGGAGGATTTATTCGTAAATTGTGAGCTCAATCCGAGTTATAGAGAATCCTCACAAATATTTTTTGTGGAGGACAGAAATCTGTTTCGGGACAGCAACTCCCCAAATCTTACTTGCCTCTCATTAGAGGTCATTCTTGGCACAAAAAGAAAAAAAAAGGATAAGGAGAGGTTATTATTGAAGTAATAACTTACAAGACTCAAGGAAACTCTTGTGTTATCTCCCAACAAGTAATTTTATTTAATGCCTTTAAGTTAGGCACAAGAAGCAAGAAGAATCAAGTATTTTCAAATGATGAAGCATTAACATCAAACCTTGCTTTCAAAGGAGGAGCAAAAAGAAACTTCTCTCTCCTCATAGAGAAGTGTTCAATACCTTTCTTGAATGTAAAATGATATTTAATGGTGCCTTCTTTCATATCAATGATGGCACCAACTGTTCTAAGAAAATGTCTTCCCAAAGTAATAGGACAAGAAGCATTATATTCAACATCCAAAACATAGAAATCAACAGGGATATAAGCATTTTAACCATGATGAGAACATCATTAATACTCCCCATTAGTTTGTTTTTAGCATTATCATTGAGTGGGACATCCAAATAATAATCTTCCAAAGGTGGCAAATCAAGCATTTCATAGATCTTCCTAGGCATAATAGAGACACTAGAACCAAGATCACATGAAGCTTTGAGATCAAAGTCGTTCACTTGCATATTAATAATGGGTTCCCAACCATCTTCTACTTTCCTAGGAATAGAAGCTTTGTGTTTTAGCTTATCTTCCTTAATCTTAACAAGAGCATCTGTAATGTATTTGGTGAAAGCAACATGCATATCACTAGCATCAGGACTTCTAGCAAGTTTTTTTAGGAACATAATTACTTCAGAAATATTGCAACCATCAATATCAAAATCAAACTTAGATTCACTAGTAGTAGGATCAATAGGCTTCGGCGTAGTAGGAGGAGAAACATGGACTACTTGTGGTTTAGTGGTGATAGTTCACACACTATTGTTTCTATCAATTTCAGCTTCCCTTTCCCACCTAGCATGAAGTTGAGCTAACAACCTAACATTTTCATCAATAGTAACTTGTATGGCATGAGTGGCAGCCAAGGTACTTTCTATGGTTTCAGGTTTAGAAGCCATTTATTAATCAAAGAGGACTGAGCTTCCGACAAAGAGGATATATTTTTCTCAGCACTCAAAATTTTTGACTGCAAACTAGGAATTTCTATATTCAGATTCTCAAGTTGATGACTAATGTTTTTCAAGATAATAGATTATTCCTCCATAGTTTTAGTGAAAATCTTATTTTGCTCATATTGCATCTGCATAAAATTCTTATTGGATCTCTCTACTTCTAGAATCCTTTCTTCACTAGGCATTCCAGATCTACCATGATAAGCACTTCCACTAGGAGGATAAGGCCTATAATTACCATAAGTATTGTTGCCAAAATTGTTTCTAATGAAGTTCACATCAACTTACTCTTCTTGAGCAACCAAAGAGGCTAAGGGAACACTATTAGGATCTAAAGGAGCTTTCCCATTAACAAGCATAGCCATAATAACATCAATCTTATCACTCAAAGAGGAAGTTTCTTCAACAGAATTTACCTTCTTACCATGTGGAGCTCTCTCAGTGTGCCATTCAGAGTAGTTAACCATCATATTATCAAGGAGTCTAGTTGAAACACCCAAAGTGATGCTCATAAAGGTACCTCCAGCAGCTGAATCCAACAGGTTTCTTGAGGAGAAGGTCAAACATGCATAAAAAGTCTGGATAATCATCCAAGCAGTGAGTCCATGAGTGGGACAATTCTTAACCAAAGATTTCATTATTTCCCAAGCTTGAGCAACATGTTCATTATCAAGTTGTTTAAATTTCATAATGTCGCTTCTCATAGATATAATCTTAGCAGGAGGGTAGTACTTTCCAATAAAATCATCTTTGCACTTAGTCCAAGAATCAATACTACTTTTAGGCAAAGAAAACAACCATTCTTGAGCTTTTCCTCTCAAGGAGAAAGGAAAAAAGCTTGATCCTAATAATATGCCCATCTACATCCTTATACTTCTACATCTCACAAAGTTCAACAAAGTTATTGAGATGGGCAGCAGCATCATCAGAGATAGCACCAGAAAATTGCTCTCTCATCACAAGATTCAACAAAGCAGGCTTAATTTTATAAAAGGTAGCATCAGGAGCAGGTGGAGCAATAGGTGTGCTAAGGAAATCATTGTTGTTGGTGCTAGTGAAGTCACACAACTTGGTGTTCTCAGCAGAGTTCATTTTGGCAAAGGTGGGCAAGCCAAAAACAACAGCAGCAACTAGAACAGGAACTAATTTTTTGTGTTTTTGAATAAAGAAAGCAAACCAAACTAGACTAATTTTTTTGGGTTTTTTGAAAAGAGGCAAACAAAACCAAGCAAAAGAAACTAAGAAAACTAAAAACAAAGTAAAGAGAAAGGAAGTGGAGGACTCCCCTTGTGAAGACGTCCTTAGCCTCCCCGGCAACGGTGCCAGAAAACTTGTGTTGGCTGGCGCGTGGCAGCCTGTTGGGAACCCCAAGAGCAAGGTGTGAAGCAGCATAACAACAAGTCTTCCCTCAGTAAGAAACTGAGGTTATCGAACCAGTAGGAGGAAGTAAATGTCACACAGGTGTTGCTAGCAACACGGAGACCTGCACAACACAAACTCAAGACCTTTCCCCAACTAACAGTGAGGTTGTCAATCTCACCGGTTGCTGTAACAAAGGATTAAATGTATGGTGTGGAAGGTAATGGTTTGCAGCAAGTAAATAATTAACAGAGGAAGATGTATCAATGGTAAAGATTGGACCGGGGTCCATAGTTCACTAGAGGTTCTCTCCTTAGATAAACAACATGGCATGAAGGGTAAACAAATAGAACACGATACATAGACCACGATACATAGACCGCCATCCAACTGCATCTATAACTAGAATGCAATACTAGTCAAAAAGATCCTATGAGATTCGATTGGGCAATAGAACACGATACATAGACCGCCATCCAACTGCATCTATAACTAGAATTCCACCTTCAAGTTATCATCCGAACCCCCTCCAGTATTAAGTTGCAAGCAACAGACAACTGCTTTAAGCTGTAGAGGTCCCAACCTTTGATAAGGTAGAGATCCCTGTGTTTACAATTCTAGTGTAACATCCCTAAAATCATGTTTTCAAAGTTTGCATATCATTCATGCATGCATATAATTTAGGGATCATTTTCCAACTCATTTCAAGAAAACAGAAGCACTTAGTGCTATTATTTTATGTGAGCAACTATTAATCAAATGCCACTCTCAATTGAGGGTATAAATGTTTTAAACCAAGCTTTGTTTGCTTCCTTATTGTTTGGTTGAATGTTAGAGTTTGGACAAAAAGTTACAAAATAATTATGGTTTCAAAACCATTTCCTCACTATTTATATGTATTTAACTAAGGCTTGTTTAAATTCTTTTCCAAACCCTTTTTGATTTTTCCCTCAAGTGTGAATAGTTGCTACACCTCCTAGGAGTCAGGTTTCAGCAAACTTTGATTTGAAGAAAGTTTCATTTGAAACAGAATTGATTTGAGCTTTCAAATTCAAACTAGAATTATAATCAGAAAAGGAAAAAGATAAAGGAGGAAAAAATAAAGCAGACAACCAATCTGGCCCAACCCAGCCAGATAGCCCATTTAGCCCAATAGCCTCTCCCGCGAGGAAAATGATTCACACCGATTGATCGACCCTCCCCCTCACTGACATCTGGCCCCCACCTCCTCTCTTTTTCTCTCGCTGAAAACAATGGCCTACGCGTCAGTCATCGTCTCCACCCCAGCGACCAGTTCCTCCCCCCTAATTCCTCCGGCCGTTTCCTGTTTGATTTTGCGAATTCAATTCCCGTTGAATGCTCGAGTAAATCCCGCCCACGTCCACGCCTACTTAAGCACCATGCTTCCCTTCCCCTTTTCCCCCAACCCCCACCCCATCGGAGCCACCAGACTGCTCGGAATCCTCTCAGGACCTCCCTCTGCTCCGACGAGTTCCAACCCCGATTCCGGCCAGCACCTTCAGCCCCGCAAGCCCTGCTTCACGCGAGCGTGATCCCCATCGTCCCCTGCACCTCTCAGCACCCTCGGCTTGCTCGCGCAAGCACCCTAGCCTCGACTACGACATCGGCAGTACTCCGCCGCTGTCTGCCTCTTCTCCGACGACCATCTGTGGTAAATACCGACCGCCCCTCTCCTCCTCGTGGACACACGCATAATCAGGATCATCGTACGCATCTAATGGAATATTTCTCTTGCCTTTCCGAGCCCTGTAGCGTCGCCAACTTCGTCCGCCCGAGCACACCGTCGCCAGGAACTTCTCCGACGAGCAATCCATGACGACCCCGAGCGCCCCTTCGGCAACTGAGGCATCGTTGAGCATCAGCATGTCGCGATGACCTCGGTGAGCCTTGCCTTTACCCTTTTTGCTTCCTGTATCGCCGGCTCCGCCGCTGACTGACCACGCCGCCGCCAGTCGCCGCCGCTAGCGCCGCTCGTTTTGAGTCAATCAGTTTGGGCCGTTAGATGTAGATCTGGGCGTCGCGATAGATTCATAATCGAAGGGGTAAGTTTTGTTCTGAACCGTGCGATGCACATTAGATCTAACGGCTGTCCTCTGTCGATTCGCACGAACCGTTATCACCCAATGAGATGCAGCCACGTGGCTCTGTCTGTTTAATAAAATCAGATTTTATATCTATTAGATGTTTAAACTTGTTTAATTCATAACTTTTGATTCCCACGTCCAAATTTGTCAAATTTTATATCATTGGAATCAGGAGAGAAAAACCTTTCTGTTTATGCAATGTGTTTAATGTTTTGCCTCTGTTAAAATGTTTGTTTTTGCAGAAACATTTGTAGGCATAATTTGAGTATAGTAATTATTTGCAAAATGTTTTGTTATTCAAATAAAGTTTATTTGGCTTGTTTTGTACTTGTTTATGATTCAGTACTGTGCACTTGACTTGTTTGGTGTAGAAAATCATCACATGGCATTTTGCATACATTCATGTATTTTTGCTTGTATATATTGTGTATGTGATTTGTGCCATTATTTTATGTGTAGATTTTGGTGCAAATAGTGATTGTGATTGTGAGGATTGTTGTTACTCCCCAAACTACCAAGGCAAGTGGTGCTTCATGATTTTATTCCTATGTTTTTCAACTATGCATTAGAAATATTTTGCTAAGTCTTGCATGAATATTTTGATCAATGTGCTATGCTTGGGAAATCCTAGTAGTTGTAGAATTGCTAGAAATTTCTAAGTTAAGATTCTTAGCAATGCCATGCTTAGACTAGCTAGTAGCAACCAAGGGTGGTTATATATTCATGCTATGAGAAAATATTTCTAAGTCTTTGGACTTGTGTTTTGTTTAATAAAACAACTAAGTGAATGAAACACCTGGGTGGAATGGAAGGAATGGTTTGTGTTGAGTGGTTACACAAGGCCCATTTCTATGGTTTACCTTGTGTATCTCACTTGTGGGAAGCCACCCAGGAACAAAGGGATTTGAGATGCCATATGTTAAGAAGCTTCTAGTGCAGCCACTTGGCAATATGGGCTTTGCCTGGATCACATAGGTTGCAGTAACTTAGCCATTTGGACAGTTGGTGGTAGTGGGATGATAGTTTGGAACGCGTCCATTTGGTCTAAGGGAAGGCTTCTGAAAGGTCCTGTCTTGGTGAAAATCAAGTCTTGTGGGGAAAGTGCACAACCACTGCAGATGGAAGAATCTAAGTACTTAGCCATGTCCCTGGTATTGGACAACTTGAGCATCAAGACATGGAAGCTATCAAGAATCTCCTCATCCCAATTTCTAAGTAAAAAACTTGTGGTTGAACAAGGGTGAAGGTACACCAATTTCTATTGGTTTTTCCTTGGGAAAGTTTTATCAAAGAAAAACTTAGTGTTTTCAACTAATAGGCAAAACCTATTTTGAGCAAAGCAAACCTAAGCTACACTTATCCAAATGCATATAGTATCTAGTCGCTAATATTATACTAAGGTATCACTTGCCAATACTATTCCAATGTATTGACCCACTATGGCTGTAACTTGTGATGTTGCAGGTTATTCTGATGGTGATTAGGGGTTATGAGTCTACACTCAACATGCTTTCCTGTGGCACATGAAGATGAAGACTTATTTATCTTATTACATATTTAAACTCTTGTACTAGGCCTGAGGCCATGGAGTTTGTAAAAGACTATGTTTGTCTCTGGAATGACTTGTAATAATGACCTTTGTTTCTGCGTACTTCATCTTAAACTGTGGATGCTAGCATTGATCCAGGGACTAGCATTGCAATCACAGGGATCTTTTCCTTTATAAAGGAGGGATCTTACAGATGGTATCAAAGCACTGTGTTGCCTGTAGGATTATGACCCTAGGATTGGAAACCACTAAGGATTTTTTTTAACAACTTCCACACTTGTCTTTTCTTCTCTTAAACTTTTCTAATCTTCTTTCTCATCTCTATTTGTAGATGAATTCCATCAACGAAGCCGTGAAGAAGGGACCACTCATGACTATGACTTTGGAATGTGAGACAGAATTCCCCAAGGCTCTCAAGGACCTCATGGTTGCCATGGGAATACATGGTGCAGCTGTGTACAAAGGTTTTCCTGTGATGGATGAAGGAGTTGAATACTGGTGGGTGCAACTTTACTTGTATAAAAACAAGGAAGACAACCACAAGGAATCAGGATTCTGCATGGTCACCAACTCAGTGATGCACACTACATTCTTTGATTCAGCAAGGGATGCAGCTTGTAAGGCCATCAAAGAACTTGGTGATAGAATCAAGTGCAGAATGCTCAACACCCAGAATGACCTTAAGGAAGAAAATAAACATACCCAAGAGTTAGAACCTACCAACCAAAGTTTAAGGGAGGACATCATAGACTTAACAATGGAGTCATGTGATCTAGATAGACAGATTGCCTCTAGGGATGCCCTGTTAGCCAACTTGGCAAGTGAGATGGGATTGTAACGTACTCCGTTAGTTGGACCACCACTTTCATTTTTTTCCAAATGTTGTTTAAAATAAGATGAACCTTGAATGCTTGTAATGGTTTTATGTATGCCATGACTTGTGTGTTTTGATTTCCAAAGTTATGCATGTGATGCTTTGTCTTGTGATTTATCTCTATGTATGTTGATTCTAACTTTTTGTATCTTATAAAATAGATGCCTAATGTTATTATCAGCACGGCTGAAGAGTTCAAGGGAACTCGTTTTGGCACTCGTCTTATTGAGCTCACTAGTTTGCTCAATCTCCCACTTCCTTCAATCATGATGCTTCCCCTCACCAAGTTCGAGAGGAAGGACCTTTGGGGCTTCAAGGTTATTCAGGCAGGACGCCAGACTGAGCCAGCCACGGAGGTCACCACCTTCAAGCTCATGCATGATGACAAGGAGAGAGGCCTAGAGGTAGTCATGCAGGATTTGCTTGGACGCTTGATAGGGAGACACTCTCGGGAGGTTAGAGGTACTCACTTCCACGCCTTCGGTAGACGTGACGAGGATGGTGAGGCCATTGACTTCAAGGATACTGCTAGAGAGATAGCAGAGCCGATTCGTCTGTACCTCCAGGACTTAGAGGTTCTTCTTAGGCACCTAGACACTGATAGGACCAACGTCATGCTTAGCAATGACGAACTCCAGGTGCAGCTTCGTGATAAGGACAAGCTCTTCGCGGAGCAAGATGAGATAGTCAAGGAGATGGAGGCCAAGTTTGAGAGTCAGGATAGAAAGTTCAAGAGTCAAGAGAAGAGAGTCCAAGACAGGAACAAGAGGATTCGAGACATGACTGCAGAACTAGAGGCCAAGGACTTCGAGCTCGAGCATCAACAAGGTGTGATTGAGAGGCTTCGTGCACAGAAGAGGGCTCTCAAATCCAAAGTAGAGGCCTTGACCACCAATGTCGAGGAATACAAGACCGCGATGGAGAATGCAGGTCTTACACTTGTTGATGAGGAGGTTGATGCAGAGGAGTAGTGATGACTACTCATTTACCATTTATTTACCATGCTTTTGATTATTGAGTCGCAATGACCATCCAACATGTGGATGGCTTGCTATTGGTGTGTTTACTTTTTCAAAAACTTGTCGTATGTGTTGTTGAACTTTTACTATCATGATGCATGATTGTTGTTTGTTATGTGATGTATTGTGCATGTTAGCATCTATGGGTATCTCATTCTTATCCTTATTGAAAACCACAGATGCCTCCCCGACGTGCCAATCCCAACCCCAACAACAACAACAACATCACCCTTGAGATACAGCAAATGATGATAGCTCAGAAGCAGCTGATGCAAATGATGACTACAGCAGCAGCAGCAGCAGCAACACCAACAGCAGCAGCAGCAGCAACAGCAACAGCAACAGCAACAGCAACAGCAACAGCAACAACAACAACAACAACAACAACAACAACAACAACAACAACAACAACAACAACAACAACAACAACAACAACAACAACCCACCGGGTTTTGACATGCTCACCAGGTTCTTAAGACTGAGGCCATCAAAGTTCTCAGGAACTACTGATCCTATGGTGGCCAATGATTGGCTATGCTCTGTGAACAAGGACTTGGTAACCGTTGGCTGTACTGATGAAGAGAAGGTCAGATTTGCAGCACACTTGTTGGAAGGACCAGAAGCCACTTGGTGGGATAACTTCCAGATCACCACTCCCATTGCGGATGTGACATGGGCTATCTTTGAAGATGGTTTCCGTACTGCTCACATCTCATCCGGAGTGATGAGTCTGAAGAAAAAGGAATTTCATAACTTGAAGCAGCGCCACCACAGCGTGGCCGAGTATATTGAGGAGTTCAACAATCTGGCGCGTTATGCACCGGATGAAGTTGACACTGATGCTAAAAGGAGAGAGAAGTTTCTCGAAGGACTGAACGATGAACTGAACCTGCAGCTATCTGTGGCCTATGTCCCACTTACCAGTCTCTTTGTGACAAGGCTGCCATCCTGGAAAGCAAGATGAAACAGGTTGAAAGCAGGAAGAGAAAGCACAACTCTGACAAGCACAGCTCGGGATTGTCTCACAAGCGTTCCCATTATGATGATAGTAGGAATTCTGGATCCCACAAGCATGGAAAGTACAACAACCACCACAACCACAACAGTCACCATGACAACAGACATCACCGTAGTCATGACAATGACAGGTACAAAAATCACAAGAGTGGATATAAGAGCCACCACAATGGAAGTGGAAGTGGCAGTGGAAGCCAGCCTGTCAAGAAGGATCTTAGTCAGGTTGAATGTTTCAAGTGCAAGAAGATGGGGCATTATGCAAATGAATGCCCAGAGAAGAAAGTTGAAGGACCCAACAAGCCCAACCATTTCCAAAAGGGACAAGTGAACCACATCAATGTGGAGGAAATCTATGAGGAACCTGATGCTGTTGCTGGTAAGTTCAAACTCAATTCTGTTCTAGAATTTGTTCTCTTTGATACTGGTGCATCACATTCATTCATATCAAGAGCATTTGTTGAAAGAAATGAACTACCGGTAGAAACTATTGGGTGTCCTATAAAAGTAAGTTCTCCTGGCGGAGAAATGATAGTGAATTCAGGATGTCATGATCTAGTCATAGAGTTTGGGAAGTATAAGTTTCCCGTTAACCTAATAATCCTAAACTCCCAAGGATTGGATGTTATTTTGGGAATGGACTGGATGACTAAGCACAAGGGTGTGATAGATTGTGCCAACCATACTGTCTCACTCACAACTCCAGAAAAAAAAAGGATCAGATTCAAGACCAACTTTGAATCAAAAAGGAATAAGCTAAATTCTCTTAAGGGGGTTAGCATAGACAGTGTGCCTATTGTGAGTGAATATCCTGATGTGTTTCCGGAAGAATTGCCGGGAATGCCTCCAGATAGAGATGTGGAATTTCTTATTGATTTTCTACCAGGATCTGGACCAATAGCAAAGAGACCGTACAGGATGTCAGTTGATGAGTTGAAAGAACTCAAGAAGTAACTTGGAGAACAGTTGCAGAAAGGTTTTATCCAACCAAGTTCTTCATCTTGGGGAGCACCAGTTTTGTTTGTGGAAAAGAAAGATAGAAGTCAAAGGTTATGCATAGATTACCGTTCACTCAATGAGGTGACTATCAAGAATAAATACCCTTTGCCTAGAATCAATGACTTGTTTGATCAGTTAGAGGGAGCTTGTGTGTTCTCAAAGATTGATCTCCGGTCAGGATATTTCTAGCTCAAGATAAGGGAACAAGACATACCTAAGACAGCTTTCACCACAAGGTATGGATTGTATGAGTATACTGTGATGCCATTTGGTTTGACCAATGCACCGGCATACTTCATGAATATGATGAACAAGGTGTTCATGGAGTTCCTTGATAAGTTTGTTGTCGTTTTCATCGATGACATTTTGATCTACTCCAAGAGCAAAGAAGAGCATGAAGGACATCTACGTTTGATACTTGAGAAGCTTAGAGAGCATAAGTTGTATGCCAAATTCAGCAAGTGTGAATTTTGGTTAAATGAAGTTGGTTTTCTTGGACACATTGTGTTAGGAGATGGTGTAGCAGTTGATCCTGCTAAAGTTTCAGCTGTAACTGAATGGGAATCTCCTAAGTCAGTGAAAGAGGTTCGTAGTTTCCTTGGCTTGGCAGGATACTACAGAAGATTTATCGAGAATTTTTCCAAGGTAGCTAAGCCTATGACAGAATTGCTAAAGAAAGAAAAGAAATTTGCTTGGTCTGAAGGATGTGAACTCAGTTTTCAAGAATTGAAGAAGAGACTAGTGACAGCACCAGTCTTATGTTTGCCAGATTTGGAAAAAGATTTCCAAGTGTATTGTGATGCATCTCATCATGGATTAGGTGCAGTACTTATGCAAGAAGGGAAAGTTGTGGCCTATGCCTCGAGACAACTCAAAACTCATGAGGTAAACTACCCTACTCATGATTTAGATTTAGCCTCTGTTGTCCATGCACTCAAAACATGGAGACATTATCTTTTGGGAAAGCGATGTGAAGTGTTCACATATCACAAGATTTTGAAGTATATCTTCACCCAGAAATAAATTAACATGAGACAAAGAAGATGGCTAGAACTCATCGAGGACTATGACTTGAGTCTACAATACCACCCCGGTAAAGCGAATGTTGTAGCGGATGCTCTAAGACGTAAAGTTTTTGTGAATGGTCTTACTAAGGGAGAATTGCCTGATGATCTGTGTGCCCAATTTAGAGATCTCAGATTGGAGATTGTGCCTGAGGGACATCTCATGTCTTTGGATGTTCAACCCACTTTGTTGGACAAGATCAAAGGAGCCCAACAGATAGATAAGGAAATTGAAGAGATTAAGGAAAAGATTGGCAAGGGAAAAGCCAAAGGATTCCATGAAGATGAACAGGGTACTTTATGGTATGGAAAACGTATCTGTGTTCCACAAGATCCGGAGCTTCGGAAACTGATTTTACAAGAAGCCCACAACTCACCATATTCCATTCATCCGGGTAACACCAAAATGTACATGGATATGAAGGAAAGATTTTGGTGGAATAATCTCAAGAAATACATCGCCAAACATATTGCTTTGTGTGATGTGTGTAGCAGAGTGAAAGCAGAACACCAGAAACCAGCAGGATTGTTACAACCACTACATATTCCTAATTGGAAGTGGGACAAGATTGGTATGGATTTCATTACCGGATTGCCAAGGACCCGGTCAGGATATGATTCTATTTGGGTAGTAGTGGATCGCCTAACTAAAGTGGCTCATTTCATACCCGTGAAGACAACCTACACAAGTTCTAAGTTAGCCAAGATCTATATGAGTATAATTGTATGTCTACATGGAGTACCCAAGAGTATTGTGTCTGATAGGGGAACTCAATTCACTTCTCATTTTTGGAGGCAACTACATGAGTCATTGGGAACGAGGTTAGAATTCAGCACTGCTTTTCATCCTCAGACTGATGGACAGACAGAAAGGACCAACCAGATACTTGAAGATATGTTGAGGGCATGTGCCCTAGACTATGGAGCCAGTTGGGATGAAAGTCTGCCTTACGCAGAATTCCCTTACAATAACAGCTATCAAGCCAGTATTGAGATGGCGCCATTTGAGTTTGTCTATGGGAGAAAGTGTACCACCCCATTGCTATGGAATGGTGTGGGAGAAAGAAATTTGTTCGGACCAGAACTAATCAGAGGCTGAAGAGAAAGCCAAGCTAGTTAAGGACAGATTGAAGATAGCACAGTCCCGACAAAAGAGCTACACAGATCCTAAGTGTAGAGAAGTCACCTATGAAGTGGGTGATAGAGCTTATCTTGGAGTGTCACCACTTCATAGAGTGAAGAGGTTTGGTGTCAAAGGTAAATTGGCCCCAAGATATGTTGGACCATTCAAGATTCTGAGTCGTAAAGGAGAGGTAGCTTATGAGATTGAATTGCCAGAATCTTTGTCTACCGTTCACAATGTGTTTCATGTGAGTCAGCTTAAGAAATTTCATCCAGAAATGGAAGAGACTTCTTTGAAGGATACTATACCTTTGGAAGAGGTCCAATTGGAGAGTGACCTCACTTATGAGGAGAAACCTATCAAGATTCTTGAGAATGCAAAAAGAGTTACTCGGACTAAGACTATCAAAGTTCAATGGAACCATCATTCCGAAGAAGAAGCAACATGGGAAAGAGAAGATGATCTTCGGAAAGACCACCCTCACCTATTTGCTAGCCAACCCGAATCTCGAGGGCGAGATTCAACCTTAAGGGGGTTAGATTTGTAACATCCCTAAAATCATGTTTTCAAAGTTTGCATATCATTCATGCATGCATATAATTTAGGGATCATTTTCCAACTCATTTCAATAAAAACATAAGCACTTAGTGCTATTATTTTATGTGAGCAACTATTAATCAAATGCCACTCTCAATTGAGGGTATAAATGTTTTAAACCAAGCTTTGTTTGCTTCCTTATTGTTTGGTTGAATGTTAGAGTTTGGACAAAAAGTTACAAAACAATTATGGTTTCAAAACCATTTCCTCACTATTTATATGTATTTAACTAAGGCTTGTTTAAATTCTTTTCCAAACCCTTTTTGATTTTTCCCTCAAGTGTGAACAGTTGCTACACCTCCTAGGAGTCAGGTTTCAGCAAACTTTGATTTGAATAAAGTTTCATTTGAAACAGAATTGATTTGAGCTTTCAAATTCAAACTAGAATTATAATCAGAAAAGGAAAAAAGATAAAGGAGGAAAAAAATAAAGCAGACAACCAATCTGGCCCAACCCAGCCAAATAGCCCATTTAGCCCAACAGCCTCTCCCGCGAGGAAAACAATTCACACCGATTGATCGACCCGCCCCCTCACTGACATCTGGCCCCCACCTCCTCTCTTTTTCTCTCGCTGACAACAATGGCCTACGCGCCAGTCATCGTCTCCACCCCAGCGACCAATTCCTCCCCCCTAATTCCTCCGACCGTTTCATGTTTGATTTTGCGGATTCAATTCCCGTTGAATGCTCGAGTAAATCCCGCCCACCTCCACGCCTACTTAAGCACCATGCTTCCCTTCCCCTTTTCCCCCAACCCCCACCCCACCGGAGCCACCAGGCTGCTCGGAATCCTCTCAGGACCTTCCTCTGCTCCGACGAGTTCCAACCCCGATTCTGGCCAGCACCTTCAGCCCCACAAGCCCTGCTTCACGCGAGCGTGATCCCCATCGCCCCCTGCACCTCTCAGCACCCTAGGCTTGCTCGCGCAAGCACCCTAGCCTCGACTACGACATCGGTAGTACTCCGCCGCCGTTTGCCTCTTCTCCGACGACCATCTGTGGTAAATACCGACTGCCCCTCTCCTCCTCGTGGACACACGCATAATCAGGATCATCGTACGCATCTAATGGACTATTTCTCTTGCCTTTCTGAGCCCTGTAGCGTCGCCAACGTCGTCCGCCCGAGCACACCGTCGCCAGGAACTTCTCCGACGAGCAATCCACGACGACCCCGAGCGCCCCTTCGGCAACTGAGGCATCGTTGAGCATCAGCACGTCGCGACAACCTCGGTGAGCCTTGCCTCTACCCTTTTTGCTTCCTGTAACGCCGGCTCCGCCGCTGACTGACCACGCCGCCGCCAGTCGCCGCCGCTAGCGCCGCTCGTTTTGAGTCAATCAGTTTGGGTCGTTAGATGTAGATCTGAGCGTCATGATAGATTCATAATCGAAGGGGTAAGTTTTGTTCTAAACCGTGCGATTCACATTATATCTAACGGTTGTCCTCTATCGATCCGCACGAACCGTTATCACCCAATGAGATGCAGCCACGTGGCTCTGTCTGTTTAATAAAATCAGATTTTATATCTATTAGATGTTTAAACTTGTTTAATTCATAATTTTTGATTCCCACGTCCAAATTTGATAAATTTTATATCATTGGAATCAGGAGAGAAAAACCTTTCTGTTTATGCAATGTGTTTAATGTTTTGCCTCTGTTAAAATGTTTGTTTTTACAGAAACATTTGTAGGCATAATTTGAGTATAGTAATTATTTGCAAAATGTTTTGTTATTCAAATAAAGTTTATTTGGCTTGTTTTGTACTTGTTTATGATTCAGTACTGTGCACTTGACTTGTTTGGTGTAGAAAATCATCACCTGGCATTTTGCATACATTCATGTATTTTTGCTTGTATATATTGTGTATGTGATTTGTGCCATTATTTTATGTGTAGATTTTGGTGCAAATAGTGATTGTGATTGTGAGGATAGTTGCTACTCCCCAAACTACCAAGGCAAGTGGTGCTTCATGATTTTATTCCTATGTTTTTCAACTATGCATTAGAAATATTTTGCTAAGTCTTGCATGAATATTTTGATCTATGTGCTATGCTTGGGAAATCCTAGTAGTTGTAGAATTGCTAGAAATTTCTAAGGTAAGATTCTTATCAATGCCATGCTTAGCCTAGCTAGTAGCAACCAAGGGTGGTTATATATTCATGCTATGAGAAAATATTTCTAAGTCTTTGGACTTGTGTTTTGTTTAATAAAACAACTAAGTGAATGAAACACCTGGGTGTAATGGAAGGAATGGTTTGTGTTGAGTGGTTACACAAGGCCCATTTCTATGGTTTACCTTGTGTATCTCACTTGTGGGAAGCCACCCAGGAACAAAGGGAGTTGAGATGCCATATGTTAAGAAGCTTCTAGTGCAGCCACTTGGCAATATGGGCTCTGCCTGGATCACATAGGTTGCAATAACTTAGCCATTTGGACAGTTGGTGGTAGTGGTATGATAGGTTGGAACGCGTCCATTTGGTCTAAGGGAAGGCTTCTGAAAGGTCCTGTCTTGGTGAAAATCATGTCTTGTGGGGAAAGTGCACAACCACTGCAGATGGAAGAATCTAAGTACTTAGCCATGTCCCTGGTATTGGACAACTTGAGCATCAAGACATGGAAGCTATCAAGAATCTACTCATCCCAATTTCTAAGTAAAAACTTGTGGTTGAACAAGGGTGAAGGTACACCAATTTCTATTGGTGTTTCCTTGGGAAAGTTTTATCAAAGAAAAACTTAGTGTTTTCAACTAATAGGCAAAACCTATTTTGAGCAAAGCAAACCTAAGCTACACTTAGCCAAATGCATATAGTATCTAGTTGCCAATATTATACTAAGGTATCACTTGCCAATACTATTCCAATGTATTGACCCACTGCGGCTGTAACTTGTGATGTTGCAGGTTATTCTGATGGTGATTAGGGGTTATGAGTCTACACTCAACATGCTTGCCTGTGGCACATGAAGATGAAGACTTATTTATCTTATTACATATTTAAACTCTTGTACTAGGCCTGAGGCCATGGAGTTTGTAAAAGACTATGTTTGTCTCTGGAATGACTTGTAATAATGACCTTTGTTTCTGCGTACTTCATCTTAAACTGTGGATGCTAGCATTGATCCAGGGACTAGCATTGCAATCACAGGGATATTTTCCTTTATAAAGGAGGGATCTTACAGCTAGTCCCTGGATCAATATCTATCATCCACAGTTAAGATGTAATATCAAGAAACAAAGGTCATAATACAACTTTATAACCAGGAATAAAATAATTTATTATATCTTACATAGCTCATGTGGCTATCTCATTACAATGCAGCAGAGATTACTATAGCATGGGGTCCTTCATCTTCAAAGTGCCACAGGCAAACATGTTGGTTGTAGACTTGTAATCCTAATCAACACATCTTACTAACATTAAGAAAACCTGCAACATAATAAGTTACAGCCACAAAGGTCAATACATTTGAATTGTATTGGCAAGTGATACTATGATAGTATAGTGGATTCTATCATCTATATGCATTTGTCTAAGTGGAGCTTAGGCTTGCTTTGCTCAAAATAGAGTTTTCCTTATCATTTGAAAATACCAAGTTTTTGCTTGACAAAATCACCCCACGGCATCTCCCAATAGAAATTGGTGATCCTTCAACCCTTGTTCAACCACAAAGTTTTAACTTAGAAATTTGGATGAGGAGATTCCTGATAGCTTCCATGTCTTGATGCTCAAATTTTCCTTTACAAGGGACATGGCTAAGTACTTAGATTTTACACTCTGCAGAGATGGTGCACTTTCCCCACAAGACTTGGTTTCACCAAGACAAGATCTTTCAGAAGCCTTCCCTTAGACCAGAATGGACGCGTTCCAACCTATCATACCCTACCACCAACTGTCCATTTGGCTAAGTTATTGCAACCTATATGATCCAGGCAGAGCCCATAATGCCAAGTGGCTGCACTTGAAGCTTCTCAACATTTGACATCTCAAATCTCTTTGTTCCTGGGTGGCTTTCCACAAGTGAGATACACAAGGTAAACCATAGAAATGGACCTTGTGTAACCACTCAACACAAACCATTCTTTCCATTCCACCCAGGTGATTCATTCACTTAGTTGTTTTATTAAACAAAACACAAATATTCCATAGCATGAAATATAATCCACCCTTGTTTTCTACTAGCTAAGCTAAGCATGATAGTAGTAGGAATCTTAACTTAGTAAATTTCTACTAAGGTTTCATCTACTAGGATTTCCCATGGCATAGTTTATACTTAGCAAAAATTCCATGCAAGTCCTACTTAGAAATATCACTAGTGCATAGTGAAAATAATGGGACAAAAGTATGAAGCATCACTTGCCTTTTTGGTAGAGAATATAAGTTCACTCCTTGACCTTGCAATACTCACACTCTTCAAATCACTACAATTCAATCAAGCAAGCAATATTTCAATCTACCATTCAAGCAAACAACACATAAAATAATAGAAACAATGCAATGCTTGCAAGCATGCCAAAGATTGTTTTATTTACAAAAGTAGTTTCTAATAGGTTATAAACATTTGAAAACACCTATTTGTCATTTTATAAAAGTGGCAAAACCATTTGCAAAATATTTTACCTATAAACCATTTCTAAGCCAAATCAATATTTTATGTGGTTGAAAATGCTTTTTAGCAAAGTAATAATCTATAGGGTTCATCAAAATATATTTTTAAATCATAAAACCTTGGTGTTTGGGGTCAGAGAGTTTAAATCAAAACATTTCCCAAAGGTTGTCCTCCAAAAAGTGTTTTCCACAAATAAACAATATTTTTATTTAACTAGAAATGTTCTAAATCAAAGATTTTATTCTTTTGCTTCACAAAATATGTTTTTGAAACCACAAGTTGATTTAGATGGTCAGTAGGTTCAAACAATCCATTTGCCCAAAGGTTTTATCACAAAAATAATTTTAGAATGAATTTTATATTCAAAATATGCCTACACAAGTTTCTGCAAAAACAACCATTTTACCAGAAGCAATTTACTAAAAAAAGGGCATAGTTGGAAAGTACTTGTCTTGCTGATTCCATTGATATAAAATTTTGCAAAATTTGGACGTGTGGATTGAAAGTTATGCAATTTTCAAAATCAAACATCTAATAGACTTTATTCTGTTTTTAAAACAAAAGATTGTCCACGTGGAAGGCTCTGATTGGTTAAAAACGGTTCGCGTGGATTGAGCTCTTTGGAGCATTGGATCTTACTGAAATCGCACGGTGCAGATGGAGCGTACCGGTTCGTTTTAATGATTCTATCTATGCCACTGGATCAAGATCCGACGGCCGCGGTGCGAGTGACCACGAATGGGCAGCGCTGGCGGCGCGCGCTCGGCAAGCGAGGTTGCCGGTGATACAGGGGGTTAGAGAGAGAGGGGTATCTCACCAGGTTCAGGGGATCGTTGCGATTCTCAACGTGTTCAAGAGGAGGCAGGAGGCGCACGGGGCTGCTGTCAATCTTTCGCCGGAGTTCAAGACAGTGTCGGTTGCTCTCTATCGTCGTCGAAGGCGAGTATTCAATCCACACCACAACAAACAAATGATGATGTCAGGTTCGCGCGAGAAAATCGAGCACGAGAGTATCGATCAGAGGGGATGGGATGGTCAGGAGTTACCAGGGGGTGTCGCCGGAGTGGAAACAGACAGCGGCGGTGATGGTCTTGGTCGTTGCTGAGCCTAGGGAACGCGCGCTGGCGAGTGGGGAGTACTGGGAGGTGCGCAGGGGTCTGGGGAACGTGCTCGTGTTGTCAAGGAGGCGAGGGGCGACGGGGTTTGGCCGGAATCGTCGTCGGAAGGTCGTCGGGGCCGTGGCGGTGCAAGCTGAAATGGGGACGGCCTAGGGGCAGAGAGGGCCAGGTGAGAGAGGGGAAAGAGAGAGGGGGCGCAGGCGATTTAGTACGCGTGATCATGGGGTTGTTTAATCGCGGCAACGGCCGGCGAGGTCAGCGGGGGGGGGGTGAGGAAGAAGCCTGGCAGATGGGGCCTGTTTGACAGCGGGAGAGAGAGGGGTGAGATGGTCCAGTTAGTCAGCGATTGGGTGGGTGTCCTTCTGAGTGAAAAATGTTTCACTGCGGGGAGTGAGAGAGTGGGCTAGACTGGCTTAGCTGGGCTTTGCTGGGCTGGCTTAGCTCTTTTTTTGTTCAGAATTGTTTTTCTTTTTCCTTTTCTATTTATCTGTTTTGATATTTATTCAAATCATTCAAAACTCCTTTTAAATTCAAACCTTTGCCAAACTTTGTGTAGATTTTAATACTGATTAATAATACATTCTAAAGTCAAATTTAGAATAATGTATTTATTCTTTTTAGGGCATACTAATTAATTAAAATAGGCCCTTGTATTAAATCAAATAAGATTTAATAATGTTTTTCAAACTCCATTTGAAAACTAAATCTTTCCAAATCTTTTCAGTAGGTTTTATTTATTTATTAGGGTATCAAATAATTCACCTTGAATTATTTTAATATGATTTATAAATCATTTAATTTGGGTATTTGTCTTTATTCCAATGAAACTCAAATATGGTTTTAATTCCATAATTTTTATTTAGAAGATTTCTTTGATCCCATTTAAGTTAATTAAATAACTCTTATTCTACTTGGGTATATTCCAAATATTATTTTCCCATGATTTAATTAATCAATTCCATTAGGGATTTTTTCTTCATTCAAATAGGATTAGAATTTGGTTAATGTCATTTTATTTGGAAATTCTTTATCCTTTTATTTTATTTGGATTTGGATTATATTCATTTCATTTACTTATGGATTAAGCCAAGATTTAATTTGGTCTTTAAATATTCCTCATTAATATTTCTTTCTTTATCTTATAAATCCATATTTTTTTATTTATAGATCCAAACTTGGTGATTCTAATTTGTAAAATCTTATTTAATATTTGTTTATCCTTTTAAATCTCTTTAGGATTATTTGCTCACCATTTGGTATGGATTTTTTAGATAGGTGCTTTATTAGCTTTGGAAATTCAATTCCCTTATCTTATTAAATTCATAGGATTTTATCTTTGGCTCCAAATTAAGTGAAACAATTTCTATGGTTTTATAATATTTCTATTTGTCATTCTTGATCATTTGTAAATGTTTGTTGAAAAAAATTTATATGGGTCAAAATCCATAGGCTTAGAGATAACTTGGAAATGTTTTTCTTCCATTAGGGTTTTGGTTTATTTTCCAAGTGTTTAAATTTCCAGATGCATTTATGAAGAATGCATTCCACTTGATTTGAACTTAGTTGGATTTAAACATTAATTAAAGTTTGTTCAAGATGTGATTTTAAGTTTCAATTTAGAAACAAAAGTTTATTTTCACCCTAAATTTCAACAATTATTTATTTTGTTTATTTATTTTTCACATTACAAGATTTGGAAAATCTTGGGATGTTACATAAGCAAAGTGTGTAAGGTAAATAATCCACTTGTTCCATGAACAAGAGACCGTTGCTTTCTCCCTAGTGGCAATAGCACATCTACAACCAAAGAGATTTTTATCACTTCCCTTGGAAACTAGAGGCATGAACCCACTATCGAGCATAAATACCCCCTCTTGGAGTCACTAGCAACTACTCGGTCAAGATAGCTACTAACAACAGAGAGCATGCAAGATCACAAACAATATAGACATGACAGAATCATAAAGACAAAGCCATTAACCAATCTGACATAATAATCTCAATATCCATCGGATCCCCGCAAACACAACATGCATGGTTACAAATAGATTATATCTTGATCATGAACGGAGCTCACAAGATCTATACATGAAAGCATAAGGAGGAGATATAACCATCTAGCTACTACATGGACCCATAGTCCAAGGTGGACTACTCACGCATCATAACGGAGAGAAGGCCTCCGGGATGATCTCCCCTCTAGCAGGGTGCCGGAAAGAACTTCAGATCCCCCCGATCTAGGGACGATGGTGGCGGCGGCTACAGAAGGTTTCGTGGAATATTGATCGGGTGCCTAGGGTTTCTGCATCGGGGGCTTCTTATAGGCGAAGAGGGAGGCCGAGGGGGAGCCTGAGGCGGTTGCACCCCCCGTCCCAGGCGCGAGGTGGGCCCACCCGCGTGGACTGGGGGTGTGGCCCCCTCGAGGCCCTCCTCCGTCTGTCCTCTGGACTTCGTGTTCCCCCACGGAAAGATATTGACTTTGGCTTTTGTCCCGTCCAGTTCTGAGAATATTGATTTTCTGCCTTTTTGGAACCAAAAACAGAAGAAAACAGGCAACTGGCACTGTGGCAACTTGTTAATAGGTTAGTTCCAGAAAAGATATAAAAACACCTCAAAGTGTAGACAAAGCAAAGAAAAGTAAATACTAAACAAGCATGGAACATCAAAAATTATAGATACGTTTCCGACGTATCAAAGCTCAACAGCGCGACTACACCGAATCTATCACGACGATGTCCTAGAGCGCGACGCCGACGCGGCCACCTCTCCCTTCCCTCCAGGCAACTTCAAAACCCTGGATCTAGACTCGATCGACTACTATAAACCCCACCTCCTCCCTCCTAACCTGGCCATCTTATTCTTCCCCAAGAATCCTCTAACACAGCGAGATCTGGCAAAGAGTTGCCAGCCACATCTGCATCAAAATGCCACCCTAGCTCTCCCATCGACCGCATCAATGCCACCGCCAAACACCACAGATTCAGACGAGCCCTCACCCCCTTCCACCACCCCCCTAGTAAAATCCTACGAAATCTAGAACCTTGACATCCCACAACAACTGACACCAACCTCCCTCTCCCACCCTCTACTAATTTCACAGAAATATGAGCAACCAAAGCCAATATTAGAAAGGATCTGGAGAATAAGAGGTGCACTAGAAAAGCAAGATTGAAGAACAGAAAGTCGGGTAAATCCTACTAACAGAGAAGTGCCAAGGGTATATAATTGAAATTGACATGCTAATTATACATAATACGGCCATATAATTTCGTGGAAACCAGCATTACTACCCATCTCCCACCCATACCTACCCCACTGTCAAAAAAACTAAAGCTTTCAACAGCAAAAAGAAGGTAATCCTACTATAAGGAAAGTGCCATGGATATAATATTGAAATTGACATGTTAAACCTACTTAATTTGCCATGAGCATGCAAGTGTGCAGCAACTTGAAACAAAATGACATGTCACTGTTGTTATTATGATATGGATGCAATGTGGGGAACAGAAAAATAACATGAACAATTTTATGAAAAATGCCATGCCAATTTAATATAAATTGACATGATTCCTACATTAAATTGGCATGATTCCTACATGCCAAGGTAACATTGTAAGTGACAAAATTTAGAAGTTGCACTCCCCAGTTTTTTGATGGCATTTTAAGATAGAAATACATGTTAGTTAACAAAATACCATGAAGAATACAAATAAAAATGCCATGGCTTGTTAATATAAAATGCCATGAAGCCTGTAGTGAATTGGACATGCCAATTTAACAATGAAAATGTCATGTAGTATAAGTTGAAATTATAAATCTGGGTATTTTTATGGAAGAAGTGAATTCTGAAAAAAATGCTACCTAAATGCCATGCCAAGATATCAAGAAATGTCATCAAGGCTATACTAAATTAGCCACAACCAAGTTAAGTATGAAAAATGCCATGAAGTATATGATGCATTTGACATTCTGGATGTTTTTAGGAAAGGAATGCAATCTGGGTAAAAAATGCCATGATGAATAAAAAGAAAATTCCATGCCAAGTTAGTATAAAATACCATTAAAAGCCTATGTTGAATTGGCCATGAAGTGTCAACAGAAAAATGCCATGGATAAAATGCCAGTTAAACTAAAGTTTGGTAGCCATCAAGGGTGTAGTGAAAAATGCCAAGGAGTGTACCAAATTATAATGCCAATCGAAACTATAAAAGCTGGAGATAGTGAACCAATATGTACAAATTATAAACAACCGTGCACTTAGTCTTTACATCAGGGATGACACAGCAACATAAATTGTTTTATGACAACCTAGCAAACAAAGAACTACTGTCTTACTACATCACAAAAGATTTAATAAACAGAGAGAAGAATATAGCAGAGCGTATCTGGAAGCTTGAAGGGGTGACGACGGTCCATATGCATATGCACAGACAAGATTTGATTGACATTTGATAAAGAGACAATTATATGAATCAACCAAACCATCCCCATACATTATGCATCAGACTTGGAATAAAAAGAATAAACAAACTATAGTTAGTACATGTTAAAACCAGAGAAGAATTTACTATATGCTAATGTTCTATTTTTTGCATTCTATGTAGGATGGATCCAGGTAGCAGTAACCAGAATCAAGATGGCAGTTATGAAGAGGTTGACCAATGGTTTGGTCCTATGCTAAACTTGGAGGATGAAATGAGGATGGATATGGACGCAATCAACACATCGTACCCACTGATGTCGTTACTGTAGTAAGCCATGCAAGGTAAAAAACCAATGAAGAATTCTCTTGTACTGAAAAATTTGCCATGCTAGTACACTAGAAAATGCCAAGCAAGAAAAGCCAAACTACTATGGCATGGTTTGGTATAAAATGTATAAATGGACCTAGCTTGTGAAAAAAGTATATAGATTCAATATTATTGCCATTAGCAAGTATAAAAAGCTTTTGGTGGGTTAATTGTTATAAGGATAAACAATAAGAATTAGATTGAACATAAAGATGCCAAGCTAATATAGTAGAAAATGCCAGATAGTAACAACATAAAGTGCCAGGGGTTCTGGCAAAAAAAAAAGATGTATCACAATCATAGCTGTTTGCAAAAAAAAAGTAGACACGAAGTGACTTGAATTTGGAAAAGGTTTCCATGCATGCACAGCTAAAAATGCCATTGACTAATAGTATGTGTTTGAATATGAAAAAATCGCAGGTACAATGAGCGCGCCGGCTGTGTTTGATTTTCCCGTCGCGTCATACCATAATGGAGGAAGCCTTGGAGAACTGGCTACATAGACTGTATCTGCGAGCGCAAACAACACAACGACGAGTGTAGGAGTTGCAGAAACCGCACAAGCTGAAGACCTAAACGATGATGCAGAGGGAGAGATATCAGGACCTAAACCACCGGACAGAACAATGAAGTTCGAATCCTTCGAAGCAGCCCAATCATACTACCAGAATTACGCGAAGTGGTATGATTTCATGATAAGGGTAGACTACAAGAGAGAAGTGCAAGCAGGCTATATAAGCAGGGGACAGCTGGTGTGCTACAAAGCAGGAGTCAACAAGAAGCCCAAGCCGGATAGCCAGAAGCCGAAATCAATAGTGCCAGAGAGGAAGAGAGGGATTACATTGAGGACAAAATGCCCAGCATTGATGAAGATTAAGAGGGAGGGGGCTTGGTACAGTGTCGAGAACTTTGTTGAAGAACACAACCACCAAGTACTAAATAAGTTTGACCTGTCCAAGTTTCTAAGAGCACACCGGTTCATGGACAGTGAAGAGAGGGATTTTGTGAGGGTACTGCATGAGTGCAACCTGGAAACAAGCAGAATGATGCATATAATGGCGAAGTTGCATGGCACACCGTCTGACGTACCATACACAACCAAGGACATGGCTAACGAGCGGGTTGCATTCAGGCATGACTTCAAGATAAGTGATGTACATGACACGTTTGCATATTTCAGAGATAAGCAAATAGAAGATCCAGACTTATTCTATGACATGGATTTGGATGATGAGGACAGAGTATGCAGCTTGTTTTGGGTGGACGACAATGCTCGCGGGTCATACAAGTACTATAATGACTACATCTCATTTGAAACTACATTCTGCACCAACGAGTACAAGATGCCTTGCGCCCCCTTCATTGGGATCAACAACCACGGACAGTCGGTGCAGTTTGGATGCGGGTTCCTACGTAAGGATGGCAGTTTTATCCACGGATCCGGATATCCATGGATATCCAGCCCGGTGGGTAAGGATATGGAGGGATAATTACGCTCACGGATTTCATGGGGTGGATATCCACTAACTCATGGAGCAGGCATGGACAGAGGTTTTGCTCCACGGATATCCAACGGATATCCGTTTGACACGTGGAACCCACGAGTGTGAGATATTGTTTTCTAACCAATAACTATACTCATTAAAAGGCCCAAGCTCCCACTTCCAAGATCGAACCACCCAAAGGACCACCTAACTAATTGGCTATCTCTAAACCTAGATAATTTCTCTTAATCGCTAATCTCTGTTCTTGGCTGCTACGCATGCACTAAATAGGCAGTTTCCAGGCGCTATCGATGTATCCCTCCTCGGCTCCTTGCAGGCGGCGACCCAGCAACATCATTGGTGCGGTACCGCTGCTATCCCTACCACTCCTCTTCCTCCTCGAGTACTCCTGCCATGTGGCGACCCAATGGTAGCGATCCATATAATAATTTCTGAAGTGTTGTCAAACTGTTGCCGAAATACTACTAAAATATTGTCGAAATGTTGTTGTAGTGTCGTTGTTATGTTGGTTGTTGTTATGTTTATGTACATAGCATGTAACCAATGGATATCCATGGATACCCGGATATCCGACGGGTTTGGATCTGGGGCGACATCTATGTCCATGGATATTTTCGTGGGCAGGCTAGAGTGAGATTTATGGATTTGGATCTGGATTTGGTTTTGGTATATCCGTCCAAACCCGCTCCATTGCCATCCTATTCCTACAGAACAAGGACACTGAAAGCTTCAAATGGCTGTTCAAGACATTTCTGAAATGCTACAACAACGTCGCGCCAAGAAACATAATAACAGACCAGGACATAGCCATGAGGAACGCTATAGACGATATATTCTTGGAAACAATACATCAAACTACCGCTGGCACATAATGCAGCATCTAGAGAAAGAGATGGGAGTTTTCATGCACGAAAACCCCGGACTTCATGAACTATTTGAGGACTGCGTAAACAACAGTCTGTCTCCAGAGGAGTTTGAGACGAAATGGTGGGCAATGATAGATGCATATGAGCAACGGAAGAACACACAACTGCAATAGGTCTATGAAGAAAGGAAATGATGGGTGCCAGCATACTTCATGAAGAACTTTTACCCATTCCTCCAATCAACACAGAGAAGTGAAGGATTCAACGTTGTGATGAAGAAGTACGTCGACACGTTCAACTCAATATATGACTTTGTTCAGCAATACACAGCCATTCAAGACAAGATATATGGGGCAGATATGCAGGCGGAGGCTGAATTAGCACTGCTGCAGCCAAAAGAATATGGCTGGAGTCCGCAAGAAGCTCAGCTAAGGAAAGTCTACACAAAGCGCATATACCACACGTACCTAACCTTAAAAAACATCTGTTGTTTTTATCATATTATGTGAAGAGAACCATGATAGTTGCCATGTTTTAAATGTTAAAAACTGCCAACAAAAAATTACTATAAGTGTCATGTGAAAGAAGGAAGTAGATGATATTGTATACTTGTTTTATGTTACTAAAATTAAAATGTCATGACTTGGTTACATAAAATTCCATGAGAAGCTAGCATAAGTTGCCGTAAGCAAACAGATATGACAAAGGCATAGATAGAACCAAAATTCCATGTTGAATATGTAATGATGAAAAAATGCCAATCAAAATTTGTTAAAAGTGCCATGTGACTTGTAGGAGTGTATGTACTTGATAATTGTTTACTCTTACTACAACTAATAATGCCATGACATGTTTACATAAAAAAACATGAGAAAATAACAAAAATTGCAACCAACATCAATTTTACAAAAAATGCATAGATGGAGCCAAACCCCCTGATACGTCCAAAACGTATCTATTTTCCCGAACACTTTGCTATTGTTTCTCCTCTAAACTTGTGTGATTTGGATACAACTAACACGGACTGACGTTGTTTTCAGCAGAATTATCTTGGTGTCTTGTTTTTGCGCATAAAATGAACTATCAGGAAAAATCCCGGAAAATATGCCGAAAATTATATTTCACCAGAAGATCCACGGAGTCAGAAGAAGAGACGGAAGGGAGGCTGGGGGGCCAGACCCACCCTAGGCGCGGGCCCCCCTGACTCCGTGCCTGGGTGGGGTGTGGCCACCCCAGGCATCTCCTCGGCCTCCCTCTGCGCCTATAAGTTGCCTTTCGACCTAAAAATCGAGGGGGGTCGATAGTTTTCCAAAAAGAGTTCCTCTCCACCGCCGCCACCAGAAACCAAGATTCGGATCCAGAAACTCCGTTCTGGCACCCTATCGGGACGGGGTATTTGGAGAGGATCATCGCCATCGTCATCACCAACGCATCTCCATCAACCACCGATGTTTCCCTCATCCATGAGTGAGTAATCCCATGTTCTAGGATTGGAGATGGTAGGGATTGGATGAGTTCTATCATGTAATCGAATAAGATTATTAGGGCATAGTGCCTAGTATCTCTATTAGTGTTATTTGACTTTGTTGCAACTTGTTGTGCTTAATGTTTGTCACTAGGGTCCGAGTGCCATGATCTCATATCTGAACTTATTATGATAGTATTGTTTCTGATCTTATCTGCAAGTTGTATACACATATCCTTGTCTGGATCCAAAGGCCCCAAAGTGACAATAATTGGAACAACCGGAGAGGATGGCTGTGGTGTGAGGATCACATGTGTTCACGAGTGTTAATGCTTTGCTCCGGTGCTCTATTAAAAGTAGCACCTTAATTGTCAGTAGTTCCCTAGAGTCCCCGCTGCCACGGGCTGGCTGGACAGAAGATGTTGTGCAAGTTCTCATTGCGAGCACGTATGACTATATTTGGAGCACATGCCTAGGATTGTTTAGTACTTGAATGCTTGTTATTATTTATCTGCAATGCCCTAGATCTTGAAGTTACATGTTTAGACTCGTCCATGCAACGCCCGTCCATCCATCCCTATTGAAAGGATCGTATGGGCACCTAGAGGGGGGTGAATAGGTGCTACTTCAAATTTTCTTCTTTTTCAAATTAGGGTTTGACAATAAGGTAAATTCTCTATATAATGCAACTAAGGTGAATTTACCTATATGACAAACATGCACAAGCTAACACACAACTAAGCAAGAGCAAGTAAGTAAAGTGCGGTAAAGGATAGAAGTAACCAAAGTGGTGGACGCGGAGACACAAGGATTTGTTTCCCATAGTTCCTTCCTTTTGAGGGGAAGTACGTCTACGTTTGGACAGAGGGTGGTATCAAACCACCTACGCCGCGAAAGGCCTCCCTTGTTCTCCGATGAATATCACCCCAACGGGATTGATCCACCTTCCACTATATCGGCGGCCTTCAAGGTGAAAGCCGACACCTTTACAAGTTTGGGGCACACATATACAACTTAATTGGAGGCTCCCAAATACAAGGAAGTTGTCAAGACAATCAAAGACAAGCTTGTAAGAACCAAATCTAGAACTAGGGTTTCCAAGAAAACACTAGAGCAAGGGGCCCTCAAGTGAATGAGGGGGAAATGAAGATCTCTTTTGGTGAAGTAGTAGATCAAGGCCTCCTCCTTCGATTCCCCAAAGATCAAGGACTTTGGGTGGTGGATTGAAGAGATATTGTGGATTTGGTGGCTCCAATGGTGGTCTTGACTTTAATGCAAATGAGCAGCTTGTCCCAAGGTAGGTGGATGGGTATTTATACCCCTTGGAGAAATCTGGCCGTTGGAGCAATAAATGCACTGGTACTACCGGTACTCAAGCGATAGTACCAGTTGCAAGCGGTACTACCGGTCCAGTACCGGACCAGGTACCGGAGATGCTTCACTTGGTCGAGCCTGCTTCAGGTTTGGTCGGTATCGCCCTACGATAGTACCCCCAAGCGGTAGTACCGGTCCGTAGACCCGGTACTACCGGTCAGGGCGGTAGTAACGGTCCCAAGTACCGGTGGATACCGTGCGAGAGGGGAAGGGCTGGTCCTTCCTTAGGACTGCCCGGTACTGCTGAATGGTACTACCGTGTCCAAGCGGTAGTACCGCTTGTCACAAGCGGTACTACCGGTTGGAGCGGTACCGGGTGGTACTGAGGAAAAACCACACCTCCCAACCTTGCACGGGTCCAACCGGTACTAGGGGCGGTAGTACCGGTGCCAAGCGGTAGTACCGATCATTTTTCTGGTACTACCGGTTGGCACAGAGACTTTTGGCACGGGCAAATGGGCAAGGCTATATTTGTGCCACAATCTAAAAGACCTGTGATACACTTAGCACACGATTAGGCCGATAAGTTTGTTGTTATCAAACATCAAAATCAGAAGGATAGGAAATGCTCTTTCAATCTCCCCCTTTTTGGTGTTTAATGACAACACACTTTTGCAAGATGATTTTATGAAGATACTCATGGCATTTGTAAAACTGAGACAGAGCTCCCCCTAGATGAGTAGAATCAAACCTTCCCCTCTATTTTACAAACCCAACATAAGTGCACAAATATAGATACTAGCATTTGAAACCATACCTTTGCATAATAACTTGTGATGAGAAATATATTGACGATGGATAACGCATATCATCACAAGATGGATCCATGACATAAATCACATAGTCTCACAAGATGGATCCATGACATAACCACATAGTCTCAACAATACATATAGTTCACACATAAAATAGAAGTTCACACAATAAATAGGAGGAAATCAAAGTTCACAAGCAATAAAAGGATCAAAGTAAGAACGAGCTTGTGACTTCCCATGCAACACCCGTGCCTAAGGTGCAACTTCTCCCTCTTTGGCATCAAGCCGCCAAAAAGGGACAAGCGAAAGACTACTGTCCTGACAGTCAATCCTCCTCATCATCATCAAAGTCCTCCTCATAGGGGGTGGAGCGCGGTTCGAGGAAGAGACATCATCATCCCAATGGCTATGCTGAGAGATCCACTGGTCTTCAGGGGTGATGTTGGTCTCGGACCCCTCGGAGACGGTCAAACCTTGGGCTGCAATCATGTCCTTCTGCCGAGCACTAGCTTTCTTGGCATACACATGCGCCTCATACATGCGCTTCTGGTTGTCAACTTGGAAGCAGAAAATCTTCTTGAGCTTGGCCTCCATCCTCTTGGCCCAAGAGGGATTGGCATTCTTGCGGCGGGAGACAACATAGTCTGTGTCATGACCACTGACAGCATCCTCAGAGTCATCCTCTTCATCCTCTTCTGCCACAACACGGGGTTTAGCATGCTTCTTGATCTTGAGTGCCTTGGACCGGTGCACAATGAGAGGACGTGTGGATAGTGTCCTAGCAATGGGAGGGCACTTGGAAACAATAAGGGACATGATGTATGGAGCAAATGATGGTACCCTCCGAGAGTGTGCAGCAGCAACCATCTCATTCCAAATATAATCTGTCACATCAAGAGCGGTGCCTAAGTCGCGGTTGAGGAAGGTGTTGAACAACAAATCAACAGAAAAGCCATGTATCTCATCCTTGTTGCCCGCACGAGGAGCAACAGTCTCACGGAAAATGCGGTGGTGAATATCATACGTGGGGAGAAGATCCTTGATCTTTCCAGCAACCCCGCGGCCTTGGATATACAGAGGTGTAAGGACATCCTTCTTGGAGGGGTGATCCCGCAAGTGGCAGCGGAAACCACAAGGAGTGTCACGGCCACGGTCTTCATACCCTAGTATTGCAGCAAACTCAGCAATGTGGCTTCCTTGACTGCACCTTGAGTCATCCAAGTGATCTTCCGAGAGCTGCCAGTGTGGAAATGAGCAGTGGCATAGAACTGTGCAATGAGGAGTGGCTCGTAGTCATACTGGAACTCCATGATAGGGAACAAGCCAAGGTTAGAGCAGATTTATTTAGCTTCAGCAAAATAGTCAATGTTCTTGTTGATGTGCTCCATGTCAATCCACAGCTGAGGTACCACCATCTAAATATTTGTCATAAGAACCTCATGATAGACACGCTCTTGGAAATCATTGTAAAATAGACTGTCTTCCTTGTCCTCGTCACGGTTGCGGGAGTATGCATTATCAATCCGCAGAGCCTGAAAATCAGCCTTAGAAATGTCAGACAGCTTCTTTGGCCCAGATGGCCCTGAGCTGCAACTCTTGGTGCGCCCCGAGGAAGGGGGCGAGAAGGGGGAGCGCAGCCACGCCCAGCAGGGCGCTTGGTGACCCCTCACGACCCCCACGGCCACCACGAGTAGCAGGCAACTTCGCACAGCGTCTCGGCTGAGGCATAACTTCATCCTCGGACTCCGTATCTTCCTCAACAATCTCACGACTATCTTTGGAGCGCTTACGCGCACCCCTAGAACCACCTGCATCTGTGAAATCACGAGGGAGAACAGCAAGGGGGTAAGGGCACAAGAATCACAAAGGAACAAAGAAGAATCCAATATTTAGCAGAAAAGTTGAGGTCAGTTGGGACCGGTACTACCGGACCTGACAACCGGTAGTACCTCTTGCGAGCGGTAGTACCGGAAAATATTCCGGTACTACCGGTCGAACGATATAGGTTCATCAGATCTAGTAGAAAACAAACCAAAATTGACTTCAACAATCTGTAAACTATCGATTCTACTAGGTAACAAGGGAAGTATGGCAGTACAACCTCACAACATGTCAATTTCTTCACAAATCTAAGCAAAACCTAGATCTGATGAGGAAATTAAAAGTGAGAGAGAAAGGGAAGTTGTACCGGGATCCATGGCGGTGGAAAAGGAGTGGGAGCCCGCCAAGAGTTTGAATCCAATGAGGATCTAGGGAGAGGAGGGCGCGGCAGGGCTCCGGCGGCGTCACGGGCTTCGACGGCGGCGCAGGTATATGTGGAGGACGTGGGGGAGAATAGGGCACTGATGGGTGCCTCCCCTGCGCAGCCAATATATACCAGAATTCGCCGACCGGGTAGTACCGGTTTACTGAAGCGGTAGTACCGCTTGAGAGCGGTAGTACCGGTTCAGCAACCGGTAGGACCGGTGACCGGTAGTACCGGGCATGTGGGCGGTAGTACCGCTCCTGGAGCAGTTTCTAGGACACGACCTGGGAACCACCCAGGTCCGGTAGTACCGCCCATACAACCGGTAGTACTGGTCCCACCTGATTCCATAGCCAGGGAAAAATGGGGGATTCTTGTGTGGATTGGAAGAGGGTTTTTCGAGGGAGTAGAAAGGCTTGGGTTGAGATAATTGCAATGGGAAGCACATGCACTCTAAAAATCGAGATAAATATGTCAAAAACCAAAATAGAGTGCATGAGACTAAGATCAACGAAACAACTCAAAGGATGACAAACACGAGTAAACGCAAACCTCTCGAAGGAGAGAGGGCGGTGTCCTAGGCCACCATATATGAGTATACTCGGCTTGGCACCACGAAGATATATCTTGGGTCCATTACCGAAACTCATCATTTAAGCTCACATATCACAAAATGATATTAAGAGGAATGATTTTTATTGCTTTGGGCATAATGGGGGGGGATAGTCCAATCAATTAGAACCGCACTCCCCCTATATCTATGCCTACACCTAAACCAAATATGGGTCAAATCATAGGTGAGAATGCAAGATAATCAAGTCAAGCTCCTTGAATCTACGATATTTAGTTCATTCCTCAAATAGCAAAACCTTGCTTCATCAAGTGGCTTCGTGAAGATATCGGCAAGTTGATCTTTGGTAGACACATATGATAGATCAATATCACCTCGAGCAACATGATCTCTAATGAAGTGATGGCGAATCTCAATATGCTTTGTCCTTGTGTGATCCACCAGGTTGTATGCAATCTTGATGGCACTTTCATTGTCACATAGAAGAGGCACTTTGTCACAATGGACACCGTATACCTTTAAAGTTTGCCTCATCCATAGCAATTGGGTGCAAGCACTAGCAGCTGCCACATACTCGGCTTCGGCGGTGGAGAGAGATATACAATTTTGCTTCTTAGAAGACCAACATACCAAGGAACTACCAAGGAATTGGCAAGCCCTGGATGTTGATTTTCTATCATCCTTATCACCCGCCCAATCCGAATCCGTGTATCCACAAAGAGCAAATGTTGAGCCTCGAGGATACCAAAGACCATAAAATGGGGTAATATCGAAAGATTCTCTTGACCGCCATTAAATGGCTTTCTTTAGGAGCCGCTTGATATCTTGCACACACACACCTACACTCAACACAATATCGGGTCTAGATGCACAAAGGTAAAGCAAATAACCAATCATAGACTGGTATACCTTTTGATCCACATCTTTACCATTTGGATTTTGTTCTAGATGAGTCTTTGTAGCCATGGGGGTAGGAGCTCCATTTAAATATTGCATTTTGAATCTCTTGAGCATATCTTGAGTATACTTGGCTTGATTGAAGAATGTCCCTCCTCTAACTTGCTTGATCTCAAAACCAAGAAATACTCTCAATTCCCCCATCAAAGACATCCGGAACCTACTCGTCATAAGCTTTGAGAATTCATCATTAAAAGCTTTGTTATATGAGCCAAAGATAATATCATCAACATATATTTGGCATACAAAAAGCTCCCCATTGACTTTCTTAGTAAAAGAGTGTGATCGATTTTCCCAACCTCAAATCCACGGTCAAACAATAACTCTCTAAGGTGCTCATACCACGTGCGTGGGGCTTGCTTGAGCCCATAGAGCACCTTATCAAGTTTGTAGACATGGTTTGGGAAGTTGAGGTCCTCAAATCCTGGGGGTTGCTTAACATATACCAACTCATTTAATGGACCATAAAGAAATGCACTCTCTACATCCATTTGTTGCAACTTGAAGTTATGATGTGCCGCATAAGCAAGAAGGATACGGATGGACTCAAGGCGAGCCACGGGTGCATAAGTCTCTCCATAGTCAATGCCTTAAATTTGAGAATACCCTTGTGCAACCAATCTAGCCTTGTTCCTTACTATAATTCCATGCTCATCTTGCTTGTTCTTGAATATCCACTTCGTTCCAATAACATTGCGGCAATCCTTTGGCTTCTCAACTAACTTCCATACTTTGTTTCTCTCAAAGTTGTTGAGCTCTTTGTGCATAGCTTCTAACCAATCCGAATCTTCAAGGGCTTCCCACACTTTCTTAGGTTCAATCATGGAGATGTGTGCTTGGTGTTCACTGAACCTCTTCAATTGTGCTCTTGTGGAAATGCCTTTCCTTAGGTCACCAACTACATTTTGTAGAGAGTGGTCTCTTAATTCCAACATTCTTTCCTTTCTAGCTTCGCGACGAGCGTGGATCTCCGTGTTGTTTCTTGGGGGACCCTCTTCATCATTTTGGTCGTCGTCTTGACCATCAACTTGACCTTGATCATCATCGAAATCATTCTCTTCATTGAGAGGCAAAGATTGACCTTGGTCTTGATTAAGTGCTCTTCTAGCATCAATTTGAGCTTGTCTCAAGGCAGTTTGTACGGATCTTCCTTGAGTAATTGCCTTGGCACCACTTGACATACTGGAGAAAGAATCAAGCACCCCTTGACTTGAGTTGTCACTTTGATCAACATGTTGAGGGTCCACATCTTGTCTTTGGCTTGAGTCATTGTCCTCCTCGGTGGATGGAGCATGTTGAGGTTGTGAAGATGAGGGCTCCACTTGAGTGGATCATAGTTCTTCTCGATCCGCCATAAGGGGTTCCTCAACGGGGCGGATATAACCCACACCCATTCTTCCTATGGCATCCTGAGGCATTTCATCATCTGCATCACAGGCATCAACACGTCCCCCTTGGGGACCATCATATTATTCGAAGGTCACACTACAAGATTCTATGATGGCTCCGGAGAGCTTATCATAGATTCTATAAGTGTGATATTCGAGACCATAGCGAACAAAAATACCCTCTAATGCTTTAGACTCGAATTTGGACAAACGAACACCTTTTATGAGATAGAAACACTTACAACCGAACACCCGAAAGTAAGATATGTTGGGCTTGTTACCGATAAGTATTTCATATGGAGTCTTGTTGATTTCTTTGCGGAGGTAGAGCTGGTTTGAAGCATGGCAAGCGGTGGAGATGGATTCGGCCCAAAAGTTGTATGGAGATTTAAACTCCGCCAACATGGTCCTAGCCATCTCAATAAGAGTCCGGTTCTTCCTTTCGGCCACACCATTTTGTTGAGGGGAGTATGCAGCGGAATATTGATGTTTTATCCCCTCATCACTAAGGAAATCATTCAAGGTGTATTTCTTGAACTCGGTGTCGTTGTCACTTCTTATGATCAACACGAGAAGATTGTATTGACGTTGGACCATGTTGATGAAGTCGATGAAGGTCTTTTGGGTCTCACTCTTCAACTTGAAGAAATATACCCACGAGTATCTTGAAAAGTCATCAACGATCACCAAACAATATTTCTTCCCACCAAGACTTGCATGAGATGGAGGACCAAAGAGGTCCACATGGAGGAGCTCCAAGATCTTGGTTGACTTGATGCGGTTCTTAGGCTTGTGAGGAGCATCATGCATCTTCCCTAGAACACATGCCCTGCAAACACGATCTTTGGCAAAGGAAACATTTTCTTTTAGTCCCAGAATATGGCCCTTCTTGTGGAGACTTTGCAAAGTTCCCATATTGACATGGGCTAGTCGGCGATGTCATAACCAACCCACATCGGCCTTTTAGAATAAGCACATCGGACTTGTAGTGGCTTGTCCCGAAAAGTCCACCACATACAAGTCATGCTCGATGAACCCAACGGAAGTGACCTTTAGAGACTTGCTCCACAAGAGGACCACAATATCAACATCAATAAAGACGGCAAAGCCCATCTTTCCAAGAGCACGGACTGAAAGTAAATTGTATCCAAGGGTCTCAACAAGCATGAAGTTCATGAGTGTGGTGTCGTGAACAACCACTACCTTGCCGAAACCCATTACCTTAGACTTTGACTTGTCGGCATATGTCACGGTGATTTGATCATCATTTGGCTTTAAGTCCTTGAAAATAGATGAGCTTCCGGTCATATGACTCGTGCAACCACTATCAAGCACCCACTTTGACACTTCGGAAGCATATGTCTACAAAAGATCAAGCTAGTTTTTAGGTACCCATTTTTCAATGGGTACTCTTTTGTTAGTAACAAGGGTCTTGGGAACCCAAATAGACCAAGCAATATAACCACCTGATGGTCCAACATATTGTGCATACACATCACCATAATAATCATGCATTAGGACATAGTGAGGGTTAGCACTTCCCGCAAAGTCATCATGAGACATAGTTTACCACTTGTGGTCTTACTATCCACAATGGCCTTGTTGGTTTCTTGTGCGGGCTTGGCCTTCTTCTTGTTGTTGTTCTTCTTCTTGGTTTTGGAGACAAAACCAATGCCCCCTTTTTCACCACAAGGCCTTTGCTTACTCAAAAGATCATCAATGGACTTGTTGCCTTGTGGAAATGTGGCCTTGGTTAGCTCCCCCTTTAACCTAGTATTTTCTTCAAGAATAGTTGTACTACTAGATGGAATGAAGTTACTAGGTGAAGGAATATTGGCCAATTGAGTTTGAAGCGTTTCATGGGACTTTTTGAGTGACAATAATTCACTTTCCAAAGCCTTGTGAACCTTGTCAAGCAAACTAAAGTCCTCGGCAAGTTTTTCATGAACCACACCAAACTCAATCTTGTCTTTTTAGCGTTTTTGCATTTAGCTATTGCATGATCACGTTCTTTGATGAGTTTATTAACAATAATGTCATTGGCCTCATCAAGCCCCTCAAGTTTTAATTCAAGAGACATCCTAGTCTCTTGTTCTTCTTCTAGAGCATTGTTTAAAGCCTCTAGCTCAACCATGTGTTCATGCCCAAGTTTACATCTTACATCTAGAAGCTCTTGTGTATGGGAAAGTTGATCTAAGATGTTTCCAAAATGTATCTTAGCATCTCCTTGTAGGTTAGTCATAAACTCATCAAAGGCAATTAATTCCTTTTTAACATCAAGAGACATCTCATCATCAATTTCATCATTAGCTAAGGGAGTAGAGTGAGATGATGAGGATACCTCCATTCCTCTTGCCATAAGGCAAGTGACGTTCTTGATGGGGGAATTCTCATTTGGAGAATCGAAGAGTGAGAATGTCGGAGTAGAAGTAGTGGCTAGAGCCGCCACACTATTAGAAGTTTCCTCTTCCTCATCATCTTCATCGTCGGAGGAGTATTCTTCATGAGTGATCAAGACAATTTATCCCGACTTCTTGTTGATGGGATTCTTCTTGATGAAGGGTTTCTTGTAAGATGCTTTGAGAGTCTTCTTCATCACAAGGTTATCACCATGATCTTCTCTCTTCTCATAGGGACAACTTGCCACAAAGTGATAGCGGTCACCACAATTGAAGAAAGTTCTCAATATAGTGGTATTTTCTCTTTTCCCATTTGGGTTGCTTCTTCGTTGCATTTCCATCTTGGCCTTGGTGGGGTTCTTCCAAAAATTCTTTGCATAGAAGGCCATATATTGACTATGAGCAATCCTGACTTCATATGGGTGGTCCATGGAGAGGCCTTCATCACTATAATCTTCATCCCCATGGTCCACAACTTTGGCCTTCAACGCAACATTGACAACATTGCTCATACCAAGGGCACGAGCACGGGCATCTTTGGCATTCTTGGCGGCAACTTTGAAAGTGGCCATCTCTTGCATAACTTCATTGGAGGTCATGAGATGGTAGTTGTGTCTTCCTTGTAGGCTCTTAAAGTCGGTGTGCCCACCGGCATGAGTGCACTCACATATTTCCTTTTTATCCACGCATCATCCACATGTGAGGCACCCACATTTCTAAAAGCGGTGGCGGTGGTCTTGAGCCTTCGGTACATGTCTTCATGATCTTCACCTTTCATCATGTAGAAGCCTTCGGCTTCATTGCTTAGTGCATCATACCGGTTCATCCTCATACTCTCATTTCCAACAAACAATACCGTGAGGACATCCCAAGCTTCCTTGGCAATGCTAAAGTGCTCAATGTGTGGGTAATCCTTTGTACCCAATCCTTGTTGAATCATATGCAAGGCAGCGGCGTTGAGTTGACTATTGACAACCTCTCTTCTTGTCAAGTTGTTTGGATCCCCAATAAAGAGTCCATGCTCAATGATGTTCCATAATTCAATGCAAGAGCTACGCATATGAGTTCTCATTAGTGATTACCATTGAGCAAAAGTAGCAGATTCTTCAAGCTTAGGTGGGTCACCTCTATTGTATACATGAGGGTGAGGGATTGGAGGGTCGGGAGAGTACCATGAATCACGGTGCTCACCCTTCCCCCCATCATTTTGTGTGGAGGAATTAGTGTTGTCTTGTTTACCCCTTACCATCATATCCTTAGGGGATACCGAAGTATTCCCTTTAGGTAAAGCGGATGGAGGATCCTCTTGAGGAGAGGGGGATGATGAGCCATCTTTGTCTTTAAGAAGTTGCTCAAGCATCTTCTTGACTTCGTTGACCAAGGAAGAGCTCAATCTTGTTTCCAAGTTTTTGAGATCTTCCATGGTCACCGTGGTGGGCTCACCATCCCCATCCCCTTCGCGGCTACCCATATTCTCTTAGGCGGTAAAGCCCAAATAAAGAGCCGAGGCTCTGATACCAATTGAAAGGATCGTATGGGCACCTAGAGAGGGGGTGAATAGGTGCTACTTCAAATTTTCTTCTTTTTCAAATTAGGGTTTGACAATAAGGTAAATTCTCTAGATAATGCAACTAAGGTGAATTTACCTATATGACAAACATGCACAAGCTAACACACAACTAAGCAAGAGCAAGTAAGTAAAGTGCGGTAAAGGATAGAAGTAACCAAAGTGGTGGACGCGGAGACACAAGGATTTGTTTCCCGTAGTTCCTTCCTTTTGAGGGGAAGTACGTGTCTGTTTGGATAGGGGGTGGTATCAAACCACCTACGCCACGAAAGGCCTTCCTTGTTCTCCGATGAACCTCACCCCAATGGGATCGATCCACCTTCCACTATATCGAAGACCCTCAAGGTGGAAGCCGGCACCTTTACAAGTTTGGGGCACACATCCACAACTTAATTGGAGGCTCCCAAATACAAGCAAGTTGCCAAGACAATCAAAGACAAGCTTGTAAGAACCAAATCTAGAACTAGGGTTTCCAAGAAAACACTAGAGCAAGGGGCCCTCAAGTGAATGAGGGGGAAATGAAGATCTCTTTTGGTGAAATAGTAGATCAAGGCCTCCTCCTTCGATTCCCCAAATATCAAGGACTTGGTGGCTCGAATGGTGGTCTTGAATTTAATGCAAATGAGCATCTTGTCCCAAGGTAGGTGGAGGGGTATTTATACCCCTTGGAGAAATCTGGCCGTTGGAGCAATAAATGCACCGGTAGTACCGGTACTCAAGTGGTAGTACCGGTTGCAAGCGGTACTACCGGTCCAGTACCGGACCAGGTACCGGAGATGCTTCACTTGGTCGAGCCTGCTTCAGGTTTGGCCGGTATCGCCCTGCGTTAGTACCGATCCGTAGACCCGGTACTACCGGTCAGGGCGGTAGTACTGGTCCCAAGTACCGGTGGATACCGTGCGAGAGGGGAAGGGCTAGTCCTTCCTCAGGACTGCCCGGTACTACTGAACGGTACTACTGTGTCCAAGCGGTAGTACCGCTTGTCACAAGCGGTACTACCGGTTGGAGCGGTAGTACCGCTCAGCGGTACCGAGTGGTACTAAGGAAAAACCACACCTCCCAACCTTGCACGGGTCCAACCGGTACTAGGGCGGTAGTACCGGTGCCAAGCGGTAGTACCGATCATTTTTCGGGTACTACCGGTTGACACAGAGACTTTTGTCACGGGCAAATGGGCAAGGCTATATTGGTGTCACAATCTAAAAGACCTGTGATACACTTAGCGCACGATTAGACCGATAAGTGTGTTGTTATCAAACATCAAAATCACAAGGATAGGAAATGCTCTTTTACCTATGCCTACCGCACTCGAATCCTACTGTTACCATTACTGTTAATATTGATCATGTTTCACTGTTGCTTTGCTATTGCTACTACAAACTGTTGCTACTGATAAACTTCTGTGAGCAAGAACTATTTCCAGGTGCAGCTGAACTGACAACTCAGTTGTTAAGGCTTGCAAGTATTCTTTGGCTCCCCTTGTGTCGAATCAATAAATTGGGTAATACTACCCGCGAAGACTGTTGCGATCTCCTATACTTGTGGTTCATCACCCAACCACTGTTGTGACTGTAATGATTAAAAAATTCCACCCAAAAATTGTTACAAGTGCCATGAGAATTGTGGGATTGTATGCTAAGGATTCTAACTTTCTGTTATTACACTTTGAAAATGCCATGTGTTAATTACATAAAATGCCAGAAAATTAGACTACAAAATGCCAATGAAAACATAAGATAAGGAAAACTAACGATACTCCTTGGAAAACGTTTAAAAATGCAGGTTCCAGGAGGAGATGAAGCTGGTATCATCGTAGCATTGCACGCAAACAATGTACGACAAATACCAAGTTGCATTGCTGACAGGCCAATCTGGTCGGTACGGTGATCGGACTTACGAGGTGACCGCAGACGTGTTTGAAGGCACGTACTCATGCGAGTGCTACAAGTTTGAGAGGGATGGGATGTTGTGCTGCCATATCATCAGCACGATGCAGCTAAAAGGGGTAACGCAGATTCCAGATAGGTATATCCTGCGGAGGTGGACATGGAATGCAGATGAGACACTATGCAAGCATGGCGAGCAGGAAATGTGTGCACCTCCGAAGGAGATGTCGCGGAGTCGCGGGAAAAGATGAGGTTTGTGACCATGAGCACTGGGCTGAATCAGATAGCAAAGGAGGCAAGCAAGGACACCGACTACACGAAACTAGTGGACATGCACATAAAATAAATAAGGAGGGAGTGATCGGTCTGAAGACTAAAAAGGAAGATGTCGCAAAACAGAGACAAAACATGACAGCCCCCATGACAACGGCACCTCCCCCAATAAACATCCCAAGGTCAAGGTCACCCACATCAGAACAAACACCGTCCCGAACAGTACCATCTACATCAGAACAAAACCCATCCCGATCGGTACCATCTACATCAGAGTGTGTGCAAGTTCAAGTAGTTTTGCTAATGCTCGTGACCCTCCTCAAACAAAGACAAAGGGCCGCAATAGAAAAATCATGTACAAATCCCCGTTGGACATACAACCAAGACCGGCGAAGAAGCACAAGATGAGTTGCAGAATATGCAAGCTACCAGGGCACCTAGCCAAGGAGTGCCCTGCGAAACTCGCACACAAGGCCAGCAGCGCTTGAATGCAGAATGAAGCCTAAAAAATTATATGTCATGTTTTAGTTGTAATGTTTTTTATTTGTATCATGGAATAATGACATGGATATGACTGATGTGACTGGAATCGTGTTTGGGAATAATATGATGTTTAGAATATTGGTTGCGTGATGCGATGTATATCGAAAAATGTTTAATGCTACAAGAATACAAACTGAACAGGATCAAAAAGGAGTTTTATTATTTAAAATGCCAACATGATGGCATATAAAATACCATGCCTTATTAATCAGTATAAAGTAAAAACACATAAACTGCCAAGTTGGTTGTGAATAAAATGCCAGCTTAAGAAACATACAAATGCCATGGGGATTGCTTGAAAAGTGCCAAAATACAGAATGAAAAATACAGAAAATTGGCATTGCATACACAGTTACAAGCACAAGGGGTTTACCTCATCAAGACTCCAAAAAACCCCTATACTTGGCCTGCATAACCTTGATATTATCCTCGATGGAGGTCTTTGCATCGGTGTTCTTGTTGAACGGCGTGGAGTTGATCAACTTGTACGCCCAGACCTTGCGCGCATCAATAATATCATCCGCATATAGGGCCGACATTCCACGACCAAGCCAGCGAACAAAGTACACCAGCACATGGAACCCACAATCATCGCTGCATAACAAAATGTGAAATAAAAGTCATAGTTAAGCATTGACATGTCGTAAACACATAGAAAATGTAGAAACATGACAAGAAAATAAAAATAGGAAATTTAAATTACCCATTGGTCTGCCTGGGCACATCTGGGTAAATGGTTTCAAACTCAGAAATCTTAATCTTTGATTCTCCATAGTGATGATTCCAGGACCCTTTAATATGGTTGATCAATAGGGATGCATGTGCATGCAGCCCCTCATCGCCACCGCCACGGAGAGAATCTAGCACCTCAAACCTCTTGCACTTTGTGTTGACGGAAATTGCATACCAGTGCTTTGGACCGTCATTGCCTTCTGTCAGCTTCTGGTTAATAGGCACCATAATCTGGACATAAATAAAATGGAAGTAGTAGGTCAGTTAAAACCCCATATAACAGAAAAATGCCATGGCAACACAATAAAAAAACTGAAGACTCATAAATCGTTTGCTAGATAGCTTGTAATCATCAGTGGTGCTGAAAGCTCTCCTCAATATAGCATGATCATAATCACCTTGAATAAGCTTCATACCAACCTCAAAATTTAGTATAATTTTATCTTCATGAGGTGGGTATTCGTTAAGGCACTCGATGGCTAACGAGAGCAGATTTGACCCAAGATGACCACCCAGTTTGACATGAGAAGCTAGGGATCCAAGTTCAATGAAACCATTGTCCCTCGTCCTTATTATGTGATTTCTGTCGAAACATGAACTGTCAACAAAAAATGCCACATAATACCTCAGGAAAATGAAAATCAGTATAACCTCGGTGGATGATAATAAAAAATGCCATAAATAAAAAAAGGTTGTGAGTGAAAATGGCGGGCATGGCTATTTACTATAACAAAGCAAAACCCAAAAAAAAAACCAGGCATGAATGAAATGAAATGCCTAATATAGTTAACATAAAATACCAGTGAGCGTAAAACTTAATAGAGAACAAAACTGAATGGTAAAACTTAAGCAATTAAAATAAAAAAATGCCAGGTATGAGTATAAGAAAATGCCATGCATGTGTAAAATAAAAATGCCATGACTTGGTAAAATAAAAAGGCATGAAAATTTAGATGTTAAACTAATAAAGAATGCAACTATTAATGCTTCTTAAATAAGTAGATATCACAAAAAATTAAGAAAACATTAAAAAAATAAGATGTATGTCACAAGAAGCTACATATGAAAAATTCCATGGATGGCTCTCAAAAACAAACAAGACCACAAAGTAAAAAATGCCATGAGTAATTAGTAGAAACCTTAAAATATTATCTCACTTGGAAAACGTTACTGCGAAAAGACGGGTGAAGAGACATTGAAATAAAGAAATTCATACTCTTTGATCTTCTTCACATGATCGCCACGTTCCCTAGAAAATCCATATCTTTTCAGCAAGTTGTAAAACTGATCTTCCTGATTGGTAGCCGTAATAATACGCTGGGGACCATATTTCTGGACCTTGGGCTTAACTACCCTGGCAGGGTGAACATTGGCTACAGGATTTTTACTCTTTACACCGAATCTTGGACTTGCAACAGCTACAGTTATATCAGTTGGTGTAGCTTCTTACACCGAATCTTGGACTTGCAACATCTACAGTTATATCAGCTTGTGTAGCTTCTTGAGATTCTACAGGATTGACAATAAATAAAGAACCTATTAGGTACAACATAACTATACATAGTAATGTAATAAAACACCAACCAAACATGGAGAAAAGTTGCCACCATATATATGTTATAAACACCAACCCAAAAATAATAAAACTATCATGCAAACAAGTTATGACGCAAAACGCACACAACAATTGAATCAAAATTACAAAAAGAAACCAAAGCGGTGGGCACCTGAAGATACGAGGATTGTATCATTGCCGACAACATTTAACTTTTCATCACCTATACTTATTGAGGCGCTTGGGTCCTCTTGCGACTCTGAATCAAAAAAGAAAAAAGCAAAAAGGCCACCAAGGATTAACATAAAAAGCCAGCCAGTATAAACAAAAAATGCCAGTACTACAACTGGATAAACAAAAAGAACAATACAAATCAGAGAAAAAAATATGCATACCTGAATCTACAAGAATAGCTTCGGCGTTCACAGAGACACCTGTAGGGGCAGGCAAAGCAACGGAAGCCTCAGTCACTTGATCAACTGGATGGTTTGACTCTAAGGGAGCCACGAAATCAGCAGCGGGTGGAGGCGTAGGGGACATGCCAAGACTCAAACTCGGAGGGGTAAAGTTCAATGGATGCTTGTCGATTAACTCCCTCCTTAACTTCATCATGGTGGCAGGCGATTGTGGTAACCGTCCGCCGGCATATTTTCCATTTGATGGTGCACCGTCTTTCGAACCAGTGCTGACAATATCAGACAAGCGGGATCCATCCGAAGTAGCTGCCAACTGTTTGCCCATTGATCTTGTAACAGGGGAAGAACTTGGTGGCACGACAGGTGAACCACCACGGACACGGCCATCAGCGGCGGTTAGCGGGGCAACATCTGGTGCTTCAAATCCAGTTGGATTGGCATTAGGAGCCTTGGGACGGTCAGCATCAACAGGGGCAGTACCAGAAGTCTCTTTGACTGTGGAGCTAAGGCGTTTGTTCACAAGAGATGTTGCGCGACCTTTGCCAAGCTTAAGAGAAACCATAGTTCTCACAACATCTTTGCTAGCTGCAGCTGGCTTTGGGGACGTTGCCTTCTCAATATTTGCAGAAACACCAGTGAAAATAGGTCCAGTATCAGCAACCGTATCACCACCCACTGAGGACGTCGGGTTAGAAACAGAGCCAACAACAAGCACAACAGGGTCAGAATTCTTAAGCATGACACGACCCTCTACAGCATCAGGGGTAGTTTCTTTTGCAACACTGGCATCGCCCGATGGAGGAACGTCAATAGTTGATGGGACAGCCTTGTCAGATCCAATAGGAGGGACAGTCGCTAAAACAACCGGGGCGGGATTGACAGCATCCCTCCTCCTGACTACACCCCCTTCTTCTCGACCCCCTTCTACTGTACTGCTTAACATCAACGGTAGGTTTGGAAGGCTCTCTGCAAAAAGAAATCACAACAAAAAATAGCTGAATGAAAAAATGCCATCACACAATATCTTAAAATGCCATACAAAAAATAAAGAAGTAAGCTGGTACGCACCTCTTGTGTGCAGTTGGAGGGGGGGTCCATGAAATCATCATCTGAATCACCAGGTCCGGGACGCTTGTTAAACCGAGGAGAGCAACGGGCAGGTGCCGCACCTTTAGCGTCCAACGCTTTCCTAGGAGAGCGACTAATACAAACACGAGGTAATGAATTAATTTACAATAATGGAACACATGAGGCGAACGAACTGAATAAAAACTTGACAATAATATTTAGGAGAGTTAAAAAACAGTGTTCTAGAATAAAAATGCCAAGAACGAGCAACACAAAATGCGATGCATGGATAACAAAAATATAGACATGTAAGAAATATATAAAATTACAAAAAACTGCATAATATGATGAACAATGCCATGCAAAAACATCAAAAAATGCCATGCATACATAACTAAAAAGATCCATGAACCAATACATACAAGAATAAATTATTATAATGAAGAAAACAAAAAGGCCATGTAAGGACAACAAGTCAAGCAATGAATGAATAACTAGTTATAGCAATGGAATAATATTTAGGAAAAAAGAAAACAGTGTATTAAATATAGAAGAAAATGCCATAGGAGATGGACAAAAAATGCCAAGCAAGAATAAAACAAAAAGGCATGGATTCACAATAAGAAAAAATACAATTTAAAAATAAGGTCACCATTAAAAAAACCTTAATGAAAAGGATGCATGAGTACTGAAAAGGGAACTGCCATAGCTATATAGTGATAAATGCCTGCGGTGGTAGAGGAATAGGATCAATTGTTTGAGCTTGTTCCGCTGGCACCTTCCCACGTGGATACCTTCGCACCTTGGTAGGAGCATCTGCAATATTTGCCTGCGGTGGTAGAGGAATAAGATCAATTGTTTGAGTTTGTTCCACTGGCGCCTTCCCACGTGGAGACCTTCGCACCTTGGCAGGAGTATCTGCATTCTTTCCTGCCTTCTTGATTTATACAGGTTTAAGCTTCGTGCTCTTCCTCGAAATGATCTTAGCGGCGGTGCGGGGTGGGCTACAAAACAAAAAAACACTAAAACTATCAATAATTTGGGAATAAGAAGTATAATGATGCTGCATATAAAACTGCAAACAAAATACATGAAATCACATAACTGAAGAGAGGAGGTTTAATCAAAGCAATTAAGGTAAAAATACAAAATGCCAGGGATAAAACTAAAAATGACAATGCACAATATGAGAACTTGCCAGGCAAAAAATTAATAGAATACCTGCTACCATCATCAATAGATTTGGACCCTGCCGGTGCAGTCTTGATATTAAGCTTGTCGGTGACTATGGACTTGATAACCTTGCTCTTCATCCCCTGGCTGACAACATTTTTATTGGCACGAGGCACAAGTTCATACTGATAAGCATTTTCATCATCATCTTTAGTCTCATCATTTTCGTTCGCAGCAGCATTTGCGCGGTCCGAATCAGAAGGAATGTCGCCTTCGTTTTCGGAAACATCCCACGGAGTCCCTTCGTCTTCAAATACATCATCCATCTCTTTGATCCGGACGCCTTTGTCGGGGTCACGCTCCATGTACCTCCCATGTGTAAGATGGGAACGGGTTGGAGCTCCATTAGTGAAACGGAAGAACTGTTGCGACAGAGTTCCGCTATCGGCTGCAGTCATTCCAGTCAATGACTGCACAAGGGTGCAGGAGAAAGGTCATTCCAAAGAGAAAACGTCCCATAACCTGCTCAACATTAGCACAGATCTACAAAAAAACAGAGCAAAAATAATAAAAACCAGGTGTGAGCACTAAAGATATACATAGATATGATGCAAAAACACTAGGAATAATTGGTAAGAAGGTAGGAAAATACTACGTACAGAAGGATCACGGGAAGACGGGAAGTTCACATCCATCCACTTGTTGAACCCTTCAATACCACCAAAATAACTATAGTTCACTTCACACTCACTTACTAACTGCAAGAAAAAAAGAATATAACATCTCAAAAATCCATTACAACATGAGCAGTCCAAAAGAGAAATACCAGAAAGTGAGAATACACAACCAGAACAATGGAGAAGATGCATAAAAATAAAAATGACAGTCTAAATAATACAAAAGTGCCATACACAAAATATATAAAATGCCATGCATACAAGAATTGTTGTATCATTTAACGGTAAAATAAGAAACTTGCCAGCATATTAAGTTTAAAAATGCCAGGTGAATATAGTAAAAATTGCACAAAGCAATGAACAACAAATACCTCAAGTCTGCCATACTCTTTACCATCTTTGCCATCCTCCTTCAGGTCAGCTTCCAAAACCGTGTCAATCATTGAATTAATCCAAGCTTTACAAGCAAACTTTTCTCTTGGGATTTCAAAGGTAAAACTATCATAGGTACCCTAGCTGCAAAATAAAAAAAATCAAGAAAAAGAATGAAAAGATGTCAGTACTATAAATACATCACCAAAATCAAAACAAAACAGTAAAAGGGCATATCGAAAAATGCAATTACAAAACACATGAGTAAGAAAAAGGTTAATAAGGAAAATGCATGCATACCATGAGATGCAACTGGCTGCCCTTATTGTACTTCTTATGCACAAGTGCATCATGCAACTTGTCAGTAACTAGCTTGCAAAAGTTCATGTTATGGGCTTCTTTGTATCTAGCCTATAATAACAGAATAAAAATGCCATGGATGTTACTCACAAAATGCCAGGCACAAAACATAAGAAAAAATGGACAAACAATATGCAAAAATAAAGAAATGTGAATACCATAATAGGGTAAACCCTGTTGCTAGCTCTGTATGACGTCGTCGAGGCTAAGACAACACATACAAGGTACATGAGGTAAATCATCTTAAACCGAGTCCTGTGGGACGTCATATTAGAAAGCATTTCCCAAAGATCTTGAACCTTGGGTTGGTGACCATTATGTTCAGGAAAGAGCCAAGAAAATAATCTTGACTAGATCTTCTTGTCAATGCAATAAGGGACAGGGATGTCTCCTTTAGGTACTCCCAAGGTGCAAAATACCAAAGCCGCATCGAGCTTTATCCTACCACGTCCCGGGATAACCAAAGTTTGGGTACCAGGATCATACTGATGACCAAGCCAAAGGCACAAGTTATTGTCCAGATTAGGACAAGTGATGTGGTTCATGGATCTGAACCCCATCTTTTCAATTTCTCTAAATTGCTCTGGAGTGAACTTGTCATACAGCAGAACCAGCGAAGCTGGGGATGCCCGATTCCGCTTCTTGTCCTGAAAAATATTGTAGTATGTCAAGAATTATCATTATCAATCTATAAATATAGGCAAAACAAGAAATAAAGTACAAAAACATTAACATAAAGGCTAACCTATAGATAAAAATGCCATGGTTTACATACCAAAAATGCCACATGATGTAACTGAATGATGTACATATAAAATAAGTGGTGAAAACAAAAAAAATGCCATACTATGCAGACATAAAATTCCATGTATTGTACATATAAAATATATGAACCAAATCAATTGATCGTTACAAATGAAATTACAAAAAAGAGGTGAAAGATGCATCAACAATTCAGAATGAGAAAAAGCGTTACATGTACAAACATAACACAAAAAGGTAGGGCACACAAAATTCCGTGATATATAATACACAAATGATACAACGAATGATAGAGTTGCCAGTACCATTTAGCAAAAGTGCCATAGTAGGTACAAATAAAAACAGATGACAAAAACAAGAGGGAAAAAAGGGATACATGTGTGAAGATAACACAAGAATGTATGCCACTCAAATTCTATTATACAACAGATAGAAACGGTTCATGATAAGAGATAGTTGCTAGTACAGTTCAGCAAAAAATGCCATAGATGGTACACATAAAAACACAGGACATAAAACAATAAAGGCAAATACATAGATCATCACCCCTTCGACATCGTCTAGAGATCCAGCTTCTGCTTTGCGCTTTTTCGGAGGCATCGTTCACAGCCTATACATATTCGCAAAAAAAAGGAGAGAAATATTAATTGGAGCATTTCAATATTGAATGGAAATTATAACCATGTAATGCTAAATGCCATCAACAAACACAATTATTGAGGAGCTGAAAAAATAACAACTACCGACAATTAAAATGCCACACACGGTGAACTGAAAACACCAACGAATGAAAAGTTAACCAGAATAATTATAGTGATTACTACAACTACAACAAGGGGTAACAAATTAAGAAGACATGGCGTCGACACAAACACTAAAAACTGCCTGTTAGCCTTGACGTAATAACAATGATTGCACAATATAATGCATGGCATAAGACATAATTAAGCTTGTGCGCATTATCAAAGATAAAACAAAATGAGGGGGACACAAAATTGCCAACACATAAGAAAACAAATAGCCAGCACATATCAACCACAGATGGGAAATGGCAAAATCCAAAACCACATGCTCAACTTCCTAATCCGCACCACGGACCCCGACACCATCTTGCTCAACTTCCTCATCCGCGAGACGGCACGGGCGGCGACCCTTCCCGACCCCTCTCGATCGTGGGTGTTATATTCAATCTGGGGAAGGAGCAGGATGCCCTACTGGAGTGGCTTGACAGCAAGCAGCGCCGCTCCGTCGTTTACATGAACTACGGCGGCATCACGGTGATGACCACCGAGCAGATGCTGAAGTTCGAGTGGGGCCTGGCCAACAACTTCTACCCGTTCCTCTGGAACATGCAGCCGGACCTCGTTATGGGTGACGCGGCCGTGCTACCGCCACCATCCAGGCCCGTTCGCACGCAGATCATCCCCAACGGCACCTAATCCGAAGAGGGCGCGTGAGCAATGGAACAACCACCGAAGAACAACTCGGTGACCGCAGATCAAAATGGAACCGCGAAAACACGAAATCTAGCCAATAAACTACTTCACTGATGTCCAATCGCAAGGAAGTACAACCAGGAACACGAATACGTGCGCATATTTCAAAGGATTTGACGGTTTCGTTCGCCGATTCCGTACAGAGCGCAACCACGCGCAAGTAAAAATCCGAGGTAGAGAGGGAGAGAATGGCGACGAACCTCGGAGGCGGCGCACGGCGGAGCTCTTCGTGATGGAATGGCGGACGGAAGCTCGCCGGCGACGGCCGGAGACGAGGAGGCGAGCAGTTCGGCGGAGCGGAAGAGTGAGGGGGCAACTGTAGCGCGAATCGGGGGAACTTGAACTAACTGTCGCGCTGAGACAGTAAAGAGCGACCATTACTGCTAACCAACCGGCCCACGTCGCGCTCCATCTTCTAAAACCGGCATGCCGCCACCTGGCTCCAACGTGGCATCGTGCGGGGTCTGAAGGCCAGCTAGAACACGCCGAGATTCGCGCAGCAAGGAGCGAACGGCTGGCGTCGTGTCACGACCAAATTCCGAACGTTCGCTCAATAGATTTTGGAAAATTTAAATGAATCTATATACCTCCGTTCTAAAATAGATGTCTCAGATTTTTGAAAATTTAAATAAATCTATATACTTAATAGTGTCTAGATTCATCTAAATTTTGACAAATCTAGGACATCTATTTTAAGACGGAGGAAGTACTAAATAGTAATTCATCCAAATTTTGATAAATCTAAAACATCTATTTTAGGACAAAGGGAGTACTATAGAGCTGTTTAGAAATCCTGACATTCGTTCCGGTCACATGATCCGTAGTCGATCGTTCTGTTTTTCTCAAGAGAAGTCGAATTTTGCGAGACCTGGAGAAGAAGAACAATGCACCTACCTACCATACCATGCATCTTCGTCTCACAGATTTGTTGCAACGAATTCCACAGAAAACGCAACAAGAAGTTTGCTCTATATATGGCGTACGTGCTACAGACGATCGAACAAAAGTCGCTACAGTACAATACATGTATTCATCAACAAGAAAAGAAGCAATTAATGTACGGGGAATCACTGTCGAATCAGTCCCTACTGTTGATGATCGGCTTCTTCGGCGGTGTTGGCCGTGGCCTGCTGCTGGATGACGAGGATGGACACCTTGGATGCGAACTCGGCGGTGGCGAGCATGTCGCCGAGCACGCCCAGCTCCGGGCACTCGCTCCACTCCGAGAGGCCGCTTGTGAGCGCGGAGGTGGAGCCCTCGAGGTCCCTGTCCTCCCCTCGGCGTCCGACGATGAGCAGGTCGAACTTATCGCTCATGGACCTGACCACCGACGCCGTCCCCTCGCCGTCCTCCACGGTCTTCTCCACGTACACCACCCTCTCGTCGTCCCTATACCTCTGCCAGAACTCCTGGAGCACCTCCTCGTCCCTCACCTCGTCGCGCCCGCCCATGCCCACCCAGTTCCGTAGCTTGAACCGCACCACTGTCACCGCAGTCCCGCCGCTCTCCGGCATCCTCGCGGCGTACGCCAGGGCCTCCCGGTCGTCGGGCCCTCCCAGGAAGTACAGAGCCACCCTCTGCAGCAGGTTCCTGTTGGACGCCGTCGCGCACGCCGACCCGGCCGCCAGGCCGTGGTCCACGAGGATGGCCACGGAGCAGGGCGCGTACTGGAGCACGGCGCGGTTGGCGACGCGGACGGCGGAGTTTGCCGTGCTCCGCGCGCCGTCGGAGGACTTGTGGAACGGGAGGAGGACCAGGTTGGCCTTCCTGCTGTGCGCCAGAGAGCACACGTCGTGGTGCATCGAGCTGTAGGGTGACTGGGCCACGTAGGGGCTCACCGTCACCGCCCCCGGCGACGCCTGCTGCTCGAAGTGCCGGAAGGCGTTCACGATGCGATCCGACGGCGAGTTGGCGGTGGACGAGGACGACTTCTTGTGGGGCTTCAGCACGGAGGCGGCCCGGCCGACGAGCTCGGTGAGGTGGAGGACGATGAGGGAGACAGGGAAGTCGCGGTTGGCGCCGGATGCCTCGAGCAGGTCGATGATCGGCGCGGCGTGGTCCTCCGTGTAGAGGCAGGCCATCACGCGGAGCTCAGCGTTGGGCCGCGCGCCCTCCATGGTCCGCCGTTTGGCACGCGCGAACCTCCCCGTGGGGTCGTAGAGGAGCTTGATGAGCGGCGTGGCCACCGCCGTGATGAGCACCATGGAGAGCGTCAGCGTCGAGTAGTGCTCCGCCGTAGCCTTCATGGTGTCGCCCCAGTTGTTGATGGCGGCCACCTCCACGATGCCACGGATGTTGAGCATGAGCGCCAGCGTCGTGGCCTCGCCGATCGGCATGGCGAAGAAGAGCCCCGCGGCGATGCAGCCCACCATCTTGCCGGCGACGCAGAGCGCCACGAAAAGCTCCAGCGCGCACCACTTCTCCTCGTGGGCGCCCAGCTCCGAGAAGTCGGTGCGGTAGCCGGCGAGCGCCATGTAGACGGGGAGGAAGAGCGCGATGAAGAAAGAGTCGAGCCGCTCCGTCATGGTGGCGCCGATGGGCATGCCGCCGGGGAGCGCCAGCCCCAGCATCATGGGCCCAATCATGTACTTGAACCCGATGACGTCTGTCACCAGCGCCGACAGGAGCGCCGCGATCACCACGACGACGAAGGAGCCCTCGGAGAGGAGGTCACCCGCCGGCGTGCGCTTGTAGGCGATGTACCGCCCGGCGGGGCGCGCCACGAAGAAGACGAAGAGGACGAATGCGACGAAGGAGGAGAGGATCTTGGCCGTGAATGCCGGGGACTTGGCCTCCGTGACGAGGAACGCGGCCGCGAAGCAGGCGCGGAGGAACCAGGAGGTGACGTCGGTGATGAGGGAGGCGGTGAGCGCGATGCGGCCGAGCTCGGAGTTGAGGAGGTCCAGCTCGGCGAGCGCGTCGGCGATGACAGGGAAGGAGGAGAGCGAGAGGCGAACGGCGAGCTCGGTGATGAGCGACGAGCCGCGGAGGTCGGCTGGGAGCGTGGGCTGGAGCACGTGGAAGACCGGCAGCGTGATGGCAAGCGGGACGACGGAGCCGGCGAGGCCGACGGCCACGGCGCGGCCGCTGGGGCGGCGGAGCAGGCTCATGTCCGTCTTGACGCCCATGGAGAACAAGAATAGGATGAGCGCGACGAGCGATATGCTCTCGAGGATGTAGGTGCCGCGCTCGGAGAAGAGGGCGCCGCGGAGCTCGTGGTTGCGGCCGAGCACGGAGGGGCCGAGGAGGACGCCGACGAGCATGTGAGTGACGAATCTGGACTGCCCGAGGCGGCGGAGCACGTGGTGGGCGGCGGCGGAGAGGAGGAGGATGAGGGAGACCTGGATGAGGAGGAGCGGGAGGGAGAAGCGGAGCGGCTGGTCGCCCAGGAACATGCCCTGCGAGTTCACCAGGTTATTGTCGTAGCACGCCGCCGCCACGGGCTTGACCGTCGCCGTGGCCTCCGCCGCGGCCGTCGCCACGGCAGCCGTCAGGTTCACGGTCGCGTCCGTGTCCATTGCTCCGTGCTTGGTGGAGCTCACGGCCCGAGCTAGCAATGCATGCAAATGCAATGTAGTGGTGAGGACGACATTCGTGCGTGCATGCTCTTCCTCTTGTCTGGTCGAGCTCGAGCAGGTGAGCTATTCTTAGCCGTGTGGACGAGAGGGAGAGTAGAGGAAGAGATTGAACTCTTCTCATGTCCCCCTAAATTTCAACCAAATTCTCTCAAACACGACACCAGTTTTTTCACCAAGACTTGGAAAATAAGGCAGCTAGAAGCTGGTGCAAATTCAAATAAATTCAGAATTTTAATCACGTCCAATTGTTGTCAGGAATTCTATAGAAAAGGTAGCAAGAACAAATGCAGACACAACTACTCATCAAACAACCGATTGATGAGTGGAGCTGGTTAATTGTAGGTAAGTAGGTTGGCTGGTTAATTGTATGGTTTCTAGCAAACTTTTTCGTGAATCGGTATAGGAAAATGCCTAGCGACCAGGGACAAACCCTAGCTCTTCCTCCTAACACCTCCCCTTGTCGCTACCGCCGAGCGCTGGCCGGCAAAGCTCGTGCAGTGAAACGCACTCCCTCTTAACATCGCACATGGGAAAGCTACGCGGGGCAGCTTTGGTCGACGATGATGCATGACGGCCTTGTGAGATCTCGCCTCGACGGTGACTACAAGGCGTGGCGACGGCGGCTTCTGGCAGAGGGTTGATGATAGGGGCGTGGCATGGTGCGGCTCTAGGTGGTAGAGGGGTCCATTGCTAGAGGCATGACCTAGTTTGGGGCCTTGCATGCCCTGATCTAGGTCAGCGGGCCCTGGTCGTGGGGGTAGGCGCCAACACCGTCGCTTGGTGCGGTGACCCAGCACAACACTGCATGTTATAACCCGCAAATCGTTGATATAACACTCATGAAACATCGTATAATAAATATTGCATCCCCTCATGGCGGTATAATAGAAATATTGCGGGTCCAATTTCTCATATATTCATAGCCTCGAACCAAAAGTGTACAAAAAGATTCGAGATCCTCCTCGGTCCATGAGGATTCACATTTGAATTCGAAGTCAAAATATCTAGTGTTAGAATCAATGGGACCACTAAGCTTGGTACCATCGAAGCTCAACAACTTATTTATTAAAGTCTGCAATGTTCGGCTCATTTATAAGCTGGTGCAAATTGAAACAAATTCAGAATTTTAATCACGTCCAATTGTTGTCAGGAATTCTATAGAGAAGGTAGAAACAACAAATGCAAATGCAACTACTTGTCAAACAACTGGTTGATGAGTGGAGTTGGTTAATTGTAAGTTTGGATGGTTCATTGTATGTTTTCTAACAAACTTTCTTGTGAATCTGTATATGAAAACGCCTCGCGCTCCTAGCTCGCACCCGCGGGGAAACAGGGGCAAACCCTAGCTCCTCCCTCTATCGCCTCCTCTTCTCACCTCCCCTGACGTTGCCGGCAAGCAGCGGAAGGCAAAGCCCATGCGGTGCCGATGCATGTAAAGTACATACATGATCTTTGTAGTTTATGGTATATTCCATCATATTTGCATCATATCATGAGCTAATATCACTATTATTTTGGGGATTTTCTAATAAATTCCTTTATTTTGGTTTTAACTCTAGAATGCAGAAAAATCTTCTCCTCGTATTTTGGATTATTTCCAAAAAGGGGTAGGTCAAAGAGCACAAAATTGGCCAGCAGGATGCCAATGTGCTGGGAGAAAGGACCTATGGCATGGCAGCCCATTTTTGTCGTGCCATGGGTGCTAATTCTCACCTCGGTCATCCGATCGACCTCAAAATTTTGTGTACGAAATTATTCTGACATAAAACCGTTTCTATATACCCTTTAGAATTTTATTCTACCGACCGACAAAGACGGAGATTGAAAACACATAAACAGAGAGGCTAGGATCCACTGTCGAGGAGGATTGAGGAGGAAACACTTCTTGGAATCGCCTTAGGACGCCTCTCCTCCTTCACCAACGCCTCTATATTGCTCTCCATCATGAGGGGGAGTAGTACACCCCATGTACTATGGGTTTGCGATGGTAACTTAATCCAATATCTCTATGTATGATCATTGTTGTCGTCCATATGAGTTGCCTTGCATGACTATGAAACTATCTATGTAATTACTATGGTGGGTATTGTGGTATGAGATGATATATGTTTTGCATTTATTGTTGTATTGCGATTTATAGCTTGTCATTCTCTGAAAACATATTTATGATATGTATGCAATGGTTTGGTTACTATGAGTCCCGAGGTTATCGTGGTAATGCCTTGTTAGCCCATGTCATGAGAAGTTTGATAGCGCCAAGTGTAGGTAGATGAGAGAGATGTGAAAGCACAACATATAAACCTTTGCATTAGTGTTGTATGTGTTTTCGCACAACATATAAACCTTTGCATTAGTGTTGTAGTGTGTTTTATATAAAAGGTATGATGTATATAGATGAGGAGTGTAGCCTAGTTGATGATGGGCTAGCCTCTAGGGGGTGGGCTGATCTTCATGGATCTTGAGTAGAATCTTGGGAGTAGCATGGGGAAAGGGAGAGAGGTAGCGGAAGAAAACATAAACCACTCAAAGAACACGATAAAATCTACACAAACACACCACGGCACATGGCCAATTGCTCACGTCGGTGGCCACGGTCCCATAGAATCCTATCAAGGAAAGATTGGAAAGGCCTTGAACACCAACTCACGATCATGTAATGTTGGGCCTTGTACCAACTCATAGATGCAAATCTACCGAGGTATTGTAGATAAATGCTCCCTTGGAAAGAAGGTGAGACACAACTAGAATATCCAAATTAGGGTTCCAGTCTTATCTTCTATGTCTAAGGGAATAAGGTTGAGCCATAGGGGCTATTTATAGTGCAAAAGGAGAAATGGTAGGTAAGAGAAAGTAAAGGTAAAATTCCAAGGCATCAAACCCGATTCTGCTCACAGGAAGGCCGTTTCGGTCTTAAGTTGGTATGACTAGTTCTCGAACCGTACGGGTCGGTGTAGACCGGGCTGAGGATCGGACCTAACCAAAATGTGCTTGTATAGATTCAGAGCGTATAGCGGCCGGGTCAGTGTACCGAGACTGGCATCGAGTTGAGGGACTCTCTGGTGTACGACCGGTGTACCGGGTCAGGGACCTGATGGGTCGGTGCGGGAGTCAGTCTGACTGGAGCTGACTCCGATGCATGCGGGTGTTGTTAACCCATTGGGGTGCTATTGTGATTACCTTCTCCATATAGGGTTCCGGGTGAAAAACCTTGACCGTATCAGTCTCGACTATGGCAGCGTGATACGTTCTTACCCTCTTGGGGCGTCGTCATGGAGTTTTGGTACCTCTCAGTCTCGTCCAGGTGTCATCCATGGTAAAGGTTGCATCATGTCTCAAGGCACCTTTGGCGCTGGCGTGAGGCCTTCTTAGCGGCCTCCTATCTTATACACATGATTATGTCATCATCACTCTCTGTCTCATAGTCCACTAGCAGGATCGATGCTCCATGGCCTGGAGCGAGAGGGCAGGCGGCCCTCTCCGACGACAACTTAATGGGTGTGGTGCGACAATGTGCAGTGGTTTCACAAAGAGGTGTGGTGACACCTTTAGTTAGTTGTCTTGAGTGCTTCGTCGGGGTGCTGCTACTCCTGTGATTTTTTTGCTTATCTTTGTTATGATCACCTCATCATTTTGTAACGATCTATCCGTGTAGCTTTATTTATAAAGCGTGCGAAAACATGTTTCGAGCAATTGTATGTTTTTCGCCAGTAGTAATCTTAAACCAGTAATTGTTTGAGGCCATAAGCTCTATGAGATGAACAGCTGAAATCCATTCCAAATGGCAATCATGTCTAATTGTTATTAGAAAATCACAGTTCAGCGTTTGTACGTGAGCTGAATCCATTCCAAATGCCAACCATGTCCAGTTGGTATCAGAAATCACACCAAACCTAACGAAGTGTACATGACAATCGAATTAATATCCAATCAGAACAGCCTGATTTGCGTGAACATGATGTATCAAACTATCAATCAGACAATCAAGTTCTAAGATATCTTTAAGTTTGGCCATGTAAAGCTTAACGGCATCCATGCATGAATCAGTCAGTCAATTAATCTTGGATGATTCTTGGTCAGTCTTGGATGATTCCTGGCCGTTGTTGTTTTCATCCATCGACCCTGACCTCCACCGGCGGCTCAGCATTCTTGGCAGCCTGATCACAGAGTTCACCCGGGCCACCCCCTCCAGCGCTTTCCACACAGCCGTCCCCTCCTCCGCCTCGCCGCCGCTGAGAGCCTTGCGGAAACTCCCGGTGAACGATAACACGGACGCGTGAGGCGGCTTCATCGTGTTCTCCTCCTCAGATGAAACGGCTGGCTTCAGGAAGAGGCAGACAGCAGCGCAGTCATCGACCATCGACGTCGGGAACTTACGCCGCCACCCGCGAACCGCCCGCTCCACGAGCTGCTTCGCCGCCTTGGAACGGTCAGAGGCCGACGAGACGATCTTGACCGCCTCCTTGTTGGATAGCACGTCCCATATCTGCAACAATGTGTGGTTAGCTAAGAAGAGATAAAGACAGGTCTGATTCAGTTAACAGTTGCTTTGATTTCTCAGTCCAATCATAAAGGATTTGTTTGAGCTACTTTATGTTAACTTCATTAGGAACAATACCAGAAACTTTTCCTGTTAATTATTTAAGGAAGATGAAGCAATAATTGAAATGAAATGGACAGGGAACTAGAACCGAATGAACCTGCTATCCAGAAAAAGAGACCACTTCTCTTACCCCATCAGTGGCAAGCACCAAGAAGTCATCCTTTTCAGATAACTTCCTGTAGTACACTTCTGGTGTGCAGATCAGGCCGTGGTTCTTGAGGCAGAAGTCTCCGAAAGCCCTGGCCATGGCGAGGCCCGGTGCGTCCTGGTCCGGCAACCACAGCCTAGGCACGTCGGGCTCGTCGTCCATGGCGAAGACCCTCCCCTTGCAGCTCAGGATCCTCTCGGCTTCACCTATGACAAGTCCAGAAAGTACATTGCAAGTTGCAGTTGATAAATGTACATAGTACCTGCAGAGAAGCATGACACGAGAAATTCAGAGGCTCACCTGGAAGATCTGGTTTCAAGTCAGTGGTGAGTTGCACCGAAACCGGGCGGTCCTTACTATCCCGGGCACAAAGAACAGCGCGCGAATCACCTAAGTTGGCAATGATTAAGTGGTCACCCTGCATACACACAACAACAATAACCGGTAAAAGAGGCAGGTTATGCGGTCTTAATGTTTAGTTTGTAGCATTGAAATCTATGACAGAAACAAACATTCTGAAATTTCAGGAATTTAGAAACTTACTTACATCTAGCATTTGTGTAGCTCTAGTCTAGTACTGCTTAACAAGGAAAATTGACAATGCAGGCAGTTGCAAGAAGTGCAACAGTAGTAGTTGTAGTAGCACCGTTACCTGCCTAACGACAGTGACAGCAGTTGTGCCACTGCAAATGCAGTCAATCCCAGAATGCAGCCTCAGCTCCTCGTCGACGTCCTCAAACGCCTTCACGATCAAGCTCTTCCACGAAGAGACCAGCTGGCTCTCGTCGCTCGTGTCGCTAAACGTGGTGGAATCATCCGACTTGTCGAACGACGAATCCAAGTCCGCGTTGCTGGAGGGGGCGTCTTCTTCGGTCTTCGGTGCTGCCAGAGAGGAGGACAGCTTCGCCGGAAGGGCGTCGCGGACATGCCGAGCGACCTCCCGGCCATGAGGGCCGTGGCCGTCGAAGACCCCGCAGAAGATCTGGCCCTTGTGGCCACCAAAGTCCTGATCATCTTGACACATCAAGATTGTCTTACTAGTACTACATCTCAAGTAAGTAAATAAATTGTGCACATAGAAGGGGGTAACGGAGGATCAAATTGTACGCTTGCGGTTAGAGATGCTAATCTAGCTAGGCCGTGCTGATATTTGCTGCCAGAGATTTCAGTGTTTCATGCTGCATTCATGCTGCTATTAGTAGTAGTACATTGGTGAGGTGAGCAATAACGGTAGTAGTGAAGAGCATCTTGATGGTGAGCAATCAAGATGCTGTAAGTACTACATACAGTACACATAAAAAAATTCAGGTGCATTCGAGGTTAAAATCTGGGCAAAAGCTAGCAGGGATTCATGGCATTCTTCTCAAAAGTAATCAAGTTGTTTGTTTTTTTAACTGAAAAAAAGGTAAGCAGGTTGACACTGCAAATCTGCAATGGTGTGGCTAGAGGGAAGGAAGGGAAGGGAAGGGAAGGTTGACATTTTTACCTGGCAGACTGCCATGGCGTCCTGGTTGACGCCCTTCCAGCCCTGCTTGGTGTGCATGCACACCCCGGCGGCGCCGGAGAGCTGCTCCTGCAAGAAGTCGTCTTGCTTCCATGGGAACCACCCTTCCGCCTCCTCCAGCTCCAGCCTTCCCCCTTCCCTGCTGCAGCAGATCCCCATTGCGGCGGCAGCTAGCTAGCCTAGCTCCTCCTATTCCAGGCTCGAGCCAGTAGTACACGGGAGGGACGGGATGGGCATCTGCGAGTTTAATGCGTGCGTGTGTGCGCGTTAGAGTGTTTATCTTGGCATTTTTATAGCAGCGTTGGAGACCATTAGTGGCGAGAGGACATGGGCGCCCCGTCCGGGAGGTAGATGGAGACGGACGCCGCTAATGGTGGTGACGCGGGCGCATTCAATGCTCCTCTGCAACTGTTGCCCGTAGCTAGCTGTTGCCGGCAACGTGAGATGCCTGCCTGCCTGCCTGCCCCATCTCGCGCGCCCCCCTCCTCCACTCTTCAATTCAATGCGCATCTCACTGGCCGTCAGATGCTCTCACCTGCCTCTCCATGTAACCTTTCCTTCGAGCTTGCACCTGCCATAACGCGCTTGGTGCCTGCAGCGTCTCGCCCGTCGATCGCCTACCTCCTCCATGAATTCCGAGCTCCTCCAGCAACGGTTGCGGGTAGCCGCTGTCGGTTGCCAACATCTATATCTGCCTTGAGAAAGAAGAAGCAACAGCTAATTTCAGTTTAGCAAAAGCAACTTCCTTCCTTTTGCTACTTCCAGCATTCAGCAAAAGCAACTTCCCTGCCTTGAGAACAAAAACACAACACATCAGTTCACTGACCAAACACCTCATTCCAGCATTCAGAACAAAAACACAACACATTAGTTCAGTGATCAAACACCCCATTCCAGCATTCAGAACAAAAACACCAAGGATGAGAAACACATTGGACAAGGAATCAAAAACTGTGCACACTTGTCATATTAATCACAATGTATTTCTGCCAACTGTACAAGACAACTTCCTGTAATCTCTCTTCAGTTCATCTCTCGTCTCTGCTCCCACTATACACTAGTAGTATACAACACAACAGAAGAACCTGCCGGTCCACTGAAACAAAGCTTTACACCAAACAAACTGAACGCAACATACAGCAACTGTTCTGGCAAAGTATCGGCTTCTCCGTCGCGGCGCCAATGGAGGTGGCAAAGTTTTTAGATGATTCTGCAGGACGGAAGAGGCACGAGGACGTCTTGAGACTGCTGCTTCCATATGTCGCATCGTTCTTGGTCGACCTGAAGAGACAAAATGCCTACCGTTAGAAACTATCTTGTTACAGCTAGAGTTTAGTTGATTTCTATAGAGATACTCCCTCTGTTCCACAATATAAGGCCTTTTTTGCAAGCTGTTTTAGCTTGCTAAAAAACCTTATATTATGGAACAGAGGGAGTAAAATACAACATAAATGACAGATGATGGGTGTTAATAGTAACAACAATTCAACTTAATGTTTTCTACACCTAGGCTATGTTGGACACAGATAGAGTACCTGGAATGGTTTATCAATCCACTGGAAAACACAGCCGCGGGCCTCGACAACTTTGAGCATATGTGGCGGCATCATATATCTGAAAGCTGTGTGAAGCTTCACCTTTCTCAAACCACCGCAGACCATAAGCGCAGCCATCAACCCGTTGGGCGTAATACTTGCCAAGTGTATGATGGTCATGCTCTGTAGCCCGCATATGCTAGAGAGGGACAGAAGTCCAATGTCGGTGACCGAGCAATACGACAAGTTTATCTGTCATATGATGTAGCAATGTTAATAACACAATTCCGAATATGGTATTATCACTTTTCGTTTACCACAAGAACACTAGAAAAGGCTAATACCTGACGGAGGCTATGAGAGAACTGGGAAAGGAAGAGCATCCCCACATCATTGATCGCAAAGCATTTCTTGATATCTAGCTTGGCAAGTAGCCTGCATCCGGTGGCTATTTCTGAGAGCCCAGCAGATGAAACACTCAGGCAACCACGGATCTCCAGCGTGTTTAGTTTTGCGCATTTTGAGAGCGCCGCCAACGAAAGGTCTGTTATTTCTGTGCAGTAAGACAAGTTGATAGACTCTAGCATTGGACAACCTTGAGCAATTTGAATAACCCCCTCATCACTAATGGCCCCAGATCTGTACAGATCAATATCTCGGAGTTCTGGGCAAGACTTGCCAATGTGGATAAGGCCTTCATCACTTATCCTCGTGCATATGCCAATTTTTAGGCTTGAAAGCTTGCTGCATCCAGAGAGAGCTTTCAGACCTGCAAAGAAAAGATTTTATCATGAGTTAATAACTCGTTGCCGTTGTTACAAGAAACAGTTAATTCGGTGTGCATTTGCCAAAAGGCAGCAAGATATTTTAAGTTCAGTACAAACCTTCATCGTCCAAATCACTGTCAGTGATGTCCAACTCTTCCAAATGGCGACACCACTTCCCAATCATTCGGAGCCCTTCACTAGAAACATGGCTACAAGACTCCATTTTTAGAGAGATGAGGGAAGGGCATGAGCTAGTGATGGCAGCTAATGAAACATCAGTAATATTGCGATTGCAAGTAATGTCCAGCTTCAGCAAATTCTTTAGTCTTGACACGGCGAAAGAAAGATCAGTATCTGTCACTCCTGAGCACTTGCTCAGGCTCAACTCTCTTAAAGCAACACAAGAAATTCCAATGTATTTAACTCCATCAGCCATGAATTTGCAGCCTTCCAATTTCAGGGTCTGCAACTTAGGAATCATTTGAAAGTATTTTCCCATAGATGGAGTAACCTGCCAAAATGAAGAATTGTCAGACTAAGTGGAGAAGGTGTACTTATGCCGCCCAGGTGATGCCTACTATGATTAGATACTTACATGACAGCAGTATGACAGATTCAACTCCAAGAGATTTGGCATTGCCTTCACTACTGAAGAGACTCCCACATGGGTGACATTTTGACAGTTTGACATATCAAGCACCTGCAAGATTAGAAATGTTATTTTCATGTGCATTGGCCAGAATACCTGGTAAACTTTGTTGAGGGCTCTATTGATATTATTACATTCAAATGGAGGGTGACATGACAAAACACTTAGAAAGTGAAACGAAATGGCCTAGCTAGATGTTTACCTGTAGTGATTTGCTGCATTCGTTCTCAAGACTACCAAGGGCATCATCATCAATTCCGACGCATCCCACCAGTGACAGCACCTCAAGATTGGGTAGCTTCATGATGGCTGGAAGGCAATCTTTGGAGATCTGCAATGCAGGAGAAGTATCTGTTAGTCCAACAAAATTACTGGGTTTGCCTGCATGGCACCTCATCAGAAACTAGCCTACTACTGACTCTCGTACTCAAAAAGCATATGCATATATCAAAATGAGTATTTTTGCTGCAACAGTCCAAATCTATGATAGAGGTAGAGATCATGTGCGATGCATAGTCCTATAGTAGATAGATAAAAGCATCTGATGTATGAAGAAAAAGAAAATAATCCTGCTACAATCCAAATCACTGGGCATTTCTTGCCCAAAAAAAAAGTCGCTAAAAACATCAGATAGTTGCGGGTTGAGCTATCTCCTATGAAGATCAAAAGGGGAATTCGTACGGGGACACTACAGAAGAGATTCACATCCCACAATATCCCCATTTCTTACAGAAAATTCACGTCGGAGACAAGCACATCTAAAAAAAATTTAGAGCAACGAGTACATCTAATTTTTTTCAAGAAAGGACCAAAATCAACCTGTATTTCTTTAATTGCTATAAAATTGTTTCTGAAATCAAGAAACACATGAAGGGGGGATTTTTTGATCCACTAAATGGAAATGGTGAGAGAGATCAAGAAGAAACATGGGAGGCTCACCATGGTGTAGGAGAGACTGAGGGTGGTGAGTTTCTTGCACTTGAGGGCGAGGAACTGGACCCCCAAATCTGTGATCCCGAGGCACCAGTTGAGCGTGATCTCCCTTAGGTCCGGGCAGCCGACGGCGATGCATCCGAGCCCCATGTCCGTGATGGGCTTGCAGCGCGAGAGGCAGAGCCTCCGCAGCCCGCGCGCCCGCGCCACCTCCGCGGCGGCCGCGTCCCCGAGCTCGACCCCATTGGAGAGGTCAAGATCGGCGAGGCCAGGGCAGGCGGCGGCGAGCGCGGCGAGGCCGTGCGCGCCGAAGCCGCGGGAGCGGGAGAGGTCGACGGCGCGGAGGGAAGGCAAGGGCGCGGAGGCGAGGGCCAGGGCGGAATCGGGGACGCGCGGGCAGAGGGTGAGGTCGAGGCGGGAGGCGGATGGGTAGCGGGCCAGCGCGGCGCGGAGGAGGTCGGCGCGGTACGGGCGCAGCACGCGGCGGTGGCGCGACTCGGCGTCGCGGCAGGCGCGGGAGGCGAGCGCGAAGGACTTGAGCGCGCGCGGGTCGGCGGCCGCCACCCGGTCCAGGACCAAGAAGAGGAGCTCGTCGGCGAGCGAGTCGAGCGGGGCGACCGCGACCGCGCCCTCCGTCGCCGTGGCCGTGGCCGTAGCAGGGGATACACGGCGGCGCTTGGGAAGGTGGGTGTGGGCGGCCATGGCCATGGGCGAGGCAAGTTGGCAGTTGGTGGTTTCCCGGTAAGAACAAGAATGGAGGCAGGCAATGGCTGGCTACGGATTACGCAACAACCAAAATGGAGAAGAAGAGAGAAGAAGGCAGAGGGCGAAATGGCGGAGTTGCCCCTGCATCTTCTTGTGGCAGTTCTCGCGAGAGGCTCCGCTCTGTTTCCGTATTTGCCACTGGTAGTAGTTTGCCCGTTCTAGGTTACTCCGGCGTGGAAGCACGTGCGACAGACAGGGGCAGTGTGGTCATCGGGAGGTCAGGAAAGGACGGTACGGAGAGGTACTGGCAGTGGCAGAAGAGGAAATTCAGAAAGGCTGGCGGGGAAAGCGAGGGGTGAGAGAGAGAGGCACGGGGAGGGTACGATGCGGGGGAGGGACGGAACGGAACGGATCGTACAGCCGGACGAGTACGATGACCCGTCGTTAAACGTACCAGGTTTGGTCCTTACCCGCTTGCTTGAGAATCATACTGGCGTGCGGGTCCAGGATGTGGTGATGGCGGGTGATGAGGGAACGGGGTGAGAAAAAGGAAGGAAGGAAGGGGTGTTAGTTTGTTCCATTTGACTGGCCCCGTACTACCCGGGGACGGCTCACACTGGGGACTGCGTGGAGTCGCTTCCAAGGTTCAGTTATCACCTTAAAATAATCTTTATAGTAAGTATTACCACCTGAAAGCTTGAAAACTCAGAACGGCTTGATTTTTCCCAAACAGGAAATGGGTGTTAAGATAACAAAAACGAAAACGAAAAATACAGTAAGGGACACAGATTTAACGTGAAAAAACCTCTTCAACAAAGAGAGAAAAAAACCACGGACGCCAGCCAGCAAAACTTCACTATATCGTGGAGTGTTTACAAACGCCGGGATTCCACAGATGCAACTCCTTCCAACCGGCGGCTTACAAGGGGTTTATATATCGGTGGAAACCTAGGTCTTCGACGATCCGTACCGTACCGCGGGGGGGCTATCGCCCCCTGCACCCCCCACAGGCGTCCCTGTTGGGCACGGTGTGGGCCAACTTCAGACTCGTTACACTCGGCCCAAGCCTTCGGCGACGGGCCTCGCTCCACTCGTTAGAAGTTGGCCTATATTTTGTAGAATTTGGATCAACATATAACAATGGGCACAAAATTCAATCATTAAATGATGTGAGAGTTAGTTTTCTCCATCAAACTTTTGTTCATATTCTTACTTTGCTTTTGTCGCTCCGAACAATACGAACCGAAACGAAATTAATTTAACTAAATGAGAAAAATCTAAATGGGAAAGTTGAAGGCCACGATTTTTCACTTAGTTGGTGGCATCATGACAAACAGTTGCATGTTAGGTATGTGTCGATTGAAGACCAACCTCTTGATGGCCTCCACTTCCACGCAAAAAGAAAGTGAGGAAAGAGACCATGGGAGGGAACAATAAGCTATCGCCTATCGGTCACCACTGGCTTGAGCATCCAAAAAAGTGACGATTTTATGTGCCCTCGACCTAAATTCGACTCCGCAGAATTATGCCCGTACCTAAATTTTAGCTTGTCCTTTACTAGTAAACCAAAGTAATACACTAGCCATAATTTTTTTAAACCCATTTTTATTTTTCTGAATTCTCTTCGCGTTCTTTTTTCACATGTAGAGACAAAGGTCTCGTAAAATTACCCAAATGATCCCCCGCAAAAAAAATTTACCCAAATGATAAACATATACCCCCTCCATCTAGAAATAAGTTATTTGTATTTTTCAACATTCACACATGTATCTAGAAGCATTTCAATGTAAAAATATTTGCGAATCAAGATAAATTCAAGCCGCTTATTTTTAGATAGATGGAGTAATACTTCGTCCGTTTCTTGATTTTTATCATGATTTTAGTTTAAGATTTATAGTAGAAATAAAGGGAGTATAACTCAATTTGGAAAAATAAGCTACTTTCCCCGTTTTAAAATATAAGATGTTTTAGCTTTGTGAAGAAAATATATCTAGACTACTTTTAGTATATAAATTTATAAAAATTCACTCCGAACCTACACACTAAAAGAAATCTAATACATTTTATTTACAAAGCTAAAACATCTTATATTATGATACAGAGCGTAGTAGTGAAATATTCTGTACCGAGATAATTGGGTTGGCGAGGTGGGTCACTTTCACAATGCGTGATGCATGGACGTGCGTGGCCGGTGGTGATGTGGGGTTTCTTTTTTTTTTTGCTGGAGTATAGGAAAAGGTTGAAGTAGAAAGATGCTCCCCCTCCACTAGGTGAGGTGAGGTGACGCCTGCCTGTGTGGAGTGCGCGTGGGGGCCGGGGCAGGGAGGGCGCCGTACCGTACCAGAAAGGACCCGTTGTTCCGTTCTGTACTGGGGCGCGTCCGCGGTTCACACCGCGCCCTGATAAGCACTCTCCCAGAAGACGCGATACGATATGGAACGGAGGAGGCAAACAGCTGTACTGATCTGATCTGACCTCCCTCCGTCCGTCCTTTTCTTTTCGCGATAGCCTCTCCTCCTCGCCCCGGTCTCTTCTCGGGAAGGCTTCTTCTGCGGTTCTGCCTGCCTGCCCGCTCCGCCCGTTGTTTTGTCCCCATCCGACCACTGTCACGTCCACGTCATGCCGGTAACCCGCGGGCGAGGGGGAGAAGGACTATGGCGAGGACGACCTCGCCAGGAATTTCAGCTGGAAAACAAAGAGAAAACTTAGTCAGCTTTCGGCTCCCCACGTCGGTGGTGACGAGGACGCCCGGCGGGAGGCTCGGCGGTGCAAATGACGTTTCTTGTACAAACAAGACAATGATCTAGTAGTGTCATCACCGATACAGCCTCAAACAAAAAAAAAAACACGAAGCTTATAATAAAATCCTACTCTCTCTCTCTCTCACCATATGAAAGCATAATTACAGCTAGAAAATTATTTCTTTTTGGTCACTATCCGTGCCACCGTGTTTCTAAAAAAAAAGAGTACCTTCCCGTTTCATTCTTTATATCTATAGTTTAATATATTTATTTATTTTTGCGGAAACAATTCGAATCTATTTCATGTGTTCATAAGAAGTACAAAGCATTCCAAACATAATAAATATTACATCAAGGTCCTTCGCACCTAACGACCATTACTGCTGCCAGAGCGAGCCACCAACACGCCACTGCCGCCACTCCCTTACTAGAGCAGGCCTGACGTAGATGATAATCGGGAAGTCTCCCTGCACGTGCCCATAAGGACCAGCGCCTCAAAGACTTGTAACACCAAACGTAGAACACGAGTAGACTGGACGAGATCCACCACTTTAAGGAAGCGACTACCAGACGATTCTCCGTCCTCCTTAACTCCAGCGGCTAGACAAGGTGAAAAAAAGACGGGTATACCTTATTCTTGTCCCGCACAACGTCGTCATAGCAACCATAACAATAATGCCGGTTGAAGTGGTGATAGGCCAGCTTGCCAACCAAACACCATGATCCGATGATTGACATAGGAAACGCAAAAAACCATGAACTTTGTAGCCTTGAGCCGATGGTCAAAATAGGTGACACAAATTGCATCTTTGATGGACGCAAGCGCCTAGAACACCGGGTGTTGTTGTCGGTGTTCCAATTGTCCTCAAATTACTCGCATGATGCATGATTTTCGGTCTAGTTTTTTTTATAAACCAAAGCATTCTTCTTAATGAATGTGCAAGTGTTCATTGCCCTTCCAACGAGGTTCGGTAAATAAAGTAAATAAAAAGTACAGGACCATAAATTTGAAAGCTTCTACGGGTTAACAAGCTCAATTGGTCAGCTGTACGGCATGGAGAGAAAAAACATGATAATAACCAAGTCCAAGTTGCATTCTTTTTTATCACTCAAGTGGGCATTCTTGATGACAGCATTTCGTTGACATTTGGGCAATGGCTCATTCCGTACGAACGTGCTACGGTGTACGATCAAAGTTGACCTATATCAAGTACTCCGTACCCGCGTAGCTAGCGCTAACCCTCGTTAGTTATTAGTTATCTAACAAACCTTTGCCGTCACCATGTGTTAGATACAACAAGAGCGTGCAGGTCAACTTTGCCTCTCTGATTAGTTAATCAATTCCATAGCTAGCAATAGTACCATATATTTATTTTGACTAGGAAACAAGCCCGTGCGTTGCAACGGGAGAGAAAAAATTGTTTCCAGAGGGACCCAAATCACTCAAACTTCACGACTCAATTACTTTTCCGATGTGTGCATTTCCAATCATTTTTCCCCAGAAGTTTTGAACTACCCTTCCCCAAATCACTCAAACTCCACGATTCAATTACTTTTCAATGTGTGCATTTCCAATCTTTTTCCCGGAAGTTTTGAACTACCCTCCCGCCTATAAGACAATTGATATTGACAGCTGTCAAAATGTCCATAAAACTGTTGATATTGATAGCAACAAAAATACAGAGCATGAACATGACAAAGTACATCACTACCATCAGAGATCGGAAGGTTGGAGCAAAGGCTGATCTTGAATTTGCATGTAAAGGGAAAGTAGGCTAGCAACCAGAGACAAAGACCAGGAACAAGAAATATACCAAGAAATTCCAGTAAAACAATTCATGTGAAAGTTGGGGCTACATGTCATGTACTGAATATTGATGATTATTCTAACTGGTACCTACAGCTCACTTTTAGGTAAATAGGGAAAAAATAAACAGCCGATACAGGTTGAACTATAGGTCACTCAGGTTATCGAGACATGACTCACATCTCTTGCAACTTAAAGGAGAAAATCCATCAGATGTGTCTGTCGGCTCTAGCCAAACTCCTGTTGAAGGTTGTGCATGGAACCTTCATTTCTAGAGTGAAAAGACAGAAGTCACCAGATCTTGAGAATCGGTGTAGCTAAAGTTGTAGCATGTGAAAAACTTATATCCACATGACCCATTGCAGGTCACCGATGGTTCTGCTGAGGAGCTGCTTTTATTGGTCTCAAATATCCAGAATAGAGCTTGGGAGTCTGGATTGCTTGTTGAGCATACCGTGGGGCTTGGCATGCAGATTTGAAATTGGGGGTTTCCTACATTCAAGGACTGCCACTGGCTCTACACTGATGCCCTTGTGTCCAGCCTGAAGATGATGGCCTTCTCTATGCCCATGGCAACAAGATCAACTGCCAGATGCTGGATCGACATTGATTTGCACTTCGCTATCATATATGTACATGTTCAAAAAAAATGCTTAAAGATATAAGGTACACATAGGTGTAAATAGCATTCCATTAAGCTATCGAACATGCAGGAGGAAATAAGGTATATATTTTTCATATCAAGTCGCAACCATAAAATTACGCATGTTTCAAGTTACAAAAAAAAAGCAGGGCATTTCATAGCGAGGAATCCTAATTATCAACATTTTTTCTAGGAAAAATCATTCACACTCTAAGTAACAATCACAAGTCATCATAGGATGACATTCCTTAGGGCTCTCTATTTATAAGTTACAGAACAAATTGATGCACATAAATTTTGGAAACATTGCTCGAAATCAGTTATTCAAATATTCGGACCGGGCACCAGGCAATGATACTCGCACTGGATGGTGATGATTATGCATGTTAGTTACATGCAAATGGAAGGAATAAGTATACAATTCCACCTCTTAAGATAACATTGCATACCAAATGGCTTTATCGTAATTTACTAAAATGAATTCTGATATGTTTTTTCAAGAAACATTTATATGGAGATAAAGGAACTTTATAACAATTTAACTTAGCAAATAACATTCTGAGCTAGACCTTTCATTAAAGTTAACAATAACAGGATGACAATTGAAGCTGGTAAGGTAAAATGCAGTATAAGTTTGAGAAAAAATATTAACTCCAGGACATACAGGGAAGAAGAGTTGATGGCATGGATGAGGGAACCACTACCAAGGAATAGCAGTCAGAAGAGAGGCGATAGGAACAAATTTGAACATTATAGCATCAGGAAGAACTGTTTGTAGCTACTTGGAGTGACTGGGTACACGTACATCTCCACCCTTTTTCGAACATGTAATTGTCAGGCCCTGTTTGGAGAATAACTTAGAGCCGATTAGCACAGCAAGATCTTACATGTAAGATGTCGTACTGATAATGCGAAACAAAGTACTGGATGTGGTTAATATGGAATAACACATGAAGTTCCCAGAATAATCCTACAATCCTCACCAACAAGTCTGTACCGATAATGTTACAAGATGCCATTTGGATGGAACGGCGTTTTTCAACATCATCGTGAAGAACCTAACAAAAGTAAGCACGAAAATGCTTCCATTACTAAGAACTACTCCGGCAGCCCTGTAGAGAGTATAACTCCCTAGAGTCTGAATAACGGATCATTAGATGATCAAATGTAATACTATGGCATTCTTATTCATTGGAAAATGTTATAACTGCAGTTACATGAGCATGGTATTAGTTCTTTCGCTGTCCTGACAGAGTGTTATCAATATAGTTTGACCAGAAGCATTAGCCATGCAAGATGCATGTCTCTATAGGAAAAACTAACCCATAAATGAGCATTTGAGTTGAGGACCTTGTGATACACGTAAATAAAAGTAATTGTGTTCTACAAATAAAAGTTTGCACAATAGGAAATTTTACCTCAAATGTTGCTCTGCACAGGCACGCTGAAGAAGCACCAAAAACACACTGTAAGAATATCATGCCGATGACTCACTCACATCATGCCAATAGGAAACCATGCGTCACCTGGTGCGGAAGGTATCCTGAATATTTAGTTCAAGCTGCAGAAGAACTATTAGACAGATGAGAAACAACCGTTTTGGTGATGAACTTTCGGCTGTGCAAATATAATCAGTAATATGCATATATATATGAGCAAAACACTGTTGGAATTGCACGTACTGGTTGACTGGAGTGAATAGAAGGCACTCCTGCAGTCTGGCGTGGCTACTCGGCAACCAAGATCACTATTTTACAATAGAATGAATTTCTGGAAGGTCCGTATTAAAAACTTTGGCCGGCCTCTCCTACAGTCCAATTTCAGGTTGCCTCGACCCTGACCCTCATACATACGCTGCCACTCACCACTCCCTCCCTGCCTGGAGGAGACTACCGCTCAGGCAGCGCCCGAGCTGCCATAACATCTGCTCAGGGAATCGACCCGGAGACCGAGGGACGGGAAGGCACAGGCGTCGAGTCCTCATCAGAGATAGAGGCGGCTAGGGTTAGGCGCACGTGATGGCGGAATAACGAGGTGATGGTGGATGTTCAAAATAGAAGAGAAGGCGGGGTCCGGCAGGGCCGTGGCGGTGCCAATCAGTGGTGGAGGCGGTCGACGCCGTGCGGCGGCGGCGTTGGCGAGAGAGAGGATACGGAGGGGAGGGAGAGATATCTGTGGGTGTTTTGGGCGTTGCAGGAAGAAACTGAAGAAACAAAACCAGAAGAAAACCGTATGGGGGGAGGGGATGAACCGGTGGACGAAAATAAGTCGACGGAGTGCATCGCTTAGGCAGGAAACGGAACGCAACTTTCTTTTTAGATAGTAGAGATAGAGAAGAGGGCGGTAGTACCATACTACACAGAAGGTGCAGGACGCCATAGATTAGATCAACCATAATAAGTTAGAGAGTTGAATCATTTTTGCCAATTAGCAAAAATATAAAAAAGTTGTTCAGGAGGTACTCCAATAAAATCTGTTTGTAGTATTACCTCTCAGTGCGATTGCCTCATTGCACGAGCAAGTGGGCAACGAAGGAGAGCTTTTGTCCATGCATGGATTTCCTCCTCGGCCTGATCACGTCTGGCTGTGCCTGGCTGATGGATGAAGCAAACACGCACGCTTAAACCTGATCGATATTATAGTTCGTTATTTTCTATTCCTATACAATGTTTTTGAGCTTAATTTGCATGACGAAACAATCGCAACCACGCCGCATTGACTTTTCTTCTCCTTGATTGATGACTGGTTCGTACCGTACGAGCGTTCGCGTTTGACTTTCCAACCTCCCATGTACAGTCGTGTACTTGCGCGAGACTCTGCAATACTAGTACTACCTGCCACGCGATGGAGTATACTACTACTGTATAGTAAAATACTGCTGTGTAGAGTACCGTACTTATGCAGGACGTACTACGCTAGATAGATTAGATCCTCGATAGGAGCAGGGGGATAAAATACTCTATACTGCAACCACTCAATTATTGTTAAATCTTATTAATCTTTCTTTTTCGCGGGTATTGTTAAATCTTAATCATGTGGTCAGATGAAAGCAGCTCCGGAAGGGAGAACAAGTCTTCCACGTCCTTGTGGTCCTTGCATTGCATTTGCGTCGATCACCACCTCCACAGTTATCTTATTCACCAATCTCTACTTTAATTTCTATATATCCAGCTAGGGGAGATCGCATTTGTTCTCTTGGGGCATCCGTACCTGGGCTCTCCTCTCTCTCTCTCCGATAAGAAAAGAGAGCAAGACCGGAATGCCAAGCGGGGGTTCGGTTTAGTTGGGTTCTGTGTTTTTTTTTTAATGGATTTGGTTCTGTTTGGGGAAGGTACTACTTATCTTCAACTAGTTTATAAATAGTGCTGGTTTAGGCGCTCTGACTTGTTTGATCTTATATGATTTTTGGTCACTACTGTATCATACCGGTGCGTCTGAGACAAGTTGTCATGGTGGTGTCCTTCAGAAGGAGAAGGAAAACCGGAAAAAAAATACGCTAGATATGATGTACTAAACTGCCAATGAAATCATCGAGTTTTGTTTTCAAAATGAAGGCAAAATCTGTCAATCCCAAACCAAATGGCGGGCCTGGGTTGGCAAAATTTGGAGTAGATGAACACAACAATGTGTGTCCATTGGGCGTGGAATTTACGAGCAGAAGATATAAAACCATGGGGCACCCTCGCTGCTCCTACAAAGGAGCAAGATAATGCGGCGGCTAGAGTGGTCGTTGTAAATGGTGAAAGGGATTTCTTTTGGACTTACAATTGGTTGCAGCGAAGAACAATTGAGGTATAATTGCGTCGTACATGTATCAATTAATCAATCATCAAATAACAAAAGTAAGAAGAACAATTGCAGAAGCGGTCGTTTAATGAAGCATGGGTTGATAACATTAAGAAGCAAATTGACATGTCTCCTCAAGGTCATAGCTATATCAAATAAACTTAAGTCAAATTATAGAGGACTTCTGGTCATGGTCATGGAACGCTAAATCAGTGTACATGGCACATTTTGTGCCTTCAACGAGATGTGCTTCTGCTAAGGACATCTGGCAGTTATAGGCACCTTTACGCTGCAAAAGTGCAACTTGGTTGATTATCCGTGAGAGATTTGGATAACAAGTCGGTTGGCGAAACGTGGGCTCCCCATAACGAGAGATGCATTTACTGCAACTATACTCAAAAAGATTCCCAACATTTGTTACTTGGTTATGCGATAATTAACATATTATGGATCTCTATTTTGAGGTGGGTCGGTCTTACACAAATCATCACAATCGCTAGAGAGAAATTAAAATCCTATGGCAGAAGGCGGCTACGAATCTTGAGGGTAGAAACAAGAAGAAACTGAACACTATAGTTATGTTGGTCATATGGTGGATCTGGCAAAAGGAATAACAGGGTATTTGAGAATACCTATAGAGCCGTGTCCAAAATCATCGATCAGATAAAGAAAGAAGCAAACATGTGGACGCTGGCAAGTGGAAGACGTTTTAACCTGCAGCCAGAAGGAGCTTAAACTTTTGTTCTTTTACTTTCTGTTTGATCTTTCAGCATAGGATGTTGGTCATTTTTTTTGTAATTTGATATCGTGTTGCATTGTACAATCTGGACTTTGGCCATTCTTTGGTCTCTTAATATATCACACGCATCTCTCCAACATTGTTCGGAAAAAAGAATGACAACACCAATTGAGTTACGTAGTATTAATTAAGAAGAAATTGTCCAGCCACATAGAGAAAACTGATACAAATAGAGCCAAGCCCCCTCCCCCAACATGTCCAATGATGGCAACAGAAAGCATAGCTTCGAGCTGCTCCCTCCTGAACCAAACGCTTGGAAAAAATATGGACGCGCATGACCAAAACCCATCCGATCCAGCAATGTCCAGATATAAGACGCACTAGGGAGTTCGCCGGTGAAGTCTTTCGAAACTCGACGCTCCGGCTAGAGCAAGGAGGATAGGCATGAAGCAGGTCTTCATCTTGGTGAGAGAGAAACCTAGGACCGTCAGCTTTATTTAGGCTGAGCCCCCGTGCAACCGACTATCCCGGCCGCCCGACCCACAGAGAAGGCGGTAGATTGAAGGCAACCCTAGCCGCTATGCCCGCACGACGACGAGCGGTAATGCGATGGAGAAGATCAATGACCACAGCAGACAGCGACGTCCATGATGAGGTACAATAGCCGTAGCCCGTACCGCACGCGCTGACGTGCACCGCCACCCTAGATCACTGCTCCAAAACGACGACCACGGTAGGCAGTGGCTTCCATGGTAGGAGGGCATCAGCCAAAGTCTGCCAGTCTAAGGACCTAGACCTCCGCCATCCACCGCTCGCGTCGCCATGCACCGCCTCCCTAGATCGCCACTCCACCACTGCATCCTGCCACCACGCTGGCCCGAGCGCTAAGCCCTGCGTACTCCCTCTGCTCCTCCTCCTCGAACAAAGAGAAGAACCAGGAGAGCGTCATCCTCCCCTCGACGTATTTGCCAACCAGGGCACCGCCACCGTCGCTGGAACCGGCGCCAGCGACAGAGGCCTGGTGCTTCAACTCTTTGGGAGGATACCCAAATGCAGTACTGAAGCACTTAAATTTCCATGGAGATGCAAATGCAGTGCACATCTTCGGTTCTTAGTACTTAGGGAGGATATGCAAATGCAGTACTGAAGCACTAAAATTTTCCAAGCAGATGCAAATCTAGTGCACATCTTCAGTTTTCAGTACTCTAGGGGCGTGTTTGGTTGCGGAGGCTCATATTTCTCATTTTTCCTACTTGGCTCGGTGGGTGCTGCATGCGGGAAGATTTGGCTTGGGCCAAGTTTGGCACTTTGTTTGGTAGCCCATATCTAGTTTTCCTGCAATTTTGGCAAGTTGTTTGGTTGTTAACAAAACTGATTTATCTTGTTTGATGTAAATACATGCATGCTTGGTTGCACATTGATGGCAACAATCATGGCCACTTTTCGTTGGGACTCCAAGTATAGAGTGTTGTAGCAATATTCTTTTCCCCACAAGGGTGACTCGAGGGATTATATCGGACTCTCGAGGAATTGGTTATGGAAGGGTATTTGTCTTCACCTCTTCAAGCAACATATAAAGTAAAATAATTTGTCTTGTGTCCCCAACTCCGGAGGGGGACCCGAAGAGGGCCCTGCACAAGTCCGCGCTTACCGGACTCGGACTCGTTGGAGCCGCGCTCCACGGGAAGCTCCTGCGGAGCCAAAGAAGAAGGTTGCGGTCAGGTTCAACCGCAGACCCACGCCCTCATCCGAGGACGAAGAGCACGACCTTCCTCGAAGGCACAAGAGCTCGCACCGTCGCAGGCGCGACTACGATGCTCGAAACGAGCTAACCCAGCGCAAAATCGACAAAGCACGCGCTAAGCGCGTATGCTCATCCGAATCCGAAGAGGACGACGATGAAGGAGAACTCTGTGGAGCCCGATGCTTCAGCAAATCCGTCCGGCGGACGCGGATGCCGCGAAACTTCAAGATTCCTTCGGACACTCCGAAGTTCGACGGTACACAGGACCCCAAGGCATGGCTCAGCGACCACCTATCGTCCATCAAGCTACACGGTAGGAACAAGGAAACCGCCATGCAATGCCTTCAACTGCAGCTGACAGGAGCAGCCCGAATCTGGCTCAGCAGCCTATCCTTGGGATCCATCCGAAGCTGGGAGGAGATGGCGTATAGTTTTGTCCGAAACTTCAAGGGCACCAGCAAGAGGCCCGCCTCGATCGAAGAGTTGCGAGCCTGCACCCAAAGAACGGGCGAATCCATTCACTCGTACATACTGCGCTGGTCCAACACCAAGAACTCCGTGGCGCACATCTTTGAGGAGAGAGCTATAGACGCCTTCAGGGACGGCGTCAAACGCCAGGACTTTAAGGAAGAGCTCGGGCGCGTCAAGCCCAAGACACTCGACCACCTCATGGACATCGCCAACAGGTGGGCTGACGGCGAGGACTCCATCCACCGAGCGCACTCAGAGGAGGAAGACAACTACGGCCGGTGACGCGAGTGCCGTAGCAAGAGAAGATCGCGCGTCTACGACGATCGCGATGGACCCGACATGGTCGCTGCTGGCTACGCCGACCGCCGCAGTGATGGCAACCGCAGCAATGGCGGATACCGCGAAAGCAACTTCCGCGACGGAGGACTCCCAATGCAGTCATTGCAACGCCATTGCCGCGATGATGGACCCTCAGCATTCGATAAACTGTCGGGTCCATGCACCATCCACTTTTACATAGACAAACAGGATGGCAAGAAGAAGGCAAGCCACATGCTCAAAGACTGCCGCGAGTTCCAGAAACTCAGCGAGAGCATGGCCCAGATGAGGCAGCAAGCTCCGAACCCTGGATACGGGAACGCACCAGCACCAGGTGAGATCGCACATGGAGTTCCTCCACCACCACCTGCGGGACCCTTGAACCTCCCAATCGCACCCGCGCAGAACAACGGTGGGCACGGGTATCCCCCGCCGAAAGGAGCGCTGATGATCCAAAAAGGGCGCCCGACAAACAGGGTGCAGAAGAAAATCACCCGCCAAATTAACTTGGCCGTGACCGCTCCGCCCGCCATCCCTGAGTACCTTAGCGGATCGGAGTCCTACATAACGTTCAGTCGTTCGGATCACCCTTGCCAGGTCCCTCGCCCAGGTCATGCTGCCCTGGTGCTTGAGGCGCAGATCGGAGGGTTTGACATGAGCCGCGTCTTCATGGACGGCGGCAGCGGCATCAATCTGATGTTCGCTAGTACCTTAGCAGCAATGCGGATCCCGCTGTGCAGCCTGGAACAATCCGACACAAAGTTCCACGGCATCGTCCCAGGGAAAGGCATTTCCCCCCAGGAAAAATATGGCTCGATGTCATCTTCGGCCAGCCCGACAACTTCCGATGCGAGCGACTTGAGTTTGAAGTGGTGGAATGGCCATCACAATACCACGCCATCCTTGGGCGTGTAGCATTCACACGATTCATGGCAGTACCACACTATGCGTACCTTCTACTCAAGATGCCAGGACCCAAGGGAGTCATCACGGTCCACGGGAGCTTCACCCGATCGGATCACTGCGACAGGGACTTCAACAGAATCTCCCAATCATTCGGCATGCAGGAGGAGCTCGTAAGGCTACGCGAGGTGATGGACAACGGGGCGCCCCCAGTCGCACGACAGAACGCACCAGATATGTCCTTCGACTCCACCGTCAACACAAAGAAGGTGCAGGTCCACCCGACGGATGCCTCCAAGACGGCGCTGATCGCCAACGATCTCAGCTCCGCATAGGAAAGCGCGCTCGTCGAATTCCTCCGTGAGCGCTGGGAAATCTTCACATGGTGTCCTGCGGACATGCCAGGAGTTCCCAGGGAATTCGCCGAGCACGCACTCAATGTCTTTCCAGACGCCAAGCCCGTCAAACAGTCCATCCGACGACTGTCCGAACCACGGGCCAAAGCAATCGTAGTCGAAGTCAACAGACTACTCGACGCAAACTTCATCAGGGAGATCAAGGAGAGCGAGTAGCTCGCCAACACCGTAATGGTCCCCCAAAAGTACACGGACATCCTGCGGATGTGCGTGGACTTCACATCGCTGAATAAGCATTGCCCGAAGGATCACTTCCCTCTCCCTCGGATCGACCAGATCATCGATTCGACAGCAGGATGCAAAAAACTATCCTTCCTCGATGCCTACTCAGGCTACAACCAGATTCGACTGAAGGTGGAAGATCAGGAAAAAACGGCGTTCATCACGCCATTCGGATTGTTTTGCTACAACACAATGCCCTTCGGGATGAAGAACGCAGGTGCCATGTACCAACGATGCATGCAGGCATGCCTGAAGGACCAGATCGGCCGCAACATCCAAGTCTATGTCGACGACATAGTCATCAAAACAAGAGAGGCCAAGACGCTCATCGACGATCTCCGCGAGACGTTCGATACAAGATCAAGTTAAACCCAGAAAAATGCGCCTTCGATGTCCCATCTGGTCAGCAGCTAGGCTACTTCATCTCCCAGCGAGGGATCGAGGCGAACCCGAAGAAAATCCGGGCCATAATGGCCATGGAGAAGCCGAAGAACCTCAAGGGTGTCCAGCAGCTTGCAGGACGATTCACGACATTGAGCAGGTTCATCAGCCGCATGGGCGAGAAAGCCCTGCCATTCTATCAGCTGCTGCGCAAGGCAGACAAATTCGAGTGGACGCCTCAGGCGGATGATGCATTCGAAGATCTAAAGCGGCTGCTCTCTACCTCGCCTGTCTTGGTTACGCCAAAGGAGCGCGAGCCTCTACTGCTGTACATAGCAGCTACACACCAGGTGGTGAACACCGTACTGGTGGTCGAGCGACCCGAAGAAGGCAAGACCCATGGGGTCGAACGCCCAATCTACTACCCCAACGAGGTATTGACGTCGACAAAGCAGAGGTACCCTCACTACCAGAAACTCGCCTACGGCGTGTTCATGACGGCTCGTTGGCTGAGCCACTCCTTCCAAGAGCACCAGGTGATGGTCGTCAACGAGGCACCATTAAACAGCATCCTGAACAACCCAGAGGCCACAGGGCGTGTGGCCCTATGGGGCATCGAGCTGTCACCTCTAGACATCGTCTACGAGAAACGGCACGCGATCAAGTCTCAGGTCCTGCCAGACTTCCTCGTCCACTGGATGGATCTGCAGCTACCAGACACACCGGATATGAAACAGTCATGGACGATGCACTTTAACGGCTCCAAGCGCGAGGCCGGAGCAGGAGCCGGGGTCATACTGACCTCCCCGCAGGGAGACAAGATGAAGTACGTCCTTTGGATGAAATTTCGAGCTTCCAACAACGAGGCCGAATACGAAGCCCTCATCCATGGCATGAGGATGGCAAAGATCTACGACGCAACGCGCCTGGTCATCTACGGATACTCGAACCTCGTCGTCCAGCAGACGATGAATGAGTACGACACACACGCCGAAAACATGATCGTGTACCGCGCACTCTACAACTCACTCGAAGGAGACTTCGACGGCTGCGAGCTTCGGCACGTTGGGAGAGAAAGCAACGAGGAGGCCGACAGACTTGCCAACATCGGCACCACCTGTGCACGAGTGCCACCAGGCATGTTCCTCGAACAGATCTATGTACCATCCATCAAGCGGAAATTCCCAAAGGGATCACCCGAAGAAGCAGAGCACTCGGGGGCTGCGCTACCCGAAGGGCAGGAAGGACCCGAAAAGCTCGACACAGAGGTCGCAGTGGTCAACCTAATGCGGGTCATGGCAGTCGAAGAAACTTGGACACAACCATACCTCAGGTACCTGATACGGCGAGCTGCCTGATAGCCCGACAGATGCCCGACGCATATCTCGCCGGTCAAAGGCCTTCACCATCATCAATGGCGAGCTGTACAAGCATAGCATTTCGGGTGTACTTCAAAGGTGCGTCACCATCAGCGACAGCAAAACCATCCTCCAAGACATCCACGAGGGCATCTGTGGCCATCATGCGGGCAGCCGCACACTTGTTGCCAAAGCTCTACGAGCCGGATTCTACTGGCCAACGGCCATGAACGACGCCAAGGACATCGTCTGAAGATGCAACGGGTGCCAAAGGTTTGCTGATAAACCGCACGCACCGGGATCGGAGCTCAGGCCCATACCTTTGGCCTGGCCCTTCGCTCAATGGGGCCTTGACATGATCGGCAAACTGCCAAGGTCCTCAAAAGGCGGTCACGTTTACCTCCTGGTCGCATTCGATAAATTCACCAAGTGGATTGAGGCCATGCCCGTCACTAACCAAAAGGGCAAAACTGCCGTCAAGTTCTTTGAGTCCATTGTCTACAGGTTCGGCGTGCCGCATAGCATCATCACCGACAATGGGTCAAACTTCATCTCCAAAGAATTCCAGGACTTCTGCGAAGACCTCGGAATCAACATCACATACGCCTCCGTAGCACACCCGCAAACGAACGGACAGGTCGAAAAGGCCAACGGCCTCGTCGGTGCCGGCATCAAGAAGAGTCTCATGAGCCCACTCGAGCGACTCGTAGGATCCTGGACAGAAGAGCTACCCTCGGTCCTGTGGAGCCTGACGCACAACGCCAAACAGCTCAACTGGCTACACGCCTTTCTTCATGGTGCACGGAGCCAAAGCCGTGCTGCCAGCAGAGGTACGTCACAAGGCCCCACGGGTCGTCGCTTACAGCAAAGCCGAATCGATGGCCATACTCGAAGACGCCATCGACACATTCGACGAGGCGCGTGACATAGCAGCAGCTCGATCAGCGGTGTACCAACAGAGTCTCCGCAACTACCACAGCCGACGGCTACGCCCAAGGTCCTTCGTCGAAGGAGACCTAGTCTTGCGACTCAAGCAAGAGCGACCGAAGAAATTCGAGTCACCATGGGAAGGGCCCTACATCATCACTGAAGTCATCCCAGGTGGCGCCTATCGCCTCAAGCACGTGGAGTCTGGAGTCGCATACTCCAACCCATGGAACGTTGCACAGCTGCGACGCTTCTACCCCTAGCTACCCCCCTCTTTTACTTTCAATAAGGCTACTCAGCCAAGGCTACTCAGCCGAACTATGTACATCTCCCTTATGATATAAATAAAGCTAATTGTCTCGCCCCAAACTTTTTCGTTCAACATATGCATTTCACTCCATATTACAACACACTCGGGGGCTCCCCCTACCTCACGACTTCGTCGACTGAGAATAGCACGTGCATCCTGAGTAGCTGACCACGTCAGGCTAACGAAAAGGACACGTAAACAAACAGAGCACCACATGCTATACAATAATAAACCTTTACAATAATAAAGGGCACAACACGCCTAGTTGAATATATACAAATTTTACATCTACCTTTTTTACAGGTTCTACCTATTCCGCACAATAGCCTGCGTATGCTGCTCAAACAGGTCTACAATCTGTTCGGCATACTGCCTTACAACCGCATAATATGGACGCATATCCCACTCACCACCATCCGGACGAAGAGGCGGCCCATCTGCTATAGCAGAAAGATCTACATCGGGACGATGCAAACGCACAAGGGAAAGTGCGGCTTTTACCCCCGCAACAAGCTGATGTCGCACCAGTTTCTTGACATGGTGAATATTCGAAAACTTCGCCAACAGGCTAGAGAGAGTCGACGGCACCCCATCCAGTGGAAACATCACATGCAGAACTGACGCCAACGAAGATTGCACCTGACGAAGCACTCGTGATACCTGGTGGACATGATCCTGCATTGTCGCAAGGACCATGGCACGATCACGGTCCATCCAGAAGAACCCGCCGGCCTCCATGTCCTGCTGGGTCAAGCAGTTAATCCGAACATCAACACGCTCCTTTTCCTCCTTCGGAGAAAGGTTAGCACCTGCAATACTTGCGGAAGTAAGATGCAAGGCCAACAGGCGCATCCTAAACAATGAGCAGCAGCTCGAAAAACTCACATTCAAGCTGTTCGGCCAGACGACGCAACTCTCCCATCAAATATTCCTCTCGGGCAGCGCCTTGCTCCGCCTTCGACTTCCAAACATCAGCATGGCCACACACTCCAAGCAATTCCCTCTCAATACTACGGATGCGGTCTCAAAGAAACACAAGCTGCAACGCACCATCCAAGGATGGCCACAGCTGTGGTGCAGACGAAGTGTCAACGGGATCATCACCCGAAGGATCCTAGAGTAAAAGAAGACAAGGATATGAACAAGCAGACGAATGAAGACAGAACTCGGAAATTCATTATGTACAGCAAAAAGGCACTACGTGGCGCAGTGGTTGTTCATAAACACAATTACAAAAGCTGAAAACAAAAGCTATCCTACGACTAGAAGATCTAAGAGGCTACATCCTGAGTAGCCTCGGATCTGGACTGTCTCCCCTTGGCCTCTCCCTGCTGCTTCAACGCGTACTCAGCCAGCAAGTCAATCAACTTCGGCCCATAATGCTTACAGCGAGCAGCATAGATGGCAAAGGCTACCTCGGATCCGTCAGCAGCAGTTGGCATCCGGGAGGTGACCTGATGAAGATCCAGCTCCGCTCCAGAAGCCAGGTCCATCGCCAGCCCGACGGACGCACCAATGCCTTTCTGCTTGCGCTTGTACGCCGCAGGTGCTTCGGCTGACAATGCCTCCGCCAAGGCATCGACATCTTCAAGGGCGACACCCTTGGGGACGAGCTCCTTGTAGAAGCGCCCGAGAACCTCCTTGGCCTTGACAAGCGAGCCGACCACGGTACCGCAGCGGTCTTCGACCGCCGCAGATGCATCATCTAGAGCACTCCCGTGCTCCAGAGCACCGCGATCAAACTCGATGCCCGCGACATCTAAAATAACAAAGGAAGCAACATAAATAAAAGCACTACAAGGAAAGGCAAGGAAGACGAAAAGAGAAGACAGAGAAACCCACCCGAAACAGCCTTGGCAGCCGCCATCAGCCTGCCGTCTACCTCTCTCTCTCGCGCGAAGCCGTGGCGGTGGCGAGCTGCTCCTCGCGGTACGTATCCTCCTGCTGCAGGCGCTCCTTGGCCTCGGCCGCGTTGGCTAGCTCCAGCTCGAGGCGCTCCTTCGCACCAACGACGACCTCGTCTTTCTTCTCCGCTTGCCCAAGGCTCTTTTTGAGAGCATCAAGCTCATGGAGAGAGGTATTGTGGTCCTCTGCAGTCAGTAACACACCTATCAGATCGAAGGACAAAAATACAAGAAGAAGCAAAAAGACCAAGTCCTAAACATACCTTGAAGCTGTTTGAAGCTGGCCTCCAATGCCAGGTGCTGCTGCACCAGCTGGTTGGAGCCTTGTACAAAAGGCTGCTAAAAGAACTACTGAACGGCTCGGGGGCTACACCCAAAAGAACGCGCAAAAACAAGGTACACATACGAAAAACGCTCGGGGGCTCCCCCCGAGACTCGAAGGAAAAATGAACAACATAATACCCTACAGATGCTCGGGGGCTCCCCCCCGAGGCGCAAAGAAACAATGATCAACAGATCATCCGAAAAGGCTAGGGGGCTCCCCCTGTGGCAGAAAACAGAATTACTTACATGGATAGACGGCGACTCCGAAGGTTCGCCTGCAGTATTCTGAGGGACCAACACCAAAGCCTCCTGCGGAGAAGACCTCGGAGCAGCGCCCTTAGAGGTGGCCACCGTCTGAGGAGGAGAAGGAGAAGGAATCTTCGACTCCCCCACCATCTCTCGAGCGCCATCGCTGGAGGAGCTGTCAGAGGAATGGCTACAAAAGAAAAACGTCAGCCAAGAACAATCAAGCGAAATCAAGAGACAGCAAAAAGGAACCGAGGAAGCTTACGAGTCGAGGTCGCTAAGGTCGAAAACAGGAGGGGTCTTCTTGCCCTTCTTCTCTTCCTTCTTTTCTTCCTTCTTCTCTTCCTTCTTCCGCTTCGCCGGCGGGTGCGGTACCACAGCCCGCACGGGAACGACAGGAATTGGAGAAGAAGAGCCCCCATGCCCATCACTATGACGCTCAAGGCACAGCGGGTTCCTAGGCGTCGGCGGATTCGAGGCATCTGATGATTCGCTGGAGCTCCTCGTCCGCTTGCGAGTGTGATCCTCACTCGACTCGTTAGCCTCTTCAGCCGGAGATCGCGCCGACGGCAGCTCGGACATGGAGTCCACCACCTCATTGTCCGGAGCATCCGGGAATACTTCTGGCAATGGAGGCGACATGCCTGGCACCTTGAATTCCTGCTCAAAAAGATAGCAAAAATTTCAGCACAAAGGTGGAAAGCCAAACGCAGTCGAAAAATAGCGCTACGCTCACATCCCAAGTTCTACACCTGTGGAACCGGACAGGAAGCGGAGAACGGAGAAGTCAGCGATTTCCCCGGAAGATCCTCTCCAGCCTTGTACTTCAGCAGCGGACGAAGGATCCCGTCGAGATCTCCCTTGGATAATTCCTCAGCCGAAACCCTAGTCGGATCACGGTGACCCGAATAAAGGAACATCAGGTGCGCCCTAGCCTGGAGCGGCTGCACCCGACGTTTGAGAAAAGTGCGGATGATATCCACACTGTTCACCTCCTTATCCGGAATCATCTGGAGATCCTCCACCCGATGATAGAGCCTCTTTATCTCCGCCACCTCGCCATCAAGATCTGGTTCTTCCAGGACCTCTTCGGCTCGATCTTTTGGGAGGGGTCGAAAGGAGCAAGACCAAAATCCTTCCCAGCCACCGTGGAGTCGCGGATGTAAAACCATCGCCTCCGCCAGTACTGGACAGATTCAGACATACAAAAGGAAAAGAAAAGAAGATTGGATCGAAGGGAAATGATGCAACCCCCAATGGGATAAACACCATCATAACCAGATTGCCTCTTCACGGAATAGAGTTTCCGGAAGAGGCCAAAGTGCGGCTCGATACCGAGCCAACACTCGCAGAAAGTGATGAAACAAGCGATATGAAGAAGAGAGTTGGGAGAAAGATGATGCAGCTGGATGCTGTAAAGAAAAAGCAATCCATGAAGGAAATTGTGGACGGGGAAGGAAAAGCCCCGAAGAACAAAATCAAGGAACATAACCCGAAACCCAACGGGGGGACGGGGAATTACCTTGTTACCAGGGAGTCTGACGGCCTCCCTATCCTGCAGGATCAAGGCCCGCTCACGGAGCTTGCGGAGATCACTCTCACGCGTCTCCGATCGCCGCAAGCCACCGTCGGTGACACAGGCAACGGCAGAGCCTTTCTTGCCACCAACAGCGCTCGTACCAAATGCAGAGGCGGACTTCTTCGATTTCCCCATCGCGGTGCGGCGGCGTCGGCGGAAAGCACGCGGGATCAAGGAAGGAAATGCTCGAGGAAATTCCAGCGCGCAGCAAGAAAGCTCAGAGAAGATTGGAGAAGTGAAACAAGAATGGCTGCGGTGAAAACAAATTCACCTTTTCCCCAATGATTATAAGGACGAGGACGATGCACGGCGACCATCCATCGGGAAGACCTAGAGCCAACATCAAGATCTGGCCGTCCATGTGTCAGCACAGCAGCGAACCGTCGCTAACACGCCGTCCACTACGCATGGAAATCGAGGCGACGCCGTAATTATCTCCACGTCGTGCGTGACCAGTCAACTCAAAGTCAGAAGGTGGGACCCATGTTCGTCCAATCAAGTCACCTCTAGCGCCGCAGACGCGTGCGGTCACCGATCGTCAGCACTAATGTCATCAAAATCTATACTAGCAACGGTTATAATTCTTCGGCTACACAGCTAAGAGTACACACTCGAATCTACGATTCGATTAATTACTCGGGGGCTACTCCTATCAGGAGCGCTGGCCGCGCACCCGAATCATAATCAAGATATCACACTACAAAGCTATTCTTCGAGTCCTACGTCGAGTCTACGACTCCACTACGGACTCGGGGGATACTCCCATAGGGAGGATGGATTCAAGCATCCGAAAATTTTGTGTCCTACGGACCTGGAGTCAAACAATGGCTGAGTTAAAGTCTCTGCTCGAGTCTACGACTCAAACATACACTCGCGGGCTACTCCCATAGGGAGCGCTGGTCGCGCACCCTATGAATTCTTCGACTGCGATCCTTCAGATCAGAATGCAAAAACTTTTCGGCAATTCTGCCCCGATTAACGCTAAGTGAGAAGCATCCTTCTTGGCCACCCAAAACGCTTCCGCAGCGATAAAAATTCGGATGCTGTGTCCGTGACACAAATATAAGACCTACAGATATCATCTGATGGCCTGACAACGCACACGACTGCACTCTGCTAGTGGAAACCCGTGCCAGCAGGCGCGATGAAAATCCCGACGGACGCGTTGGGTAAATCATTTAAATTTACTGGAATTCCACTCCTGTAAGTCCTCCACGGCCTGAGTCAAATTACGCCAACATCTGTTCCGGATTCGAGTCGAGGGACTCGAATCTGAAGAAGATCGTGTTGTTTTGTCCTAAGAGAGTTAACTGGCCCTGATCCGTCGGGAGAGTCAGGCACACGCATCAACAATCCCTACACACTCAAATCATTTCTCAAGCAAACAGAGATGGCCGCACCCGAAATAATGAGGAGTCCTCAGCCGAATCTACGATTCGACTGAACACTCGGGGGCTACTGACATGGTTACCCTATGGATACACGACCTTAGCATACCTGGTCCAGCCCAAGGAAGGCCCATGGCAAATATACGTAGACCCATGAAGACTTTCGGGTGGCTAGGGCCCATGACGCCTTCGGATCCTTGGAGAGCAAGACTAGAGTAGATAGAAAATTCAAAGGGTCAAACCCTAAAGCCTGTAACCGACTCGATCTGGGCCTGGGACCTGCCTGCCTCTATATAAAGGCCAGGAGGGCACGATGAGGAGGCTCTCTTACAATCTCTCGCACACCACCGCATACACACCTTCACGCCAGATTGCATCTGCGCATCCCTGTAACCTTCGGTTCTGCCATAATCAGAGCAGACAAGCAGGAGTAGGGTTTTCCCTCCAGGGGCCTGAACCTCGGTAAACCTCGTGTCTCTGTGTTGCTTGTTTGCTAACCGTTCCACGATCTCCAGCATCCCCATCTTCTCCAAAACCCAAGTCCATAACAATGGGCATTGACGAGATTAAACCTCGTCACCAAGTGATTGCCAAGTGAAAATAATAAATTGCAGAAAATATAAAAGATGGTAGATGCAATGGAAAGGTGTTTCTTATGACAAAAGTCAGACAGGGGTTCATGGGTTCACTTGTCTACTCTCTTTTTAAGTAGCTAGTGATCACAAAACAATTCATCAATGATAAATATTCATGAAACTTCTACATGTGTTTGATAAAGAAATTAATATGGGCATCACGTTCTAACATAGATATGAAATACATTTCTCTTATACTCCTCAAGAAAGGGGAACTCCATGCAATCTTGAATTAAGAACAAATTAGAGTATAACTTTAAGTAATATAACATGATGTTTGGAATACAAATATGCTACCTTGATCTAACAAGATTATCACACTGTCACATGATAACTATAGCACATGATTTCACTTTATCCCCAGTGAGACAGCAAAATAAAGGTAAAAACCAAAGTAGATCTTGAATATTTTTTGTTACAATTCAATCTCTACCACCATGCTACTCCATGTAATACACACTTCTTCCCATAAAAGTTCTTGCATATAAGTTGGATCAAAACAAGCAATTAAGAATAGGGTGCATGATATGCATATATCAATACATCTTACACAAAATAGATTCCAGTCTCAAATATCAAATCATAGAACAAAGATCCACCATATAGGAGTTACAAATATGACCATAATCATGTATGGCAGCTTATATGGTACTAGATCTATGAAGAACAAGAGAGAAATAGATCAAGATACTGCCACAAACCCATAGCCCAGAGGTGGACTACTCCCTCTTCATCACGATGAAGATGCCGAAGATGTTGGAGAGGGTGGATATCTCCTTGGAGGTGGCTCCGGTGGAGTCCCCCCTCCAGTCTTCACTGGACCTGACTATGTTTGGTGATGTTTTCATTTCTGGTGTGCTCCGTCTTGAGGACTCCCCGGGGGATCCTTGTATAGAGGTTTTTAGGTCAAGAGAACTCCGTGGGCGAAAGAATCAAGGCGATCGGACGGTCGAGGAGCAAACAAGGGTGGGTGGCGCGCGCACCTAGGCTGGGCATGCCACACAGGCTTGTTTGGGCCTCCTGGTTGGATTCTTGTGCTCCATATGCTTCTCGTGGATAAATATTGGTATTGCCAAAAGTTTAGGTCCATTTGACTTCATATAGGTACTGAAACATCAAAAACATTGAAAACGGGGTTTTTCTGCCCTGCCAGGTTATAGCTAAAATAAAGGGGAGCATTGGTAAATCCCCAAATATCAATATAAAACATGGATATAACATTATATATTATGAAAATATGTGAGAAAATATGTTAACAAACTACAAAGTTCATGTATGCATTTTACATGCATCAACATCCCTAAGCTTAACCTATGCTCGTCCTCGAGCATGAACGTGATAAAAACTAAACATGGACTTTGGAGTTTGTTACCTTTGGTTCCTTCATTATTATTTAAAGTTCATAGGCTCAATTCCTTTCAATGAAACATAATATGCAAGTGTACTATCAAGTTGAATCTTACACATATATAAACATGTTGAACAATAAGTAATGGTGTGATAAAACAAATGATGAACAAAACAAACCTTCAAGCACACTTTGATGAACCTATAGAATAATAGACTCTTTTCATAATTGGCATTGGTGTTTTATGCCTTTATTTTTGGGTTGCTTCTTAGTTTAATGCCCTTGACTGGAAGACTCACTTCTTAGTTTTATGTCTTCCCTTGAGATGTTTTGCATCTTGTACCGAAAGTAAGCATTGAATACATATGTTAATCCTTCATAAAGAATGTAAAAATAAAGTTTTGAGTTATGTAGCTCATGTCAACAATACTAATAAGGATGGGGTTCCAAGTATCTTTTATTTCAAAGCTTCATATGGTTTATGTATTGAACATCTTACAAGTTGATTGTTTCATGCACCATACCTATGACCTTGCACTCCTCATGCTACCCAACTTAGGCCTGTCATTGTATGCACATGTTGGTCGTTGAAACCGCATCACTAAAGTACCTCTTGCTCCATGAGTAGCTATATGCCCCCCTTTTTTGTATTTATTTAGCATAAGAGTTAATATAATTCCTTAGTTATGTTCAAGGTGGGACGGGGACAGTATCTCTACTCCAGAAATGTAAGAAAAACAGACATATGAATCATATAACAAGGATCATTATAATGTAAGTTTCCACCATGAGTTGCCGCATGGCACATGGATTTGACTAGCGTTTCAGGAGCGTTTTCTCTCAACATGCCAACTCCAATATGCACACTTTATTTCATATCGATGCAATCCATAGGCAGAACTTAAACATGGTTAATTATCAAGTTCAACATTGAAAGCTTGTGCCATGACAACATGGTTTAGCCAACAACAACTAATAAGATGTAAAGCACAAAAATTTCCATAGTGATAACCCCAAACCTTATTTTCTTATGAGCTTTAAAATACATAAATAATGCGTTTTTGAGAATATTTGGAGGATTAACATACATACTATACTTGAAAGTAGCTTTTGCCACAAATAGGTATGAAAGATCACGGATGCCGTCTAGAGAGGGGTGAATAGGCGGTTAGAAACTTTTATGAACCTTTGCCGTCACCATGTGGTAGATACAACCAGAGTTACAAGTCAACTTTGGCGATCTGATTAACTAATGAGATTCCTTAATTAATCAATTCCATAGCTAGCAGTAGTACCATACATACACAAGCTGCAGGACGCTTGCCATAGATCAAGCAAAAATACTTTCTCTGTTTCAAATTAGTTAATTTAATTTTGGCTATATTTAAATATATCTAGCACTAAACAAGTTTAGATACATTCGAATCTAAAAAAAATTAAGTCAGGTAATTTGAATCAGAGGGAGTTAAAAAATGTTTGCGGGGTAATAAAACCTGTTGTTACCATACTTTCTCGACGAGTTGTATGATCGCCCCAAGCCTGACAGCGAGACGACGGCGCCTGCACGAGCAAATGGGCAACAAAGGAATATGGATGATGCCCATGGATTTCCTCCTCTTGATCACGTCTGCCTGGCTGATGGAATATGGATGATGCAAACACGCCTAGACCTGATCTATATTACGGTTTGTTTTCTGTTCCTACCACAATGTTTTTGAGCTTAATTTGCATAACGAACAATCGCAACCACGCCGCATTGACTTTTCTTCTCCACGACTGGTTCGTACCGTACGAACGTTTCGAGTTTGACTTTCCCGAGACTCTGCAATACCTGCCACGTAAGGGAGTATATAAAATATTGCCGTGAAGAGTACCGTACTTATGCAGGACGTACGCTAGCTAGATAGATCCTAGATAGGATCAGGGGATAAAATATACTGCAACCACTCAATTATTGTTAAATCTTAATCTTTTTTAGTGTGTATTGTTAAATCTTAATCATGTGGTCACATCAGAGCTTTGGGAGGGAGAGAGAACAAGTCTTTCACGTCCTTGTGGTCCTTGCATTGCATTGCATCGATCACCACCTCCACAGTTATCTTATGGAAAATGATATGTATCATCTTGGGGATCACACGCGGCGCGGCGTGTCCCCCGGCTCGTGCGAGCGACGCGTGTCCTACCATGAAGCCCAACCACGTACGTATTTCTGTCCCTCCCGCACTGCATCTCTCTGCGCTGCCCACGTTCTTTCTTCCTTCTCTTCCCCATCGCTTTTCCATGGCCATCCTGCTCCACCCTACCCCCACCCACTGATCTCCACAGGTTTCTCTCACGGCGACCCACGTTCCCTGCCGGCGGCGGCCACACCCCGTCCGCCTTACCGCAGGCTGAGCCTCGTTCCTTACTCAACCGAGGCTCTCACCGGCGCCTCATATCCTTCATGTGCCGCCACGCGCCGCCCTGTCGCCGGCCTTCCGCACCTCGTCGTTCTTTTCTCCCTCGGCCCTCTATTTTTACTCGACGGTGACCATGGTTGTTGGATGTAGGAGCAACTCCTCGTCCCCGATGCTACAAGCGGCGGAGGTTGCTCCTGCTACAAGAGAGACGACGCTTCCTACAAGGGGCGACGACGCTTGCTACCGCAACGACAACGGTTTGCTACCACGGCGGCGGCGGTTCGCTACCACGGCGGCGGGGATTCGCTACCAAGGCGGCCATGTCATGGTCTTGCTACCACAGCGCCCGGCGGCGGTGGTTTGCTACCACGGCGGCGAGGATTTGCTACCACGGCATCATGGTTTTGCTACCACGGCGGCGGGGATTTGCTACCACGGCGCTTGCGTCATGGTCTTGCTACCACGGCGCCCGGCGGTGGGGGTTTGCTGCCACGGCGTCATGGTCTTGCTACCACTGCGCCCGGCGGCGAGGGTTTGCTACCACGGCGGCGGCGGTTTGCTGCCACGGCGTCATGGTCTTGCTATCACGGCGGCGGCTGTTTGCTACAACAGTGTTCGATGCAGGAGTTAGTCGCCTTTGCTACGATGGGCGGCCGGCGTAGCTCCGTAGGACAGGCTCTGCTGCAAGCGGAGCCATCAGTAGTACGACCGGCCACCGCGATGCTACGAGCCGCGACATGTGAAGCTGCGACTGTGTATTCTCCGATGAGGGGCTCACGGAGGAGCGATGGGGGTTGGGAGCTTTTTGCTCAGGATGTGTCTTTTCTAGCGGCGGCGAAGCGGAAGCCTGCGGGCAATTGCAGGGAAAGAGAGAGAGAGACGTACAGTCGAGGGAGACGCAACAGTATGATTTTTCAGCTACGCGTTGACCGAGCGAGTTGTATCGGATGGTCCAAGACTACTTAATCGTACGGTTATGGATCCGGGGGATCGGGGGGACGCCTAGCGCCCCCCTTGATGTCATCAATCTCTACTTTAGTTTTCTCTGTAGCTAGGGGAGGTCGCATTTGCTCTCCGATAAGCAAAGGGAAGACCGGAATGCCAAGTGGGTTCGGTTCGGTTTACTAGTTTGGTTCTGTTTGGGCGATCTGACTTGTTTGATCTTATCTGATTTTCGGTTACTACGTATCATACCATCGGAAGGAGAAGGAAAAAAGAAAAGAAAAGAAACAGTAGATATGATGTGCTAAAGTGCCAATAAAATCATCGAGTTTTGTTTTTAAATAAATGCAAAATCGGTCAATCCCAAACCAAATGGCAGGCTTGGGTTCATAAATTTGGAGTATATAAACACAACAATGTGTGTCCATTGGGCGTGGAATTTACGAGCATGAGATATAAGGGTGTGTTTGGTAATGAAATCAAGTGAAATGAAATGTAATCGTTCTGCACCTAGAGCCAATTCTTGTGTTTGGTTGTAGAGAAGGAATGGAACCAACTGGTTCCTAAGAAGGGAGTATACCTCTGATATGTTGAACGCACCCGTTCCACCGAATCGGTGGAATGTATCGCTAAGCATCACCAATCAACTGAGAAAAAAAGAAAGCTGCCTATCCTCACCGACCTACACGACCTAAACCATGTTCCTCTGCCTCTCGTTCTCTCTCTATCTCCTTGGTCTCACCACTTCTTCTCCTCTGGCACGGCGGTGGCCGGAACCTGACGAGGTGACGACCGAAACCAGACGAGGTGGCGGCTGGAACCAGGCTAGGCGGGGGCTACCGGAACCAGGCTAAGCCGTGGCAGGGCAAGGAGGCGGGGCTAGCAACCACCAGGCGCGGTGGCAATAGGAACTAGGCTTCAGCGGCGGCTCGTGGGGTGGCAGAAATCGGGCGTGGTAGCAGCAGGAATCCGGTGGTCGGTCCCTATCCACTTCGATTTGCCCGCTTTCATCTCAGATCTGGCCTATTTACATTAAAATTTTGCAATTTTGAGAAGAACATGTGCTACCCTTCTAGGCCTAGCTGTCGTCCACTCCGATTTGGAGAAATAAACAATTATGGGTAAAATCCAAGGTAAACAATTTTGATGTCATGTGGGAGGTATGCTCACCATAGTAATGAAATTGGTGAGTAATCCAATTCTAGCCATTCCATTCCTCTTTTATGTTCCCAACCAAACAAAAGACGAAACCATTCCATTCCACGTTTTTATCCAAACCAAACATAAGGTTAGAACTGTTCCATTACACTGGAATGGAACCATGACATTCTATTCCACCTCGTCCCATTACCAACACACCCTAAAGGAGCAAGATAGGCGAATTTTTAATGCAGCGGCTAGAGTGGTCGTTATAAATGGTGAAAGGAGTTTCTTTTGGACTTACAATTGGCTGCAGGGAAGAACAATTGAGGTACTTACACGGGACATGTATCAATTAATCAATCACATAACCAGAGCAAGAAGCACAATTGCAGAAACCGGTCATTAACTGAGGATGGATTGATGACATCAAGAAGCAAATTGACATACGCTGTCTCTACCAGGTCATATCTAATATCAAATGAACTTAAGTCAAATTGGGGAGGACGTTTGGTCATGGTTAAGGTTGTGCAAAAACCGGAACCGGCCAAACCAGCCAAACCGATAAATTGAACCATAGTTTATTTTCCTTCACAAATGAAATTCAAGCTCTGAAATTAGTATAAAAATTTGAACTAGCCTAAACCGGTCAAACCTTAGAAACCGTGTTTGCACAGGCTTAGTCATGGTCATGGAATGCTAAATCAGTGTACATGACACATTTTGCGCTATGTGCTTTCGCTAAGGACATCTGGCAGTCATGGGCACCTTTACGCTGCAAAAGTGCAACTTGGTTGATCATCCATGAGAGATTTGGATAGCAAGTTGGTTGGTGAAACATGGGCTCCATATGCGTTTACTGCAACTATACTCAAGAAGATCCCCAACATTTGTTACTTGGTTGTGCGGTAATTAACATATCGTAGACCTCTATTTTGAGGTGGGTTGGTCTTACACAAGTCATCACAATCACTAGAGAGAAATTAAAATCCTATGGCAGAAGGCAGCTACGAATCTTGAGGGTAAAAACAAGAAGAAACTGAATACTATAGTTATGGTGGATCTGGCGGGAAAGAAACTGAACACTAATTTCGTGAAGTTTAATAATTGGTATTGAATCAAGAGTAACAATTTCAGTGTTAGTATCTATGTATCATGTTTGCCTCCATGATTTTTGATATTCAAAATATTGTTTTAAATATCAAGGTTATCTACGAGCTAAAAGATATATTTTAGAAACCATCATGTGTGGAAGATATTACGATATCTAAAACAATATTTTGGTTGCAACATGATAGAGTATAATATGGAAAAATATATGTTCTCATATTTGATGAGAATTTGCGAAGATTGGAGATGCTAGTCATTCTAATCGTCCAAAATGGTTTTTTAAAAGTAACATTATACTCGCAATTCACCTTTATAAGCTATAGCAGCTTAATCATGAAAGTTGTCATGATAAGGATGGATAGAAGATGTACGTAAAATGTTTACTATACTAAAAAATTACTAAAGAATGGATTTTGAAAGAACACCAAACATTCGATGATGGTGATCTACTTCAAAGTGTGTGAGATCTAGCACATGGATTAATAGGATTGATAGGATACTCATACCAACAAGTCACACCTTATTTTCTCGAAGCTCACTCGAAAAGAACTCTAAGGTTAAGTGTGCTTGGCCTAGAGCAATTCTAGGATGGATGACCGACCGGGAAGTGGATACCGGGTACGCATGAGTGAGGACAAAGTGCGCATAAAAGACTAGTGTTGGTTTGTGGGGCTAGTCTAAATATCCTATTAAGCTATCAGGAGTGACACCCCTCAGGCCCAGTGAACGGGGTGTTACAAGTGGTATCAGAGCCAACCCACGCAGTTACACGGGCGTGTGCGGATCAGTGGCGGACATGTGGCGCGGCGTGTGTGTCCCGGAGTGGACACGGCATGGCACATGTGTCGGCACTGGACGCACATATGCGCGCCAAGAGGGGACATTCCTAGAGTGTGCTTGATTGATGAGGGCATCGATCTTCTAAAGGGTGGGTGTATGTGATATCCAGCACATGGATTAATAGGATTGATAGGATACTCATACCAATAAGTTGCAACTTCTTTTTCGGAAGCTCACTCGAAAAGAACTCTAAGGTTAAGCGTGCTTGGCCTAGAGAAATTCTAGGATTGATGACCGACCGGGAAGTGGTACCGGATGCGCATGAGTGAGGACAAAGTGCAAAGAAAAGACTAGTGTTGGTTTGTGGGGCTAATCTAGATATCCTATTAAGCTATCAGGAGTGACACCCCCGGGCCCAGTGGACGGAGTGTTACAAAGTGCAAGTACAAAGGTATTAGTATTTGACTATACACGCTTTGGACTATGTGTCATGTGTATGGCACCACTGTTGATGTTGATAGATTCTTTTAAAATGGAAAGGAAATGCTGAAAGGGAGTCTCAGAAATATTGGCAGAAAAAAAGACTGGAATTGTCTAGATTAGGTATATAGAAGATATACATGTTAAGGTTGTATTCTTTGCTTGCTAAATAATGTGGTTCTTGGGTATTGGATACCGGATTGGTTGATATGGAATGTCATACAGTACAACACAATTTATGAACTGCAATGGCCTAAATAACCAGCAAGAGAATATGTGATGATGTTCATCGAAAACAAACAAGGTGTTGTTGTGTTTCTCGTTGACATCAAAGCTTACCTTTAAGATTTGTTTCAATAATTGTTATTTCGATAAGGTATTATGAGAATAAAAGGTTGTTCAAATAATTACTGTGTTTCATATAAGATGGATGATTTACAAGTCTAGTTGGAGAAATCGCGTCCATAAAACTAATGCTAAAAATGTCGAAAAACAAATGATTGAAAGATCTCTTAAGAAGTGACATCGTCGTTTAAATTATATTGGAAAGAAAACGTGTAGAAACTTCATGTTGTTGGAATTTTGAAGTCTTTTGATTTTGATCAAATGACACTTGTGAGACTTTCCTGGAGATAATTGAAACTTCATTCAAAGGCCAAAGAAGAACAAGCGACTAACTTATTAGAATTTGTACATATTGATGTATGTAGTCCATTATGTGTAGTCATGAGCGATGGATTTCAACTTCATATGATTTCTCTAGAATTTTGAGTGAATACTTGTGTATATTTACTTAATGAGGATGAAGTATGAAATATTTGAAAATGTTCAAAGACTTTCAAGATGAAGTGGAAAATCATTGTAACAATAAAATAAAGAATTTATGATTGAATCATAAAGGAATATATTTGAGTTACAAGTTTAGCATAACACCTAAGATTTGCGGAATCATTCCACGGATTTGAATTTCCCGAAACAACATAGGAGTATGGAGTGTTCGAGATATCTAATGAAACCTTGTTTGACATGGTGAGATCAAAGGTGTTAGTTATAAAACTGCCATTATATTTTAAAGATTAAAAGCTTTAGTAACTACCACTTTTACACTGAAAAGAGCACCATCGCGATCCGTTGAAATGACACCATATAAGTTATGGCTTGTGATAAAACCCAAGTTGTCCTTTCTTAAATTTTGGTATCCTAGGCATAAGTAAAATGTTTACAAGCAAAGTCAGATGAGCATGTATTTTTATGTTATTTCAAATAACCGTTGGGTATTCCTCCATAACACCGAGGACAAAAGTGTTTGTCGCTTAGAACGTCAAGTTTCTTGAGAAGGAATTTTTCGTGAAAAGTTAAGTGGGAGGACAATAGAACTTTGATAAGGTTATTGAACCTTATCTATATGTGCGGAGTTGCGCAACACCGGAAAGTATCCCGGAGGCGGCAACAATGCTCATGGCTCACGTACCTCAAAGGTTATGGTCACAGAGGTCTAAGTTTCTATTGAACCGAGAATGTCGGGTAAAACAATCAAATACTAAGATTTGAGAGTAAATCATTGTTGTTTGATAATGATGAACAGACTATATACAAAGAAGCGATGATGGGTCCTGAATCCGTCAAATGGAGTGAAGCCATAGAATCCGTGATAGTTCCATGATGTCTACGCACTTCTATTCTTGTAGACAGTTGCTGGGCCTCCAAGTGTAGAGGTTTGTAGAACAACAGCAAGTTTCCCTTAAGTGGATTACCCAAGGTTTATCGAACTCAGGGAAGAAGTGGTCAAAGGTATTCCCTCTCAAGCAACCCTGGAATTAAGATATAAGAAGCCTCTTGTGTCCCCAACACACCCAGTACACTTGTCAGGTGTATAGGTGCGCTAGTTCGGCAAAGAGATGGTGAAATACAAGTGGTAACGGTGCCAGAAAAGAGCTTGACGGTGAGGTAAAGGTTGAAGGCAAAAAGAAGGAAGCAAGCAAACATGCAACAGATCTAGATGCAAATGGTGTTTCAATGCTTAGAAACAAGGCCTAGGGATCATACTTTCACTAGTGAACACTCTCTCATATAAATACCTTCTCTTCATGATACTACTCTTAACTACTCTCCGGTTGGACACTCTAATCCATGGTAGGGCTATAACAGCACTCCTCAAAGTCCCCCTTTTCCAATCTAGATAACCCCACACTGTCACCTTGAGCGCTAGATGGTTCCAACAAACACCACAATTTCATAGAGACAACCAACTCAAAATATACTCATGATAAATATATATATATGTAGCATAGCTTAAGTGCCACACACGGCGCGCACGCTGTCACTTTCACACACGTGGGGAAAAGCATAGATCTATTAAAGCATGATGAGTATTTATATAGACTCTAGCCTAAGTGCCACCATGGCTTGCACGCTGTCACTTTCACACACATGGGGAGAGCAGAGATCTATTGAAGCACTTGAGTAGCAAGGTAGATCTACTTGATTACAAAGCTCATGACCACAACAAGATCATGCATAGAGAGAGAGAGATGAACACATAGCTATCGGTAAAGCCCTTAGCCTCGAGGAAAAACTACTCCCTCCTCATCATGGGAATCAGCAACAACGATGGAGATGGTGATGTAGATCGATGGAGATGGCTCCGGGGGCACTTCCCCGTCCCGGCAGGGTGCCGGAACAGAGACTTTCTGTCTCACGAATCTCCCCTTCGATGGCGGCGGTGCTACGGAGGTTTTCGTCGATTTCTTCTGGATGCTTTAGGGTTTTTGGGTCGGAGGCTTCTTATAGGCGAAGGAGGCAAGGTCGGTGGAGGTCCATAGGCCCACACCCCCTGTAGGCACTCCGACCAGGCATAACCGAACCGAAACCAAAAACCGAATCCGAAAAAACCTAACTGCATCTAAAAATTCGGTTTTTTCAGTTTTTGTTAAGGTTACAGTTAGTAGAATAGATAACCATTTGATATTCAATTTTTTCAATTTTAAACCGAAAAACCACAGTTATTACTGAAAATAACCGAAGAGGCCCAGCCACTGTGTCGTGCGAGGCCCAACTAGTGAACATAGGCCGAACTTCCGGAGGCGCATCGCTCGTCGCTGCTCGCCTCGCACACGAACACTTGCGAAGGCAGAGGCAAATCGCAAGGGCAAGGCCGTGTAGCGAGCAGAAGGTGCAGCGGCGCCGCCAAACCCTAAATTCGTTGGCTGCGCCCCTTGCTCCGGTCGTTCGGTGACGCGCTCCACCGAATCCTCCGATCCCCAACCTAGCCCAGCTACACTCCACGTCTGCCTCACCTTCTCCAGGATGACCTGCCGATCCCCACGGCCACGGCTCCAGCTATGCGTTTGGGGCTCCGTCGATCTAGATCCCCACGGCCATGGGCCACGGCTCTGGCTTCACCTCAACATCCAGTCTGCGTTCAAGTCTTCGTCGGTAGTTGCCCACCTCAGGGACCTACTCCGGTCAGATCTTTGAGAAGTTTCAGTGATTTGCATGTTAGTATGCATATGATAGAGAGAATTAAGGCCAGCTTTTCTTTTGTCTTGTTTTAGATGTCCGAGAGTGGCAACATGACACACTTCGGTGATGGTGATGGTATTGGCATTGGCAGCCATGAAGTTTCTGTGATATGGCTCAAATAAACACACGCAGCAAGATATATCAGCACTTGACAGTCGAGGAAACGAATCAAAATGTTGCTAATTGCAACTATTGTTGAACTATGTTTAGATGAAGCAAAAAGGAAATGCCAAAAAAATTCCTTGACCGAACGCACTACATGAAAGTCAAGCTAAATGTTCTCTGTCTTCCAAAAAATCACATCAACTTTGGTTAATTTGGTTACTACCGAAACCGAACCGAAGATTATTGGTTATTACCGAAACCTAATCGTATTCTCATACAAAACCGTATTTACCAAAGTATTTAAATCGTATTTACCGAAAAATCGTATAAACAGAACAGATTTAACCGTTTTAACCGAACGCGCAGCTGGAGTAGGCCCGCACCTGGGGGTGCGGCCACCCTGGTGTCCTCCTCCAACTCTGCTTCGTGGTTCTGTGTTGCTCTGGGAAAAATAATGACTTTGGCTTTTGTCCCGTTCAATTCCGAGAATATTGATTTTCCGCCTTTCTGGAACCAAAAACAGAAAAAAAACAGGCAACTGGGACTATGGCATCTTGTCAATAGGTTAGTTCTAGAAAGTGTATAAAAATACCTCAAAGTGTAGACAAAACATAACCAAGTTGATACTAAACAAGCATGGAACATCAAAAATTATAGATACGTTTACGACATATCAAGCATCCCCAAGCTTAACTCCTGCTCGTCCTCGGGTAGATAAGTGATAAAAAGAATAATTTTTTAGGTGACATGCACCATCAAAATCAAGATCAAACCATTTGCAAGCACTGAAAACTGGGATTAAAGTACTCTAAACATGAGCATGAAATAAGAAATTCTGACAGTAAGACAAAGTAACTATGCATGCATAATGAAAGGTTACAAACAAAGATCATGAATAACAATGCATTGAAAGACGTTTGTTTGTTTCACATACAGAAAACATGGCATAGTGGCATTTAGCTTGTCTCTCATGGAGTAGCAAATAGATGCATAGGACACCTTCAAAGTTCATAAGAGTGACTAGATACAAATAGTTCAAGAACAAGCAATATCAACATTATGAATCAATCAATAAGTTTTGGGACAATACACATAGAATTAAGAATGATAACTATGCTCTCTTAACTTGTGCCTAAGGATAGAAGGTGGAGACTCAATATAATGGTGGAAGAAAGGCCCTTCACAAAGGGAAGCAAGGATTCCAAGTCTCAAAAAGAGCTTCCAAAAATTATGGTACTTGTTAGCTTTCAGCCCTCATTACCCCTATCATAAGCATCTTGAAGTGATTAAGGTTAAAGTGAACAAACTATGGAGTATATGCTTGACAAAGTATAAGTTGGCAATCTCATGTCCCTTGAATACGAGGGCCACACCACATGCTACTCAACTTAGGTCACCTATAAGTTCTTGTCATAGTAAGTACATGTGTATCATAGAGAACCGCAAATAGGGTACCCCTTGCACATGGTACAGGAGCTATCCCATAACCAAAATGACAAGGCAAGCAGACAATGAGCATCTCAGCGATATTTTTATTTACTATGTGCATAGCTTTTTATTGATGATGCTTCATAGATAGCTCATTATGGTGATGCTGCAAGTTTCCACCATGATTAGGCATGGCTTAGGCTAGCGGCCCAGGCGTTTCTCTAACACAAAATACATAACTCCATAGACTTACAAGCTCCCTCTTTATTTCACACTGGTGACATCCATAGACAAAAGAGCATGATATCAACTGTGTACAAAGTACAAGTGCAATGTTGCAAGCGTTCCCCGTGACAGCACGATTCTGCTAATTCCAACATATAAGTGCAAGCATATTCAACTTAGATGACACAACGGTTCAAGTTTATTAGGGGCAAAGAATATAAAGTGTGCCATCAAGTTCGTGAGGGCTTTAATCACTAAGTTTTCACATAACAAAATACTTTTTAATTGGAAGATAGCGGAAAACAAGAATATACTTAGAATGGTGTAACACACCATTCATAGGAGTTTATAGTGGACACTTTGGAAAAACTTGGTTTCTTGGGAGTTGGAAGCATGAGTAGAGCTTACTCATACAAGTGGAGGCTAGCAAAAAACTGGGAGCGACCAACTAAGAGAGCAATAATGGCCATAATCATGCAGAGCGACAAAACATTACTAATCAAAGCATAAAGTGGTATCACAAGTCAAAAACTAAATGATCGTAGAGGCTAAGGTGTCTGGTTCATAGTCATAACATGGTGTGAGCATGTGCCAAGTCAACCCAAACAAAACATCAAAGGAGAATACCACAATACTATGCTTTTGTATGCTAAAACAACACATGATTCCTTCAAAGCATATTAAGCAATCTCAATTGTTTGGAACAAGTAATGCTACAGTAATAATCACTAATCATATGGTCAAAACAACATCTAGCATGACATGATAAATTCTAAGTCACAGAGATAATAATCAACAAAGTCTAAGCAATAAGCATGAAACTTCCTACTCTTTTTCCAACACCAATCGACTTATTTGAAATAACTCACAAAGATAATAATAAACAAAGAACAGTGATCTTGTCTCACAAATCCACAAAGAAGAACTAAAAAGTTCAAAGCAAAAAGCATAAGAAAAGTAAGGCTAAACACAGTGCTAGCAAAAGTGAACACTCACAAAACAATAAAAATGAAAACTAGAGTGTTCTAGGCAATGAAAACGGAGTGTGTCTCTCTCCAAAAGAAGTGTGCTAGAATCAACCAACTTACTCAAGCAAACTAAGAAAAAGAAAACCAAAAACAAAAACTAAGACGCTCCAAGAATAACACAACAGTGCATGAAACAATAAAAACGAAGTGTCTAGAAGGACCTAAGCTTTTTATTGATGAAGAAGGGGATGCCTTGGGCATCCCCAAGCTTTGACGCTTGTACCTCTTGGATATTTCTTGGGATGACACCGGGGTGGAATCTCCAAGCTTGAGCTTTTGTCCATTCTTCATCTCATTACATCATTCTCTCCCTACACCTGAATTTTTTTCCTTCATACAAAACTTCACACAATCTTCATTAGCAACATTAGTGTATTCAAAAGATAATAGACCCTTGGGTTTAGCTTTAGAACAGCAAAAAAATTCACTAAAAACACAAGCTACTGTAGCAACTCCTTCAAAAAGCTCAATTTCCCAAAAAGAACCCAAAAAGGAATCAATAAGAAGCAAATGCAAATAATGGCAGAAATCTATCAAAATGGACCAGCAGGTAGAAACCATTTTTTTCTAAGATCTTATGTTGCTCAAATCAAAAAGTGTTGAACTAAAGAAAGTTAGATAACATACTGGGGGCTTTATTCACAAAATATCAGCTCAATCCGACTTACAGAGATTCCTCACGAATTTTTACGGTGGAGCACAAAAATCTGTTTCGGGATAGCAACTCCCCAAATCTTACTTCCCTCTCATTAGAGGTCATTATTGGCACAAAAAAGCAAATAAAAAGGATAAGGAGAGATCATTACTGAATTAATAACTTCTAAGACTCAATAAAACTCTTGGGTTATCTCTCAACAAGTACTTTTCTTTAACGCCTTTAAGTTAGGCTTGATAGTTTGAGAAGATGCTCACATAAGAAATATGAATTGAAGTAAAAGAGAGCATCAAGAAGCAAATTCAAAACACATTTAAGTCTAACCCACTTCCTATTGATAGGAATCTTGTAAAGAAACAAGTCATGAAAGCACAAAGCAACAAGCATAGGAAAGCAAAACAAGTGCAACTTCAAATTTTTCAACATAAAGAGGGGAACCTTAATATTTTTGAGATACATAAGACCATGTTTCCCTCTCTCGTAATAACTTTCAGTAGAAACATGAATAAAATTAACAATATAACTATCACATAAAATATTCTTACCATGAGCCACATGCATAAAATGATTATTACTCTCCACATAAGCATGATCACTTTTATTAATTGTAGTGGGAGCAAATTCAACAAAATAGCTATCGCTATTATTCTCATCACCATAATCATCAAATATAGAAGGCATATTGTAATCATAATTGATTTTTTGATCAATAGTAGGTGGATTGAAAATATCATAATCATCATACATTGGAGGTATAGTATCATCATAAGCAATAGAATAGCTATCTTCCCAAGTGTGTTCATTTGTAAACATATCATCATTGGAAGGAACATGGATAGCACTAATAGCACAACAATTATTAATATTATCATTTTAAGAATTGGTGCCAAAGAGATTTTCAATATCAAAATTATTGTGCTTTTCTCAATCATGATCACTAACATAGGTAACAGGCATAGGGACATCATCTAGTTCAGACTCATCAGCAAAAACTATGATAGGAGCAACATGCTTCGGGGAAGATATCATTTCCTCTCTCCTTCTACTCCTCGTCTTCTTCTTCTCCTCTTTAGGAGGGAGAGGCTTGAAAGGAAGCTTCTCCACATACCCTGGTTTATTGTTAGAGACAATAGAAGAAACTTTGGAGGATTCCTCCTTTTCATTAATAAGAACAAAACTCATATTAGTCTTGTCATATTTTGGTAAAATATCATCTTTTATAAGATTTTGTATGTAAGTATTCGCGTGGCAATTATCAAAACAATAAAGATGACACTCATGCAGGACGCAATTCATACCAAAAGCACTCTTGTCTACCAAAGAAGTTTTTCTTGATAACTCTTCACACCCCAAAAACAATGTAAGTTCATCATGTTGATTATCAGTGATCGCGTTATCACAATACAAGCTTGCATTACTCATTGGATTAGAAAGGTCATTAGTATGGCATGAGCATTGAAAATTTAAATGACCCACTTCATAGCAGAGTTCACAAATAAAAGGATAGATGGCACAATTTTTTTACCAAGATCGTTTAGAGCCTTATACCACGTTCTGGTTTTTTCATTTCAGTATGTGATACAATATTCTTATTCTATTTGATTCTTCTCAGAAGGTCTATCCATACCACAAAAATTAACATGCTTATAAGAAATAGTACTTTCAGAAGTTTGAGCATGTTTATTGCAATCATTAATAACATTTTCATTTTCCATGCAAGTGTCTTTAAAAGGTTCATGATACATGTCCCAGTTTTCTTTAGGAGCATCAATATGGGAAGCAAAGGCTCTATAATATTTAACAAGAATTTGAGGATCAATACCATATCTAGCACTAAGCTCTTGAAAATTAGCAGTCTCAGTTGGAGCTATCAGTGAAGGGATACAGTGAGAATCAAACAGTTGGAGCTACATTTGGGGAAGTGTTCTTTTCTCAGTCAAAAAGGCCTATTCTTCATTATGTGGGTATCAGACAGTTCAACCTCATTTTTCCTGGTTATGGAAGTCTTCTTGTCAGCAAAAACACAAGTTTTTCTTCTAGCTTTTGCTCCTTGATAGACTAAACACCAGAAACCTTCTGAAGAGGAAAAGATTCTCTCTGGTCACATACGATTGTGTGTTTTATGGTTGCACCAGTGAGGAAACGTTACTTCATTTATTTTGGGAATGTTCTTTTGCAAAAGCATGCTGGGATGAAATTTGCCCTGTCCGAGACAATGACTTAAATCTCTTTGAGGCGTTGGCTAATATAAAATGCAGACTAAAAGTCCCCTTTGCAATGGAGATTATTATTATAGGGGCTTGGGGCATCTGGATGTGCAGAAACAATGAAATCTTTAACAACAAGCGAGCTTCCCTTGATGAATGGAGAGCTATTGTTTCTCAAGAGTTGAGATGGGTCCTGTGTAGAATCAAGAAAAAGTATCACCGGGATCTCAAAGGCTGGATCGGCAACAATTTAGATAGGAGATAGTTAGCCATGTCGTTTCTCCCTCACTGAGGTGGCCTTGAATCTGTAAATATCTACTGTTGTAACTCATTATGATTTATAAAAATTGCAGTGGGGTTTTTTACCCTACTGTTTTACCCTAAAAAAATTAGCAGTTTCAGCGAAAGACCTAATGCAATCATACTCATAGTTTATACCTGGTTTTTTGTCGTTATCCCAACCTTCGGTATTGCTTTGAATTGTTTCAAGAAGATCCCACTTAGCCTTGACCTCCTTACTTGTGAGGACCCCTTTAAACAGGTATCCAGATAGTCCTTGTAATGTCCTAAAAGCCTTGCATAAAAATTATTGATAACAACATTACTAGGGAGCTCATGAATGTGACATTTGAGCATTAGTGAATTCAATCTCCCCCAAGATTGGGCAATACTTTCTCCCTCATGATGATGAAAATTATAAATATAATTCCTATCTTTATGAATTTCATGAGGAGGATAAAATTTAAAATAAAAGAGAGATTCAAGTTCCTTCCACTCCAAATGATGAGGATCATCTAGTAGCTTATACCACTCCCTTGCTTTGTCCCTAAGTGAGAAAGGGAATAGCTTCCTCTTAACTTGGTCCATTGAAATACCTGCACACTTGAACAACTCACATAATTCATGTATAAAGAGTAAATGATCACTAGGATGGACAATTCCATCTCCAAAACAACAGTTATTCATAACACGTTAAATAATTTCAATAGGTATTTTAAAAGGGACACTTTCAGTATGTGGATTTAAAATATCACAAGTATCATTAGAATTACCACATATGGGAGATAAAGTATCATTAGAGCAAATTTTCTTCCCTAAAGCTGGGGAACTAAAAAGATCTTTCTCATAAAAACTAGCTTCCCCAAGCTTAGATGTTTCCATACCATTAGTAACAATGGTGTTCAAAAAATTAATACTAATTACATTGCTATTAGCATGCAAAGGAAGTTCCATAGGTTTTTTAATTTTCTTTTCAAACCACTCAAATTCTAACTTAGGAAAAATACTAAAAATCTCTCTAATTTTTTTGTTGTTATCCATTAAGCCTAACTAGTGAAAACAAGAAACAAAAGACAAAATTGCAGAATCTAAAGGAAGTAACTTCGAGCACTCACACCGGAGGATGTGAGTACCTTTTACCTTACCTCCCCGGCAACGGCGCCAGAAAATAGCTTTTTGGCTTGCTGTTGCCGTGGGGTAACGTGTGTGAGTGCCTTTTACTTTTCCTCCCTGGCAACGACACTACAAGATAGCTTGATGTCTATGCACTTCTATTCTTGTAGACAGTTGTTGGGCCTCCAAGTGCAGAGGTTTGTAGAACAGCAGCAAGTTTCCCTTAAGTGGATTACCCAAGGTTTATCGAACTTAGGGAGGAAGTGGTCAAAGGTATTCCCTCTCAAGCAACCCTGCAATCAAGATAGAAGAAGTCTCTTGTGTCCCCAACACACCCAATACACTTGTCAGGTGTATAGGTGCACTAGTTCGGCGAAGAGATAGTGAAATACAAGTGGTAACGGTGCTAGAAAAGAGCTTGACGGTGAGGTAAAGGTTGAAGGCAAAAAGAAGGAAGTAAGCAAACATGCAACAGATCTAGATGCAAACGGTGTTTCAATGCTTAGAAACAAGGCCTAGGGATCATACTTTCACTAGTGAACAATCTCTCATATAAATATCTTCTCTTCATGATACTAATCTTAACTACTCTCCGGTTGGACACTCTAATCTATGGTAGGGCTATAACATCACTCCTCAAAGTCCGCCTTTTCCAATCTAGATAACCCCACACTGTCACCTTGAGCGCTAGATGGTTCCAACAAACACACAATTTCATAGAGACAACCAACTCAAAATATACTCAAGATAAATATATATGTAACCTAGCTTAAGTGACACACACGGCGCGCATGCTGTCTCTTTCACACACGTGGAGAAAAGCATAGATCTATTAAAGCACGATGAGTATTTATGTAGACTCTAGCCTAAGTGCCACCATGGGGTGCACGCTGTCACTTTCACACACATGGGGAGAGCAGAGATCTATTGAAGCACTTGAGTAGCAAGGTAGATCTACTTGATTATAAAGCTCATGACCACAACAAGATCATGCATAGAGAGAGAGAGAGAGAGAGACGAACACATAGCTACCGGTAGAGCCCTTAGCCTCGAGGAAGAACTACTCCCTCCTCATCATGGGAATCAGCAACAACGATGGAGATGGTGATGGAGATCGATGGAGATGGCTCCGGGGGCACTTCCCCGTCCCGGCAGGGTGCCGGAACAGAGACTTTCTGTCCCACAAATCTCCCCTTCGGTGGTGGTGGCGCTACGGAGGTTTTCGTGGATTTCTTCTAGATGCTTTAGGGTTTTTGGGTTGGAGGCTTCTTATAGGCGAAGGAGGCAAGGTCGATGGAGGTCCAGGGGGCCCACACCCCTGTAGGCGCCACCAGGGCTGGCCCGCGCCTGGAGGGGTGCGGCCACCCTGGTGTCCTCCTCCAACTCTGCTTCGTGGTTCTGTGTTGCTCCGGGAAAAATAATTACTTTTGCTTTTGTCCCATCCAATTCCGAGAATATTGATTTCTGCCTTTCTGGAACCAAAAACAGAAGAAAACAGGCAACTTGCACTGTGGTGTCTTTTCAATAGGTTAGTTATAGAAAGTGTATAAAAATACCTCAAAGTGTAGACAAAACATAACCAAGTTGATACTAAACAAGCATGGAACATCAAAAATTATAGATACGTTTATGACGTATCATTCCATACATGAGAAATCAAGTTTTTGAACTCGAAAGACCCTCTAGAAAGGTGTAAGACCTTACAGTCGTTTTTGGATCTATAAAGAAATAGACATGGATGTTTCACATCTATGAAATAGTCGACATGTCGGTAAAGAGTCTACGACAATGTTCAGAGAGTTGACTAGGACAAGATTTAATCTTTCATAGCAATATTTAGTCTGGACTGTTGGAGATATGCCCAAGAGGCAATAATAAAGTGGTTATTATTATATATTTATGTTTATGATAAATGTTTACATCCCATGCTATAATTGTATTAACCGGAAAAAATAATACTTGTGTGTTTTGTGAACATAAAAGAGTCCCTAGTAAGCCTCTTATTAAGCTAGCTTGTTGATTAATAGATGATCATGGTTTCCTGATCATGGACATTGGATGTTATTAATAACAAGGTCATATAATTAGGAGAATGATGTGATGGACACACACCCATAGTACGCATAGCATTATATCAAGTCATTAAGTTTGTTTTGCTACAGGCTTTCAGATACATAGTAACCTAATCCTTCGACCATGAGATCATGTTAATCACCATCACCGGATGAGTACTTTGATGACATCAAACGCCACTTCCATAACTGGGTGGTTATAAAGGTGGCATTGGGTATTCTTAAAGTATGTGTTGGAGCGCATGGATCAAGTGGGATTTGTCCATCCATATGATAGATAAATATACTCTGAACCCTCTCGAAATGTCATCTAATTGTCTTGCAAGCATGTGACTAGGTCACAAGGGATATCATATCACAGTACAAGTAAAGAGTAATTATCGCTAACAAGGTTGAACTAGGTATGGAGATACCGATGATCGAACCTCGGATAAGTAAAGTATCACGTGACAAAGGGAATCAGTATCGTATGCGAATGGTTCATTCGATCATGAAGTCATTGTTGAATATGTGGGAGCCATTATGGATCTCTGATGAGTGCATGAACACTTCATTGGGAGACCCCAAGAGGAAGGTATGATGAGCACAGCAGCAAGTTTTCCCTCGGTAAGAAACCAAGGTTATCGAACCAGTAGGAGGAAGGAAACGACTCAAAGGTGTTGCTAGCAACTTAGAGATCTGCACAACACAAACTCAAGACTTTGCCCCAACGAACAGTGAGGTTGTCAATCTCACCGGTTTGCTGTAACAAAGGATTAACTGTATGGTGTGGAAAGTAATAGTGGTTTGCAACAAGTAAACAGTAAACTGTGGAAGATATATCAACGGTAAAGATTGGACCAGGGTACATAGTTCACTAGAGGTGTTCTCCTTATATAAACAAACATGGCATGCTGGGTAAACAAATTATAGCAGGGCAATTAACAGGATTGAGCAAGGCATAATAATGCAATACTAGACATTCATGATCCTGTGAGATTCAATTGGGCAATACAACAAGATACATAGACCTCCATCCAACTGCATCTATGACTAGAAGTCCACCTTTGGGTTATCATTTGAACCCCCTCCTATATTAAGTTGCAAGCAACAGACAACTGCTTTAAGCAAAGTGTGTAAGGTAAACAATCCACTTGTTCCATGAACAAGAGATCATTGTTTTCTCCCTAGTGGCAATAGCATATCTACAACCTTAGAGATTTCTGTCACTTCCCTTAGATTAAATAGAGGCATGAACCCACTATCGAGCATAAATACCCCCCTCTTGGAGTCACTAGCAACTACTTGGCCAAGATAGCTACTAACAACGGAGAGCATGCAAGATCACAAACAACAAAGACATGATAGAATCAATAAGATAAAACCATTAATCAATATGACATAGTAATCTCAATATCCATCGGATCCCCGCAAAGACAGCATGCATGATTACAAATAGATGAGATTTTGATCATGAACGGAGCTCACAAGATCTAGACATGAAAGCACAAAGGAGGAGATACAACCATCTAGCTACTACATGGACCCGTACTCCAAGGTGGAACTACTCACGCTTCATACCGGAGGCTGGCATGATGAAGAAGAAGGCCTCCGAGATGATCTCCCCTCCGACAGGGTGCCGAGAAGAGCTTCAGATCCCCCGATTTAGGGACGATGGTGTCGGTGGCTACATACGGTTTCGTGGAATATTGATTGGGTTCTTAGGGTTTAGGCATCGGGGGCTTCTTATAGGCGAAGAGGGAGGCCGAGGGGGTGCCTGAGGCGGCTGCAGCCCCTCCCCAGGTGCGGGGTGGGCCCACCCGTGCAGCCAGGGGGTGTGGCCCCCTCAGGCCCTCCTCCGTCTTGTCTTCTGGCTCCGGTATCCCCACAGTAAAATATTGACTTTGGCTTTTGTCCCATCCAATTCCGAGAATATTGATTTTCTGCCTTTCTGGAACCAAAAATAGAAGAAAACAGGCAAATGGCACTATGGCATGTAGACAAAGCAAAGCAAAGCAAAGTAGATACTAAACAAGCATGGAAAATCAAAAATTATACATACGTTTCCGACGTATCAAGCATCCCCAAGCTTAACTCCTGCTCGTCCTCGAGTAGGTAAGTGATAAAAAAATTTGAGGTGACATGCACAATCAAAATCAAGATCAAACCATTTGCAAGCATTGAAAGCTGGGATCAAAGAACTCTAAACATGAGCATGAAAGATGGAGTTCTAACAGTAAGACAAAGTAACTACGCATGCAACATGAAAGGCTACAAACAAAGATCATGAATAACATGCATTGAAAAAGTTTGTTTGTTTCACATACAGAAAACATGGCATAGTGGCATTCAGCTTGTCCCTCATAGAGTAGCAAATAGATGCATAGGACACCTTCAAAGTTCATAAGAGTGACTAGATACAAATAGCACAAGAACAAGTAATATCAACAATATGCATCAATCAATAAGTTTTGGGACAATGCACATAGAACTAAGAATGGCAACAATGCTCTCTTAACTGGTGCCTAAAGGTAGAAGGTGGAGACTCAATATAATATTGGAAGAAAGGCCCTTCATATTGGGAAGCATGGATTTCAAGTCTCAAAAAGAGCTTCAAAAATTATGGTACTTGTTAGCTTTCAGCTCTCATTGCCCCTATCATAAGCATCTTGAAGTGATTAAGGTTAAAGTGAACAAACTATGGAGTATATGCTTGACAAAGTATAAGTTGGCAATCTCATGTCCCTTGAATACTGATACGTCCAATTTGCATCACCATTCTATATCATAATTTTCCTCTATTCATTGATATATGTCTTATTATGAGGTTTACTTATGTCTTTTCCACTGTTTTTGCATGTTGGATGGTTCTTGGAGGATGAACTGCCGGAGTCTGGATTCTGATGGAAAAGGAGGTGTTTTGATGCAATTTCATGAAGATCAGAAAAATACCAGAAAAATATGGGAAATTATATTTTCCCGAAAGACAGAGGAAGCCAGAAGGGGAGGCGAAGAAGGGACACAGGGGGCCCACACCCCTAGGCACGGGCCTACCTTGCCCCGCTCCTAGGGCAGGTGTGGCCCACCTGGCCGGCCTCCGACTCTGCCCTCTCGCCTATATCTTCCTTACGGAACCCTAACACCAGGGGAGCGACCCACAGATACATTTTCGCCGCCTCTGCGGGGCAGAAAACACCGAGAGAGAAAGATCTCTCCGGCAGACAGATTTCTGCCGAGTAAATTCTTTCCCGAAGAGTGGAGATCGTCTCCATCAACACCATCATCAAGCTAGGCTTCATCAGGATCATCATCATAATCATCATCCACACGATCATCTCCACCAGCACCATCATCACGACTCCGTCCCGCTGTAACAATCGTGTTGGATACTTGCTTAGTTCATAGGGGAAACTTTCCTGGTGTTAATTACTATTGTAGTTGATGCTTGTGAGTGGAACCATTGGATTATTGTTTATGTTTAGATTGTTATTCATAACCATATCATATTTGATCTTGATCCATATAATGTCTTGTGAGTAGTTTGTTTAGTTCTTGAGGACATGAGAGAAGTCATGTTGTTAGTAGTGGATTTGTGTTAATTCATTATTCAATGGTTTAGTATTTAATGTAGGGTTCGCAGCAGAGAAAACAATTTTTTTCCTACGATGGGAACAACTATGTACCAAGATCTATCTACTAGATACAAACAACGGGCGGATGTATATCCGTAGAGAACATACCCTTGAAGACCGACAAAGCTTAACGAGTCCAAACTCGTGGTTGATGTAGACGATCTCTTGCCGATCTCAAGATCGAGAGGAAGTCCTAGCGCCGCAAACCAGCGGCGCATCCATGCTTACACACACATCTGAGGTACCGAGCAACCTCCGCCTCCTCGCTCCAGCGATGTAGCGGAAGCACAACTCTTTCTTGCCGAAAATCCACCTGGAACATGTATCTCGCTAGTCCGAGACCATGGGGGGATAAATACTAGAGGGGGAGAGAGATCCTTCACGAGGATGTGTGCTTTGAGAGGACGAGAGGGGGGCCTTTTATAGGGGAGAGGGGGAACCCAAGGGGCATGGTGCCTAGCCATGGGAGATGCCCCCACCTCTTCCACATTCATGTGGGTGGACACTCCACTCACTCAAATGCCTTTCAATTCCCGCCACTCAAAAACCCACTCAAATTCCCATTAAATTTCCACCAAATTTAATGCAAACTCTCATTAAATAAAACTCCTTTTATTTTTCAGAATTTTGTCAATTACTTTAATGACAAACATTATCATATAACCCCTTGCTAGTATTTCATTTCACATGTAGAAACACTTTCTGCAATTTCACCCAAAAACCTGTTTCGGTATCCAGTGAAATAAATTCCTGCGCTTGTTATTCTTTCCGGCATGAAACTTTTGCTCCAAATGGATGTCGGTGTCTCTTAAGTGTGTCACCCTACGGTTCGCGAATAATGCGGACATGATCGAGACCCCTCTCGGATCAATAATCAGAAGCGGGATCTAGAGACCCATACTGACTCCCACACATTCAACGATGACTTTCTTGTGATCGTCAGAACCTTTTACGCTAGTATCTTAATCCCTTTTTTGCGATATATTACATGTTTGATATTCGATCATCGATATCTCCATGCCTAGTTTGATCTTGTTACTGACAAGCACTCTTTTCTCGTTCCCGTGATATAACATTCTAGTGATCAAATCACTTGCCTGCAAGCTAATCAATGTGATATCACCGAGAGGGCCCAGAGCATATCTATCCGTCATCGGGATGAACAAATTCCACTCTCGGTCCATGGGCCTCAACATAACACTTTAGTACTTCTGAACCCATCTTTATAATCACCCTGTTACGGTGTGACGTTTGATGTTATCAAGAAACTCTTCCGGTGTTAGTGATTGACATGATCTCATGGTCTAGGGATTAGGATCACTTCGTAAGTTTTTATAGCAATATAAACTCAATGACTTTGATCGTAATGCTATACTTCAGATGAATGTTCATCACACCATTACACTAATGTTGTGACCTTGTTATTAACAACATCCAATGTCCATGATCAGGAAACCTTTGATCATCTTGTTAATCAACGAGCTAGTTTATAAGAGAGGCATAACTAGGAACTTCCTTTTTGTTTATTAAACACACATGTATTAACTTTTCCGTATTAATACAATTATAGCATGTAAAATAAACATTTATCATAAATAAGGAATACGATAATAACCACTTTATTATTGCCTCTCGAGCATATTCCCCTCAGTCTCCCACTTGCACTAGAGACAATAATCTAGTTTGGAAACTTTGTGTATTAAACACTTATGGCTTTCTGGTGTTCCATATACGCGATTGCAAGTAGTTAACATAATATACGGATCTGACACTTTCAGGTCTGTGTGTATTTGCATGTCTTTGCGTCTTCACGCATCACTCATTCTGTAATGAGATGGCATTGTATAAATTTGGTCTTTTGGTGAGACCTTTAGTTCCTTGGGGTTAAATCACGTCGATACTATTGTCATACAATATATCTTTAGTGTTAGACTGTTGTGAACCACACCTTAGTTTGATAACAAACTACTTGACATAGATGCCCTTCTTTTCTGCTACTATAGCAGTCATATACTTAGCCCTTTATTTGTAGTATCCGTCACAATGTATTAACTTTGGAATTCATCCAAATCCACCATGGAAACTTTCTTTCCATTACATTGTGCCACCCATAGTTTAAATTGAGATAAACTTAATTTGTATCTTGTGACAAAACTAGTATCAATGTAACGCTTTACAATGAACTATTTGTAATTGTTTGTCACCTCTACACAAATATATTCTTAGTTCTTCCAAAATATCATAAGAATATCCTTACTATCATCCAATGATCATTTCATGATTCATTCTGGTATATGCTCATAACACTTAGAGCATAGGACATATCTGGATGTGTACATATCATGGAACGATTGATCAAAACATTCTTGTGATTTCACTCATCAAGTGTCAAAGCACTTGAATCTTGTTTCACTTATCAAGTGTCGATACACTTAAATCTTGATTCAATTCCTTTCCATGCGACAAGAATCGTTTCTTGTCGTTTCTATATTGAAATCCTTCAATATCTCATATATATACGTTTGGCATAACCATATTAGCGTCACAGTCTATCCACTATAGACATTCATGCTAAATATTCGGGTTTTGCCTATCTTTCATCGAAATGAAATTCTTAACCTTTGTCAATAAAAGATACAAATCAACAAGATGTCCTGCACATAATGTATTAGAAATATGTCTTAGCGCTCCCACTTAATTTCTTGCAAATGCAAGCATATTCATCGTCTCTAGCTGAAAACTCCTTTTTCATCACGATGAAGATTCCAACTCCACGATGCTTACTTCAACCATTGAAGTTTGCATGCCCCTTTTAGCATCCTTCAAATTGACAAAACCCTTTGGATCATTTCATGTACACGTCCTAGGTAACCATTCTATTGGAAGAACTTTGTTTTGTTTATTCATCTACCATATACCAAATTATATGTAGTGGTTGCTACTTTAATACCTCCAGACTAAATATCGCTATGAAAGATCAAATCTTGTCATAGTCGACTCCTTGAAAATTGTCGTAAAAACTTTACCGACATGTCGACTATTTAATAGATATAAAACATCCATGTCTATTTCTTTATAGATCCAAATATGACCGATAGGTTTTTACACCTTTCCGGAGGGTCTTCCAAGTTCAAAACTTTATTTCTCGTGTATGGAACTATCACGGATTTTATGGCTTCAAGCCATTTGACAGAGTCAGGGCCCATCATCACTTCTTTGCATATAGTCGGTTCATCATTGTCAAACAATAATGATTTACTCTCAAATCTCAACATTTGATTGTTTATCCGACCTACTTGGTTCAATAGGAACTTGTACCTCCATGACCACAAACTTTGAGGCACATAAGCTATGAGCATTCTGGCTACCTCCGGAACATTTTCTGGTGCTGCGCAACTCAACATATTTAGCTAAGGTTCATTAACCTTATCAAAGTTCTATTGTCCTCCCACTTAACTTTTGCGAAAAATTCCTTCTTCAAGAAACTTCACGTTTTAAGCGACAAACCCTTTTGTCCTTGGTGTTATGGAGGAATAACCAATTGTTATTTGAAATAACCTACAAAGAAATGCTCATCCGACTTCGGTTGTAAACATCTTACTTATGCTTAGCATACCAAAATTTAAGAAAGGACAACTTGGGTTTTACCCCAAACCATAACTCATATGGTGTCATTTCAACGGATCAAGATGGAGCTATTTTCAGTGTAAAAGCGGTAGTCTCTAAAGCTTTAATCTTTTAAAACATAATGGCAGTTTTATAAATAACACCTTTGATCCAACCATGTCACACAAGGTTTCATTACAAATCTCAAACACTCCATATTCCTATGGTGTTTCGGGAGATGCAAATCTAGGTGTTTTTGCTAAACTTGTAACTCAAACAAATCCCTTTATGATAAAATCATAAATCATTATTTTCTTGTTACACTTGCAACTCAAATAAATTCCTTTATGATAAAATCATAAATCATTAATTTTCTTGTTACAATGATTTTCCACTTCATCTTGAAAGTCTTTGAACGTTTTTCAAATAGTTCATACTTCTTTCTCATTAAGTGAACATTCACTCAAATTTGATCGCGTTAAACACTTTGGATCTATGAGGGTTAGTTATCTTTAATCTCGTTGCACCGATCTCATGTATTAGATCTTGGCTTTTCCATAGATTGGATCTTGGTTTTCCATGTAACGAACCCTACATGCACATGTCGTAGTGTTGTGATCGCCACTTCTTAGATGGTGATGTTACCACGCGGTAGCAAATAGGCAGCAAATTGAACTAGTAGTTGCAAACAAGCAGCAAATTAAATTAGCGGTACCAAATTAGAACCCTAGCTACTAGCAAATATGAGTTCACCATAGTTCACCACATTATTACCTAGCTACTACGAATGAATGTTTTACACACACATCAGGGGTTGTTCATAGAACACAAGGGCAACACTTCATCAGACCATCTTATTCACTTCTTCTTCTTCTTCTTCTTCTTCTTCAGATCCTTAAGTTTCCTCCCGTCGCCCACATGTCGAGCGGCCACTATTGCCTCATGTTTTTCCGAGAAACACAATCGTTAAAGGCAACACTGTGGCCACTATCAATGTTGTTGTCGTCATAAACTACATCTTCCTTAGAAGAGAAGTATTCATCGACGCCAAATTGCAAGATCCAGTTGTGAAAATTGCAACATGCAAGAACAAGCTTAATTTGGGTGGGGAAGGAATAGAAGGGATTCTGATCAAGGATCTTAAACCTATTCTTTAGAGCAAAGAAAACCCTCTCAACCGTGACTCTAAGGCTAGAGTGCCTGAGATTGAATAGTTCATCTGGGGTCCTTGGATAGTTTCTAGCAGAGACCTCATTCGTACCTAGTTGAACTTATTCATGCCCGAGATTGAAGTATTTGGCGGAAAAATATGAAATATTCGGAAAACGGACATTCTTACAGACATTTTCCACTTGCAGCCGCCTGAGGCTAGTACTTGGCGGCAAATATCTGAAAATATTTGGATAAATAGTTTAGATCTGTGTGCCACATTTTTTCTTCCCCGCCCGCACAGACCACTTTACACCGCCGCCACTGTCGCCGTCCTCCACCACTACCACCTTCGGTACCCTTCCTCTCCTTCCCGCCGCCTCTAGTCCCCTGCGGTGCAGACACTCTCCCTCACCTCCGAGGACCCCTTTGTCATCTAGGTAGGTATGCGTGAAAACCAAAAACCCCAAACCCTAATGTAGAGCTTCAATTTAGGAATTTTTCCATGGAATTTGTCATTTTTCTTCTTGATTTTAAGGTTCAGGGGCTACCAAGCTGTAAATACCCGGTGGCGCCGTCGGGAGAGCCTCCCCTAGCTGGCCTTCATCTGTCCCAGCTCTTTTCCCCTTGTATAAATATCAAAATCTACAATTCTTTATTGATTTATCATTGTTCGTTTCCCTTCTAGCAATAGTGATTTAATTGTCACTTTATTGGTCTGTATCTATTTTAATTGTCACTTCATTAGTCTTGCATCTTGATTATATTAAGATGCTCTATGTATGTATCTATTCGACATATGAGGGCTTGTAGTGATGATGTAATCATGCTCTCTAGCGATGATAGTTTTTGCATAAGCTTTGATAGTTCTGAATTTAGATGAAGAGCCCATTGAGAGGCTTGAGTTTAGAGGTATCAAAGAACATCAAAATTGCAGTCATCTGTTTTGTATGCGTTTAGACGGTAGACATTAATATTCCAACGCATTGGAATTTTTATGTGTTGTTGCATCAGGGCCTCAACTCAAGGGGTTGCATCAGGGCCTCAACATAAGGGGGACACTGATTTTGATAAGCAAATCCTTTTTGGAAATGATATGTATCTAAAAGAAGTTCATGTAGACTTCCTCTTAGACTGGTGTGAACCCGAATTTCCACCAAAAATCAAGTACTACGCCTACAGGTCGCCCTATTCATCTATTATGAAAAATAAATGCAAGCTAGTAAGATGATATATTCTTGAACATGTGATCAACAAGCTACCATGTGATATTTAAATATTTCCATTAATAATCACAAGTATGCCAATTCTTCAATTCTTTGTACTTATGTAGGCATTTGGAGCTGAGTTCACAAGAAAATATCTAAAGAATTGCCTTGATAAATCTATTGATGTCCATGTTTAGCAAATGAACAACAAAAAGCCAAAGATGATTAGGATGAAGATGAGAGCTGGGTCAAATACAATCTTGACGAGTGGATGGAAGAAGATTGTGAGAAGTTTCAAGTTAAAGTAGGATAGCATTGTCCTTTTTTGTTTTGATAAAAAAGATAATGGAAAGGTACATATGCTAGTTCAACAATTTTCGCTGGACGATCCATCATAAATGCAATGCTGGTTTGTTAGAAAGTGTAATAATTATGCTAGATGTTTGATTTATGGACTATACTTTGTATGTACTGCAATAACGTGTAATGGCTAAATTGTATGGATTTCCCCAACTATCTGGCTAATCTTAATTGTTAATATTCTTTTTACTGGCTGCTAAGTACTTGCGTTATTCTGTCAATTTGGCTATTAAATCACGATTATGTTTCATGTCAGCTATAATTGAGTTTGAATTAGCATGTTGTGTACTATTTAAAAGGGTTTATACACACTAGAGACGGTCACTTTAACCAGCCGCTTCGAGGCGACCTAATTCTGGAGACGGCCTTTGTTTACATTCGACTCAGGTCGCCTGACTATTGGAGATGGTCCATACTAGGAGCCGTCTGAGAGTGAGGAGTTCTTGCAAGCAGTCAGGACTACTAGTCATCTCCAGCTCGTACATGTTAGAGGTGTTTTCTTTTTTTGCACCGTCTAAGGTCGTGTATCTTAGAGGCGCAAAAGAAAACTGGCTCATGTGATGTACTCTTAGAGGCTATACGCTTGAGCGAAACGAGAAACCGGCTGACGCCTAGGGACAATAACCGCCTCTAAGCAATGCGTTTGTACTAATGCTCCTCTCATTCCATTCGCAGGCAGCTGCGCAAACTGTCTTAGCTTGTGGCCACTAAGTGACGAGCAGTGTAGGCGTCAACAACTTCCAACTTGGTTTTCTAGAGGCAGACAACATAACAGGAGGAAGAAGCAACCAAATCGCTAACAACATCTCGTCTTCTTGGACAATTTAAACCTCGCGGGTTCCAGCTCATTATGTTGATTTCAATGCCTAAAATGGTTGACTAGGCTTACTGTAGGTACTCCCTCTGTTTGAGATTATAGGTCTTACATGTATACCTAGGTTGTTAATTTGATTAATAAAATATAAGTTATATAACATAAAAATTATACCATTAGAAAATATAGCATCTAAAGTTTCTAATGGTATAATTTTTATGGTATTCTATTTATATTTTCTTGATCAAATTAGCTACCTAGTTAAGTGTAGGTCAATCCCAAACGGATGGAGTACTTGGGAGAAGGCTGCCTGCCTGCCTCCAGGTAGCAAGAAAAACACATAAAGGTACGTAGCGTATTGCCTCAAGCCGGGTCAGCCGCTGGAAAACAGGAAAATATTTCAGTATAGACAAGGAACCTAGGCACAAACTAACATCGAACTTAATCTAACATTTGGAACTTGTGATACCTTAGTCTTGCAAAAGATGGAAATTTCGCACAATGAACTATTGTAACGACGCTACATTGACTTGATTCTCTGATTCGTACCATACGAACGATCAAGTTTGACTTTCCAACTCCCTTCTTGTGCGAGAGAGACCACGCAAATATAATAGTGATATGATGAGTACCGTACTTATGCAGGACCGTACGAGCTAGATAGAACTTGGGATTGCCATACCTGGCCTCTCCTTTCTCTCTCTCCGGTAAGGATAGAGAAGAGGAAATGACAAGCAAGACAAGAAAGAATGCCAGGTGGAGTGGGCCTGGTTCTGTTTTGGGGAGGCACTACTTATCTTGAACTGGTTTATATGGTGCTGGTGTACAACTAACTGGCTAGGCTTGATCTGATCCGATCTTTAGCTCGGGGGTACCACTAACTGCCATTGTATCACATCGGTGTGCATTTGACAAGCCGGCATAGGTGTTCATCACAAGGACCCGGCCCTATAGTAAGAAGAAAGAGAAAAGAATACATATCAGGATGGGCTACAGGTGCTAGCTAAGACAGGCTGTGAAAATCATCAAGGGTAGCTAGACTGATCATCGAGATACGCATTTCCTTCTAGGCGCCTTTCAATTTCATTGACCTTGGTGTACTGCATTTCATAGATAACTTAGCTATTACAGTAAGGCAATTCTCCACTGAACCCACTGACCTAGGTACCGAGTCTGTTATGCGTACGATCTTTTCGGACTTTTTATTTGTTTGTGGACAACAGAAATTTCAACATGAGAAAAGGGGATCGTTCCATTTGGAACCTACATGTTGTGCTCCTAGCGTCAGACTCTCAATGCTGTAGTACAGACATAGGTAGGATTGTGAGGTGCGAAAAATGCAGACATGCAGTGCATCGCTTCAATTAATTTTCAGAGAGGATGCACATGCACTACTTCAGCGCTTCAATTTTCTGGGGATGCATGCAAACGTGGTGTAGCTCTTCAATTCTTCGTAGTACAAGGAAGGATGTGTGCGCGAGCAGTGCAAAAGATATATACTACTAGTGCTAGCGTGAAACTGCGAGTCGAGCAATTCCTGCAGATTCCACGGATTTTCTGTAATTATTATACTAGAGAAGATTTGAGAAACGTCCTCGATGTCCAAGCACATCCCAGCATTCGTTGTTAGTTCACAACATAATATTTCAGTCCAGTACACTTTCCCGAAGAGAGAACACACACTTTTGTTCTTTGATTGATGATGAGGGGAACAGAGAAAGAAAAAAAAGAACAGAAGAGAGGAGGTCCGCTTCGTTCGATCGGTATTCAGTGTCCAGCCCACGAACGGCCCGTAACGAGCTCGCTCGCTCGCGGCCCGCGGTGCGGAGAGGAGCAGTGTACGTTGTGTAGCGCGGACGCGGAGCCTAACGTTTAGTCCCACCTCGCCTAGACAAGCGTGTGCAGACCAGTTTATAAGGGAGCGCGTGGAGCAGCTGTTGTCCCTTCGGGGACATCCGATAAAATTGGAACGATACAGAGAAGATTAGCATGGCCCCTGCGCAAGGATGACACGCACAAATCGAGAAATGGTCCAAATTTTTTTGAGATTTTCCGCGCCGGTCCCTGTTGCCTTACAAATATGCCCCTGGAACAGTGGGTTCGTTGCTGTCTTCACGAATACGCCCTCCGCTTTTCCTACCGAAGCCCCTCGCTCCAGTTTTTCCTTACAGCCAGCCCATGGCAGGTTCTTTCGTGTTGAATAATCTACCGTTGCTGAATCTTGTAATTGCACTTCAGCCCCTTTACTGTTGCTTTTGAGTTCTGTCCCATTGCGTTTAGTGCCAGTTGGTTGCCCAAATTTTTGTACCCCCTCTGTCTCAAATTACTTAGTGTTTTAGATTTAGTTAAAGTTAAACATTTTAAAACTTCACCAAACTTATTCAATAAAATACTAGCATTTATAATATTAATTTTTATATAATATAAAAGTATATTTTATGGTGAATCTAATTATATTTATTACATATTTTAGATTTTGATATTTTTTCTTATATACGTAGTCAAAGTTTATAAATGTTGACTTTGATTAAACCCAAAACGCAGAGTAATTTGAGACGGAGGGAGTAGTCACTCAAATGTTAACAATGGTGGCCAATACGTGGACATGGTCTGCTCTTCTCTTCCATGTGGCCTGTTTTCTACTCTTCACATTTTACATTGTCTAAAATGCATCCTTTTTTTGGGTGTAAAATGTCCAAAATGTATCTCAATCCGATTCCAATTCAGGAGTACGTTCTTCGTAATTCAGTGACACTTCTTGTAGTATTACATAAACCACATGGACACTATACACATAATTTGTATTCACAGAGTGGTTTTTTTTCTCGTTCCTTGCATATACACCGACAGTTCATCTTCATCTACTCTGCTCTAAGAAGTTTAACAGCTTTGTGTGTTTGTGAACGCTATGTTGGCTTTTGTAGTTTTCAGGGGTTATTTTGAGGAACACTCGTTTGCAATTTACCAACCTTAAGATTGAACAACTAGGAGCCAGATTAGGAAGCATCTTTGGAGGAACAAACCACTCAGCATATCTTCTCAACAAAGAATCATAATCACAATGTCAATAGAGTATCAAGTTATACAAGAAGAAAGGGACCCAACACAGTCTGTTCAATCGCATGCTAGACTAGGATGATGGGGATACAAGGACGATTGACGAAATTTGCCAGCACCATGAGTTTATGGACGGAAAACACTCCCTTTCCCATCCACGAATCTTTCACCCATGAGAGCCTATTAGATGGCCTCACTCTTGTGCAACGCAGAGTCAAAGTCCTAACAGGAGACGCCCTGCTCCATTATACCAGGGCATATACACACTGAAAACATTGTTAAATCAAACACGAGTCAATATACACATAACACACAAAGCGGTAGCTCCTTTTTGTGACAGCAAGTATGAAGTGAACTAGTTGCAGACCCAGCACATGATAAAATAAGTTGGAATCCCGATATGTGCAATTTCACCAGTTCCCTAACTCAACGACAGGGATACAAGTGGACGGTCCAATGGACTAGGCGGACAGTCCGCCAATGCCTAAATGACTGCATGCAAATTTAGGTAATGAAACATAATTAGGAGACGAATCAGTATTTGGAAAGGAGGCGGACATGCCCGGAGTGCTTGGCGGACGTCCGCCTGCATCCATACTTAACGAGCTCAGGAATGCATACGATTTTCTCCATAAGATACTTCCATGCCTTCTCTTGGAAGCAAAACCATATTATGCAAGTTGCTGGAAGTTTATAAACAGTGTAACCATCATGTAGTCATCCTAGTCTACGGGACAGAATGACTCGACTACCGTAACAAAAGTAGGTAGTAACAAAAGAGTAAACTAAGCAATAGGCAAAACAGAACTAATAAATGAACCCTCGCGAAAACACATTAAAAGCAAGTTTCTTAAGAGTCTCCAATTCAGGATATACCTTGCTGAGACCGAAAGAAGCTTCGGTCATTATTCCAGTCCTGCAGACCTGTGCCTCAGCAACAGGTTCCGCTTTTCCTACAGAATGCAAATGACAAGAGTCAATTTTAAGGATCAGTTGTGTAATAGGCTGATAGAAAGCACAGATGCAAAGTCAAATTCTCAAACATTCACAGTTACCAAGGTCAGAGGATTAATCTTTGAGAGAAAACCCATTCCAACAGCGTCCTAGATGAGATCATGCACTTATGGTAGTTAACACATCAAACAACACTAAACAACCACCTAAGCAAGGCTGAATTCCCAGTTTTCTGCTCAATTGTTAACCTCCCCTGCACCTGTCCTCTAGAACTGTCTCCCACCAGTAAGAACGGTAGAGCTTATGCATCATCGTCTCCTTCCTCCCACCATCTTTTTTCTCACCTCATTTTTTCATTCAGATGGATACTTGGGGACTCAAGACATGAACTAGTTCTAGACACGCTAGCCTCTCCCTCTCTAATGTCAAGGTCTGGATGTAGAGAACCCAATGACTTCTTACCCTTGGCGAGAACATTGCACATGGCTTTATAAACCCATCTTATAGAGCCCCAAGAATTCTACCTTATGTAATAGATTCATAATCCCAAATGGGCATATGTATATTGTAACAGACCGACAAAAAGGGCAGATGGAGAGTCGAACCAAAGAATTAGGCTCGTCATCAATGTCCCATCCGCTGTTTCCACAATCAGCATGTCCCACCTTTTCCTGTCTTGAACAAGAGCAGCTCTAGGCTAAAATTCCAATTGCCAGTACCTTATGGGTAACCTTTTTGCTGCCACACGCACAAGCCATCTTGCTTGACACAGACCTCTCCCCCAGGCTGGCCACATTCATATGCATTGTCCTCCATCCAGACTGAAGACAAATGACAACTCAATAATGCATTGTCGAAATCTGGGTTGTGCTGTTAGTACTGGACCAGTGCTTTCCCCTTTTTCAATTGTGGTTAGTCCAGCAGATAACAAGTACCCCGCTCAAACTCTAATTAACTATCTTTAGTCCAGCAGATAACATGTTTTCCCCTCCAGTGTAAAGCTAAAACACAACCAGATAGAAAATTTATTGAAATATTTTCAGAAATAAAATATTTACAAGCCCTAACGCCCCCCCCCCCCCCCCCACACACACACACCCCACACACACACAAAGTATGTATCTTTTAGGTCCTCATTTAGGTTCGTGGAATCAAAGAGCTCATGCAGATGAGGCTATTTAGTTAATATTTTGGCTCATGGAATCAAAGATCTTGAAAACATTTGCCTACCGCTGCTGGTCCAGATAAACGAAGGTGGAAGCAGATTAGTTGTACAGAGAAGATGGGACACAGATTGATGAAGTGATGGCGAGACTGTTTTTCAGTTTTGTGACTATAGATGTAGCTATTTGTCAGCTTATCATGTTTTTCCATGTGCATATCATCATATGAACGCTACTCTAGATTATGAGGGAACCTTGGGTGTTTTTCCTTCAAATGCAGTCAGTGTTAACTTTGTTACCCTAGTGGAATAAATTTTGCTAACCATGATGACACAAATATACCAAATATGATCTTCAATTGAGAATTTAAGACGTAATAAGAACAATTAAGGCTTTCCATGTATTTCTTAACCATTCTCACTTCGCAAGCTGATCCAGATGTTGCATGAGTGTAGCATAAACAATACACACCTGAAAGAAAAAAACCTTCATATCCCGTACACAATCTACACGAGTGAACCTGTTCTGACATAGGAGAATCCAATCTTGAGTCTTGACTAAAATGAAAATTTCGAAAAAAAAGACCAACCCTGCAAGAGTTCTGCCTCGAACACGGGGCGGTGGGACTACTGGCTCAAACTGCTCCTGCTAGCCAGAGTGAATTTACGGTCTCCAAAATGACAAGTTCTCTTTATACTACTCTGTGTAGACATGGATAACATTGCATAATGAAATGTTTCTTCCCAAATTATGCAACTGATCGTTTAAATAATAGTAAAAACTGGCTCATATTGATCATTATCAAACAAACTTTTCCAACCAAAATGCCAACCAAGCTAAAAAATTGGCAAGCCCATAGTATTTGGCTGCTGTTTGGATCGGTACCAGGATTTTGGCTTGCCCAGACCACCATCGGCATGACCACACTATTCCCTCCCGTGCGCTGGTGAACCGAGGGCACGGAAAGGCTCTGCCAAAAAATTGGCAGCACTGCCTGCCTGCTCGTTTTGGTGGGTCCCATTCAGCCCTATGAAATCGTCTGAGTAATGAATTGGTGAATTAAAAATGCTGATGATGTCAGCTAAAATGTCAAGTCTCACTTATCGGTGTGATTTTTAGGTGCTGATCGGTCTAAACTGCCATATAATTAATCATGTTTAGCACAATCCTACAACAGCCCAACAACAGACATCTGTTGTTTGCAAAGCAAATGGAGTCAAACACTTTTTTGCTAAAATTTTGGTAGGTGCAATGGACATGATCCAAACAACAAGAGCTTACCAAATTTTTGGTAATTTTGGTCATGCCAAATTTTTGGTTGGGCTAATTGGGGCTCAAAGCAGACACCCCCTAATATATACTGGCCTACATACAAGAGCCCCTCCACCTGACCACAATGTATCCCAAATTACTTACTCCCTCTGTCCTAAAATACCCTGCATTCTGGGTTTAGTCAAAGTCAAACTTATAAAGTTTGATAAAATATATAGAAAAAACTATAAACATCTATAGTACCGAATGTATATATTATAAAAATATATTTTAAGATGATTCTAATGGTATTTATGTTGTATTATAGGTATACATAAATTTTTCAATATGTTTGGTCAAACTTTACAAAGTTTGACCTTGACTAAACTCAGAATGCAGGGTATTTCAGGACGGAGGGAGTATATCCAATAATGCACAATTCTACCATTGGTTTACGCACTAACTCATAAATGCGTGAAAATCACTGTATCTATGAAAAGCATCATAGACAGGAAATGCAGGATGAGAAAACAACCTGATCTAGCACGCGCTGATTACTCTTCTCCACCTCCTTTGCGAGCTTCTCCAGCCTCCGGAGCATCCCGGCATACATGCCATCCATCTCCACCGCCTGCCTGGCCGTAGCGCCAATGAGACCTTGCAGCCTCCCTAGCCCAAACCCTTCCACCATCGCGTCTACTGCCTTCTGCTCTCTAATGCTGTGACCATCCCCTCCCTGGGGCGCTGGCGGCGGCTGAGTCGGAAGCAAAGGGAAGGGCGACTCCGGGGCGAAGGAGTGGTACTGGTCCCGGAAGCCGGGGCCAACGTTGACGACGGTGAGCGAGGCCGGGACCAGGCGGGATCCGCGGAGGAGGAAGGCGCGGTAGTCGAAGGAGTGGGTGGAGAGGTCGCGGGAAGCGGAGGGGCAGACAAGGATGAAGAGGAGGGGGTGGGCGAGGGGCTGCAGGGTTTTGGATAGGGAGGACGCGAGCGAGAGCTCGCGCATGGAGGGGCGGAGAGGGGCGCGGCGGCGGGAGGAGAAGAAGCCGAGAGGTGGCGGCGCGGAGGGAGAAGGTGGGTGGAAGCGGCCTAGGGGGTCGGAGAGGGAGGAGGGCTGGGAGAGGGAAGAGTGGCCGGAGACGGAGATGGACAGGGGCGGGGCGGCGGGGGCGTGGTCGTCGTAGTCAGAGAAGGTAGGAGCAGGGGCCGGCGGGCGGAAGGCGCGGCCGAATAGGAGGCCGTCGCAGTCGCCGGTGGCGGCCGCGCAGCGGTGGAGGAGCGCCGCAAGGGCTGCGCCGGAGATGGAGAGCTTGACCTCCTCGGCCGCCGCAGCGGTTTCGCCGACGGCCATCGAGGTGTGGTGGGATCGATGGGGATGTGTAAAGGTGAGTAATATGCAGTCTGCACGCCCTCCTCCTCTACTTGCTCAACAACTGCTTTCAACGCCATACTGTTTCTCCTACACTAGTTTTTACCGTGTAAAAAATACTGTACATAAAATGCGGTAAAAAACAATGGAGCGATTTTATAGGAAATGATTGGAGCTTCTTTGGACATAGAAATTTAGAAGGATCGTATCAGGGTTCCAAGCTGGGGACTAAGCCTGAAGCTCTAGGTTGGACTGTACAAGGAATAGCACAGCTCTTGTTCTGACATTAAGTGCCTCCGGTGAACATGATGAAGGCAGACCACATAAAAAACGATCATAAACATACGAGATGAAATCAAATCGTTGTCCATAAAGTTCGTATCATTTCGCATTTCAGTTTGGTTTCGAATCATATGTTGATCACATTGTCAATTCAGACCCAAAAAGACAAAAAGAAACTGGACAGATGACGGTTTTTCAGATTGGGGAGACAAGGGCTTCTCAATTCAGAAGAAGAAGAAGAGGGGACCTTCCAAGGTCTTAACAGTTTGCTTGCTGGTCACCAATCAGCAGCAGCCTAGATAGTAAGTTCAGGGTGTCAACGGGGATTGGAGAAAGGTAGTCGGTCAGAGAACGATGGCAGAACAGTAGCATCTCCTGCCGATTGACTTCATCCCGGTATTCACCCAGCCACGGCCTTCCTTGTAGCGCTCCACCTGATTGAAAAAAAAAGGTTTGAACTGCTGATCAGCACAAAATTTTGAGAACTACAGTATACAGCAGACAGGGAGCAAAATAAGGCGATAGAACTACAGAAATCGACAGTTCTAGGCAGTTGTGCTTGAATGTTAGCTATGTGGTACTTCACAGAAATACCCGTTCAGTATGCAACATAAGCTGTATCAACGCAACATGGTAAGAAAATTGCATCTGGGTGAACCTACCACATCCAAAATTGTATCTGCTTCACCTTTGACCCCACCGAATGTGAATATCGAGCCACCAAGCACAGCTGAGGCATGGTACCCTCTGGTGTAGTTCATTGGTTCCACCGCCACCCATGATGGCATTCTTGGCTCGTAGAACTCAACAGTGGCTACCATAGCTCCAGCATCACCAGCATAACCACCAATTGCGTATCTGAAAGAAAATACGGTATTATTATGCATCATGATTTGAGTTCAAATATGAGTCAGTAAAACAAAAGTTAGATGAGATGGGGTGACATCGTACAAAAATTTATGTTGCTCATTGTGACTTGCAACGAAGAAATATAACCGAATTGTATTAGATGTCCATATTCTACAGTTTTTCGTGGACCATCCTGATTTATGAAGGAAAATGAAGCTAAGAACTTACATCTTCTCATCAAGCACTGCTACCGTATGGCAACCTCTTCCTGTACTCATTGCTGGGATTGTTTTCCAATTAGGCTCCCTAGGGTCAAGTCTCTCAGCAGAGCTGGTAACAAACATAATAATATTAGCAACAAAAAAGAATCATAAATTCTCGCTTTAAAGAAACAATAAGTTCTTCGCCATGGAAGCAAAGAAGAAATAGCCTAATGAATACTGTGAAATGACTCGGTTGATTATAAATTTACATAGTTCTTCAATGTCTAAGGAAAGTGTTTCTCTGCTTCCTTAAACATGGGCTGACGGAGTGATTTGCAATAAGCCATGAATTATCATTCGTGCTCTCAGATTTTTGCAGGTTTTGTCGGTGTACTCAACTACTTACTTTTGATGTATTAACAGTGCCTACATTAGTACGTAACTGAAACTTGTCAAGAAGTAAAAGCAGAAAAAGGACATCACCCCAGATATTGAATGCCGTTGAAGCCTCCAACTGCATAAATCACACCATTCAGTTCCGCACCTGCTAGAGCAAAGCGCTGAACACCAAGCAACACAAGTTGTTCAGACAAAAGCAATTATCACATTGTACAGAAGTCTATAGGCAGGAAGCACATCTTTCCCCAGGGTGATACTATATATGGACTTAAGAAACCAGAAATAGTAAGGGCTAGTTTGATTCAAAGGATTTGTGAAACACAGGAATAGGAAAAATGCAGGAATAGAATGGCATGACACTTCAAATCCTATAGGAATAAAAAATGTAGAAATCAGTAAAATTAGCTGTTTGATTGCACCGTAGGAAAAACACAGGAAATTTTGTAGGGTTTAAGTACATGGCATAGTTGTCATAGACACATAGAAATTTTTCCAAGAGATCTCACCTCTTGTTAGAAATCCTATAGAATTGTAGTGTAGGAAAGCAATGTATAGGAATTTTGTAGGATTCATTCCTTTGAAACAAACACACTCTATAAGAAAAATTCCTATGGATTGGAATCCTATAGGATTCCTTTGGAAATCCTTTGAATCAAACAAGCCCTAAAGAGGAAAACAAGAGTAATTTTTTAGAGTACTACAGAAATATGGACATTTGCATGAGAAAATCATTATCTTTCGAAGAGTCCTTGAGTCCTGGTTTAGGCAAGCATTAGCTACACTCTACAAAGTAAAAGATACGCAATAAAGAACTCCCAGTCTAATGTGAATGAACGTTGGAAACAAAGACCTAACACTTATTTCATAATCCAATATGACACTTTGTTCTTTTTTTCTCATGAATAGAAGATGGCCTCTCTGCTTAAGCAGTGTAAGCTTCCAAATTACATTAGTCTAATGGATCAGCAGAGCTCCTACTTTCCTTAAGAAAAAAACAATAGCACCGAACCCCTTTCAGTTAAGCCAAAACTAGCTTTGATGTTTCCGCTAATCTTCACAGGAGAAGGAACACTAGACTATGTCAAAGACATCGTTGGGGAGATTACAACAAAAACAAAGACTTTAGTCTCAAGCAAGTTAGGGTAGGCAGTGGTGTGGGGATTATGGCGGAGAAATCACAATGCATAACACACTACACTGAAACAAAGTGTGGTTTCCCCAGAGGATAGCCGACTGGTACTAGTAAAAATCGCAGCTACAACAGAGGAAATCATGGCATATGGATCGAAGAGTTTGTTCTCCTATCCTATAGGACAATTTTCTGGCATGGAGGTTTTTATCTGTAACTGCTTAGGGTTTTCCAGTTCTCGTATTCAGGAGATTGAAAGAGAAAAGTTTGTACCATGTCCTCATTGAATTGTAAATTGAGTACCTAACAAATTAATTTATCAGCACTCATTTACTCATACTCGTTTATAACTGTTTTTTAAACCCCAACGTTTTTCTCTTTTGTGTGAAATACTGTCAAATACCCCCTCCGTTTCATAATATAAGATGTTTTAGCTTTGTGAAGATAGTGTATCTAGACGTCTTTTAGTGTGTAGGTTCGAATAGGTTCACTACGAACCTATACACTAAAAAGCGTCTAGATACATTACCTTCACAAAACTAAAACATCTTATATTTTGAAACGGAGGGAGTACCTACTAGTTTTCCTGCTATGTAGCATTATACAGCAAATATAAGATTAAACTAAACTATTCTGGAATAAAGTTAAGTTGAATCAAGGATGATATGTTCAGAAAGCATGTATCTGTACCTTTTCCAGCATAGGCTGACTCTTTATCCACTTTCCCTGAGCAGGATCAAACACCTCAACATCAGAGAAACATCCAATGCCATCTCCACCGCCAAATGCATAAATCTTCCCATACAAGCTAACTGCAGAGAGGCTTCCCTTTTCACTAATCAGTGCTGGGCATGGGGTCCAATCATCACGTGTTCGGTCATAACAGTCAACTTCACGAGAAAGAATAATTGTGTATGTTAGGACATAAATTGTAATCAAGGAACCCATCAGAAATTAAACACAGAAACCAATGAGTACCTGCATCAAACCAGGAGGCGCCATCACCACCACCAAGAACAAATATTTTTCCTTCTAATGCAACGGTAGAGGTATATGACTTCCCAACAGTCATTGGTTTCAGAGGTGTTAGTATGTCCAAGGAGGGTGAGAAGGAGTCTAATGATGACAGAAATGAAATGCCATCAAAACCACCAATGAGATAAATGACATCTTCTGAACCCAGACATTCTTCAACAAACTGATTTAGTGAGTCATCTAGAGACAAAGGATCTATTTTCGAATTCAAATTCTTCACCGTGTTCTTTAGCTCAACAACTCTTTTCAGTAACCTGTCATTCACTCCTTGTAGGTCTTTTACTTCTTTTCTGGACATAACCTGCACTTGAGCACGTCAAAATATTAGGGAAAAAAACCAACGAAGCTGAAAACTGAAAGAGTTCCAAAATTTAGATATGAAATGTCTGAGCCTCCCCAGTCCCCACAAGAAAATAGTAAATAGTTTCAAACTACAGCAATCCTGAAAAAAATAGCTACATGTAAGACTTTGGTATAGAAGAAAACATCATTTGATAATGATACATGAGGCCTTTGATCTAAGCAGGTCTTCATGAGTTAAAGCTCTAAGATCATCTTATTGCTTCATAAACTTTAAGATCCAAAGAACCAGTATAACAGATATAAGGCATTCGAAGATGCTACGACATTTCGAGATAGACCTGTTTCTTCTCCATAGCCTCTATTCGCTCAGATAGCTCTTTGACCACATCTATCAACTGTAAAACCAAAATAATATTGAGAAATTTTGAATACAATTAATAGTAGACATATAAGAAACAAGGATGGTAGTAACACGTATGGATATGTCATAACTAACCTTAGCTTCTGTATAAGATTCATAGTCCAATCCTTGGAGTAGCAAACTTGAATGCCCCCAGGCAAGCTGATCGACTTCGGTATCTAAGTTTTCTGGCAAACTAGAGTAACCCTCAAGAAATGCACTTTTAATTTCGTGCATGTCCTTGCAGCTATATGCATCTATGCCTTCAGTTCCAGCTCCATTGGTATACGGATCAGAACTAAGCTGCTGGACTGATAGAGCTTTGAGTTTCTCTAATACCAATGTGAAGCTAAGCTCATTTTCCTGCTGGCCAAACTGTTGCTGCTGTTGCTCTTCAGCCTCCTTATTGAACAGTGCATGATCCTCCCACTCCGGTGGTGTCTCTTTGCAATCAAGGTCATCGAAACCATTAGAAGATTCTTTGCTTGAACTGGCATGCCCATTGTCCACATCTCCCACTCCAACTCTCTCAACCTCAAACGTGTTCTGCTTTACCATATCAGCATATGACAAGAAAACCTTTTCTGTTTTGGGCTCATTGTTCCGCTCATTGTCCACATCTCCCGTTCCAACTCTTTCGACCTCAAACTTGTTCTGCTTTACCATATCCGCATATGACAAGAAAACCTTTTCTGTTTTGAGCTCATTGCTCCGCTCATCGTCCACATCTTCCGTTCCAACTCCCTCAGTCTCAAACTTGTTCTGCTTTACCATGTCTGCATATGACACTAAAACCTGTTCTGATTTGAGCTCATTGTTATCCTCAAATTTTTGTACCCATGCAGGAGCTGGTGTTGGTTCCCTCGCATGCTCACCACTTGGTTGTGCAACAGGAGGCATCCAGAACTTGGTGGGAGAAGTTGAAGGGGTAAACATGACCATCAAAGCACGTGTTTGTGCATGATCCAATTCAAACCGGAAGAAGTGAGGCTTCTGGTTCACATAGACAGTTGGCATCTTCTGGTAATAATTTCCTATAATAGCATTCCTGAATTTGCTCTCTTCTAGTGGAACACACCACGTCCTGACCCGCATTGCAACCTAGATAAATGGAGTACAATGTGCCTTTTGAGTCATTCGAGGTTGAGGAAGAAGGGGCATATACGATATAGAAGAACTAAGACGATACCTGAGCAGGATAGTTTGTCTTTTCGTGGCCATTATATGTCCATGCGTTTGATTCAGGACAGTATTTTCCATTGCCTGCAGCTTCATAAATTCCATGCAATCTGCGATCATCATAATTGAACAGGAACAGAGGTAGCCCTTCCTTGATGTTCTGTACATATGAGAGATGTGATCTTGGCAAGCCTGACAGGAAAGTTATATAAGTTAGAGAATGATCCAACGAACTGATTTCAGACATCTGAATTATGTTCTTTGAAAAGCATGAAAACATTTTTTTTAGCACAGCAGTACTGTAGATACATCAAATGGACAGGGTGTTGCATCTCAAAGAAAGGATAAGTTACTTTTTTGTATGAAAGAGAAGGGCTTATAACAACAACACTATGATCAAGAAACATCTGAACATACCGAAAAGTTGGCGTGCGTGGCACTCAGCAATAGTACTGTTTGTGCAGCCAAATATTACAGCTCCAAGGTCCTGCAGTTGGAGATTTCTTGCAGCAACAAAGAGGTTTGTTGGTCTGCCACTGACAACCTGGCTCCATGAAGATTTCTTCTTGACCATGGTATTAAGCTGAGAAGAAAAAAGGAAATAATTAAACAAAGTGAAGTGTGATATGAAGCTATAAAATAAATCTGTTTAGGCATGAACATTTGTAAAGATGAAAGCACCAATCAACTACCATGGTCTCATCATTTTACCATGTTTTATTAAGTTTCATCGTGCTGAATATTGTTTAGGCATTTGATATGAAGTGATAAAATAAGGTTGTTTAGGCATGATTAGTAGTTATTATGATCCACAAGAGTGAAACATATCAAATGGAAGTGAATCCCTATCTGCATGCAGAGATTTCATGGAAAGATGGCATATCAAGAGTCAGTAGTTACATGATGAGAAACTGCAAGTACATTTATAAGACCAGGTCAAGCAATAATTCAGCAAAAATGCACGCAATTTGGCCTCCTACTTCGAATCCCCAAACTTACAACAAAGATAGTGCAATAAGTGGAACTTAAGCTACCGAAATTCTATGCAATTAAATATCTCAGTACACACAGTTGGTGCAAGCCGCGGTCATCTCCTACCCCTAAACTCATTCAATAATTATCCGGGCAAAGTACATATGTACGATCAGGGCACGCAATAATTCAGTGAAAATGCATGCAGTTTGGCCTCCTACTTCGAATCCCCAAACTTACAGAAAAGATAGAGCAATAAGTTGAACTTAAGCTACCGAAATCTGATGCAATTCAACACCTCAGTACACACAGTTGATGCAAGCCTCGGTCCTCTCGTCCCCCTAAACTCACTCAATAGTTATCCGGGCAAAGTAAATATGTACGATCAGGGCACGCAATAATTCCAAGAAAACGCATGCAATTTTGCCTCCTACTTCGAATCCCCAAACTTACAGCAAAGATAGTGCAATAAGTTGAACTTAAGCTACCGAAATATGATGCAATTCAACACCTCAGTACACACAGTTGATGCAAGCCTCGGTCCTCTCGTCCCCCTAAACTCACTCAATAGTTATCCGGGCAAAAGTACATTTGCATGATCAGGACATGCAATAATTCCAAGAAAACGCATGCAATTTTGCCTCCTACTTCGAATCCCCAAACTTACAACAAAGATAGTGCAATAAGTTGAACTTAAGCTACCGAAATATGATACAATTCAACATCTCAGTAGTCAGTACACACAGTTGATGCAAGCCTTGGTCCTCTCGTCCCCCTAAACTCACCTCAATAGTCAAGTGCAATGATAGGAGCAGGACATGCAATAAGTCAAAAAAACTTGAAATCCACAAACTTACAACAAAGATAGTGCCATAAAGGGAACAGAACAATTAAACATGTATATAGGTACAGAAATGTGATGCAATTCAACATCTCAGTACACACCATTGGTGCAAGCCTCAGTCCTCTACTACTCCTAAGCTCACTCGATAATTACCCAGGCAAAGTACAATTGTAGGACCCGGACATGCAATAATTCCAAGAAAAATGCATGCAATTTCGCCTTCCTCTTCGAATCCCCAAACTTATATTAAAAAAAAGATAGCTCCATAAAGGAAACACTCAGTCAACAGTTATGCGGGCAAAGTACAATTGTAAGACCAGGACATACAATAATTCCAAGAAAAATGCGTGGAATTTCGCCTTCCCCTTGGAATCCCCAAACTTATTACAACAAAGATAGCGCCATAAATGGAACAGAACAGTCAATCAAAGATGTAGACAACCGAAATCCGACGCGATTCAACATCTCAGTACACACACAGTTGGTGCAGACCCCGGTCGTCCCCTCCCCCCAAAACTCACTCGCTCGCACCTGAGACTGCATATGGATTGCGGAATTAATGGCGGAAACAAACAAGTACCAGCAACAGGGCAAGAACAGTATCGTGAGAGATACGGCCCCTTTTGCGGTCCACACCCCGCAGTAGTTGCTAATCGAAAGTAACTAACCCCATGTTCACGGAGAAACCGAAAATCAAGGGGGTCGCTTGCGTGGTGTTTAACTCAAGAAAACCGAGCATGGAAGGCGAATGCCGCAGCAGCCCTAAATCCCAATTTCTGCGCTTGAACCCTACATTGCGAAGTTCGGCTCAGTGCGGGGAAACTGGAAAACCCTCCTCCCCCTCACCGGTACCGAGGGCAAGCAGGAAGAGGCGAGGCCAGCGTGGTGGGATGGGAACCGGTTTGGGGGGGGGGGGGGGGGGGGGGGGGGGAGGGAAGAAGCACGATCGGAACTACCGAGGAAGGTCGTCAGGTTAAAGCGTGGGTGAAAAAAAAAGCAGGAGAAGGAAGGAGGAGGGGGGCGATGTTATGTTAGTTACCCAGGAGTCGCCAGGACCTCGCGGTGGTTCTCCGCAGCAGGAGCAGCGGAGAGAGGTGGTGGCGGTGGTGATCGGCGGCGACGGCGGAAGAGTCGAGAAGGGGCGGGTGTCTCGGGGAGGAGGGGATTGTGTGAGGCGAGAAGGGAATGGAGAGAGAGAGAGAGAGAGAGAGAGGGAGAGGGGGAGGGTTTATTGGGGGGATGGGGGAAGTGAAACGAAGAGGGTGTGCAAATTGCTTGCGATGCGAGTGATGGTGGTGGGTAGAAAAAGCGGATTCCTTTTTACTCGCTCCCGTCCTCGCCGGGCCTCTCTCTCTCTCCCTTCCTTCTCTGTCTTTTCTCCCTCTCTCTCTCTCTTCTCTCTCCCATTTACACTACACATACGGCGAGGGCAAAGGGTCTGGCCACCATCCGCTCCACACGCAGACGCAAGTTTCCGTTCCGGGCAAAGCACACGCAGCGTGTCCATGGACCGGGTCCGTATACGCCGGTCCTTGCAGGCACGCACGCTGACACGCGTACGTACGCGTAGGGCTAGGATAAGATCGTACAAGTCGGCTAGGAGAGAAGGCCAGGGCCTTACCGTAGGAGCTACGTAGTACTTGTAGCTAAGCGTCTACGGAAGATGGACACATTTCTGGTTTTGCTTTCCTTTCTCGAGTCTGTCTACTTTCACGCGTTTCGCTCTGCACCGGCACGCTCTGTCTATGATTTTGCCCCTGGATCGTCGATATGTTTTGTTAACCAAGATGTCTATGACCCTAAACTGCTAGCACAACCAGTGCGTGTCTCTTGGGGGTTGGGGTCATCCCAACCGTGATGTAGCATGGCATATACATACGCCCCAACTACATGCTCATTTCGCTGCTCTTGTCTTAGCGGAGACATGTACATACCTCTTTTTCACATGAATATCTGCATTGAAATTTATCGAGTAAATCAAGATTTTGGTTTTGACAATGAGACCCCCATAATAGCGTATTAAAGTTTCGGCCGAATCTGCTATCTACTCTCTGCGGCTCTTTTTGATCGTGGGATGGACGACGAGGAGGACACGTGGCGCCATTGCCACGGAGCATGGCTCTCCTAGGGAGGCGGTCCCACGGTCCGAGATTTCCTGCCGCGGGAGAGGTCACGCGTCGCTAGATGGTGGTCGCGCGCCCTCTGGCCCACGAGTCGGCAGTTGTGCTCGCCGGCGCTATGCGTGAGACATATGGATGAAGACAGTCGCTCCACACCCATCGGGGCGTGGGGCCGACATGGCACCGGAAATCCTTGCCCACCGTGGGTTCTCACACGGAGATCGTGTCGTGGGGCCCATTTACTCTAATACGTGGATGCAAAAGCTCTGGATGTCCACGTGTTTTCGCATCATTGCATGGAAGTACGAGTGGTGGGGTACTTTGAGGGCCAACGTGGCGCCGTAAAACATCTCCATTTGCGGGTCTCCGCGTAGAGGTGGTATTGTGTGCCCGTTCATACGGTAAAAAGGCTCTTACATATGATGACTGTACGCACAAATAATCCTATACGACATGCCTTGCGTATGCAATTTGTGCTCTCCGTACGCGGATCGTCGTGATCCTATGTTGTACGGCACGCGTGAGAATGCTCTAGTAATTCTTCGAAGATTGTACGCGCACATCGTAACATGTCCCACGTCTCGCCGAACCGTCTTAATTACACCCTCTATTGTCCTCTGTCCTCTCGAGACCTAGCCCTTCCTTTTCTCCACCACTCTTCTCTTCTCTCCACCACCGCAATTATTTGGTTCTCTTATGTGGTCAGCGGCATGCTTCGTTCCGGTTACCATATTCGGGACGGGTGCAGCTTCTGCCCACCGGCGTGAGACGAAATACACGTAGGCGAGTTGTTAGGCTCTATCTTACACGAAATAGGCAGTGCTCACGTGCGATACGCGGTGACCTTCCTCCTCTGACTTTTTAGGTTGTTTATTTTTTTGGTCGTTTTTCCGCGTCTTTTCTTCCTTTCATTCTTGGTTTTAGTCGCTATTTCTCTCTTTTTTACTCCTCTTGGAGTTCGCTTCCTCTTTGTGCGCTTTTCTGTTTCTTTAGTTCTTAGAACTTCCAAAAGTGAAATCGTAAGTTGACCATAAGTTGGATTTTCAAATAGCAGAGCTCTTCGAGACTTGACTAAATATGTATTCTTTGTTGATTGTGTGAAAGATCATAAGTTGGATTTTCTGGATATCTCTGGGACTGATAGACGAGATTTTTCATAAGCCCTACTTAATCGCCTTTCTGGTGGAGTGGACTTTATGTGGATATCACGTTCTCTGCGTGGTCGATCCGGGGGATCTTGTTAGGCGTTCGAGATGAGACTATGGAAGTTTTAGCTAGTTCGATAGGAGATTTTTTTATAAAACTCCATATCCGTAAAAAGGCTGACAGTTTCACATGGTTTTTAGTCGTTGTTTATGGGGCCGCCTAGGATGTTTATAAAACTGATTTTTTACGTGAGTTAGTGAATCTGGCAAAGGGCAATCCATACCCTATTCTTATAGGAGGGGATTTTAATTTGTTGAGATTCCCTCACAAGAAAATTTGGGGTCAGTTCGATGAACATTAGCCTTTTTTGTTCAATGCTACAGTCTGGACTTAAGAGAGGTTACAATGTTAGAAAGGCAATTTACCTGGCTAATAGTCTTCCGGAGCCAACATACGAAAAACTAGATAGAGTGCTTATGAATACCGACTATGAACATAAGTTTCATATGGTAATTGTTCGCGCTCTAGAGCGTATTGAGGCTTTATCGGATCATGCTCCTTTACTTTTATCTTTTGGATCACCGCCACGGAATTCTATAAATGAGTTTAAATTTGAACTCGGATGGATGATCCGGGATGGTTTCTACGAGATGGATAAGGCTATTTGGGAGAAATCGGTTGGTGGCCAAATGCCTATCCTACGATAGAATAACAAAATACGTGCTTTACACAAGTTCGTTCGTGGTTGCGCCAGGCACACGGCTGGGATCCTGAAAAACAAAAAAAATACGCCTAGCATCTATTATTGATGACTTAGAGGCTTCCGCGGAGGTCAGGCCGTTAACTACACAAGAAATGAAGAGAATATGCCCGAGAGGCAATAATAAAGTGGTTATTATCTTACTCCTTGTTTATGATAAATATTTATTTTGCATGCTATAATTGTATTAATACGGAAATGTTAATACATGTGTGTTTAATAAATAAATAGAAAGTTCCTAGTTATGCCTCTTTTATAAACTAGCTCGTTGATTAACAAGATGATCAAAGGTTTCCTGATCATGGACATTGGATGTTGTTAATAACGAGATCATAACATTATTGGAATGGTGTGATGAACATTCATCTGGAGTATAACATTACGATCAAAGTCATTGTGTTTATATTTCTATAACATCATACAAAGTAATCTTAGTCCTTAGACCAAAAGATTATGTCAATCACTAACACCAGAAGAGTATCTTGATAATATCAAATGTCACACTGTAACAGGGTGACTATAAAAGTGGGTTCAGTACTACGAAGGTGTTATGTAGAGGCTCATGGATCAAGAGTGGAATTTGTCCATTCCGATGACAGATAGATATACTCTGGGCCCTCTCGGTGATATCACAATTAGCTTACAAGAAAGTGATGTGATCACTAGAATGTTATATCACAGGAACGAGAAAAGAGTGCATGTCGGTAACGAGATCAAACTAGGTATGGAGATACCGATGATCGAATCTCGGGCATGTAATATATCGCAAGACAAAGGGATTGAGTTACATGCGTATAAGGTTCACACGATCACATAAGTCATCGTTGAATGTGTGGGAGTCAGTACGGATTTTCAGGCCCCGCTGCTGATTATTGATCGGAGAGGGGTCTCGATCATGTATACATTATTCGCGAATCGTAGGGTGACACACTTAAGGGATACCGACACCCTTCGGAGCAAATAATATGCCAGTGAAAGAAAAGAAAACATAGAAATTTATTTCACTAGACACCGGAATTGTTTCGGGTGAAATTGCTAAAATTGTTAATACTAGCAAGGGGTTTATGTGAATGTTTGTTAATTAATGTAATTGAAAAAATTGAATAAATAAAAAGAGTTTTATTTAAAGAGAGATTACATTATATTTGGTGGAAATTTAATGGGATTTTTGAGTGGGATTTTGAGTGGAGAAATGAAGGGTCATATTGTGAGTGGGAGCTCCACCCACATGAATGGAGGAAGGGGTGGGGACAGCCACCATGGCGCCGGCCACACCCCTTGGGGTTCCCCCTGCTCCTATAAAAGGAGCCCCTACTCTCACTTCTCACTCACACCTCCTCGTGAAGGTTCTCTCTCCCCCTTTAGAATTTCCCCATGGCCTCAGATCAGCGAGATACATGTTTTCGATGGCTTTTTCTGGAAGGATTTGTTTCTTCCGCTGCTTCGCTGGAGTGAGGGCGCGGAGGTTGTCGAGATACCCGAACGTGTGTGTGATCACGGATGCACCACTTATTTGCGGTGCTGGACTTGATGGTACTGGACCAGATGGACTTCATCACGATCTTGAGATCGGCAAGAGATCGACTACATCACCAACGAGGTCATACTCGAAAAATCTTTCGGTCTTCGAGGGTATGTATTCTATGGATGTATATCCACCCGTTGCTTGTATCTAAATAGATGGATCTTGGTGCTTGTAGTTTCCATCGTAGGAAATTTTTTGTTTTCTATGCTACGAACCCTACAGTGGTATCAGAGCCGGATCTATGCATAGATACTTTGCATGGATAGTACACATATGACTATGTGGGCGCTGGTGGTCATGTTATTGCTTCTTATGTGTATTTTGGATATTGGTGGCATAGTGGGATGAAGCGGCCCAGACAAACTTTACATGTCCTCGCACATGAGACCTGTTCCACGCTTGACATGCAACTAGTTTTACATGAGTGGCTTGCGGATGTATGTCGCTCTTACTATAGTCAATATCTGATTTACAACGAGTTTTTAATAATTTGGTTATCCTCGTTGTGGTTCCATGTTCGTAGGTAAGAACGGTTCTATCTTTGAAAGCCCTAAGCCACGTAAAACTTGCAATGGATAAATTAGAAGCGTCTAGTTTAGATTGTTGCTGGGCTAGTGTCATGATATGGTAGTATTATAATTTGTAGTATGGATTGATAGTATTGAAAATTATAATATGACAAATTGTAAGTTCCATAGACCTTGGCCTTACACATATAGAAATGATAAATATCATTCCACGATGCACAAGATAGTGATCAAGTGCAAGAACCACATCATATCATTGTAGCATATGATGTTTGTTTGCATCTTATATTGCTTGTTTGGCATTTTAGTAGCATTATGAGATGATCCCTCATTTAGATATTAAGATAAAAATATGTTCTCCCTTAAATATGCACCGACTATGTTTCGCCGCTTCAAGACATCACGTGATAATCGGGTGTACTTGAATCCATGATCATATCTCGGGTGTAAGACAGTTTTACACACGTGAATACTAAGGTTCTTACTTGGCAAGCCAAGCATGTACAGACATGGCCTCGGAACACGGACCGAAAGGTTAAGCATGAGTCATATGTTTAATATGATGCACATATAGATGCTCTCCTTTGAAGCTACACCGACTCACGTGATGATCAGACTTGGTGTAGTGGATTTGGTTCATGTAATCACCAAAAAGACACGAGGGATGTCGTTTTTGAGTGGGAGTTTATTTGTAATTTGGATTAGTCAAACTCAATTTATTATAAATTAAATCAAAGTGAATTCACATAATTTGTTGTATTTATTGGCATTCGTTCACCATCTTATACTTAGTTGTAATTGAGATAATATAACTATAGAATTCTAGATATTTACTTTATGAACTGGTATCGTATTGTTTTAAGTGTCAATCTAAAGTTTAAAGTCATATTGCAAACTTTCATCAAACTCTGTTTACTCTGTGAAATTTAATAATTAGTATTAAATCAAGAGTAACAACTCCAGTGTTAGTATCTAAATTATTATGTTTGCCTCCATGATTCTTGATGTTCAAAAGTTGTTTTAAATATCAAGGTTATCTAGGAGACGAAAGAATTGTTTCAGAAACCATCACGTGTGACAGATATTACGATACCTGAAACAAATGTTTTGGTTGCAATATGATAGAGTATAATATATGTTCTCATATTGGATGAGAATTTGTGAAGGTTGAAGATGCTAGATATCCTAATCCTCCAAAAAGGTTTTGGAAAGTAAAATTATACCCGCGATTCGCCTTTATAAGCTACATTAGCTTGATCATAAAAGTTGTCATGATAAGGATAAATAAAAGATGTAAGTAAAATGTTTACTACACTAAAAGATTACTAAAGAAAGGATTTTGAAAGAACGCCAATCATTTGATGATGATGTTCTGCTTCAAAGTGCAAGTCCAATGGTATTAGTATTTGAATATACACGCTTTAGACTATGTGTCATGTATATGGCGCCACTGTTGATGTTGATAGAATCTTTTTAAAAGGAAAAGGAAATGCTGAAAGAGAATCTATAAAATATTTGGCAGACTGGAAATGTCCAGATAAGGTATATAACTGATATATATGTTATGGTTGTATTCTTTGCTTGTTAAACAATGTGGTTCTTGGGTATTGAATACCGAATTGGTTGGTGTGAAATATCATACAAAACAACTTAATTCATAAACTACAATGGCATAAGTAACTAGCAAGATAATATGTGATGATGTTCATCGAAAACAAACAAACTGTTGTTTATATTTCTCGTTGACATCGAAGCCTGCCTTCAAGATTTGTTTTAATAATTTTTATTTAAATCAGGTATTATAAGAACAAAGATTGTTCAAATAATTATCGTATTCCATATAAGATGGATGATTTACAAATCTAGTTGGAGAAATCACATCCATAAAATCCAATGCTAAAATATCACAAGACAAATGATTGAAAGATCACTTACGAAATTACATCGCCGTTTAAATTATATTGGAAAGACAACATGAAGAAACTCCATGTTCATGGATTTTTGGAGTCTTTGATTTGATCAAATGACGCTTGTGAGCTTTTCCTCGGGATAATTAAAACTCCATTCATAGGCCAAAGAGGAATGGACGACTAACTTTTTAGACATTGTGCATGTTGACGTATATAGCCCATTATGTGTAGCCATGTGCGGTGAATCTTTTAACTTCATATGCTTTCTCCAGAAGTTTGAGTGAATATATCTATATATTTACTTAATAGGTAAGAAGTGTGAAACATTTGAATATTATTCAAAGACTTTCATAATGAAGTGGAAAATCATTGTAACAAGAAAAAAAAAATTATGATTTGATCATAAAGGGATTTATTTGAGTTGCAAGTTTAGCAAAATACCTAGATTTGTATCTCCCTAAACACCATAGGAATATGGAGTGTTTGAGATTTATAATGAAACCTTGTTTGACATGGTAAAAATCAAAGGTGTCATTTATAAAATTGCCATTATGTTTTTAAAAGATTAAAAGCTTTAGAGACTACCGCTTTTTTACTAAAAAGAGCTTCATCTTGATCTGTTGAAATAACTCCATAAAGGTTATGATTTGGGATAAAACTCGAGTTGTCTTTACTTAAATTTTGGTATGCTATGCATAAGTAATATGTTTACAAGTGATACGTCGGAAACGTATCTATAATTTTTGATGCTCCATGCTTGTTTAGTATCTACTTTGCTTTGCTTTGTCTACACTTTGAGGTGTTTTTATATCTTTTTTGAAACTAACCTATTAACAAGTTGCCATAGTGTCATTTGCATTTTTTTTCTTTTTTTGGTTCCAGAAAGGCAGAAAATTAATATTCTCGGAATTTTATGGGACAAAAGTCAAAGTCAATATTTTACCGTGGGCGACACGAAGCCAGAAGACGAGACGGAGAGGCGCCACAGGGCGGCCAAACCCCCCTAGGAGCGGGTGGGCCCACCCCGTGCCTGGGTAGGGTGTGGCCCCCCTGGGGGCCCTCCTGCCTCGCCTCTTCGCCTATAAGAAGCCCCCGATACATAAACCCTAGGCACCCGATCAAAACTCCACGAAACCTTCTATAACCGCTGCCACCATCGTCCCTAGATCGGGGGGATCTGAAGTTCTTCCTGGCACCCTGCCGGAGGGGAGATCATCCTGGAGGCCTTCTTCTCCGTATGAAGTGTGAGTAGTTCCACCTTGGACTACGGGTCGATGTAGTAGCTAGATGGTTGTATCTCCTCCTTGTGCTTTCATGTATAGATCTTGTGAGCTCCGTTCATGATCAAGATCTAATCTATTTGTAATAATGCATGTTGTGTTTGCGGGGATCCGATGGATATTGAGATTACTATGTCAGATTGATTAATGGTTTTGTCTATTTGATACTATCATGTCTATGTTGTTTGTGATCTTGCATGCTCTCCGTTGTTAGTAGATATCTTGTCCAAGTAGTTGCTAGTGACTCCAAGAGGGGGTATTTATGCTCGATATTGGGTTCATGCCTCTAGTTTCCAGGGGAAGTGATAGAAATCTCTTTGTTTGTACATGTGTTGTTTCCACTAGGGGGAAAACAACGGCCTCTTGTTCATAGAACAAGTGGATTGTTTACCTTACACACTTTGCCTAAAGCAGTTGTCTCTTGCTTGCAACTTAATACTGGAGGGGGGTCGAATGATAACCTGAAGGTGGACTTCTAGTCATAGATGCAGTTGGATGGCGGTCTATGTATATTGTTGTATTGCCCAATCGAATCTCATAGGATCTTTTTGTCTAGTATTGCATTGTTATGCCTTGCTCAGTTCCTGTCAATTTCCCTGCTGTAATTTGTTTACCCTTCATGCCATGTTGTTTATCTAAGGAGAGCACCTCTAGTGAACTATGGACCCTTTTACCATTGATACATCTTCCACTATTACCTGTTTACTTGCTATAAACCATTACCTTCCACACCATACGTTTAATCCTTTGTTACAGCAAACCGGTGAGCTTGACAACCTCACTGATTCGTTGGGACAAAGTCTTGAGTTTGTGTTGTACAGGTTTCCACGTTGCTTGTAACACCTGTGTGACATTTCCTTCCTCCTACTGGTTCGATAACCTTGGTTTCTTACTGAGGGAAAACTTGCTGCTGTGCTGCTTCACATCTTGCTCTTGGGGTTCCCAACTCAGCGCTCCTACATCAACTCAGCGCTGCATCAAGCTTTTCTGGCGCCGTTGCCGGGGAGGCTAAGGACGTCTTCACAAGGGGAGTCCTCCTCAACCTTTCTCTTTACTTTGTTTTTAGTTTGCTTAGTTTCTTTTGCTTGGTTTTGTTTGCCTCTTTTCAAAAACTCCAAAAAAAATAGTTTTGTTTGCTTTGCTTTCTCTTATAAAAAACACACAAAAAATAGTTCCTGCTCTAGCTGCTGCTACTGTTTTTGGCTTGCCCACCTTTGCCAAAATAAACTATGCTGAGAACACCAAGTTGTGTGACTTCACTAGCACAAACAACAATTATTTCGTTAGCACTCCTATTGCTCCACCTGCTCCTAATGCTACCTTTTATGAAATTAAGCCTGCTTTGTTGAATCTTGTGATAAAAGAGCAATTTTCTGGTGCTAGTTCTGATGATGTTGCTGCCCATCTCCAATAACTTTGTTGAACTTTGTGTGATGCAAAAGTATAAGGATGTAGATGGAGATATTATTAAGCTCAAGCTGTTTCCGTTCTCCTTGAGAGGGAAAGCTAAAGAATGGTTGCTATCCTTGCCTAGAAATTGTATTGATTCTTGGACTAAGTGCAAAGATGCTTTTATTGGAAAGCACTATCCTCTTGCTAAGATTATATCTATGAGAAGTGATATTATGAAATTTAAACAACTTGATAATGAACATGTTTCTCAAGCTTGGGAAAGAATGAAATCTTTGGTTAAGAATTGTCCCACTCATGGACTCACTGCTTGGATGATTATCCAGACTTTTTATGCAGGTTTGAACTTCTCTTCAAGAAACCTGTTGGATTCAGCTACTGGAGGTACCTTTATGGGCATCACTTTGGGTGCTGCAACAAAACTCCTTGATAATATGATGGTTAACTACTCTGAATGGCACACTAAGAGAGCTCCACATGGTAAGAAGGTAAACTCTATTGAAGAAACCTCCTCTTTGAGTGATAAGATTGATGTTATTATGGCTATGCTTGTTAATGGGAAAGCTCCTTTAGATCCAAACAATGTTCCCTTAGCCTCTTTGGTTGCTCAAGAAGAGCAAGTTGATGTGAACTTCATTAGAAACAACAATTTTCAACAACAATGCATATAGGAATAATTTTGGTGGTAACAACTATAGGCCTTATCCTCCTAATAATGACAATACCTATGGAAACTCCTACAACAATGCTAGAAGTGCCCCCTTTGAACTTGAAGTTATGCTCAAAGACTTTATTAGTAAACAAACTGCTTTCAACAAGACTGTGGAGGAAAAACTTTTAACTGTTGAGAAGAACATATCCTATTTGTCTGAAGCACAGTCCTCCTTGATTAATAAAATGGCTACTAAACCTGAAACTATTTAAAGTACCTTTGCTGCTACTCATGCCATACAAGTTACTATTGATGAAAATGTTAGACTGTTAGCTCAACTTCATGCTAAGTGGGAAAGGGAAGATGAAATTGATAGAAACAATAGTGTGTGCACCATCACTAGAATGGATACCACTAAACCACAAGAAGTCCCTATTCCTCCTCTTACAATGCCTAAGCCTAATGAGTCTACTACTACTAATGCTAAGTTTGATTTTGATATAGATGGTTGCAATATTTCTGAAGTGATTTTGTTCTTGCAAAGAATTGCTAGAAGTCCTGATGCTAGTGATATGCATGTTGCTTTCACCAAACACATTACAAATGCTCTTGTTAAGATTAAGGAAGAGAAGCTAAAACACAAAGCTTCTATTCCTAGGAAAGTAGAATATAGTTGGGAACCCATTATTAATATGCAAGTGAATGACTTTGATCTCAAAGCTTCATGTGATCTTGGTTCTAGTGTCTCTATTATGCCTAGGAAGATTTATGAAATGCTTGATTTGCCACCTTTGGAAGATTGTTATTTGGATGTTCCACTTGATGATAATGCTAAGAAGAAACTAACGGGGAGTATTAATGATGTTCTCATCATGGTTAACAATGCTTATGTCCCTGTTGATTTCTATATTTTGGATGTTGAATCCAATGCTTCTTGTCCTATTACTTTGGGAAGACCTTTTCTTAGAACTGTTGGTGCCATCATTGATATGAAAGAATGCACCATTAAATATCAATTTTCATTCAAGAAAAGTATTTAACACTTCCCTATGAGGAGATAGAAGTTGCTTTTTGCTCCTCCTTTGAAAGCAAGGTGTGATGTTAATGCTTCTTCATTTGAAAATACTTGATTTCTTGCTTCTTGTGCCTAACTTAAAGACGTTAAATAAAAGTACTTGTTGGGAGATAACCCGAGAGTTTCCTTGAGTCTTGGAAGTTATTACTTCTGTAATGACCTCTCCTTATCCTTTTTGTTTGCTTTTTGTGCCAAGAATGACCTCTAATGAGAGGGAAGTAAGATTTGGGGAGTTGCTGTCCCGAAACAGATTTCTGTCCTCCATCATAAAAATTCGTGAGGAGTCTCTGTAAGTCGGATTGAGCTAACAATTTACGAATAAATCCACTAGTATGTTAGATAACTTTCGGTAGTTCAGCACTTTTTTATTTGAGCAACAAAAGATTTTCGAAAAAATCGGTTTCTACCTGCTGGTCTGTTTTGACAGATTTCTGCCATTATTTGCATTTGCTCCTTATTGATTCCTTTTTGAGTTCTCTTTTGGGTAATTGAGATTTTTTAAGGAGTTGCCACAGTAACTTGTGTTTTTAGTGATTTTTTTGCTGTTCCAAAGCTTATCCTAAAGGTCTATTATCTTTTGAATACACTAATGTTGCTAATGAAGATTGTGTAAAGTTTTGTATGAAGGAAAAATTTCAGGTGTAGAGAGAGAATGATGTAATGAGATGAAGAATGGACAAAATATCAAGCTTGGGGATGCCACTCCGGTGTCACCCCAAGAAATATCCAAGAGGTACAAGCGTCAAAGTTGGGGATGCCCAAGGTATCCCCTTTTTCATCAATAAAAAGCTCAGGTCTATCTAGACATTTCATTTTTATTGTTTCATGCACTACTGTGTTGTTCTTGGAGCATCTTAGTTTTTGTTTGCTTTGCTTAGGTTGTTTAGTTTGCTTGAATAAAGTAGTTTGGACCCCCGTTCTTGCCGTGTTGTTTCAAATAACTTGCTTGGTGTTGGAAAGGAGTAGGAAGTTCTTGCTTGATAAGTGCAAGAGAAGCTTGCATTGACTGTGACTTAGACTTTAGCATGACATGTTAGGTGTTGTTTTGACCCTATGCTTAGTGATTATTGATGTAGCATGTCTTGTTCCAAACAATTGGGATAGGTTAGTGTGCCTTGAAAGAATTATGCGTTGTTTTAGCATACAAAAGCATAGTATTATGGTATTCTCCTTTGATGCTTTGTTTGGGTTGACTTGGCACATGCTCACACCATGTTATGACTACGAACAAGTCACCATAGCCTCTATGATCATCTAGTCCTTGACTTGTAGTACCACTCTATGCTTTGATTAGTAATGTTTTGTTGCTCTGCATGATTATGGCCATTATTGCTCTCTTAGTTGGTTGCTCCCAGTATTTTGCTAGCTTCCACCTGTATGAGTAAGCTCTACTCATGCTTCCAACTCCCAAGAAACCAAGTTATTCCAAAGTGTCCACTATAAACTCCTATGCATGGTCTGTTACACCATTCCAAGTATATTATTGTTTTCAGCTATCTTCCAATTAAAAAGTATTTTGTTATGTGAAAACTTAGTGATTAAAGCTCTCACAAACTTGATGGCACACTTTATATTCTTTGTCCCTAATAAACTTGAACCATTGTGTCATCTATGTTGTATATGCTTGCACTTATACGTTGGAATTAGCAGAACCGTGCTGTCACGGGGAACGTTTTCAACATTGCACTTGTACTTTGTACACAGTTGATATCATGCTCTTTTGTCTATGGATGTCACCGGTGTGAAATAAAGAGGGAGCTTGTAAGTCCATGGAGTTATGTATTTTGTGTTAGAGAAACGCCTCGGCCGCTAGCCTAATCCATGCCTAATCATGGTGGAAACTTGCAGCATCACCATAATGATCTATATGTGACGCATCCTCAATAAAAAGCTATACACATAGTAAATAAAAAGATCGTTGAGATGCTCATTGTCTGCTTGCCTTGTCATTTTGGTTATGGGATAGCTCCTGTACCATGTGGCAAGGGGTACCCTGTTGGCGGTTCTCTATGATACGCATGTACTTACTATGACAAGAACTTACAGGTGACTAAAGTTGAGTAGCATGAGATGTATCCCTCGTATTCAAGGGACTTGAGATTGCCAACTTATACTTTTTCAAGCATATACTTCATAGTTTGTTCACTTTAACCTTAATCACTTCAAGATGCTTATGATAGGGGCAATGAGGGCTGAAAGCTAACAAGTACCATAATTTTTGGAAGCTCTTTTTGAGACTTGAAATCCCCGCTTCCCTTTATGAAGGGCCTTTCTTCCACCATTATTGATTCTCCACCTTCTACCTTTAGACACCATTAAGAGAGCATACTTGCCATTCTGTGTGCAGTGCCCAACACTTATTGATTGATGCATATTGTGATATTACTTGTTCTCGTGCTATTTGCATCTAGTCACTCCTATGAACTTTGAAGGTGTCCTATGCATCTATTTGCTACTCTGTGAGGGACAAGCTGTATGCCACTATGCCATGTTTTATGTATGTGAAACAAACAAACATTTTTCAATGCATGTTATTCATGATCTTTGTTTGTAGCTTTCATGTTGCATGCATAGTTACTATGTCCTATTGTTAGAACTCCATTTTTCATGCACATGTTTAGAGTTATTTGTTCATAGCTTTCAATGCTTGCAAATGGTTTGATCTTGGTTTTGACGGTGCATGTCACCTCAAAAAAAAATTCTCACTTACCTACTCAAGGATGAGCAGGAGTTAAGCTTGGGGATGGTTGATACGTCGGAAACGTATCTATAATTTTTTATGCTCCATGCTTGTTTAGTATCTACTTTGCTTTGCTTTGTCTACACTTTGAGGTGTTTTTATATCTTTTCTGGAACTAACCTATTAACAAGTTGCCACAGTGCCAGTTGCCTGTTTTCTTCTGTTTTTGGTTCCAGAAAGGCAGAAAATCAATATTCTCGAAATTGGACGGGACAAAAGCAAAAGTCAATATTTTACCGTGGGTGACAAGAAGCCAGAAGACGAGACGGAGAGGCGCCACAGGGTGTCCAAACCCCCTAGACGCGGGTGGACCCACCCCGCGCCTGGGTAGGGTGTGGCCCCCCTGGGGGCTCTCCTTCCTCGCCTCTTCGCCTATAAGAAGCCCTCGATACAGAAACCCTAGGCACCCGATCAAAACTCCACGAAACCTTCTATAGCTGTAGGAGGGGATATCATCCCGGAGGCTTTCTTCTTCGGTATGAAGCGTGAGTAGTTCCACCTTGGACTATGGGTCCATGTAGTAGCTAGATGGTTGTATCTCCTCCTTATGCTTTCATGTATAGATCTTGTGAGCCCCGTTCATGATCAAGATCTAATCTATTTTTAATAATGCATGTTGTGTTTGCAGGGATCCGATGGATATTGAGATTACTATGTCAGATTGATTAATGGTTTTGTCTATTTGATACTATCATGTCTATGTTGTTTGTGATCTTGCATGCTCTCCGTTGTTAGTAGCTATCTTGGCCAAGTAGTTGCTAGTTACTCCAAGAGGGGGTATTTATGCTCGATAGTGGGTTCATGCCTCTAGTTTCCAAGGGAAGTGACAGAAATCTCTTCGGTTGTAGATGTGTTGTTGCCACTAGGAGGAAAACAACGGTCTCTTGTTCATATAACAAGTGGATTGTTTACCTTACACACTTTGCTTAAAGCAGTTGTCTGTTGCTTGCAACTTAATACTGGAGGGGGTTTGGATGATAACCTGAAGGTGGACTTCTAGTCATAGATGCAGTTGGATGGAGGTCTATGTATATTGTTGTATTGCTCAATCGAATCTCATAGGATCTTTTTGTCTGGTATTGCATTGTTATGCCTTGCTCAGTTCCTGTCAATTTCCCTGTTGTAATTTGTTTACCCTTAATGCCATGTTGTATATCTAAGGAGAGCACTTCTAGTGAACTATGGACCCTGGTTCAATCTTTACCATTGATATGTAACATCCCAGCATTTAGGAACTAACGAAGGGTAGATTTAGGAATTTGAAATGTTGCATGCATTCATCTGTGAAAATGTGGGTAAATTTTTCGCCAAATAAAAACCTAAAGTGATCAAGGTTTCTTTCATACATTGAGATTAGATTTAGTCTTAAAGGATGATTGCTATAAACTTTGATATGATCTTTGAGGAATTATGTGTTTTGGGAAATGAAATTTGAATTCAAAACTTGAGTGTTTGAATTATAATTCAAATGATTTTTGAATAATGTTTGAATCTTGATTTAATTAAGAGTTAACCAATTTAACTCAAACTTTATTTAAAGAAAGCAATTAAGAATATGAATATCTATTTCATATTTTCATTCAATAAATAAGTTACAAAAATGTTACTTATTAAAATCATCCACAATCTTCACCATAGCAAATAAATAAAAGAATAAGAATATTTCTTTATTGATAATAGTATAATCTTTATTACAAAATAATAAAATGAAGCTTACAAAAGAATAGAACAAAAATTACAAAAGAATAAAGAAGATTACATATGACTATTCTACAAATAAACCTAAACTAAAATCTTCATTTCCAATCTGTACCTGCAAAATAAACAGAAACTGAATAGAAAAAGAAGGTTTAGGATTAGAATTGCTTTACTCTCATACTTGTCAGTGAAGTGCACTGATCAAGGTTCACCATGGAGTAAACTTATAAAAGGGGCAAGTTTCACCAATATGAAAATATGATCTTTCATAATTTTAGGCCAGAAGTCAAATGACAGCAAGGAGGGGCAAGTTTCACCATCCAAGTAAAAGTAATCACATAAAAGTAACTTTCAAAATTCTGAACATATCCACATTTGTGCAGCAAGCACACAAGCAGCACACACACCAAACTGCATGGTGTGTGCTGTCAACACCTCAGCAACAGCCCAACAACACAAAACTGCTCAACACAGCCGTGGAGAGGCACTAGTGCATCTCTTCACTGCTCACACACACAAGAACATCTAGCTTAGCCAGAGCCAAATAAACCAGCCACACCATCTCACATCAGATCAAGCCACATATCACCTGATGGTGACATAAGGAGGAGAAGGATCAGGTGAATAGCAAGGCCAAGCTCACAGGAGCTAGGAGGAGAAGAGTTCCTCAAGGCCAAGCACAAGCATCAAGGGAATACAAGAACAGCATCAAGGGGAAAAGGACTGGATCAGACCAGCAACACCACCAACACATAAATCCATCACCAACATAGTTTTTGTGGTGAGCATCATAAACAACCATGTGATCTGTTTGTCTTATCCCAAGCAAAGTATATATGCTGATGCATAAGGCAACCTCTCAATAATCACCCAAGTGGGGTGAAGCTATCCTAGAGGTTTTAAACATAAAGATCAAAATCAAACTCTTTTCAAAACACCAAATTCTCACACTAGCCTCATAGAATTGGTGATAACAAAGGCAACCTTTATATTCTATCAATTGTTCTTACAAAATCTGGGCACATCTCCAAGAAGGAGTAGCACCTCAGATTTTATAAGACACAAACAAAACCATATATATTAACCAACTAGGATCTAATATCTAGTAACTAGTTGATGTCTTAACCAAATTGGAAAATGAAAACAACATAGAAGCTTAGTTCCTAGAGCCTCAGACCAGCATAACTGGCTAGGTCAAACAATAAGTTTCCCAACTTATCTATCAACATCCATCAAGTCCTAGAAATGACTTTAAGCCTAGTCAGTAACAAGATCTACTTATGTACCATCTTAAGAAGGTTTCATAAGCACTGACCTTATCACAAAGACAATCAAATAGTCCAATCTTCACAAATCATCTATCAAATCATCTCCCTGGAATTAGATACAGGGATCATATCTTAATTATTTGTTCATGATCAAAGAATCATTAGATTCTACTAAATAAAATTCAGAACAAGCATCATCTGGTGAGCCAACAATAACTAAGTCAGTAAATTCTCACTGACTAGGTCATTGCCAGTATCAAGATACTGACAATAGATAAGCACATCAATTCACCAGAGTACCAGCCAGAGGCAATAATATGCAACCCTAGCATTTAATCCAACCTTAATCACACATCAACAATAGCATCACACAATCAAATGGGGTGGTCACTAACAATGAGGTGCAGAGCATCCCAAATCCCCATTAAACAGCACAACCAGATCATAGGAGCATCTTATAAGTACCAGACATGAACCCTAAATGGAATAAATCATCTTAATCAGGACAAGACAGTAACCAGAGAGGTCACTACCAACATCTAGCACAGAATGGGCGAGCACAGAGAGCTCAAGGGGGAGAGGAAAAGAACTCACCAAAGGTCCTCGCTGGAGACTAGAAGAGGAAGCAGAGGTGGCCGACGACCATGGCGGCATGGGGAGCACCCCCAGGGGGGCGCTGCGACCCATACAGCGCCACGGCGGCGACCATAGCCACGCCTAGAGGCAAGGTGAATCACCACGATACACAACAGCAGCGGCGACGCCAGGATCCACGCCAACCCCAAACCCTAGGGTTCGGGACGACATCGATCTGTCGCAGGAGAGCTCCATGCCCAAATCCAGTTGGACAGGAAGGAAGGGCATAGTATACAACCTCCTCCTGCACCACGGCGGCAACCAGAACAGACCACGACGGCGGGAATCGTCGGCGGCGGCATCACCGACCACGGGGTCGGGGATGGAGGAGGAGAGGAGCGAGCTCGAGGGTGAGAGACAGTGAGTGGGTGGGCTGAGTTGGGCCAGAACCCTTCGGGGTAGCTGTTTTGACTATGCCTCATGGGCCACAAGGGCCCAATAAGAATAAGCCAGCCCAAAAACCTTTAAGGCATGTTTTAATAAATAGAAAAAGACCAAAATGCCCCTGAATTTAATTAAAATTCTATAAAATAAAATAAAAGTCCAAAAATTATAAATAAAATATTCTTGGATTCACAAAAATCCAAACTATCCAAATAAATTAAGATAAAAAATTTTAGACATTTAAATTCTATTAAGAATTTTGTAATTTATATATTCCTTATGGAATTTTACAAAATTATTGAAAGATGATAAAAATAAATAAAAATCACTTTCATTATATATTAATATTTTAGTATTTAAAAAAATACTAAATAAATATTTAATAACAATTTTTGATATTTAAGTGATAATTCCTAAAAGAATTATTAAATCAATAAAAGTCAAATAAAATAAAAAATACAATATATATTATAAATATTAAAAAAAAAATTGCTTTATTATTTAAAAATAATTTTACAATAATGGGGAGAATGCATATCAAATTAAATGATGCATTACATTACTTTGCATAATCATTTTGCTTCTTTAAATATTGTCCTTACCGGGCAATAATGATGTTTTTGTAGACATAGAAGCTCAAGGTCCAGTGCAAGCATCAGAATTCACTACCTTGCCATCACAAGGCAAGTTCATCACTTGCTCATATCCTTTGAAGAGTCTTTATCAAAGTATTTACAAATTGTGTGTTATCATATATACTCTAAAATAAAGAAAATATTAATTTCACAAATAAAGAAATCATAGATATCGAGCAATAGAACTTAGGGTTCTATTTGCAACAATGATGATCAATTAGGGACTTAATAACCCCTGACATGAGTGATTCTAGCGCCGTATATTACGCGTTAGCCATGAGATTTGGAATGGGACAGAGAAGTGAGCTGTATCTTCTTCCTCTCGCATGAAGCCGGATGTGCAGGTCGTGGCTATTATCCTCGTAGCGTGCATATTAATTGGTAATTTGTAGAGGATATGCAGCATATGGGTGGGAACCCTCATCGTCCCATGATAGTTCTAGCATCTAACGGTTTGTACAAGCCATTGCCGTAATTCATTATGTGGGCATGAAGTACACCAAGGAGGCATGCGAGGTCGCGAAGGGGGCAGTGATTGGCTTGGACCAACTACTGGGCCCCACATCATGGAATTATGGATGGGAAAGTACGCCCGGTTGTGAAACAATGAGTTGATCTCTCATGGGTAAAGTAATGCACCTCTGTAGAGTGTAAGAATTGTAACTTGTTACTCCCTGTTCCGGGAAGGAGCTACGAACGCGGTAGGAAAGGAACTCCATGAAAGTTCTGGTCAACCTGTGAAGGCTGATGGTCATAGATTTTCATAATAAAATCAATCTTTGAAGAAAGATTTACAAAAATTGCATAGTGCCTAGGACTTATAGTCCGAGGTGGTAGTTAGAGCATTAAACTTGTCACCTTGCATATAATGAACTTGGTGGGTAACGCGGTTACTCATCCTTTCCTTTGATCCCTTGCTTAGACTCTGAGGATCCCGAAGACGTGCCAATGTATGCAGCTGAATGTCAAGAAGATGTGTTCTACGAGGAGCCTGACCTGTCAGGAGGTGTTGAAGGAGTGGATTACGAAATCCGCTATGGTGTCGACGATAACGAATCCAACTAAGTATCCTAGTTAGTAGTAACCAACGGAGCCGAGCAACATGAACTCTATAGAATAAGCTGTTGATCTTAACTCCTAGTCGGAGTTGCTACTTTTTAAATTCCGCTGAAACACTTTATATTTTGGTTTGTAATTTGAAACCTTTTGAAGTCTTGAACTTCTGGTATTGTAATAATAATAATGTGTGAATGTTTGTAATATGGACCCGCAATGTTTTTGTTGTACCACTCTGAGGGATGTGATATTTACGGAACGGTGTTCTGTGAGTGTCATGTCCACGACTATAGTATACTACACATGCAGTGGTATGCTGGGTCACCGCATGATACATCTTCCACTGTTACCTGTTTACTTACTGCAAACCATTACCTTCCACACTATACGTTTAATCCTTTGTTACAACAAACCGATTAGCTTGACAATCTCACTGATTCGTTGGGACAAAGTCTTTAGTTTGTGTCGTGCAGGTTTCCACGTTGCTTGCAACACCTGTGTGACATTTCCTTCCTCCTACTGGTTCGATAACCTTGGTCTCTTACTGAGGGAAAACTTGTTGTTGTGCTGCTTCAGACCTTGTGAAGAGGTTCGTTCTCGTTAATGCTCATTGTTATGAGCTTGGGTTTTGGAGAAGATGGGGGTGCTGGAGATCGCGGAATGGTTAACAGACAAGCAACCAGGGGACACAAGATTTATCCAGGTTCAGGCCCCCAGAGGGAAAACCCTACGCCTGCTTGTCTGCTCTTGATTACGGCGGACCGAAAGTTACAAGGGTGTGCAGATGTAATCTGGCGTGGAGGTGTGTACGCGGTGAGGTGATTGAGGTCCTCCTCGTCGTGCCCTCCTAGCCTTTATATAGAGATAGGAAGGTCCTGGGCATAGATTGAGTCGGTTACAGGTTTAGGGTTTGCCCCCTTTGAATATTCTATCTGTTCTAGTCTTGCTCTCCAAGGATCCGAAGACGTCGTTGTCTTGGGCCACCCGAAAATCTCCATGGGCCTCGTATATTCTCGTGGGCCTTCCTTGGGATGGACCAGGTATGCTAATGTCGTGTACCCATAGGGTATAACCATGTCAATAGCCCCTGAGTGTTCAGTCAAATCGCAGATTCGGTTGAGGACTCTTCAATATTTCGGGTGCAGATGTTTTTGTTCAGAAAAGAATGTTTTAGTGTGTAGGGATTGTTGATGCGTGTGCCTGACTCTCCTGACAGACCAGGGTCAGTTAACTGTCTACAAAACAACATGATTTTCTGATTCGAGTCCCTCGACTCGAACCCGGAACAGATGCTGGCGTAATTCGACTCAGGCCGTTGAGGTCTTATAGGAGTTGAATCCCAGTAGTTTTCGAATGATGTACCCAACGCGTCCGTCGGAATTTTCATCGCGCCTGTTGGCACGGATTTTCACTAGCAGAGCGTAGTCGGGTGCGTTACCAGGCCATCAGATGATATCTGTAGGTCTTATTTCTGCGTCGCAGACACAACATCCAAAATTTTATCACCGCGGAGGTGTTTCGGGTGGCCAAGAATATTACTCACTTAGCGTTGATTGGGGCCAAGTTGCCAAAAAGTTTTTGCATTCTGATCTGAAGGATCGCAGTCGAAGAATTCGTAGGGTGCGCAATCAGCGATCCCTATGGGAGTAGCCCCCGAGTGTCTGTTCGAGTCGTAGACTCGAGCAGAGATTTTAATTAAGCCATTGTTTGCTTCAGGTTCATAGTACACAATTTTTTCGGATGCTTGAATCAATCCTCCCTATGGGAGATAGCCCCCGAGTCCGTAGTGGAGTCGTAGACTCGACGTAGGACTCGAAGAATGGAACATTGGCATAGTACCTTATTCATGCTTCGGGTGCGCGGCCAGCGCTCCTGATAGGAGTATCCCCCGAGTAGTTGCTCGAATCGTAGATTAGAGTGAGTACTTTAGCTGTTTAGTCAAAGATTTGTAACCGTTGCTAGTGTGGCTTTGGTGAAGTTAGTGCTGACGATCGGTGACCTCAATCGTCTGCGGTGCCAGAGGTGACGTGACTGGACGAACGTGGGTCCCACTTTCTGACTTGGAGTTGACTGGTCCTGCGCGACATGGCGAGAATTACGGCGTCTCCTCGATTTCCGTGCATAGTGGACGGCATGCGAGCGACGGTTCACTGTTGTGCTAATACGTGGACGGTTGGATTTGATTCTGTCATTAAGGCTTCCAAATGAACGGTACTTGTTCATCGTCTTCGTCCTTATAACTGTGGGGAAAAATTGTTGTTTGTTTTCACCGCATCCACGTGCTTTCTACTACTTCCATTTCCTTGAGCTTTTCTCGCCGCGTGCTGGAAATTCTCCGATCATTCCCTTCCTCTTTCCTGCGCTCGCACCGCCATCATCGTCGTGCTGCAATGGGGAAATCGAAGAAGGCCGCTGCCAGCGGCAAGAAAGGCACCACCGCCACTCGTATCACCGATGGTGGGTGGCGGCGCTCGAAGACGCGCGAGGGAGACCTGCGCAAGTTGCGTGAGGCGGGTTTGATCCCGCATGACAGGGGCGCCATCAAGGTCCCCGGCGATGAGGTAATTCCCCGTCCTCCCGCAGGGTTTCGGGTGATGTTCATTGCTTTTGTTCTTCGCGACCTGTCACTCCCAGTCCACAATTTTCTCCGTGGACTTTTGTCTTTCTATGGCATCCAACTCCACCATTTTTCGCCCAATTCTCTTCTCCACATCGCCTGTTTCATCACTTTTTGCGAGTGCTGGCTCGGTATCGAGCCGCACTTTGGCCTCTTTCGGAAGCTCTATTCCGTGAAGAGGCAGTCTAGCTCCGACGGAGTTTATCCGATTGGTGGCTGCATCATTTCCCTTCGATCCAATTTTCTTTTCTTTTCTTTTTCTATGTCTGAGTCCGTCCAATACTGGCGGAAAAGGTGGTTTTATATCCGCGATTCCACAGTGGACGGGCAAGACTTTGGCCTTTCCCCTTTCGACTCCACCCAGGAGATCTTGAAAAACAGATCCTGGAAGAATCATATCCTGGAGGGCGAGGTGGAGGAGATAGAGGAGCTCTATCGTCGGGTGGAGGCCCTCCAGGTGGTTCCGGAGAAGGAGGTGAACAGTGTGGACATCATCCGCACCTTCCTCGAACGTCGGGTGCAACCACTCCAGGCTAGGGCGCACCCGACGTTCCTTTATTCTGGCCGCCACGACCCAACGAGAGTTGCGGCTGAGGAGATCTCCAAGGGGGACCTCGACAGAGTCCTTCGGCCGCTGCTGAAGTACAAGTCCGACGAGGACATTCTAAGGAAGTCGCGGACCCCTCCGCTCAGTGCTTCTCGACCGGTTCCGTAGGTGTAGATCTGGGACGTGCGCGCAGCGCTTTTTTCGAGTGCGTTTCCTTGTAATTATCCTTTCTGAAAGCTTGTCTTCAATGTGCAGGAGTTCAAGGTACCTGGCATGATGCCTCCACTACCCAAATGGTTTCCGGATGCGCCGGACAACAAAGTCGTGGACTCCGAGTCCGAGCTTCCGCCGACGCAGTCGCCTACTGAGGAGGCTCCTGAGGCGAGCGAGGGGCAGACCCAAAAGCGGGCACAGAGCTCGAGCGAATCTTCGGATGCCTCGACTCCGCCAACGCCTAGGGACCCGCTGTTCCTTGTCCGCCACAGTGGAGGTGAAGGTGCGTCTTCTTCGCCGATCCCGGCCGTGCCTGTGCGGGCTGTAGCGCCGCAGCCGCCGACAAAGAGGAAGAAGGAAGAGAAGAAGGGCAAGAGGGCCCTGCCTGTTTTTGACTTGAGCGACATGGACGCGTAAGTCCCTTCAGATGCCTTTTTCTACTTTTATTGTCTTCTTGTCTTCTCGCTTTTTGACTGGTGATTTCCTTTGCAGCCACTCCTCTGAGGGCTCTTTTAGCGATGACACTCAGGAGGCAGTAGGGGAGTCGAAGATGACGCCTCCTCCCTCTCAGACGGTGGCCACCTCTTGGGCGCTGCTCCGAACCCCTCTCCGCAGGAGGCTCGGGTGATTGTCTCCCAGAAGACTGCACCGAGACCTTTGGAGTCTCCATCTGAGCATGTAAGTGTTTTCTTTCTTGCTGTGGGGGGAGCCCCCAAGCCATATTTTCGTATGATCTGCTGATCTTTGCTTCCTTTTTGCGTGTCTCGGAGGGAGTCCCCGAGCGTTTTTCATATGTTTGGTGTCTTGGTTGTTTCTTGGGCATAGCCCCCGAGCCCTTTTTCGTGATAACTTGTTTTTTCTTGCAGCCCTTTGTGCGAGGTGCAAACCTGCTGGTGAAGCAGCACCTGGCGTTGGAGTCCAGCCTGCGGCAGCTTCAAGGTACATGCTTAACTAATCCTATATTTTTTCGTTTCCTTGCTAGCTTGTTGAGCTCACGTACGTTCTTGTTGCTTTTGCAGATGAGAATAATACTGCTCTCCGCGAGCTTGATGCTCTCAAAAAGAGCCTTGGGCAAGCGGAGAAGAAGGCCGGGGATGCCGTTGGGGCGAAGGAGCGCCTCGAACAGGAGTTGGTTGATGCCACGGCGGCCAAGGAGCGCATGCAGCGGGAAGCCACAGATCGCGAGGAGCAGCTCGCCACCGCTGCGGCTTCGCGTGAGAAGGAGGTGGCCAAAAAACTAATGGCTGCTGCCAAGGCTGTCTCTGGTGAGTATTTTTTGCCTTTCTTTGTTTTTTTGGCTGCCGCGTCCTTGTGCCTTTATTCGATTCTTACTGTACTTTTTCAGTTTCTCTAGATGCCACAGGCATTGAGTTCAATCGCAGTGCTCTGGAGCATGGTAGTGCTTTGGATGCTGCTGCTGCGGTGGTCGAAGACCGCTGCAGTACTGTGGTTGGCTCTCTTGCCAAAGCCAAGGAGGTCCTCGGGTGCTTCTGCAAGGAGCTCGTTCCCAAGGGCATTTCCCTTGAGGATGTCGATTCCTTGGCGGATGCGTTGTCTGCGGATGCACCTGCAGCTTACAAGTGCAAGCAAAAGGGAATTGGTGCATCCATGGGCCTGGCCATGGCCATGGTGTCCGGGGCGGAGCTGGATCTTCACCAGGTCACCTCCAAGATGCCAACGGCTCCCGACGGTTCCGAGGTAGCATTTGCTCTCTTCGCTGCTCGTTGTAAGCTTATTGACCTTCTGGCGAAGTATGCGGCGAAGCAGCAGGAGGAGGTCAAGGGCAGGCACTCTGGCTCCGAGGCCACTCAGGATGCAGCTACTTAGGCTTTGTCGTTATAGTTCTAGGATAGTTGTCTTCTAATTTTGATGTAATGTCTTGATGAACACTTCCTGTGCTACGAAGTGGCTTTTTGTTGTATATAATGAGCCTTCGAGCTGTTTCCCAGTCGTGTGTTGTTTATATCCTTTCTGTTTTCCTTTAGGGACCATAGGGTGGGGACCTTGTCGATACTTCGTCTGCTCCGCAGCTGCGACCATCCTTGGATGATGCATCGCAGCTTGTTTTTCTTCGTGACCGCGCCCACGGTCTTGAGAAGGAGTTACTTTCCATTTGAGGCCATGCAGACATTTGGAAGTCGAAGGCGGAGCAATGTACCACCAGAGAGCAATATCTTATGGGGGGAGCTGCGGCAGTTGGCCGAGCAGCTACAGTGGAAGTTTTTTCGAGCTGCTGCTTGTTTTCAGATGCGTCTGGTTTGTGGGTTGTCTTACTTTGTGGTTGTTGAAGGTGCCAACCTTGTTCCAAGGGAAGAGAAGGAGCGCGTTGTGGTTCAGATCAACTGCTTGACCCAGCAAGATATGAAAGCCGGTGGCTTTTTTTGGATGGATCGTGACCGTGCCACGGTCCTTGCGACTGTGCAGGATCGTGCTCACCAGGTGTCACGAGTGCTGTGGCAGGTGAAGACTTCCCTGGCGTCAATTCTGCACGTCATGTTTCCCCTTGATGAAGTGCCGTCGACTCTCTGGGGCTTGTTGGCAAAGTTTCGGGACGTGCGTCATGTCAGGGAGTTGGTGCGGCACCAGTTGGTTGCGGGAGTGAAGGCCACTATTTCCCTCGTGCGGCTGCATCGCTCTGATGTGAATCTTGCTGCTGTTGCGGCTGGGCCGCCCCCTCGGCCAGATGGTGGCCTATGGGACATGCGCCCGCACTATTCGGCTGTGAGGCAGTATGCCGAAGAAATTGTAGATCTCTTTGAGCATCGTGCGCAGGTGATCCTTCGGAATAGGTAGCTCCTGTAAAAAAGATAGATGTAAAATTTGTATGTATTTTGACTGGGCGTGTTGTGCCCTTTATTGTAAAGGTTCATTGTGTTAGCACGTGGTGCTTGGTTGTATGCATGCCCTTTTCGTTAGCCTGACGTGGTCAGCTACTCAGGTGTACATGCGTTATCCTCAGTCGACGAGGTCGTGAGGTGAGGGGGAGCCCCCGAGTGTGTTGTAGCATAAAGGAATGCAAGAAAAAGATAAATTTTCGGGCGAGACACTTAGCTTTATTCATATCGTAATGAGGAGGTACATTGTTCGGCTGATTAGCCTTATTGAAAGTAAAAGGGGGGATAGCTAGGGGTAGAAGTGTCGCAGTTGTGCGACGTTCCATGGGTTGGAGTATGCGACTCCAGACTCCACGTTCTTGAGGCGGTAGGCGCCACCTGGGATGACTTAGGTGACGACGTAGGGTCCTTCCCAAGGTGACTCGAGCTTCTTTGGCCGCTCTTGCTTGAGTCATAAGACGAGGTCTCCTTCGACGAAGGACCTTGGGCGTAGCCGACGACTGTGATAGTTGCGGAGGCTCTGCTGGTAGACCGCCGAGCGAGCCGCGACAATGTCGAGTGCCTCGTCGAGCGTATTGACAACATCTTCGAGTGCGGCCGTTGATTCGGCTTCGTTGTAGGCGACGACCCGTGGGGCCTTATGGTGTACTTCCACAGGCAACACAGCTTCAGCTGCGTGCACCATGAAGAAAGGCGTGTAGCCAGTTGAGCTATTTGGCGTTGTGCGCAAGCTCCAGAGGACGGAGGGTAGCTCTTCTGCCCATGCTCCCGCAAGTCGCTCGAGTAGGCTCAGTAGGAGTTTCTTGATGCCGCCGCCTATTAGGCCGTTGGCCTTTTCGACCTGCCCGTTGGTTTGCGGGTGTGCCATGGAGGCATACGATAGGTTGATCCCGAGGCCTTCGCAGAAGTCCTGGAATTCCTTGGAGATGAAGTTCACCCCGTTGTCGGTGATGATGCTGTGCGGCACGCCAAATCTGTAGACGATGGATTCAAAGAACTTCATGGTCGTTTTACCCTTTTGGTTGGTAATGGGCATGGCTTCGATCCACTTGGTGAACTTGACGACTGCGACCAGGAGGTAGACGTGGCCTCCTTTCGAAGACTTGGGCAGTTTGACGATCATGTCGAGGCCCCATTGGGCGAAGGGCCAGGCCAAGTGTATGGGCCTGAGCTCTGATCCTGGTGCGTGCGGTTTGTCTGCGAACCTCTAGCACCCGTTGCATCTTCGGACGATGTCCTTGGCATCGTTCATGGCCGTTGGACAGTAGAACCCAACTCGTAGAGCTTTGGCAACGAGGGCGCGGCGGCCCGCGTGATGGACGCAGATGCCCTCATGGATATCTTGGAGGATGGTTTTGCCGTCCCCAATGGTGACGCATCGTTGGAGTACACCCGAAATGTTGCGATTGTACAGCTCGCCATTGATGATGGTGAAGGCCTTGGACCGGTGAGATATGCGTCGGGCATCTATCGGGTCATCAGGCAGTTCCCTGTTTACCAGGTACCACATGTACGGTTGTGTCCATATTTCCTCGATTGCCATGACTTGCATCAGGTTGACCACTGCGACCTTTCTGTCGAGCTTTTCGGGTCCTTCCTGTCCTTCAGGGAGCGCATGCCCCGAGTGATCTGCCTCTTCGGGTGATCCCTTGGGGAATTTCCTTTTGATGGATGGCATGCAGATTTGTTCGAGGAACACACCTGGTGGCACCCGTGCGTAGGTGGAGCCGATATTGGCGAGTCTGTCGGCTTCTTCGTTACTTTCTCTTCCAACGTGCCGAAGCTCGTAGCCGTCGAAGTCTCCTTCAAGTGAGTTGTAGAGAGCGTGATACGTGATCATGTTGGCGGTGTGTGCGTCGCACTCGTTCATTGTCTGCTGAACGACGAGGTTCGAGTCACCAGAGATGACGAGGCACGTTGCGCCGCAGATCTTGGCCATCCTCATGTCATGGATGAGGGCCTCGTATTCGGCTTCGTTGTTGGAGGCTCGAAATTTCATCCGGAGGACGTACTTCATCTTGTCGCCCCGCGGGGATATCAGTATGACCCTGGCTCCTGCTCCAGCCTCGCGCTTGGAGCCATCGAAGTGCATCGTCCATGACTGTGTCATATCCGGAGTGTCTGGTAGCTGTAGCTCCATCCAGTGGACGAGGAAGTCCGGTAGGACCTGAGACTTGATCGCGTGGCGCTTCTCATGGACTATGTCTAGAGGGGACAGCTCGATGCCCCCACAGGGCCACGCGTCCTGTGGCTTCTGGGTTGTTCAGGATGCTGTTCAGAGGTGCCTCATTGACGACCATCACCTGATGCTCTTGGAAGTAGTGGCTCAGCCGACGAGCCGTCATGAACACACCATAGGCGAGTTTCTGGTAGTGAGGGTACCTCTGTTTTGTTGGCGTCAATACCTCGCTGAGGTAGTAGATTGGGCGTTGGACCCCGTGGGTCTTGCCATCTTCGGGTCGTTCAACCATGAGCACAGTACTTACCACTTGATGTGTGGCTGCTATGTATAGCAGGAGAGGCTCGCGCTCCTTTGGTGTAACCAGGACGGGGAGGTGGAGAGCAGCCGCTTTAGATCTTCAAATGCGTTATCCGCTTCAGGTGTCCACTCGAATTTGTCTGCTTTGTGTAGCAGCTGATAGAAAGGCAGGGCCTTCTCACCCATGCGGCTAATGAATATGCTCAGCGCCGCGATGCGTCCAGCGAGCTGCTGGACACCTTTGAGGTTCTTCGGTTTCTCCATGGCCATTATGGCCCGGATTTTCTTCGGGTTCGCCTCAATTCCTCACTGGGAGATGAAGTAGCCAAGCAGTTGGCCAGATGGGACGCCGAAGGCGCACTTTTCTGGGTTCAGCTTGATCTTGTAGTGATCAAGGTTGTCGAACGTCTCGTGAAGGTCGTCGATCAATGTCTTGGCCTCCCCTGTCTTGACTACTATGTCGTCGACATAGACCTGTATGTTGCGGCCGATCTGGCTTTTTAGGCATGCATGCATGCACCGCTGGTACGTGGCACCCATGTTCTTCAGCCCGAAGGGTATTGTGTTGTAGCAGAACACTCCGAACGGCGTGATGAACACCGTTTTCTCCTAGTCTTCGACCTTTAGTCGAATCAGATTATAGCCTGAGTAGGCGTCGAGGAAGGAGAGTTTCTTGCATCATGTCGTCGAATCGATGATCTAATCGATCCAAGGGAGAGGGAAGTGATCCTTCGGGCAGTGCTTGTTCAGCGATGTGAAGTCCACACACATCCGTAGGATGTCCGTGTCCTTTTTAGGGACCATTACGGTGTTGGCCAGCCACTCGCTTTCCTTGATCTCCCTGATGAAATCAGCGTTGAGTAGTCTGTTGACTTTGACTCCGATGGCTTCGGGGCGTGGCTCGGACAATCGTTGGATGGACTGTTTGACGGGCTTGGCATCTGGGAACACATTGAGTGCGTGCTCGGCGAATTCCCTGGGAACTCCTGGCATGTCCGTAGGACACCAGGCGAAGATTTCCCAGCGCTCAAGGAGGAATTCGACGACTGCACTTTCCTATGTGGGGCTGAGGTTGTTGGCGATCAGCGCCGTCTTGGAGGCGTCCGTCGGGTGGACATGCACCCTTCTTCGTGTTGACTGTTGAGTCGAACGACATGTCGGGTGCGTTTTGCCTTGAGACTGGGGGTGCCCCATTGTGTGTCACCTCTCGGATCCTTGTGAGCTCCTCCTGCATGCCGAATGACTGGGAGATTCTGTTGAAGTCCCTGTCGAAGTGATCGGACCGGGTGAAGCTCCCGTGGACCGTGATGACGCCCCTAGGTCCTGGCATCTTGAGTAGCAGGTACGCATAGTGCGATACTGCCAGGAACCTTGCGAATGCCACGCGCCCGAGGATGGCGTGGTATTGCGATGGCCAATCCACCACTTCGAACTCGAGTCGCTCGCACCGAAAGTTGTCGGGCTTGCCGAAGATGACGTCGAGCCATATCTTTCCTAGGGGAAAAATGCGCTTCCCTGGGACGATGTCGTGGAATGTTGTATCGGATTGTTCCAGGCTGCACAGCGAGATCCGCATTGCTGCTAAAGTGCTAGCGAACATCATATTGATGCCGCTGCCGCTGTCCATGAAGACGCGGCTCATCTCGAATCCTCCGATATGTGCCTCGAGCACCAGGGCAACATGACCTGGGCAAGGGATTTGGCGGGGGTGATCCGAACGGCTGAATGTGATGCAGGACTCCGAACCGCTAAGGTACTCAGGGATGGCGGGTGGAGCGGTCACAGCCAAGCTGACTTGGCGGGTGATCTTCTTTTGCACCCTGTTTGTTGGGCGCCCCTTTTGGATCATCAGTGACCCTTTCGGCGTGGGGTAGCCGTTTACGCCGTTGTTCTGTATGGGTGCCACCCGGTGATTAGAAGGTCCCACGGGTGGTGGCAGAGGAGCTCCGTGGGCGATGTCGCCTGGTGCGGGAGCGTGTTCGAACCCATTGTTTAGGACTTGCTGTCTCATCTGGGACAGGCTCTCGCTGAGTTTCTGGAACTCGCGACAGTCCTTGAGCATATGGCTAGCCTTCTTTTTGCCATCCCGCTTGTTGATGTAGAAGTGGATGGTGCATGGGCCCGACAACTTCTCGTATGCCGAGGGCTCGTCATCGTGGCCGCGATGTTGCCACTTTTGCATTGGGCGTCCTCCATCACGGAAGTTGTTTCGATGGTATCCGCCGCTGCTACGGTTGCTTTCGTTACGGCGGTCGCCGTAGCCAGCCGCGACCATGTCGGGACCGTCGCGATCGTCGTAGACGCGCGATCTTCGCTTGCTACGGTGCTCGCGTCGGCGGCCATAGTCGTCCTTCTCGTCCAAGTGTGCTCGGTGGACGGGGTCTTCGCCATCTGCCCACCTGTTGGCGATGTCCATGAGGTGGGCGAGTATCTTGGGCTTGACGCGCCCAAGTTCTTCCTTGAAGTCCTGGCGTTTGACGCCATCTTTGAAGGGGTCGATTGTTCGCTCCTTAGAGATGTGTGCCGCGGAGTTGTTGATGTTGGACCAGCGTAGTATGTATGAGCGAATGGATTCGCCCGTTCGTTGGGTGCATGCCCGCAGCTCTTCGATCGAGGCTGGCCTATTGCTGGTACCCTTGAATTTTCAAATGAAACTGTATGCCAGTTCCTCCCAGCTTTGGATGGATTCCTAGGATAGGTTGCTGAGCCAGATCCGGGCTGTGCCTGTCAGCTGCAACTGAAGGCATTGCAGGGCGGTGTTTTTGTTTCCATCGTGCAGCTTGACGGACGATAGGTGGTCGCTTAGCCACGCCTTAGGGTCCTGCGTGCCGTCGAATTTCAGAGTTTCCGAAGGAAGCTTGAAGTTCCTCGGCATCCGTGTCCGCCGAACAGATCTACTGAAGCATCGAGCTCCACAGAGTTCTCCTTCGTCGTCATCCTCTTCGGATTCGGATGAGCATACGCGCTTGGCGCGTGCCTTGTCGATCTTGCGCTGAGCAAGGTCGCTTCGAGCGTCGTAGTCGTGGCTGCGACGTCATGGACTCTTGCATCGTCGAGGTAGGTCATGTTCCTCCTCGTCGGATGTGGGTGTGGGGATGCGGTTGAATCTGACCGCAGCTTTCTTTTTTGGCTCCGCAGGAGCTTCCTCGTGGAGCGTAGCTCCAACGAGTCTGAGTCTGGCTAGTGCGGAATTGTGCATGGCTCTCTTCGGGTCCCCCACCGGAGGTGTATGGGATGCAAGATATGTGGTGGCTGCCATGATCACATCTTGTGGCGTCTTCGGGATGACGTTGCCATTGGCGTCCATCTCCATGAAGGACGTGTTGAGGGTTCGGGTCACCTCGCGACGTGCAGCGGGATCCATGTTCTCTACGCGAGAGCGATGCTTATTGGCATTGTTGCCGTGCGAGCTGGAGCCGCCAACGACGGAGAGCGCAGCTCGCCGCGTGCTAGACTCTGAGGCTGCTTGCTTGCGTTTGTCGAGTACCTCTTGCATCTTCACCTGCTTTTTGTGCTCTTCGATGAGGAGCAGGTGGTATGCCATCAGTAGGTCCCGTGAGGCACCCATAAGCAGGATTTTGTTGCCCGCCACGGCTTTGCGTGCTTGGTTCCATCCTTCCTCGCTGAGGTGGATTACTCGACTGGCATCAGGGTCATCCTCGTTGGGCGGGGGGGATGGTTGCCTCCTATTTTCGCCGTTTCTACCCTGCGTGTTGGGTGGCGGTACATGAGCACTCGAACCTGGTGGTTGTTGCTCGTTTTCGCTTTGGATGACCATGGTGCATTGGTAGCGTCCGCGGACTGGATCGCTGCTGTCCCAGCTTTTGGATCCGGAACCATAGGTCCCTTCATCCGACGGGGGATCACACATATCTGAGTTACAGCTGCTGCTATCGTATGACTCATCTGTCGATGTTGTCGTGCGTAGCATGTTGGGATGCGGGGCCCATGAGGCGGGCCTAATCGATGGCAGAGGCACCCGCTCTAGGAGGCGGAGAGTGTCGGTCTGTCCCACCTGGAAGCAGAAGCTTCCGAATAGGATCTCAAGCCCATCGCCTACGGGCTCGAAGTCCTTTAGGGTGGCTGGTGAGTGGGCAGTGAAGTCAAATGCGCCAAAGAGGATATGGCTCTCCATCGCCAAGGAATTGTAGATCGCTTTGGTCGGGACTGTCACGATCGCACAATCAGCGCTCCCATTCCCCACGGACGGCGCCAATTGACGAGGTTCGCTCTAGTCAATGCTCATTATTATGAGCTTGGGTTTTGGAGAAGATGGGGGTGCTGGAGATCGCGGAACGGTTAACAGACAAGCAACCAGGGGACATGCGATTTACCCAGGTTCAGGCCCCCGGAGGGAAAACCCTACTCCTGCTTGTCTGCTCTTGATTACGTCGGAACCAAAAGTTACAAGGGTGCGCAGATGTAATCTGGCGTGAAGGTGTGTATGCGGTGAGGTTATTGAGGTCCTCCTCATCGTGCCCTCCTAGCCTTTATATAGAGATAGGCAGGTCCCGGGCATAGATCGAGTCGGTTACAGGTTTAGGGTTTGCCCCCTTTGAATATTCTATCTGTTCTAGTCTTGATCTCCAAGGATCCAAAGACGTCGTGGGCTTGGGCCACCCGAAAATCTCCATGGGCCACGTATATTCTCGTGGGCCTTCCTTGGGATGGACCAGGTATGCTAATGTCATGTACCCGTAGGGTATAACCATGTCACCTTGCTCTTGGGGTTCCCAACGAAGCGCTCCTACATCAACTCAGCGCTGCATCAACAACCAAAGTCGGATACGCACTTCTTTGTAGGTTATCCCAAAGAATTTGTTGGGTATTCCTCCATAACACCGAGGACAAAAGAGTTTGTCGCTTGAAACGTGAAGTTTCTTGAGAAGGAATTTTTTGCAAAAGTTAAGTGGGAGGACAATATAACTTTGATAAGGTTAATGAACCTTAGCTATATGTGCTAAGTTGTGCAGCACCGGAAAAAGTTCTAGAGGCAGCCATAATGCTCATGGCTTAAGTACCTCAAAGGTTGTGGTCACTAAAGTCTAAGTTCCTATTGAACCGAGTAGGTCGGATACAACAATCAAATACTAAGATCTGTGAGTAAATCATTGTTGTTTAACAATGATGAACCGACTACATTAAAAAAGCGATGGTGGGCCCTGACTCCAAAAAATGGCTTGAAGCCATAAAATCCGTGATAGTTCCATACACGAGAAATCAAGTTTTTGAACTTGGAAGACCCTCCAAAAATGTGTAAAACCTACTGGTCCTATTTGGATCTATAAAGAAATAGACATGGATATTTCACATCTATGAAATAGTTGACATGTCGGTAAATATTTTACGACAATGTTTAAGGAGTTGACTATGACAAGATTTAATCTTTCATAGCGATATTTAGTCTGGACGGATTAATGTAGCAACCACTACATAGAATTTGGTATATGGTAGTTGAACAAACAAAACAAAGTTCTTCTAATAGAACGGTTACCTGGTACATGTACATGACATGTTCCAAAGGGTTTTGTTAATTCAAAGGTGCTAAAAAGGGCATGCAAACTTCAATGGTTGAAGTAAGCATCGCGGAGTTAGAATCTTCACCTTGATGAAACTGTTAAAGGAGTTGATACTTGATAAACGTATCTATATTTTTTTTATGTTCCATGCTTGTTTAGTATCAACTTTGCTATGCTTTGTCTACACTTTGAGGTATTTTTATACATTTTCTGGGGCTAACCTATTAACAAGATGCTGCAGTGCCAGTTGCGTGTTTTCTATTGTTTTTGGTTTCAGAAAATCTAGTAAGGAAATATTCTCGGAATTGTACGGGACAAAAGCCAAAGTCAATATTTTACCGAAGATAACACGGAGTCCAGAGGAGAGACGAAGGGGCACCACAGGGCGCCCCCCCCCCGCGCAGGCGCGGGCCCACCCTAAGCAGCACTAGGGCAGGGTGTGGGCCCCCCTGGCCGCCCTCCTGCCTCGCCTCTTCGCCAATAAAATCCCCCCCAAAGCAGAAACCCTAAGAACCCGATCATATTTCCATGAAAAGTCCATAGCCGCCGCCACCATCGTCCCTAGATCGGGGGTGGTGGTCTTAAGCTCTTCCCGGCACCCTGTCAGAGGGGAGAGATAATCTCGGAGGCCTTCTTCATCACCATGCCAGCCTCTGGTATGATGCATGAGTAGTTCACCCTTGGACTATGGCTATCATGTTTAGATCTTGTGAGCTCCGTTCATGATCAAGATCATCTGTTTGTAATCATACATGTTGTGTTTGTGGGGATCCGATGGATATTGAGATACTATGTCAGATTGATTATTGATTCTATCATGTCATATTGATTATTGATTCTATCATGTATGTGTTGTTTGTGATGTCGCATGCTCTCCGTTGATAGTAGCTATCTTGGCCAAGTAGATGCTAGTGACTCCAAGAGGGAGTATTTATGCTCGATAGTAGGTTCATGCCTCTAGTAATCTGGGAAAGTGACAGGAATCTCTAAGGTTGTAGATGTGGTGCTGCTACTAGGGAGAAAACAAAAATCTTTTGTTCATGGAACAATTGTATTGTTTACTTTACACACATTGCTTAATGCAATTATCCGTTGCTTGCAACTTAATACTGGAAGGGGTTTGGATGATAACCTGAAGGTGGATTATTAGTCATAGATGCAGTTGGATGACGGTCTATGTATATTGTTGTAATGCCCAATCAAATCTCATAGGAATCATGATGTCTAGTATTTGCATTGGTATGCCTTGCTCAGTCTGTCAATTGCCCCGCTGTAATTTGTTCACCCAACATGTTATCTATCTTAAGGAGAACACCTCTGGTGAACTGTGGACCCTGGTCCAATATTTACCATTGTTACATCATCTACTGTTACCTGTTTACTTTCTACCAGCAACCATTACCTTCCACACTATATGTTTAATCCTTTCTTTTCAGCAAACCAGTGAGATTGACAACCTCACTGTAAGTTGGGGCAAAGTCTTGAGTTTGTGTTGTGCAGATTCCAAGTTGTTAGCACCACCCTGGAGTTGTTTCCTTAGTCCTACTGGTTCGATAACCTTGGTTTCGTAACTGAGGGAAGACTTGATACTTACTCATCACACCTTGCTCTTGGGGTCTCCCAACGAGGCTCTATAGTGATGTGATCCCATCAGGAGTTTACTTTCATCAGGAGACAATGAAGATGCTTGCATTTGCAAGAAATTAAGTGGGAGCGCTAAGACATATTTCTAATACATTATGTGGAGGACATCTTGTTGATTGGAAATGATGTATCTTTTATTGACAAAGGTTAAGAATTTCATTCCGATGAAAGACTCAGGCAAAACCCAAATATTAGGCATGAATGTCTATATGGATAGACTGTGATGCTAATATGGTTATGCCAAACATACATATATGAGATATTGAAGGAGTTTAATATGGAAACAACGAGAGAAGGTTCTTGTCGCATGGAAAAGAATTGAATCAAGATTCAAGTGTATCGACACTTGATAAGTGAAACAGGATTCAAGTGCTTTGACACTTGATGAGTGCAATCACAAGAATATTTTGATCAATCATACCGTGATATGTACATAACCAGATATGTCATGTGCTCTAAATGTTATGAGCATATACCGTAATGACTCATATGATGATCATTGGACGATAGTCAGGATATTCTTATGATCTTCTAGAAGAACTAAGAATATATTTATGTAGAAGTGACAAACAGTTACAAATAGTTCATTGTAAAGTGTTACATTGATACTAAGTTTGTCATAAGATTAACTTTATCTCAATTTAAAGCTATGGGTGGCACAATGTAATGGAAAGGAGATTCCATGATTGATTTGGATGAATTCCAAAGTTAAGACATTATGACAGATACTATAACAAAAGGCTAAGTATATGACTGCTATAGTAGCAGTAAAGGAGGATATTTGTGTCAAGTAGTTTGTTATCAAACTAAGGTGTGGTTCACAACGAGCTAACACTATAAAGATATATTGTACGACAATAGTATCGACATGTTTTAACCCTAAGGAACTAAAGGTCTCACCAAAATACCAAATTCATACAATGTCATCTCATTAGAGAATGAGTGATAGATACGTTGTAAACGTATCAATAATTTTTTATGTTCCATGCTTGTGTAGTATCTACTTTGCTTTGTCTACACTTTGAGGTATTTTTATATGTTTTCTGGTACTAGACTGTTAACAAGATGCCATAGTGCCAATTTCCTGTTTTCTTCTGTTTTTGGTTCCAGAAAAGGCAGAAAATCAATATTCTCGGAATTGGACGGGACACAAAGCCAGAATACGAGACGGAGGAGATCCACCAGGGGGTCACACCCCCTGGCCGCCAGGGCTGGGCCCGGCCGTGCCTGGGGGGTGGGTGTGCAGCCACCCTGGGTGCCCCCCTGCCTCACCTCTTCGCCTATAAGAAGCCCCCGATACCAAAACCCCAAGGACCCGATCAAACTTCCACGAACAGTCTGTAGCCGCTGCCACCATCGTCCCTAGATCAAGGGGGGATCTAAAGCTCTTCCTGGCACCCTGTCGGAGGGGAGATCATCCCGGAGGCCTTCTTCATCACCATGCTAGCCTCCGGTATGATGTGTGAGTAGTTGCACCTTGGACTACGGGTCCATGTAGTAGCTAGATGGTTGTCTCTCCTCCTGTGTGCTACCATGTTTAGATCTTGTGAGCTCCGTTCATGATCAAGATCATCTATTTGTAATCATGCATGTTGTGTTTGCGGGGATCTGATGGATATTGAGATTACTATGTCAGATTGATTAATGGTTTTGTCTTATTAATTCTATCATGTCCGTGTTGCTTGTGATCTTGCATGCTCTCCGTTTCTAGTAGCCTTCTTGGCCAAGTAGATGCTAGTGACTCCAAGAGGGAGTATTTATGCTCGATAGTGGGTTCATGCCTCTATTTAATCTGGGGAAGTGACATAAATCTCTAAGGTTGTAGATGTGGTGTTGCTACTAGGGGGAAAACAACGGTCTCTTGTTCATGGAACAAGTGGATTGTTTACCTTACACACTTTGCTTAAAGCGGTTATTCGTTGCTTGCAACTTAATACTGGAGGGGGTTCGGATGATAACCTGAAGGTGGATTACTAGTCATAGATGCAGTTGGATGACGGTCTATGTATCTTATTGTATTTCCCAATCAAATCTCATAGGATCATGAATGTCTAGTATTGCATTGTTATGCCTTGCTCTGTCCTATCAATTGCCCTGATGTAATTTGTTTACCCAGCATGCCATGTTTGTTTATCTTAAGGAGAACACCTCTAGTGAACTATGGATCCTGGTCCAATCTTTACCATTGATACATCTTCCACTATTACTATTTACTTTCTGCAAACCGCTATTACCTTCCACACCATACAGTTAATCCTTTGTTTTCAGCAAACCGGTGAGATTGACAACCTCACTGTTCGTTGGGGCAAAGTCTTGAGGTTGTGTTGTGCAGGTTTCCAAGTTGCTAGCAACACCTTTGAGTCGTTTCCTTCTTCCTACTGGTTCGATAACCTTGGTTTCTTTCTGAGGGAAAACTTGTTGGTGTGCTCATCATACCTTTCTCTTGGGGTATCCCAACGAAGCTCTACATTGAACTGAGCCACCATCAAGGTTTTCTGGCGCTGTTGCCGGGGAAGCTAAGGACGACTTCACAGGGGGAGTCCTGTCGTGGGAATGGCCAAGGCAGATGCTGCAATCAGCAGCGAGTAGTAGAACGAGGGGCAAGGGAGGCCAGCCATCTGTGGTGCGAGGAGGGCGGAGACACAAGGGTTTACCCAGGTTCGGCCCCCCAGAGGGTAAAGACCTACTCCTACTAGATTGTATTTATGAGTACAAAGTGCGAGTTCGACGACTAGGCGGCGAGTCGCAGGGGGTGTATGATGGATCGTGTCCTCTATGCGTACCCTAGGGAGGTTTATATAGGCTCACCTCGCTAGGGTTTACAGATCTCCAACCGAATTAGTTAAGGATTCGGAGGGTACTTGACCTAATCCGACTGGGCCTAGCTACAGTTCTGGGCCTCCAGCTTCCAGTCGCCTGGCTTCTTATTAAGTCTCGATCCAGTCGCCGTCCTGCAAGCCCACTCGCTGGCAGCTTGGGCCAATAGGAAACGTCCTGCTGGGTATATCCCATCTGGCATATCCCCATCAAGTCCTTCACAACCTTTCTCTTTAATTTGTTTTTGTTTTGCTTAGTTTCTTTTGCTTGGTTTTGTTTGCCTCTTTTTATCAAAAACTCCAAAAAATAGTTTAGTTTGGTTTGCTTTCTCCTATCAAAAACACACAAAAAATAGTTCCTACCCTAGTTGTCACCTTGCTCTAGCTCACCATGTTGATCCCCAATTTCACACTGAAAGACCTTTCAATAGGTAGTGGTTCCATAATTGGGAAAGAAAATATTGAAGAATTCTTTAATCATGTTAGCAAACATAAGGATATTGAGGATAGATCCTTAGCAGAACTTGCTCCTAATTATGAAATTGCTGCAGCTTCTTTAGTTCATATGTTGGAGGCTAGGTTTGTTAACCTTAACCCCACGATGCCAATTTTGTTTTTTAAACTAAAAGAAGAAGAGGATGATGAAAAGAGAGATTTTATCCTAGAAACTTTGCTAAAAGAGTTAAATGATGTTTCTAAGGAGGCCAAAAAGGTCTTTGAACGTTTTAATATGCTAGGCTCATGTGCAGATGTTAGGGGTGTTGGAATTATGCCCTAGAGGCAATAATAAAGATGTTATTATTATAATTCTTGTTCATGATAAAGTTTATATTCCATGCTAGAATTGTATTAAGCGGAAACTTTAATACTTGTGTGGTTTGTGAACAACACTGTGTCCCTAGTATGCCTCTATGAACTAGCTCATTGATTAATGATGGTTAAGGTTTCCTAACCATAGACATGAGTTGTCGATTAATAATGAGATCATATCATTGGGAGAATGATATGATGGACAGACCCAAACTAAGCGGAGCAATTAGATCGTGTCATCGTGTTCATCTTTGCGAAGCTTTTCTTATGTCAAATATTGTATTCCTTAGACCATGAGATAATACAACTTCCTGGTATCGGAAGAAAGCTTTGAGGTCATCAAACGTCATCCTATGAGAGGGTGATCATAAAGGTGTCTCTCAGGTGATCGGAAAGTACCTGTTGGGTTGTATGTATCGAGATGGGATTTGTCCCTCCCAAGTAGGAGATATATACTTCGGGCCCACTCGGTAATCGATATCAACACCGCTTGCAAGCATGTGGTTAAGGAGTTAATCACAAAGTGATATCGGATTACGGAACGAGTAAAGTACTTGCTGTGAACGAGATTAAACTAGGTATGACGGTACCGACGATCAAATCTCGGGCAAGTAAAATATCGCGAGACGAAGGGAATATATATATGGGATTGATTGAATCCTGGCATCGTGGTTCATCTGATATGATCATCGATGAATGTGTGGGAGTCAATATGGGTTTCCAGACCCCGCTGTTGATTATTGGTAGAAGATCATGTCTGCATGTTCTCGAACCCAAAGGGTCACACACTTAACGTGTCTCGACGCTAGGATAGATTGTATAATTGGTTTATGAGTTTTTGTTCGGAGTCTCGGATGGGATCCGGGACATCACGAGAGGTTCTGGAATGGTCCGGAGAATAAGATTCATATAAGGCAATGCAGTTTTTGGAGTTCGGAATTGTTTCGGGTTAATCGGTATTGTACCAGAAGCTTCTAGAACCTTCCGGAGGGGGACCAACGTGGCCCCACCTGCCGGGAGGGGGCATGGGCCTATGAGGGAGTGCCCTGGCCGCATTGGGCCAGGGGCACAAGGCCCCATAGGGCCCAGCCGGCCAGATCTAGGGCAAACCCTAGGAAAGCTTCTAGAAGGGGGGGAACTTGCCCCCCACTCCTCCCTCCTTGGCCGCCGGCCTAGGGCTTTGGGGAGGGGCTAGGGTTGGCGCCCACCCCTCTATATATAGAGGGCTGGGGCGCACCCTCCCCCCACACCTCCTCCACAACCCTAGCCGCCCTGCTGCCCTCCTCTCTCTCTCCCTCCCAACTGCACGTAGGCGAAGCCCTGCTGCAGAAACTCTCCACCACTTGCACCGCGTCGTCGCGTTGTAGATCCAATCCGTCTCTCCACCATACTTGCTGGACGGAGGAAGGAGGAGACGTCGAGGTGCCGCACGTGTGCATCTCTCGGAGGCATCGCCACTTGCGGTGTTAGATCGGATCGGATCGCGAGGAGGAGAAGCGAGTACGACTACATCACCCACGTTCCGACGAACGTTCCGCTGTGCGAATCTTCAAGGGTATGAATATCTCATCTAATCCCCCTTGTTGTTTGCATCTCCTAGATTATATCTTGGCTTTCCCGTTCGCATCCGTAGAATTTTTTTGATTTACTATGCTGCGAAACCCTTCAGTGGTATCAGAGCTAGATCTATGCGTAGATGTGTTTCACGAGTAGAACGCAACATGGTTGTTGCGGGCGTTGATGTTTTCTGTTGCAAGCTTCTTGTTTGTGTTCTTCTTATGACGCGGGATAGTGAGATTGAAGCGGTCCAGGCCAAACTTACGCGACGTCGTTCGCGAGACCGGCTCTGCACTTGACGTGTGGCTTGTTCCACACATGCGGCTGGTGGATGCCAGTTTCTCTCACTATAGTTGTCATGGAATTTACACCGGAGTTTGGCAACCATAATATCACCGTTGTGGCTTTCCGTAGATAAGAATCGTTCTTAGCTTTCTACTCCCATAAGCCACGTAAAACATGCAACAACAAAGTAGAGGCGTCTAACTTGTTTTTGCAGGGAGTGTTTTCTGTGATATGGTATGGCCCAAGATGTGATGTGTATATTGTATGCGATGATCATGTTTTGTAATGTTTCACGACTTGCATGTCGATGAGTACACAACTGGCAGGAGCCATATGGTTGTCTTTATAATTGTGTATGGCATGTGTGTCAACTTCTTATACGCCATGTAATAGTTTCACTTTATCGCTAAGTAGTTAGCAATAGTTGTAGTTGCTATTCGTGGTGGAGGCAATCATGGTGGAGTGATGGAGATCATGCCGGCACGCACAAGATGGAGATCATTGCGCGAAGATTGGCTATACCATGTCACATAAAGTTATATGCATGTGATGTTTATCCTTTTATGTATCTTATTATGCTTAGATCGCGACGGTAGCATTATAAGATGATTCCTCACTTAAAGATCAAGATAAAAAATGTTTTCTCCCCATGTATGCACCGTTGCGAAAGTTCGTCGTGTCCAAGCATCACGTGATGATCGGGTGCTATAGACTCTACGTTCATTTACAACGGGTGCAAGCCAGTTTTGCACACGCGGAAATACTTGGGTTTGACTTGACGAGCCTAGCATGTACAGACATGGCCTCAGAACACATGAACCGAAAGGTTAAGCATGAGTCATATGAATGATATGATCGACACTTTGTTGTCCACCATTGAAGCCACATCTCTTCTCGTGAAGATCGGATTAGGTGTGGTGAATTTGGATCATGTTCACTAAACAACTTGAGGGATGTTGAATTTAGTGGGAGTTCATCTAGTAATTTGATTAAAAGTTGAACTAGTTATCATGAACATAGTGTAATTTGTACTTGCAAATATTGTAGATCAAATGGCTAAGTCCAACTTCAACTTCAATGTTTTTGCTGAGAAGGAAAAGCTTAGAAACAATGGGTCTAACTTCACCAACTGGTTCCGCAATCTAAGAATCATTCTCTCTGGCGGTCAAAAGGACTATGTCCTTGAAAATGCGCTAGGTGACGCCCCTGGTGTAGATGCGCCGGCTGATGAGAAAGCTATCTATCAGTCGCACAAAGATGATTATGGTGTGATTAAGAGCACCATGTTGTTTGCTATGGAATCGGACCTTCAAAATCGTTTTGAAGACTATCCCGGGCCCTTTGAGATTCTTGAGGAGCTGAAAACTATGTTTCAGACTCAGGCCCGTTCTGAGAGATATGAGATCTCTGAGAAATTCTTTAACTGCAAGATGGAGGAAGGGAGTTCTGTTAGTGAGCACGCCATAAAGATGTCGGGCTACACTCAACGCCTTGAGCAACTGGACTGCAAGATTCCAGAGGAGCTCAAGATTGACAGGGTTCTGCAATCACTCCCTCCCAGCTACAAAAGTTTTGTAGTGACTCATAATCAGATTGGTTCCACTGATACGATCACCGAGCTCTTCGCAAAGTTGAAGGCTGCGGAGGTGGATATTAAAAAGGATAATCATGTGTTGATGGTCAACAAGCCCCCCACCTTCAAGAAAGGTAAGGGTTCAAAGAAGCTCTTCAAGAAAGGAGGCGGCAAGCGCGTTGCCCCTGCTGAGAAGAAGCTCAAGTCTGGACCCAAGCCGGACACTGAGTGCTTCTATTGCAAGGACAAGGGTCACTGGAAGCACAACTGTCCGAAGTACTTAGCGGACAAGAAGGCTGGCACCATCAAAGGTATATTTGATATACATGTTATTGATGTTTTCCTTACTATCCCTCGTTGTAGTGCCTGGGTATTTGATACTGGTTCAGTTGCTAATATTTGTAAAAGGAACAGGAGCTACGGAATAGACGGTGGCTTGCGAGGGATGAGGTGACAATGCGCGTTGGCAACGGATCAAGAGTTGATGTGATGGCCGTCGGCACGCTCTCCTTAGTTTTTACCTTCGGGATTAGTTTTAAACCTTAATAAGTGTTATTATGTGCCTACGTTGAGCATGAACATTATTTCTGGATCGTGTTTATTGCAAGACAGTTATTCATTTAAATCGGAGAATAATGGTTGTTCTATTTATATGAGTAACATCTTTTATGGTCATGCACCTGTTGTGAATGGTTTATTTCTTCTGAATCTCGAAAGGGATGAAACACACATCCATAACATTGAGGCTAAGGGATGCAAAGTAGATAGTGATAATACTACTTATTTGTGGCACTGTCGTCTAGGTCATATTGGTGTAAAGCGCATGAAGAAACTCCATTCTGATGGACTTTTGGAGTCTCTTGATTTTGAATCATTTGACACATGCGAACCATGCCTCATGGGCAAGATGATCAAAACTCCGTTCTCCGGAATGATGGAGCGAGCAACAGACTTGTTGGAAATCATACATACCGATGTATGCGGACCGATGAGTGTTTCGACGAGCGGTGGATATCGCTATTTTCTCACTTTTACCGATGACTTAAGTAGATATGGGTATATCTATTTAATGAAACATAAATCTGAAACATTTGAAAAGTTCAAGGAATTTCAGAGTGAAGTGGAGAACCATCGTAACAGAAAGATTAAGTTTCTACGATCCGATCGTGGAGGTGAATATTTGAGTTATGATTTTCTCACGCATCCTAAAGCAAGCGGAATCGTTTCGCAACTCACGCCACCCGGAACACCACAGCGCAATGGTGTGTCTGAACGCCGGAATCGAACCCTATTAGATATGGTCCGATCAATGATGTCTCTTACTGATTTGCCGTTATCATTTTGGGGTTATGCATTAGAAACCGCTGCATTCACTTTAAATAGGGCACCATCTAAATCCGTTGAGACGACACCGTATGAACTGTGGTTTGGTGCTAAACCTAAGTTGTCGTTTCTTAAAGTTTGGCGATGCGAAGCCTACGTCAAGAAGTTGATGCTGGACAAGCTCGAACCCAAAGCGGAGAAATGCGTCTTCATAGGATACCCTAAGGAAACTATTGGGTATACCTTCTATCACAGAACCGAAGGCAAAGTGTTTGTCGCAAAGAACGGTTCCTTTCTTGAGAAGGAGTTTCTCTCGAAAGAAGTGAGTGGGAGGAAAGTAGAGCTAGACGAGGTTGTTGAACCTTCTCTTGAATTGGACAGTAGCACAGCACCTGAAATTGTTCCAGTGCCGCCTACACCAACAATAGAGGAAGCTAATGACAAGGATCATGAAGCTTCGGACGATGCTGCTACTGAACGTCGCAGGTCGACAAGGTCGCGTGCCCCTCCTAAGTGGTACGGCAACCCTGTCTTGACTGTCTTGTTGGTAGAAGACAGTGAACCTACGAACTATGAGGAAGCGATGATGAGCCCAGACTCTGAGAAATGGCTAGAGGCCATGAAATCCGAATTGGGATCCATGAGCGAAAACCAAGTATGGACTTTGGTGGACCCTCCTAGCGACCGAAAGGCCGTTTAGTGCAAATGGATCTTCAAGAAGAAAACGGACGCGGATGGTAATGTTACCGTCTATAAAGCACGACTTGTCGCAAAAGGTTTTCGACAAGTTCAAGGTGTTGACTACGATGAGACTTTCTCTCCCGTAGCGATGTTTAAGTCCATTCAGATTTTATTAGCAATTGCTGCGTTTCATGATTATGAAATATGGCAGATGGATGTCAAGACTGCGTTCCTCAATGACAACATTGATGAAGAGTTGTATATGATGCAACCCGAAGGTTTTGTCGATCCTAAGGATGCTGATAAAGTATGCAAACTTCAGCGTTCCATTTATGGACTGAAGCAAGCATCTCGGAGTTGGAACCTTCGTTTTGATCAAGTGATCAAGAGCTTTGGATTTGTTCCAAATTGCTACGAAGCTTGTATCTACAAGAAAGTGAGTGGGAGCTCGGTGACATTTCTGGTACTATATGTGGATGACATATTGATTATTGGGAATGACATTAACATGCTTAACGATGTGAAGAGTTATTTGAACAAGTGTTTTTCAATGAAAGACCTAGGTGAAGCTGCTTATATATTGGGCATCACAATCTATAGAGATAGACAAAGACGCCTGATAGCTTTAAGCCAGAGTACATACCTAGACAAAGTTCTGAAAAGGTTCATAATGGATAAGGCAAAGAAAGGTTCAGTGCCTATGTTGTCAGGTAAGATATTGAGCAAGGCTCAGTGTCCAGCTACGGTAAATGATAGAGAAGCTATGAGCAAAGTTCCTTATGCCTCGGCCATAGGTTCTATCATGTATGCCATGTTGTGTACTAGACCGGATGTGTCCAATGCTCTTAGTTTGACGAGCAGATATCAAAGTGATCCAGGAGTGGAACACTGGACAGCCGTGAAGAACATCCTAAAGTACCTAAATAGTACTAAAGAAATTTTCTTAGTCTATGGAGGTGATGAACAGCTCGTCGTAAAAGGTTACGTCGACGCTAGTTTCGACACCGACAAGGATGATTCTAAATCTCAGACAGGATACGTTTATATTTTGAATGGAGGAGCTGTGAGCTGGAGAAGCTACAAGCAAAGCGTGATCACGGGATCTACAGTAGAAGCGTCAAGTGAAGGAGTTTGGATCAGGAACTTCATCACTGAGCTTGGTGTGGTTCCAAGTGCATTGGACCCACTGGAGATATTGTGTGACAACACTGGCGCCATAGCACTCGCTAAGGAACCAAGATATCATCCAAAGACCAAGCATATCAACCGCAAGTTTCATATAATCTGAGATTATATAGCAGGTGGAGATCTGAAGATTAGCAAAGTACATACAGATCTGAATGTCGCAGATCCATTGACTAAACCTCTTCCACGTGCAAAACATGATCAGCACCTTAGTGCCATGGGTGTGAGATTGTTGCCAAATGTAAACTAGATTATTGACTCTAGTGCAAGTGGGAGACTGTTGGAATTATGCCCTAGAGGCAATAATAAAGATATAATTATTATAATTCTTGTTCATGATAAAGTTTATATTCCATGCTAGAATTGTATTAAGCGGAAACTTTAATACTTGTGTGGTTTGTGAACAACACCGTGTCCCTAGTATGCCTCTATGAACTAGCTCATTGATTAATGATGGTTAAGGTTTCCTAACCATAGACATGAGTTGTCGATTAATAATGAGATCATATCATTGGGAGAATGATATGATGGACAGACCCAAACTAAGCAGAGCAATTAGATCGTGTCATCGTGTTCATCTTTGCGAAGCTTTTCTTATGTCAAATATTGTATTCCTTAGACCATGAGATAATACAACTTCCTGGTATCGGAAGAAAGCTTTGAGGTCATCAAACAACATCCTATGAGAGGGTGATCATAAAGGTGTCTCTCAGGTGATCGGAAAGTACCTGTTGGGTTGTATGTATCGAGATGGGATTTGTCCCTCCCAAGTAGGAGAGATATACTTCGGGCCCACTCGGTAATCGATATCAACACCGCTTGCAAGCATGTGGTTAAGGAGTTAATCACAAAGTGATATCGGATTACGAAACGAGTAAAGTACTTGCTGTGAACGAGATTGAACTAGGTATGACGGTACCGACGATCAAATCTCGGGCAAGTAAAATATCGCGAGACGAAGGGAATATATATATATATGGGATTGATTGAATCCTGGCATCGTGGTTCATCCGATATGATCATCGATGAATGTGTGGGAGTCAATATGGGTTTCCAGACCCAGTTGTTGATTATTGATAGAAGATCATGTCTGCATGTTCTCGAACCCGAAGGGTCACACACTTAACGTGTCTCGACGCTAGGATAGATTGGATAATTGGTTTATGAGTTTTGTTCGGAGTCTCGGATGGGATCCGGGACATCACGAGAGGTTCCGGAATGGTCCGGAGAATAAGATTCATATAAGGCAATGCGGTTTTTGGAGTTCGGAATTGTTTCAGGTTAATCGGTATTGTACCGGAAGCGTCTAGAACCTTCCGGAGGGGGACCAACGTGGCCCCACCTGCCGGGAGGGGGCATGGGCCTATGAGGGAGTGCCCTGTCCGCATTGGGACAGGGGCACAAGGCCCCATAGGGCCCAGCCGGCCAGATCTAGGCAAACCCTAGGAAAGCTTCTAGAAGGGGGGAGGGAACTTGCCCCCCCACTCCTCCCTCCTTGGCCGCCGGCCTAGGTCTTGGGGGAGGGGCTAGGGCTGGCGCCCACCCCTCTATATATAGAGGGCTGGGGCGCACCCTCCCCCTCACCTCCTCCACAACCCTAGCCGCCCTGCTGCCCTCCTCTCTCTCTCTCCCTCCCGACTACACGTAGGCGAAGCCCTACTGCAGAAACTCTCCACCACTTGCACCGCGCCGTCGTGTTGTAGATCCAATCCGTCTCTCCACCATACTTGCTGGCCCGAGGAAGGAGGAGACGTCGAGGTGCCGCACGTGTGCATCTCTCGGAGGCATCGCCACTTGCGGTGTTAGATCGGATCAGATCGCGAGGAGGAGAAGCGAGTACGACTACATCATCCACGTTCCGACGAACGTTCCGCTGTGCAAATCTTCAAGGGTATGAAGATCTCATCTAATCCCCCTCATTGTTTGCATCTCCTAGATTAGATCTTCGCTTCCCCATTCGCATCCGTAGAATTTTTTTGATTTACTATACTGCGAAACCCTTCAAGGGGTACTTCAAATAAAACCAAACCCAGAGAGGAAATTATAAATACCCATACCTTTTAAACTTGTAGGAATGCATGGAGCCTTAGAAAAGAATTTTGATTGGATTGTTCCTGAAAACCCATTTGATGAAAATATCAAACCTAAGGGAGATGAGAAAGGTGTTGGAGATATGCCCAAGAGGCAATTATAAAGTGGTTATTATCATATCTTCATACTTATGATAAATGTTTACATACCATGCTATAATTGTATTAACAGGAAACATTAATACTTGTGTGATTTGTAAACATAAAAGAGTCCCTGGTAAGCCTCTTGTTAAACTAGCTTGTTGGTTAATATATGATCATGGTTTCCTGATCATGAACATAGAGATGTTATTAACAACAGGGTCATATAATTAGGATAATGATGTGATGGACATACTCCTATAGTTAAGCATAGCATAAAGATCAAGTCATTTAATATAGTTCATTTGCTATAAGCTTTCTGATACATAGTAACCTAATTCCTCCGACCATGAGATCATGCATATCACCTTCACCGGAAGGATACTTTGATGACATCAAACACCACATCGTAACTGGGTGGCTATAAAGGTGGCATTGAGTGTTCGGAAAGTGTTGGTTGAGACACATGGATCAAGAATGGGATTTGTCCATCCATATGACGGATAGATATACTCTGGGCCCTCTCGGTGAAATGTCATCCAATTAGCTTGCAAGCATGTGACTGGCTCACAAGGGATCACATATCACGGGAACAAGAAAAGAGTACTTATCGGTAACGAGGTTGAACTAGGTATGCATAGATACCGACGATCAAAACCTCGGATAAGTGAACTATCGTGAGACAAAGGGAAATTGGTATCGTATGTAAGTGGTTCATTCGATCGCAAAGTAATCGTAGAAATATGTGGGAGCCATATGAATTTCCAGATTCCTCTATTGGTTATTGATCGGAGAAGTGTCTCGATCATGTCCGCATAATTCACGAACCGTAGGGAGACACACTTAAGGATTCGATGTTGTTTGAGTACTTATGGAATGATGAGTAAGAGACCGAATGTTGTTCGGAGTCTCGGATGGGATCCGGGATATCACGAGGAGATCCGGTGTTTTCATCGGGAATGTTCTAGAAGGTTCCGGAATGTCCGGCACTCCGGAGGGGAAGGGTACATGAATGTGTCATTGCAAGTTGGAATGATTGCATCATGTACTAGGTGTCATCGCTGTACAAAATAAAGGGTTTAATCAAATCCTAGTTTGAAAAGTCAAACGCCAATTTGAAAAGTCAAACGACTATTTTGGAAAGTGGAGAAGAAGTGGGAAACCGAGTTGGGGAGGAGTTCCTCCTCCACCGTCGGCCCACTAGGGATCCGAGTTGGGGAGGGACTCCCTCCCCTTGGCCGGCGCCTCCCTCCACCTATATAAGGAGGGGCAGGGCTCCCCTCCTAGACACACAAGTTGCCTCCCTCTAAACCTAAACCCTAGCCACAGCCTAGGGATTTCTCCCAAGCCGCCGAGTTAGAGCTTCTAATTGCCCTAGCCGCTGGTTTAGCCCCTTCTAATTGGTGTGTCTAAACCCTAGATCACCAAGGCTCTCTCATAGTCCACCATAATCGCTCCGGCTTAAGGCGAAGCCCTGCGAGATCTCCCCTCTACTTCCGGTACCACGCCGTCGTGCTGCCGGAATCGCGAGGAGAGTGCTACAACCTCCGCTGCCTGCTGGAACAAGGGAGAGGAAGGTCTTCGTCGAGTACCGAACGTGTGACCGACTGCGGAAGCGCTGCCAGAATGCAGCGCCGGAAGGATCGTCTACACGATCTTGAGATCGGCAAGTGTATGACTACATCACCCACGAGAATCTGCTCTCGTTAACCGCTTTGGAATCTTCGAGGGTGAGTTCCTCTATCGACTCGTTGCTACAATCTAGTAGATAGATCTTGGCTTGTTTGTTTGCATGTGGTAGAAAATTTTTGTTTTCCATGCTACGAACCCCTACAGTGGTATCAGAGACGTGTCTATATGTAGATCTGTTGCACGAGTAGAACACAATGGTCATTGTGGGCGTTGATGCTTTTGTTGTCGATTGCTTCTTGTGTACTTTGCATCTTGCGGGATGGTGGGATGAAGCGGCCCGGGCTAACCTTACATGACATCGTTCATGAGACTTGCTCCACGCTTGACATGCAACTTGTATTGCATAAGTGGCTTTGCGGGTGCCTGTTTCTCCCAACATAGTTAAGATTCAATTTACAACGGGTGATTGACAATACTAGTATCAATGTTGTGGTTCTTGTTCGTAAGTTAGAACGACACTTATTGAAAGCCCCAAACCACGTAAAACATGCAAAGAAAATTAGAGGCGTCTAACTTTGTTTTGCAGGGGTGTGCTGTGATGTGATATGGCCATGATTGTGATTATATATGATGTATGCAATGTTCCTTATTGTAAGTTTGCAACCGGTAGGATCCATATGGTTGTCTTTAAATTCTGTTAAGACCCGCTTGTCTGTTCAAAATAGTTGTAATAGTTGAAGCTGGTGGACGACAACCATGGAGCGGCGTCATTGACCTTGATGCAATGCCGGTGATGATGGAGATCATGTTCGTGCTTGAAGATGGAGATCGGAAGCACAAGAAGAAAGGCCATATCATATCACATATTATGAATTGCATGTGATGTTAATCCTTTTATGCATCTTGTATTGCTTAGTTCACGACGGTAGCATTATAAGATGATCCCTCAAAGCACACAATTTCAAGTTTTAAAGTGTTCATCCTTAGTAAAGCACCGTTGCTAAAGCTCGTTGTTTCGAAGCACCACGTGATGATCGGATGTGTTAGATTCTGCGAGTGTATACAACGTGAGCAAGCCAGATTTGCTCATGAGGAAGCTAAGGTTTGATCTTGACGAGCCTAGCATGTACAGACATGGTCTCGGAACACGGATCACCGAAAGGTAAAGCATGAGTCATATAGTAGATATGATGAACATGTTGATTGTTCGCCATTGAAGTTACATCAACTCTCGTGATGATCGGTTTTGATGTGGTGGATTTGGTTCATGTGATCACTAAAACAATGTGAGGGATATTGTTTTGAGTGGGAGTTCAACGGCAATATGATTAAAAGTTGAACACTATTGATCATAAATTAAATCAAAGTGAATTTGCATAGTTGTTGTAGTCATTGGCATCCGTTTACCACCTTACGCTTAGTTATAATTGAGATGATAGAACTATAGAATTCTGGTTAGTTACTTTACGAACTGGTATCGTATTGTTTTGAAGTGTTAATCTAAAGTTTAAAAGTCCCATTGCAAACTTTCAGTAAGTTTTGATTACTCCATGAAGTTTAATAGTTGGTGTTAAATCAAGAGTAACAATTCCAATGTTAGTATATAAGTATCATGTTTGTCTCCATGATTCTTGATATTCAAAGGATTGTCTTAATATCAAGGTTATCTAGGATCTGAAAGAGTTGTTTCAGAAACCATGATGTGTGGAAGATATTGTGATATCTGAAACGAAGTTTTGGTTGCAACATGATAGAGTATAATATGGCAAAAGTCATGTTCTCATATTTGATGAGAATTTGCAAAAGGTTGGAGACACTAGTTGTCCTAATCCTCCAAAAGGTTTTGGAGAGCAACATTATACTCGCGATTCACCGTTACAAGCTAAAAGTAGCTTGATCATGGATAAATCCATGATGAGGGTAAATATTTGATGTAGGTAAAATGTTTACTACACCAAGAGATTACTAAAGAAAGGAATTTGAAAGAACACCAAACATTTGATAATGGTGATTTACTTCAAAGTGCAAGTCCAAAGACATTGGTATTTAACTATACACGCTTTGGACTATGTGTCATATGTATGACTCCACTATTGATGTTGATAGATTCTTTCAAACAGAAAAGGAAATACTGAAAGAGAATCTCATAAATATATGGCAGAAAAGAAAAGACTAGAATTGTTCAGTTTAAGTATATAGATGATATACATGTTATGGCTATATTCTTTGCTTATTAAACAATGTGGTTCTTAAGTATTTGATACTGAATCTGTTGGTGTGAATCGTCATACGAAACAACACAATTCATGAACTACAATGGCCTAAGTAACTAGCAAAATAATATGTGATGATGTTCATCGAGAACAAATAAAGGGTTATTGTGTTGCTCGTTAAACATCAAAGCTTGCCTTCAAGATTTGTTTTATCAGGTATTATGAGAACAAAAGGGTTGTTCAAATAATTGCCGTAATCTATAAAAGATGGATGATTCACAAATCTCGTTGGAGAAATCACATCCATAAAACTAGTGCTAAAAAAATGTCGAAAGACAAATTGATTGAAAGATCACTTAGGAAGTGACATCGCCGTTTAAATTATATTGGAAAGAAAACATGAAGAAACTCCATGTGGATGGAATTTTGGAGTCTTTTGATTTTGATCACATGACGCTTGTGAAACTTTCCTAGAGATAATTAAAACTTCGTTCATAGGCCAAAGGGAATGAAAGACTAGCTTATTGGAACTTGTACATATTGTTGTACAAAGTCCATTATGTGTAGTCAAGAGCGATGGATTTCAACTTCATATACTTTCTCCGAAAATTTGAGTGAATATATGAATATTTACTTAATAAGGATGAAGTATGAAACATTTGAAAAGTTCAAAGACTTTCAAGATGAAGTGCAAAATCATTTTAACAAGAATATAAATAGTTTATGATAAGATCATAAAGGAAGATATTTGAGTTACAAGTTTAGCGTATTACCTAAGATTTAAGGAATCGTTCTGTGGATTTGCATTTTTCGAAACACCATAAGAGTATGGAGCGTTCGAGGTATGTGATTAAAACCTTGTTTGACATGGTAAGATCAAAGGTATAATTCATAAAACTGCCATTATGTTTTAAAGATTAAAAGCTTTAGAGACTACCGTTTTCCACTGAAAAGAGCTCCATCATAATCCGCTGAAATGACACCATATAAAGTTATGGTTTGGGATTAAACCCAAGTAGTCCTTTCTTAAACATTGGTATGCTATGCATAAGAAAGATGTTTGCAACCAAAGTCGGATGAACCTGTCTTTGTATAATTGTTAAGTATTCCTCCATAAACACCGGAGACAAAAGTGTTTGTCGCTTAGAACATAAAGTTTCTTTGAGAAGGAATTTTTCGTGAAAAGATAAGTGGGAGGACAATAGAACTTTGATAAGGTTAAAGGAACCTTAGCTATATGTGCAAAGTTGCGCAGCACCGAAAAGTGCTCCGGAGACAGCAACAATGCTCATGACTCACATGCCTCAAAGGTTGTGGTTACGAAGGTCAAAGTTTCTATTGAACCAAGTAGGTCGAGTAAACAATCAAATACCAAGATTTGAGGGTTGAATCATTATTTGAGAATAATGAACGGACTACATGCAAAGAAGCGATGATGGGCCCTGAATCCGTCAAATTGCTTGAAGCCATAAAATCCGTGATAGTTCCATACACGAGAAATCAAGTTTTGAACTTGAAGGACCCTCCAGAAAGGTGTAAGACCTTACAGTTGTGTTTGGATCTATAAAGAAATAGACATGGATGTCTCACATCTATGAAGTAGTCGACGTGTTGGGAAAGAGTTCACAACAATGTTCAAAGGTTGACTATGACAAGATTTGATCTTTCATAGCGATATTTAGTCTAGACGGATTACTGTAGCAGCCACTACATATGATTTTGTTATGTGGTAGTGGAATAAACAAAACAAGTTCTTCTAATAGAATTGTTACCTAGGCCATGTGCATAACATGGTCCATAGGGTTTTTGATTAATTCAAAGGATGCTAAAAGCATATACAAACTTCAATGGTTGAAGTAAGCATCGCGGAGTTGGAATCTTCACTATGATGAAAATGTTAAAGGAGTTTAAATTCATCAGAGACGATGAAGATACTTGCATTTGCAAGAAATTAAGTGGGAGCGCTAAGACATGTTTCTAATACATTATGTGGAAGACATATTGTTGATTGGAAATGATGTATCTTTTATTAACACATATTAAAGAATTTCATCCTGATGAAAGACTTAGGCAAAAACCAAATATTTGGCATCAATAGACGCTAATATGGTCGTGCCGAAAGTACATAGATGATATATTGAATGAGTTCAATATAGAAACTACAAGAAAGGTTCTTGTCGCACAGAAAGGATTGAATCAGTTCAATATTGATGATATATTCAAGTGTATTGACACTTGGTAAGTGAAACAAAGATTCAAGTATAGATTGATACTTGATGTATGAAATCACAAAGATTATTTATATCAATCATACTGTGATATGTACAGATCCAGATATGTCCTATGCTCTAAATGTTGTGAGCATATACCAGAATGATTCATAAGATGATCATTGGACAATAGTAAGGATATTCTTGTGATCTTTTGGAAGAACTAAGAATATATTATTTTGGAAGTGACAAATAGATGGTTAGTTCATTGTAAATGAATTACATTGATACTAGTTGTCACAAAGTACAAATTAAGTTTATCTCAATCTAAACTAAGGGTGGCACAATATAATGGAAAGTAAGTTCCATAATGGATTTGGATGAGTTCCAAAGTTAAGACATTGTGACAGATACTACAACAAAAGGCTAAGTATATGACTGCTATAATAGCAGCTAAAGAGGGCATTTGTGTCAAGTAGTTTGTTATCAAACTAGGTGTAGTTCACAGCGGCATAATACTATGAAGATATATTGTACGACAATATTATCAACATGTTTTAACCCCAAAGAACTAAAGGTCTCACCAAAGGACCAAAATTATACAAAGCCATCTCATTAGAGAATGAGTGATGTGTAGAGACGCAACGACATGCAATTACACACGGACCTGGAAGTGTCAGATCCGGAGATCAGTTGACCACTAGCAATCGTGTACATACAACACCAGAAAGCCATAGGTGTTGAATACACAAAGGTTTGAAACTAGATTATTGACTCTAGTTCAAGTGGGAGACTGTTGGAGATATGCCCAAGAGGCAATAATAAAGTGGTTATTATCATATCTTCATACTTATGATAAATGTTTACATACCATGCTATAATTGTATTAACAGGAACCATTAATACTTGTGTGATTTGTAAACATAAAAGAGTACCTGGTAAAGCCTCTTGTTAAACTAGCTTGTTGGTTAATATATGATCATGGTTTCCTGATCATGAACATAGAGATGTTATTAACAATAGGGTCATATCATTAGGAGAATGATGTGATGGACATACTCCTATAGTTAAGCATAGCATAAAGATCAAGTCATTTAATATAGTTCATTTGCTATAAGCTTTCTGATACATAGTAACCTAATTCCTTCGACCATGAGATCATGCATATCACCTTCACCGGAAGGATACTTTGATGACATCAAACACCACACCGTAACTGGGTGGCTATAAAGGTGGCATTGAGTGTTCGGAAAGTGTTGGTTGAGACACATGGATCAAGAGTGGGATTTGTCCATCCATATGACGGATAGATATACTCTGGGCCCTCTCGGTGAAATGTCATCCAATTAGCTTGCAAGCATGTGACTGGCTCACAAGGGATCGCATATCACGGTAACGAGAAAAGAGTACTTATCGGTAACGAGGTTGAACTAGGTATGCAGAGATACCGACGATCAAAACCTCGGATAAGTGAACTATCATGAGACAAAGGGAAATTGGTATCGTATGTAAGTGGTTCATTCGATCGCAAAGTAATCGTAGAAATATGTGGGAGCCATATGAATTTCCAGATTCCTCTATTGGTTATTGATCGGAGAAGTGTCTCGATCATGTCCGCATAATTCACGAACCGTAGGGAGACACACTTAAGGATTCGATGTTGTTTGAGTAGTTATGGAATGATGAGTAAGAGACCGAATGTTGTTCGGAGTCTCGGATGGGATTCGGGATATCACGAGGAGATCCAGAATGGTCCGGAGAATAAGATTCATATAAGGAAAGTCCTGTTTCGGGGTTGGAGAATGGTTCCGGTGTTTTCATCGGGAATGTTCTAGAAGGTTCCGGAATGTCCGGCACTCCGGAGGGGAAGGGTACATGAATGTGTCATTGCAAGTTGGAATGATTGCATCATGTACTAGGTGTCATCACTGTACAAAATAAAGGGTTTAATCAAATCCTAGTTTGAAAAGTCAAACGCCAATTTGAAAAGTCAAACGGCTATTTTGGAAAGTGGAGAAGAAGTGGGAAACCGAGTTGGGGAGGAGTTCCTTCTCCACCACCGGCCCACTAGGGATCCGAGTTGGGGAGGGACTCCCTCCCCTTGGCCGGCGCCTCCCTCCACCTATATAAGGAGGGGCAGGGCTCCCCTCCTAGACACACAAGTTGCCTCCCTCTAAACCTAAACCCTAGCCACAGCCTAGGGATTTCTCCCAAGCCGCCGAGTTAGAGCTTCTAATTGCCCTAGACGCTGGTTTAGCCCCTTCTAATTGGTGTGTCTAAACCCTAGATCACCAAGGCTCTCTCATAGTCCACCATACTCGCTCCGGCTTAAGGCGAAGCCCTGCGAGATCTCCCCTCTACTTCCGGTACCACGCCGTCGTGCTGCCGGAATCGCGAGGAGAGTGCTACAACCTCCGCCTGCTGGAACAAGGGAGAGGAAGGTCTTCGTCGAGTACCGAACGTGTGAACGACTGCGGAAGCGCTGCCGGAACGCAACGCCGGAAGGATCGTCTACGCGATCTTGAGATCGGCAAGTGTACGACTACATCACCCACGAGAATCTGCTCTCGTTAACCGCTTTGGAATCTTTGAGGGTGAGTTCCTCTATCGACTCGTTACTACAATCTAGTAGATAGATCTTGGCTTGTTTGTTTGCATGCGGTAGAAATTTTTTGTTTTCCATGCTACGAACCCCTACAAAAGGATCCTCTAAAACTCATTTGGATAAGATACCTTTCCTAGTTGAAGAGATTTCGAGTATTGATCTTAATGCTTCTTCATTTGAAAATACTTGATTCTTGCTTCTTGTGCCTAACTTAAAGGCATTAAAGAAAAGTACTTATTGGGAGATAACCCAAAAGTTTTATCGAGTCTTGGAAGTTACTACCTCTTTAATAACCGCTTCTTATCCTTTTTATTTGCTTTCTATGCCAAGAATAACCTCTAATGAGAGGGAAGTAAGATTTGGGTAGTTGCTGTTCCGAAACAGACGTTTGTGCTTCACCGTAAAAATTCGTGTAAAATCTCTGTAAGTCACATTGAGCTGTAATTTTCTGAATAAATCCCCCAGGCTGTTAGATAAATTTAGTTAGTTCAACACTTTCTGATTTGAGCAACAGAAGGTCTTCAAAAAAATCGGTTTCAACCTACAAGTCTGTTTTGATAGATTTCTGCCATTATTTGCATTTCCTTCTTATTGATTCCTTTTTGGGAAATTGAGCTTTTTGAGGGAATTGCTACAGTAGCTTGTGTTTTTAGTGAAAGTTTTGCTGTTTTAAAACTAAACCCCAAGGGTCTATTATCTTTTGAATACACTAATGTTGCTAATGAAGATTGTGTGAAGTTTTGTATGAAGGAAAGGAAGAATAATGTAATGAGATGAAGAATGGACAAAAGATCAAGCTTGGGTATGCCACCCCGTGTCACCCCAAGAAATATTCAAGAGGTACAAGCGTCAAAGCTTGGGGATGCCCAAGGCATCCCCTTCTTCATCAATAAAAATCTCAGGTCTTTCTAGACACTTCATTTTTATTGTTTCATGCACTATTGTGTTGTTCTTGGAGCGTCTTACTTTTTGGTTTTTATTTGCTTAGTTTGCTTGAATAAAGTAGTTTGGACCCCCGTTCTCGCTGTGTTGTTTCAAATAAGTTGATTGGTGTTGGAGAGGAGTAGAAAGTTCTTGCTTGAATAGTACAAGAGGAGCTTGCTTTGACTGTGACTTAGACTTTATCATGTCATGCTAGATATTCTTTTGACCTTATGATTAGTGATTATTGTTGTAGCATGACTTTTTCCAAACAATTGGGATTGCTTAATGTTCCTTGAAGGAATCATGCGTTGTTTTAGCATACAAAAGCATAATATTGTGGTATTCTCCTTTGATGCTTTGTTTGGGTTGACTTGGCACATGCTTACACCATGTTATGACTATGAACCAGTCACCATAGTCTCTATGATCATTTAGTCCTTGAATTTGAGTACCACTTTATTCTTTGATTGGTAATGTTTTGTCGCTTTTCATAATTATGGCCATTATTGCTCTCTTAGTTGGTCGCTCCCAGTCTTTTGCTAGCCTCCACTTGTATGAGTAAGCTCTACTCATGCATCCAACTCCCAACAAACCAAGTTATTCCAAAGTGTCCACTATAAATTCCTATGCATGGTGTGTTACACTATTCCAAGTATAGTCTTGTTTTCATCTACCTTCCAATTAAAAATTCTCTTTGTTATGTGAAAACTTAGTGATTAAAGCTCTCACAAACTTGATGACACACTTTAATTTCCTGCCCCTAATAAACTTGAACCATTGTGTCATCTTTGTTGTATATGCTTGCACTTATACGTTGGAATTAGCAGAACCATGTTGTCATGGGGAACGCTTTCAACATTGCACTTGTACATTGTACCTAGTTGATATCATGCTCTTTTGTTTATGGATGTCGTCGATGTAAAATGAAAGGGGAGCTTGTAAGTCCATGGAGTTATGTATGTGTGTTAGAGAAACGTCTGGACCGCTAGCCTAAGCCATGCCTAATCATGGTGGAAACTTGCAGCATCACCATAATTAGCAATCTATGAAGCATTCTTCTTATAAAAAAGACATAGAAAAATAGATTGAGAAAAATAAAAAAAAGAGATGAGAAAAGAGGAAAGAGAGAAAAAAAGCACCATTTTCCCATGGTAAATAAGAAGATTGCTGAGATGCTTAGTGTCTGCTTGCCTTGTCATTTTGATTATGGGATAGCTCCTATATCATATGCAAGGGGTACCCCGTTGGCGGTTCTCTATGATACACATGTACTTACTATGACAAGAACTTACCGGTAACTAAACTTGAGTAGCATGAGGAGCGACCCTCGTATTCAAGGGACATGAGATTGCCAACTTATACTTTGTTAAGCATATACTCCATAGTTTGTTCACTCTAACCTTAATCACTTCAAGATGCTTATGATAGGGGCAATGAGAGCTGAAAGCTAACAAGTACCATAATTTTTGGAAGCTCTTTTTGAGACTTGAAATCCTTGCTTCCATTTTTATGAAGGGCCTTTCTTCCACCATTATATTTAGTCTCCACCTTCTAACCTTAGGCACCAATTAAGAGAGCATAGTTTCCATTCTAAGTTCTATGTGCATTGTCCCAAATCTTATTGATTGATTCATATTGTTGATATTGCTTGCTCATGAATTATTTGTATCTAGTCACTCTTATGAACTTTGAAGGTGTCCTATGCATCTATTTGCTACTCCATGAGGGACAAGCTAAATGCCACTATGCTATGTTTTCTATATGTGAAACAAACAAACGTCTTTCAATGCATTGTTATTCATGATCTTTGTTTGTATCCTTTCATGTTGCATGCATAGTTACTTTGTCTTATTGTTAGAACTCCATCTTTCATGTTAATGTTTAGAGTTCTTTGATCCCAGCTTTCTATGCTTGTAAATGGTTTGATCTTGATTTTGATGGTGCATGTCACCTAAAAATTATTCTTTTTATCACTTACCTACTCGAGGACGAGCTGGAGTTAAGATTGGGGATGCTTGATACGTCGTAAACGTATCTATAATGTTTGATGTTCCATGCTTGTTTAGTATCTACTTTGCTTTGCTTTGTCTTCACTTTAAGGTATTTTTATATGTTTTTTGGTACTAACCTATTAGCAATATGACACAGTGTCAGTTGCCTGCTATCTTCTGTTTTTGGTTCCAGAGAAATCAATATTCTTGGAATTGGACGGGACAAAAGCCAAAGTCAATATTTTACCGTGGGGAACACGGAGCTAGAATACGAGACGGAGGAGAGCCACCAGGGGCCACACCCCCTGCCCGTGTGGGTTGGGCCCAGCCGCGCCTAGGGGGGTGCAGCCACCCTGGGTGCCCCTGCCTCGCCTCTTTACCTATAAGAAGCCCCCAATACCAAAATCCTAAGGACCCGATCAATCTTCCACGAAACAGTCTGTAGCCACCGCCACCATCGTCCCTAGATCGGGGGGTCTGAAGCTCTTCTCGGCACCCTGCCGGAGGGGAGATCATCTTGGAGGCCTTCTTCGTCACCATGCCAGCCTCCGGTATGATGCGTGAGTAGTTCCACCTTGGACTATGGGTCGGGTAGTAGCTAGATGGTTGTCTCTCCTTCTGTGTGCTACCATGTTTAGATTTTGTGAGCTCCGTTCTTGATCAAGATCATCTATTTGTAATCATGCATGTTGTGTTTGTAGGGATCCGGTGGATATTGAGATTTACTATGTCAGATTTATTAATGGTTTTGTCTTATTGATTCTATCATGTTGTGTTTGTGATCTTGCATGCTCTCCGTTTCTAGTAGCTATCTTGGCCAAGTAGATGCTAGTGACTCCAAGAGGGAGTATTTATGCTCGATAGTGGGTTCATGCCTCTATTGAATCTGGGGAAGTGACAGAAATCTCTAAGGTTGTAGATGTGTTGTTGCTACTAGAGAGAAAACAACAATCTTTTGTTCATGGAACAAGTGGATTGTTTACTTTACACACCTGCTTAAAGCAGTTATCCGTTGCTTGCAACTTAATACTGAAGTGGGTTTGGATGATAACCTGAAGGTGGATTACTAGTCATAGATGCAGTTGGATGGCGGTCTATGTATCTTGTTGTATTGCCCAATCAAATCTCATAGGATCATGAATGTCTAGTATTGCATTGTTATGCCTTGCTCTGTCCTGTCAATTGCCCTGCTGTAATTTGTTTACCCAGCATGCCATGTTTGTTTATCTTAAGGAGAACACCTCTAGTTAACTATGGATCTCGGTCCAACCTTTACCATTGATAAATCTTCCACTGTTACTGTTTACTTTCTACAAACCACTATTACCTTCCACACCATACAGTTAATCCTTTGTTTTCAGCAAATCGCTGAGATTGACAATCTCACTGTTCGTTGGGGCAAAGTCTTGAGTTTGTGTCGTGTAGGTTTCCAAGTTGCTAGCAACACCTTTGAGTCATTTCCTTCTTCCTACTGGTTTGATAACCTTGGTTTCTTTCTGAGGGAAAACTTGCTGTTATGCTCATCATACCTTCCTCTTGGGATATCCCAACGAAGCTCTACATTGAACTGAACCGCCATCAGTGATGCGTAAAGACGCAAATACATGCAAATACAAACGGACCTGAAAGTGTCAGATCCGGAGATTATGTTAACCACTATAAATTGCGTATACGCAACACCAGAAAGCCATATGTGTTCAATATGCAAAGTTTTCAAACTAGATTATTGACTCTAGTGCAAGTGGGAGACTGAAGGGAATATGCCCGAGAGGCAATAATAAAGTGGTTATTATCTTATTCCTTGTTTATGATAAATATTTATTTTGCATGCTTGTATTAATACATAAACGTCAATACATGTGTGTTTAATAAATAAATAGAAAGTTCCTAGTTATGCCTCTCTTATAAACTAGCTCGTTGATTAACAAGATGATCAAAGTTTTCCTGATCATGGATATTGGATGTTGTTAATAACGAGGTCACAACATAATTGGAATGGTGTGATGAACATTCATCTGAAGTATAACATTACGATCAAAGTCATTGTGTTTATATTTCTATAACATCATACAAAGTAATATTAGTCCTTAGACCAAAAGATTATGTCAATCACTAACACCAGAAGAGTATCTTGACAATATCAAATGTCACACTGTAACAGGGTGACTATAAAAGTGGGTTCAGTACTACGAAGGTGTTATGTAGAGGCTCATGGATCAAGAGTGGAATTTGTCCATTCCGATGACAGATAGATATACTCTGGGCCCTCTCGGTGATATCACATTAGTTAGCTTACAAGAAAGTGATGTGATCACTAGAATGTTATATCACAGGAACGAGAAAAGAGTGCATGTCGGTAACGAGATCAAACTAGGTATGGAGATACAGATGATCGAATCTCGGGCATGTAATATATCGCAAGACAAAGGGATTAAGTTACATGCGTATAAGGTTCACACGATCACAGAAGTCATCGTTGAATGTGTGGGAGTCAGTACGGATTTTCAGGTCCCGCTGCTGATTATTGATCGGAGAGGGGTCTCGATCATTTCTACATTATTCGCGAATCGTAGGGTGACACACTTAAGGGATACCGACACCCTTCGGAGCAAATAATATGCCAGCGAAAGAAAAGAAAACATAGGAATTTATTTCACTAGACACCGGAATTGTTTCGGGTGAAATTGCTAAAATTGTTAATACTAGCAAGGGGTTTATGTGAATGTTTGTTAATTAATGTAATTGAAAAAATTGAATAAATAAAAAGAGTTTTATTTAAAGAGAGATTACATTATATTTGGTGGAAATTTAATGGGATTTTTGAGTGGGATTTTGAGTGGAGAAATGAAGGGTCATATTGTGAGTGGGAGCTCCACCCACATGAATGGAGGAAGGGGTGGGGACAGCCACCATGGCGCCGGCCACACCCCTTGGGGTTCCCCTGCTCCTATAAAAGGAGCCCCTCCTCTCACTTCTCACTCACACCTCCTCGTGAAGGTTCTCTCTCCCCCTTTAGAATTTCCCCATGGCCTCAGATCAGCGAGATACATGTTTCCGATGGCTTTTTCTGGAAGGATTTGTTTCTTCTGCTGCTTCGCTGGAGTGAGGGCGCGGAGGTTGTCGAGATACCCGAACGTGTGTGCGATCACGGATGCACCACTTATTTGCGGTGCTGGACTTGATGGTACTGGACCAGATGGACTTCATCACGATCTTGAGATTGGCAAGAGATCGACTACATCACCAACGAGGTCATACTCGAAAAATCTTTCGGTCTTCGAGGGTATGTATTCTATGGATGTATATCCACCCGTTTCTTGTATCTAAATAGATGGATCTTGGTGCTTGTAGTTTCCATCGTAGGAAATTTTTTGTTTTCTATGCTACGAACCCTATAGTGGTATCAGAGCCGGATCTATGCATAGATACTTTGCATGGGTAGTACACATATGACTATGTGGGCGCTGGTGGTCATGTTATTGCTTCTTATGTGTATTTTGGATATTGATGGCATAGTGGGATGAAGCGGCCCAGACAAACTTTACATGTCCTCGCACATGAGACCTGTTCCACGCTTGACATGCAACTAGTTTTGCATGAGTGGCTTGCGGATGTATGTCGCTCTTACTATAGTCAATATCTGATTTACAACGAGTTTTTAATAATTTGGTTATCCTCGTTGTGGTTCCATGTTCGTAGGTAAGAACGGTTCTATCTTTGAAAGCCCTAAGCCACGTAAAACTTGCAATGGATAAATTAGAAGCGTCTAGTTTAGATTGTTGCTGGGCTAGTGTCATGATATGGTAGTATTATAATTTGTAGTATGGATTGATAGTATTGAAAATTATAATATGACAAATTGTAAGTTCCATAGACCTTGGCCTTACACATATAGAAATTATAAATATCATTCCACGATGCACAAGATAGTGATCAAGTGCAAGAACCACATCATATCACTATAGCATATGTTATTTGTTTGTATCTTATATTGCTTGTTTGGCATTTTAGTAGCATTATAAGATGATCCCTCATTTTAGATATCAAGATAAAAATATGTTCTCCCTTAAGTATGCACCGACTATATTTTGCCGCTTCAAGACATCACGTGATGATCAGGTGTACTTGAATCCACGATCATATCTTGGGTGTAAGACAGTTTTACACATGTGAATTTTTTTGTTTTCTATGTTTTGAACCCTATAAGAAATTGAGCTTAAAAGCCAATCGAATGCAGAGATAGCCCGACTCCTGCGTGAAGAGGAACTCAAATGGTACCAATGCTCTAAAGCAAAATTCATTCTGGAAGGATATGCGAATACTAGGTACTTTCATGTTGTTGCCAATGGAAAGCATAAGAATAAACTTATTCACTCTCTGATCCAGAATGAAGGTATGATTGAGGGACAGGAGCAACTGAAGTCATATATCACAACTTATTATAAATCATTGTTTTGGGATCCAGTGGAAAATTCATTCTCTCTGGACGAGTCTCAAACTGCCGACATTCCTCAGGTTTCTGATGAAGAAAACAGCTTCCTAACTGCCTCATATACCGAGGAAGAATTTAAGAAAGTTGTTTTTCAAATGGAACATACCAAAGCGCTAGGGCCTGATGGCTTCCCAGCGGAATTTTGCTAGAAATTCTAGGACGTTATCAAGGAGGACCTAATGAATTTGTTTGGATTTTTACAATTCGGTCAGTTGGATCTCTTTAGACTAAACTTTGGCAATATAATTTTACTGCCTAAGGTTAACAATGCAGAACGTATACAACCGTATCGCACAATCTGCTTGCTTAACGTTAGCTTTAAGATTTTTACTAAAGTTTCCACGATTAGACTTAACTCAGCCGCGGACCATGTTGTTAGTCTGTCTCAAACCGCGTTCATGCAAGGAAGACATTTTCTTGAGGGAAAAACAATAGGGGAGGGAACCCCCACTGCAATTTTTTTCTTTATTATATAATCAAATATGGTACAGAGTATAGTTACATGGTTACAAAAGGGTACTGATACATTGTGTTTACCAGAAGTAATTCACTAATGTACTTGAGTTTGGAACCATCTATCACATTGAGGACCATGTTTCTTTTTTATTCTCAGTTTAACCCATCTCAGTTCTTGAAGAAATACTGCCTTCCAGGTAGAGAACTGTGGTGTTGCATTCTCAAATATCTTATTGTTTCTACAGATCCATATTCCCCAAGCAGATAAAATAATTATCTCCATTGCAAAGGGAAGCTTAAGTCTGGTTCTTATGTCTTGAAAAGCCTTAAACACAGAGAGACCCTGATCTCTATGGGGACAGATGTAATCCCAACATTCAGCAGCAAAAGGGCAGTTCCAAAAAAGGTGAATCAAAATTTCCTCTGAGTTGCAATTTCTAACTGCACAATTGTAATCTGGTAGAAAGCAGTTTTTCCTTTTGAGAAGATTCCTTGTATTTGGTCTATCCAGAAGAAGTAGCCAGAAAAAGAATTTGTGTTTTGCCTGACAAGAAGAATCCCAGATCCAAGAGAAATGTGGAGGAGCAGGTTGGAAGCCAGCCATAACCTCATATGCCGTTTTAACAGAAAATTTTTCACTGCCCCGAATGTAAGTCCATTTGTTAGGTGTTGTCAAGTGATTAATCTGTTGGCATCTTAATTCAAGTTGTTCAAACTCAGAGAAAGCTTGTTGAGACAGAGGAAGATTAAATAGATCCTCAAGATATTCAATCTGAATAACCTCCTTGACAGTAATTCTGAGACCGAGGAAGACATATCCTAGATGATGTTGTAATTCTGCATGAAACAATCCATGAACTATACTCAAAAAATTAAATGGTTTACTGTTCAAGATTGACTCCGAGAAGGCATACGACAAAGTTAATTGGTCTTTCCTCCAGCAAACACTCCGTGTGAAAGGTTTTTCTGAGGAGTGGCGCACTTTTATGCAGTCGTTTGTGTCTGGGGGTAGTGTTTCCATTAAAGTAAATGAAGATACTGGCAAATACTTCCAAACAAAGAAAGGACTAAGACAAGGAGATCCATTATCGCCTTTACTATTTAATATAGTGGCTGATATGTTGGCTATCCTTATTAAGAGAGCAAAGGCTGATGGTCAAATTGAAGGATTAGTTCCACATCTTATTGATGGTGGACTCTCTTACCTCCATAAGAGTTATTTGTATTGTTTTGGCAAGGCCCAAGACGAGGCCCACCTTTATGCTGAACTTTTTGGCTGTGGTCAGGGGCAATTTCCAATCAAATATTTGGGAATACCAAATCATTATCGGCGTCTCACAATAGCTGAATGGAAACTTGTTGAGGAAAGGCTACAAAAACTTCTTAATAGTTGGAAAGGCAAATTATTATCCCTTGGTGGAAGACTAGTACTCATAAATTCAGTACTTACTAGCATGGTACTATATATGATCTAAGTTTTACCAAATACCAAAAGGTGTCTTGAGCAAAGTGGATTATTTCCGCTCAAGATTCTTTTGGCAAAGGGATAGTGAGAAAAGGAAGTATCGATTGGCTAGATGGAATGTGGTTTGCCGCCCGAAGGAGTATGGTGGACTAGGCATACACGATTTGTAAGTCAAAAACACCGCGCTTCTAGGCAAATGGATTTTTAAACTACTTATTGAAGATGGTGCTTGTCAATCCATGTTATGGAGGAAATACGTGGGGTCCAAAGCTGTGTCTCAAGTGGTTTGGAAACCCGGTGATTCACATTTTTGGGCGGGTCTTACGGCCACCAAAAAACATTTCTTTTGTTTTGGTGCTTTCGATATTAATGATGGATCACAGGCTAGGTTTTGGGAAGATAAGTGTCTTGGCCAAACTACTCTTCGCGAACAATATCCGGCTCTATATTCGATTGTTAGGAACAAAGGAAATATAATTTCCACAGTGTTGGAGGACAGTCCTTGTGAGACCCTGGCGCATGGCTTAATAGGATTGATAGTATACCCATACTAACAAGTTGCAACTTCTTTTTCGGAAGCTCATTTGAAAAGAACTCTGAGGTCAAGCGTGCTTCGCCTAGAAAAATTTGAGTATGGGTGACCGACCGGGAAGTGGATACCGGGTGCGCACAAGTGAGGACAAAGTGCACAGAAAAGACTAGTGTTGGTCTATGGGGTTAGTCTAGAGATCCTATTAAGCTGCCAGGAGTGACAGCCGCCGGCCCGGAGAGGCCGGAGTGTTACAAGTGGTATCAGAGCCGACCCTTGCGGTTACACGGGCGTATGTGGGTCAGTCACGGACATGTGGAGCATGGCGCGTGTGGCCTGAAGTGGACACGGCATGATACATGTGCCGACACTGGACGCACAGACGTATGCCAAGAGGGGATGTTCCTGTCTTGCGGTTGATCGATGAGGGCGTCGATCTTCTAAGGGTGAGTGTATGTGAGACCCTGGCGTATGGTTTAATAGGATTGATAGTATACCCATATCAACAAGTTGGGAAGCTCATCTGAAAAGAACTCTGAGGTTAAGTATGCTTTGTCTAGAGCAATTTGAGGATGTGTGACCGACCGGGAAGTGGATACCGGATGCGCACGAGTAAGGACAAAGTGCGCAAAAAAGACTAGTGTTGGTCTGTAGGGTTAGTCTAAAGATCCTATTGAGCTGCCAAGAGTAACAGTCGCCGGCCCGGAGAGGCCGGAGTGTTACAGTCCTCCTAATGTGTATTTCATAAGAAGTCTCATTGGTCCTCGACTGGTATCTTGAAACAATCTACTTTTACGATTATCCATGATACAACTGTCGGATGGTGTTGACGTGTTCAAATGGAAATTACTAGAAAGTGGTAAATTTTCTGTTGGCTCACCACATAGAGCTTTGGTCCAACTAGATATCCCGGTCGATGATAATAGTAAGATTTGGAAAATAAAAATACCATTTAAGACGAAGATATTTGCATGGTATCTATGTAAAAGTGTAATTTTAACAAAAAATAATCTTGTAAAGAGAAATTGACATGGAAGTACACAGTGCTTTTCACGAGAAGACAATTCATTATTTATTCTTCCAGTGCAAATTCGTTTGCTCTATATAGTCATTCATCCAAATAGCTTTTGGTTTATCTCCTCCATGTTCAGTAACCAATATTTTTTTGTAATTGGTTGTATGAAATTGTTGATAAGTATAGAAATTTGTTTAGGGTGGGAGCGCTTGCCATTATATGGTCGCTATGGCTTTGTAGAAATGACAAGATTTTTAATAACATTGTGTCTTCTTCTCTGCAAGTTATTTATCGAGCCACGGCTTTCCTCCGATCGTGGACTATTTTCCAATGTATGTAGTTTCACGACTTATTTATAAATGGATGTACGTAATTGGAGGACACAGCGAGGGATATTTTCTTCCGACATAAATAGCCGCGTGATTTGAGGATTGATCTATCTTAGATTGAAGGCAATTATTTTGATAGTGCATTTTTGTAATGTTTGTCTACTTTTTATTCTCTAATTCTATCGTTCGTGTGGTTATATGCATCTTAGTTATATAGATGCCGGGTGTAAACATTAAACATTTTCGTTAATATATGCGCCATTTAAAAGAAGGTGAAACCGTTGAAACACGGATACGTTGAAAAGTGAATATGTTCGAAAGCGACCACCGTGGTGGAAAGAAAAAATAAACGCAGTGATTTGTTATCTCTCTTGTGTTTCTTAGAACGTCGAGACTCGAAAATGTTGGCGGCAGAGTATCATGTCAGGAATATAAAAAATGGTTCAAACGTAAGAAAGTCTATAAGAGAAAATCTTCATAGTCGATCATTGCGGTGGAAAGAAATAGAAGATGTCTCGGTTTGTTATCCCTTGTGTGTATTTTAAAACGTCAAGAAGCAAAGTACGTACAAAAGCTTACATGATAAAAACGGAGCATCGTGCTAGAAGAAAAGAGAAAAACATGGGCGATTTGTTTGTCTTCCGTATCTTCTGCGTACATTTTTCTGTCTTCTTTATTTGTCGGATTTTTAAAGCCTTCGAGGAGATGCAGAGCAGAAAAAATGACGAAAAATACCCACACAAAAAGAAACGAATACAAACGAAGGACATGAAGAATATCTAAACAAGTGACGTGAAAAATACCTTGCATAAAAAATAACAAATCCAGATTTAAGTGTACACCACACCGAAGTTATGAGGACATGTACAGTAATCCAAATCAGCTGTCTATAAGAAGGTGCCACCTAGGATTTTATGTGATATGGATGAAAGAGAAGGAAGAGAGAGAACGAAGGTGTCTACAATTCTACCGACGGTCGATTTCCCAAAAGTTCGCTAGCTATAGACGACCAATTCCCTGTTGTACGGTAGGACGTCTGTATGGATGGCCCCAAGAGAAATCTTATTGGTAAATCACGTTTGTATAGGCTAACTGCTTCGCGTTTTATAGGCAGTTTAAAAGACAGCCTATTGTATAGAGTGTCTATACCACCTATCTCTAGATGACATGGAGACTTGTTCTAGACAGCTTCCGTCTTAACTAATGTTCATGCCCTGACTCCTAGACAAAGCTGAAATCGCATGACATAAGAGCAACTCTAACTGATCCCCCTTTATTTCAGAGGATTTTTGGTCGGGCTAAAGTTTAAAATCCTATATTTAGTCCTCTAAACTTAGCGACGCACATTCGATCTCCAATAACTTAGAGGACTTAAATTTTGTTTTTTGCAAATCAACCTATTTGAACCAAAGTATCAATATTACAAACCATATAAAATGTAAATAAGTCTAATTATTCATTATTACACAACCAATTAATGAATAAAATAATTTGTTTCAAATCAAACAATTGAAAAAAATTAATTAGGCGCCGCCCGTGTAGAAGTCAGTGATGCTCAACAAGGTCATCTTGCTGCTTGTTGTGTTCAGCTTTGTTTTCGATTATTCAATGTATTTCGAGAAACCGGTTGATCCTGTTTGGATCATGCTCAGGCTCAACAGGGTCTCTATTTGAGATATACCTATAGTTCGGTGGCATATATCTCTCATCTTTAAAGATCATGTTATCCAAAATGATGCAACATGTCATTATCTACAAAATGATGCAACATCATCTATGGCGTCGGCCGAGCAACCATATGCAAGCACCCTCATGGCCGCAACGCACTTCATCAATGGGCTTGCACTCATCTCTCACGTTGCACTCCTCCGGAGATTGAACCAATTATCGTGATCCTCCATAGCTCTTGATATTGAGAAGAACAAGGCCTTCGACATCCGAAACCGCCATCGGAATTGGTGGTCTAGATAGATGCAACCGGGGTTGAAATAATCCCGCATAATCCGAGCATGGCCGTCACTCCTATTCCAGTTGATCCAAGCACGGCCGAATTGCGATTCAAGCTTCGGCCTCCAGAAATCCTCGTTCACAATCATCAACAAAGCCATCTCCAAATCTTTGTCATCATCTTCTTCCTCCTCCGACGAAGAGTCGTCGAAGAACATCTCTCTCAACCTCTTCATCTACAGCCAAAGGTGCTCTCGATCAAGCCGGTTGCCAACAAACCAAAAATAAAACTCGTTGTGCAATATCATCGTATACCTTGAGGGCGGCGGACGTGGAGGCCGCGACCAGGACGATTGAGCCAGTAAAAAGGGTTGAGGATGCCGTCGGGGCTCCGCGACGACCTTGCTACCCTGCGGTGGTCGTATAAATATCTCCGCTGGTGCAATGAGACAACCGGACACCGACGAAGCTCGAGGCCACCGCCGGTTGAAAAGCTCGTCGCAATGAACCTCGTCGGCCGGTGATAGTCTGCGGCATTCTGATCTACGATCCCCCATGCTTTGATGACCCTTTTGCGGAAAGAAACAACCTCGTCGGGGCCGGAATAGACCTTGAATCGGTGGCGGGCTTACGGCTTGATGAGGCGGCTATCGGGGCGATTCCGGCGATGGCTAGCACCGGCGAGTGGGTGGAATGGAGGGGAAACAAGCGGCCGGTGTTCGCAGCTACAGGTGGAGGCGGCTGGTGGTCGTCGGTGTGAACGCCGACAATAATACAATGGCAGGGCAGCGAGGCTCAGGTGGCGAGGTGGAGGAGTAAAAATATAGTCCAGCACCCACGGTCAACCATATTTAGGGGCCACGGAGGGGCTGTATTAAAAAAAATCTCTGCTAACGGCCGCTTGGAGATTGATACCTCGTAAACGTATCTATAATTTTTTATATTCCATGCTTGTTTAGTATCTACTTTTCTTTGCTTTGTCTAAAATTTGAGGTATTTTTATACATTTTTTGGGACTAACCTATTAACAAGATGTCGCGGTGCCAGCTGCTTGTTTTCTGTTGTTTTTGGTTTCAGAAAAGCTAGTAAGGAAATATTCTCGGACTTGGACGGGACAAAAGCCAAAGTCAATATTTCACCGAGGAGGACACAAAGATCGAAGCGCGGCCAGAGGAGGGCCACGAGGCCGCCACACCCTAGGGTGGTGCGGGCCCACCCTAGGGCACGCTGCCACCAGGTGTGGCCGCTTTGGGTGCCTTCCTGCCTCGTCTCTTCACCTATATAAACTCCTAATGCCAAAACTCTAAGTACCCGACCAGATCTCCATGAAACAGTCCGTAGCCGCCGTCACCATCGTCCCTATATCGGGGGATCTGAAGCTCTTCCCGACACCCTGCCGGAGGGGAGAGATCATCCTAGAAGCCTTCTTCATCACCATGCCAGCCTCAGGTATGATGCGTGAGTAGTTCCACCTTGGACTATGGGTCCATACAGTAGCTAGATGGTTGTTTCTCCTCCTTTGTGCTATCATGCTTAGATCTTTTGAGCTCCGTTCATGATCAAGATCATCTATTTGTAATCATGCATGTTGTGTTTGCGGGGATCCGATGGATATTGAGATTACTATGTCAGATTGATTATTGATTCTATCATATCTTATGATTATTGATTCTATTATGTCTGTGTTGTTTGACATCTTGCATGCTCTTCGTTGCTAGTAGCTATCTTGGCCAAGTAGATGCTAGTGACTCCAAGAGGGAGTATTTATGCTTGATAGTGGGTTCATGCCTCTATTGAATCTGGGGAAGTGACAGAAATCTCTAAGGTTGTAGATATGTTGTTGCTACTAGGGAGAAAACAACAATCTCTTGTTCATGGAACAATTGTATTGTTTACTTTACACACATTGCTTAATGCAATTATCTGTTGCTTGCAACTTAATACTAGAGGGGGTTCGGATGATAACCTGAAGGTGGATTACTAGTCATAGATGCAGTTGGATGACAGTCTATGTATATTGTTGTAATGCCCAATCAAATCTCATAGGATCATGTGTCAACACCCGGATTTTTAATCCCAGATGCCTGTTATGCCATACATCGCAATCCCAGGATTACCATTTTTGCGAGACATAACAGAATTGGATACCATAGTACATCATCCATTACAAACCGTACATAAGTTCTTACACAAATAGGGATCTCATGATCCAGTTCTTAATACAACTTCAAGCAGCGGAATACGTAATAATAACGGTGGCATAGGCGAAGCTCCATCTTTGGGGTCACAGGCAATGCTGACGATGGGAGATGATCCTAGTTGTCGTAACCTTCCTAGGGTCCATCCTCCAGGTACTCCTCTTCATAGTCTGGCCACGGGAATAGCCAGGGACAAAGCCATGAGTACTCTTTAAGTACTCGCAAACTAATACTAACAAGTGAAAGGGGTTTTTGGTAATAGGACACTAGGCTCTAGGGTTATTTTGCAAAAGCCAGATTTATCTCTACTAAGTTTAGAAGCAACGAATGCTAGTTGAAATTTTATAACACCTAAGTGGGAACTTGTATCTCATATCACAACCCTGTTGTGGTCAAGTCAAAGTCTCAATTCATTTCACAAGTTCTTTTAAAACATCTGACGGGGGAACAGTATGACCACTCCAACTGTCCATAACAGTATGGACACTCTGCAGAGATTGTACACTTTCACCACAACATTCGATACATCCGTCAGGAACAAATCCTGAATTTACCATACTCAGTATGCGGATAATCAATCCTAACCTTTCAATTATACGCCCTAGTATAAGCACCTCTCCTGTGAGTGTGGCCTCCCAACCATGACCAACTGCCATCTTGGGTACTGCACAGGTGGACAATCTTCACAAGGTAGCCTCAGCTCAGACCTTGGCCGTGAGGGAACTAATACTAAGGTATATAAGTTTCCAGTCAAGCCCTACCCAATCTTCGGGTATTGTGGTTGTACGATAAAATTGGAATGGTATCGCATCCAGACAACCATCAGTTTTATAAAGGGCTAAGGCTCATGCCTCATCATTTTCATCACCAAAATCATCAAGTGTTCAGAAACACATGTCCAAAACATTTCAATAGAATGATCCATCATTCCAAGGTTTTCATAACCATTTTTCCACCAAGTATTCCCATCTAAAGTTGATCAAGTTTTATGCTTAGCACTAGCATCTACAAGTGGGGGTAAGCACTAATGAGGGGTGGTAAGCTAGTGGAGTTTAACTAAGTTTAATCTTATGCCTTAGGATGACATCAAGATTATCTAGCTTAGGCCAAATTTTATGCTCTTTATGCAACCTTCAATTATCTTTCTAATATCTACAATTTACTTAAGTAAGCTCTAAGTACTAGCTTTGATAAAGAAATAAAGTATAAAGCTTGTAATTAAAACTAGGATTGGTTTATCAAGTGTATATGATTACATATGCTTAAGGCATATATGGTCATGGTAACAAGCAAGTATTAGCTTGCATAAGTATCGGTATAAGCTTGCATTAGTAGGGTATCTTGCTAGTGTTAGATTGCATTGGTCAACTTGATTAGTAAAGCTTGCCTTGTGCAGAGCAGTGGTTGAAGTTCTCCTCGGCTTCTTCTTCGTATAATCCTCCTTCCTCCTCGTATCCTTGGTCGGTACTAGAGTCTATGAATAAATACGAGGTACACAATCACCAAAAAATACTTAACTACTTGCAATCATCACACAAAAAGGGTCCTATGGATGATCTAACATCATCTCTAACATTACAAGATTAAGGCTTGGTTTAATTCCTTTTATTTTTAGAAAAGTAATTTCTACTCATTGAAAAACTACTTAAGATTTAATATTCTCCAAACCAAACATGGGATCATGTTGACACATGTCATCACCACATATTTTAGTCCATGGGAATATGATTTAAAGTGGTGTCACAATTTAATAAGGTTTTACCCTTTTATTTTAATTAAATAAAGTGACTAGAAATGCCTATGGGGCATTCTTTTATTACTTGAACATTATTTCTGTAAGTAATCCTATATATTTTTATATATTATGAAAGGTATGGTTAAATGTGATTTTTGAGAGTTGGAATCAACTCAAAAGATATTATGGTTTAAATTTGAAAAATGTTTGAATGCAGAAAAGCTTCTGCCTTGTTATTTTTACCATGGATGATCTATAGATCCAAATGACTTGAATCCAACGAGCTTGGATTCAGCACTTCCAGACCTTTCTAACAAAATTAGTATCATTCGATTTGGTGCACTGAATCGACCTGGGTTGATTTTTTAAACTGGGTACAGAAGTGTGTTTGAAATAAAATGGAAAAGGTTAAATTCAAATAACTGGGCTACCCGGGAAGTGATACTGGGCCGGCCTGCTAAGCACAGCGCTTCCGCAGCTGGTTAAGTTGTTGTCCCCACGCGTCAGTGAGACGAGGGGGTGCGAAGCGGTATGTGGCGATGTGGTGCGTTCGATCTGGTTCTAATCCAACGACTGAGAGTCATCGTCGACGTTGGGAAACGCCGGCGAGACAGAAACCTAGCGTGGCCAGTGGGGGTCGTTGGGGGCTCACCGGGGTTCAGGCGAGGGTTGGCGAGGCGGGCGAACGACGAAGTCGACGACGACGAACCTCCTGGTACCGGCAGCTTCTCCTGGGGCGGCTCCAATCGCTGGCCCCCTTCTTCTCTAGAGGCGGCGGGCTCTGACAAAATTCCGGCGATGCGCTGCTCGCCTTGCTCCGGGACTGAGGTGGGGTGGTTCTGGGTGAGAGAGGAGTGGAATGGTGCGAAGAATTTGAGCGGGGGAGGCCTCTATTTATAGTCACGACGGTGAGACCGAACGGCATGGACAGGCGACGGTGGCGACATGGCTACGGGCTGCTAGAGGCATGTCCGGCGGTGGCGATCGATTGGTGGTCTCCTGGCGATGCTCTACGGCTTTAATGCGCTTGTAGGGCCGGTGCGGTTTGGTCTGGAACACGCGACGCTCTGCACGGCAGAGGCGGCGTCTTCGACGGCGAGCGGTGGCTACGGGGCACGGGCAGTGAAATGGGCATGTCTGGCATGTTCCTGGGACAGTGGCGATCGTGTATGCACGCGGCGAGGGCGGCGCGCGGTCTGTGGGCGTCGGTTGAGTGTGGCGCTCTGGCGCAAATCGGCATGGTTGCTGGCGGGCTAGGCGCGGTCCGTGCGTGTGGTCCAGTGGCTGGCAGAGTTCGAGCGCTGGACAGGGAGTGGCGGTGGGGTGTTGGCTTGCTCCTAGACATGTTGTTTCGGCTTGGTGCTTGCTCTGGCTAGCTAGCCATTGTCGACTGGCAAGGGGATGCTCGGGTTGGCATGGCATGGGGCAAAGGGTAGGGGCTAGGGTTGGTCCAAGCACTGGTTGGCACTGGGGGAGACAAGGGTGATCAATGGTGAACATTGCTTAGTCAAATTACTGCTCAAAACAGTGAAGTTAGGCCAGTTTGATTTGAATCTGCCAAGTGTTTGATGAAATGGCCGCAAGAATTCAAGTTTTGAATTTTGAAAAGATTTTTGGTGGGTGTGCTAGGTTGGTGCTGGTGAGTCTGCAAATGCTTGGGTTTTGAAAGTTGAGCTTGTTTGAGTGGTTTTTGAAAAAGTGGGATCTTCCCATATGATAAATATTCAATTTTGAACTGTCATTTAAACTATGCATTTAAATGTTTTTGGATGACCACAAAGTGGGCCTTGATACTTTGTTATGAGTACAATCAATGGGTGCAAAGATCCAGAAAAGTTTCTGTTAGGTTCTGAAAGTTTGAGACAGCCAAAGTAGGCATGGGAGTTAAATTGGTCAAAATGACCATTCACTCATTTAGCTTTGTTTTGATTTATTTGTCTTTGAGAAAAGTTTGGGAATTGTTTAGATGATGTTTATTTCACCCAAGAATCCATTTACAAGCAAAGGAACACACAAACAAGGTGGTTCAAAAGAATTCCAAATGAAATGCGTACACCATGCATGCTTTCATATTTTTATTTAGAAAAGTTTTTGTTAACCCTAATTTTGATGATTAGAGTTTGATGATCCAAGTTTAGTATTTTTGGGATGTTACATCATGAATGTCTAGTATTGCATTGTTGTCCCTTGCTCAGTCCTGTCAATTGCCCCGCTGTAATTTGTTTACCTAGCATGTTATGTTATTTATCTTAAGGAGAACATCTCTAGTGAACTGTGGACCCCGGTCCAATCTTTACCATTGTTACATCATCTACTGCTACTGTTTAATTTCTGCAAGCAACCATTACCTTCCACACCATACGTTTAATCCTTTGTATTCAGAAAACCAGTGAGATTGACAACCTCACTGTAAGTTGGGGGCAAAGTCTTGAGTTTGTGTTGTATAGGATTCCAAGTTGTAGCAACACCTTGGAGTTGTTTCCTTGCTCCTACTGGTTTGATAACCTTGGTTTCATAACTGAGGGAAAACTTACTAGTGTGATCATCATACCTTCCTATTGGGGTCTCCCAACGAAGCTCTACTATTGAGCCACGTCAAGGATTTTCCTGGCGCCGTTGCCGGGAGTTAAGGACAGCTTCACAAGGGGAGTCCTTCACAACCATTCTATTTACTTTGTTTTTGTTTTGCTTATTTTCTTTTGCTTTGTTTTGCTTGCTTATTTTATCAAAAATTACAAAAAATATGTTTCGTTTGGTTTGCATTTTCTTATAAAAACACACAAAAAAAGTTCCTGCTCTAGTTGTTGCTACTGTTGGCTTGCTCCACCTTTGCAAAAATGAATTCTGCTGAGAACACCAAGTTGTGTGACTTCACTAGCATAAACAACAATGATTTACTGAGTACACCTATTGCTCCACCTACTCCTGATGCTTATGAAATTAAGCCTGCTTTATTGAATCTTGTGATGAAAGAGCAATTTTCTGGTGCTAGTTCTGATGATGCTGCTGCCCACCTCAATAACTTTGTTGAACTTTGTGAGATGCAAAAATATAAGGATGTATATGGAGATATTATTAAGCTCAAATTATTTCCTTTCTCCTTGAGAGGAAAAGCTAAAGAATGGTTGTTATCCTTGCCTAGAAATAGTATTGATTCTTGGATTAAATGCAAAGATGCTTTTATTGGAAAATACTATCCTCCTGCTAAGATTATATCTATGAGAAGTGAAATAATGAAATTTAAACAACTTGATAATGAATATGTTTCTCAAGCTTGGGAAAGAATGAAATCTTTGGTAAAGAATTGTCCTACTCATGGACTGACTGTTTGGATGATTATCCAGACTTTTTATGCAGGGTTAAACTTCTCTTCAAGAAATCTATTGGATTCTGCTACTGGAGGTACCTTTATGACCATTACTTTGGGAGATGCAACAGAGATCCTTGATAATATGATGGTCAACTATTCTGAATGGCACACTAAGAGAGATCCACATGGTAAGAAGGTAAATTCTGTTGAAGAAACCTCCTCCTTGAGTGATAAAATTGATGTTATCATGGCTATGCTTGTTAATGGAAAATCTCATATTGATCCAAATAATGTTCCTTTATCTTCTTTGGTTGCTCAAGAATATCAAGTTGATGTGAACTTCATTAGAAACAACAATTTCAACAATAATGCCTATAGGAATAATTTTGGTAATAATAATTATAGGCCTTATCCTCCCAATAATGGTAATACTTATGGAAATTCCTATAACAACAATAGAAGTGCTCCCTCTGAACTTGAAGTCATGCTTAAAGACTTCTTTAGTAAACAAACTATTTTCAATAAGACTGTGGAGGAAAAGCTTTTGAATGTTGAGAAAAATAGTACATCTTTGTCTGAAGCACAATCCTCTTTGATTAATAAAATGGCTGCTAAACCTGAAACCTTGGAAAATACCTTTGCTACTACTCATGCCATACAAGTTACTATTGATGAAAATGTTAGACTGTTAGCTAAACTACATGCTAAGTGGGAAAGAGAAGCCGAAATTGCTAGAAACAATAGTATTTGTACTATTACCACCACCAATATTGATGCTAGCAAACCACAAGAAGTCCCCGTTCCTCCTACAACAATGCCTAAACCCAATAATTCTACTACCTATGATACTAAGGTTGATTTTGATCTTGATGGTTGCAATATTTCTGAAGTGATTATGTTCCTACAAAAGCTTGCTAGAAGTCCTAATGCTAGTTCTATGAATATGGCTTTCACCAAACACATTACAGATGCTCTCATTAAAATTAAGGAAGAAAAACTGAAGCACAAAGATTCTATTCCTAGGAAAGTAGAAGATAGTTGGGAACCCATCATTAATATGCAAGTGAATAACTTTGATCTCAAATCTTCATGTGACCTTGGTTCTAGTGTCTCTATTATGCCTAGAAGGATTTATGAAATGCTTGATTTGCCACCTTTGGAAGATTGCTATTTGGATGTTCCACTTGATGATAATGATAAAAAGAAACTCATGTGGAGTGTTAATGATGTTCTTCTTATGGTTAATAATGCTTATGTCCCTGTTGATTTCTATATTTTGGATGTTGAATGCAATGCTTCTAGTCCTATTACTTTGGGAAGACCTTTTCTTAGAACTGTTGGTGCCATCATTGATATGAAAGAAGGCACCATTAAATATCAATTCCCATTCAAGAAAGGTATTGAAGACTTCCCTATGAGGAGAGAGAGGTTACCTTTTGCTCCTCCTTTTAAAGCAAAATTTGATGTTAATGCTTCTTCATTTGAAAATACTTGCTTCTTGCTTCTTGTGCCTATCTTAAAAGGAGTTAAAGTAAAGTACTTCTTGGGAGATAACCCAATAGTTTTATTGAGTCTTGGAAGTTATTACTTATGTAATAACCTCTCCTTATCCTTTTGGTTTGATTTTTGTGCCAAGAATAACTTCTAATGAGAGGGAAGTAAGATTTGGGTAACTTGCTCTTCCAAAACAGATTTTTATGCTTCACTGTAAAAATTCACGAAAAATCTCTTTATGTCGGATTGAGCTATAATTCTCTGAATAAATCCCCCAGGTTGTTATATAACTTTTTTTAGTTCAACATTTTTTTATTTGAGCAACAGAAGGGCTTCGAAAAAATTAGTTTTTACCTGCTGGTCTGTTTTGACAGATTTCTGCCATTTTTTGCATTTGCCTCTTAATCGATTTCTTTTTGAGTTCTCTTTGGTAAATTGAGCTTTTTAAAGGGAATTGCTACAATAGATTGTGTTTTTAATGAAAGTTTTGTTGTTTTTAAAATAAACCCAAAGGTCCATTACTTTTGAATGCACTAATGTTGCTAATGAAGATTATGTGACGTTTTGTATGAAGGAAATTTTCAGGTGTAGATAAAGAATGATGTAATGAGATGAAAAATGGACAAAATCTCAAGCTTGGGGATGCCACCCCGTGTCACCCCAAGAAATATTCAAGATGTACAAGCGTCAAAGATTATGGATGCCTTGGGCATCCCCTTCTTCATCAATAAAAATCTCAGGTCTTTCTAGACACTTTGTTTTTATTGTTTCATGCATTGTTGTGTTGTTCTTGGAGCGTCTTAGTTTTAGTTTTTGGTTTTTGTTTGCTTGAATAAAGTAGTTGGACCCCCCGCTTTAGCTATGTTATTTCAAATAAGTTGATTGGTGTTGGAAAGGAGTAGAAAGTTTTAAGCTTATAGTGGTACAAGAAGGAGCTTGCTTTGACTATGACTTAGACTTTATCATCTCATTCTAGATGTTGTTTTTACTTTATGCTTAGTGATCATTGCTGTAGCATGACTTGTTCCAAACAATTGGGATTGCTTAATGTGCCTTGAAAGAATCATGCGTTATTTTAGCATACAAAAGCATAGTATTGTGGTATTCTCCTTTGATGCTTTATTTGGGTTGACTTGGCACATGCTCACACCATGTTATGACTATAAACCAGTCACCTTAGCCTCTATGATCATTTTGTTTTTGACTTGTGGTACCACTTTATGCTTTGATCAGTAATGTTTTGTTGCTCTACATGATTATGGCCATTATTGCTCTCTTAGTTGGTCGCTCCCAGTCTTTTGCTAGCCTCCACTTGTATTGAGTAAGCTCTACTCATGCATCCAACTCCCAAGAAACCAAGTTATTCCAAAGTGTCCACTATAAATTCCTATGCATGGTGTGTTACACCATTCCAAGCATATTCTTGTTTTATCTATCTTCCAAATTAAACTTGTTATGTGAAAATTATTGATTAAATATCTCACAAACTTGATGGCACACTTTATTTTCCTTGCCCCTAATAAACTTGAACCATTGTGTCATCTATGTTGTATATGCTTGCACTTATAAGTTGGGAATTAGCAGAACCATGCTGTCACGGGGAACTCTTTCAACACCCATAAATATCTACCCAGTTGATATCATACTCTTTTGTTTATGGATGTCGGCGGTGTGAAATAAAAGGGGAGCTTGTACATCCATGGAGTTATGTATATGTGTTAGAGAAACTCTTGAGCCGCTAGCCTAAGCCATGCCTAATCATGGTGGAAACTTGCAGCATCACCATAGTGAGCAATCTATGAAGCATTCTTCTTATAGAGAGAGAGAGAGAGAGATAGAAAAAAGAGAAAAAGAGAAAAAAAGAGGAAAGAAGAGAAAAAAGCACCATTTTTCCATGGTAAATAAGAAGATTTATGAGATGCTCATTGTTTGTTGCCTTGTCATTTTGATATGGGATAGCTCCTGTGTCATGGGGCAAGGGGTACCCCATTGGCGGTTCTCTATGATACACATATTCTTATCATGACAAGAACATAACGGTAACTAAAGTTGAGTAGCATGAGGAACGACCCTCGTACTCAAGGGACATGAGATTGCCAACTTATACTTTGTCAAGCATATACTCCATATTTTGTTCACTTTGACCTTAATCACTTCAAGATGCTTATGATAGGGGCAATGAGAGATGAAAGCTAACAAGTACCATAATTTTTGGAAGCTCTTTATGAAACTTGAAATCCCTGCTTCCCTTTGAAGGGCCTTTCTTCCACTTTTATATTGAGTCTCCACCTTCTATCCTTAGGAACCAATTAAGAGAACATAGTTGCCATTCTTAGTTCTATGTTCATTGTCCCAAAACTTATTGATTGATTCATAATGTTGATAATTCTTGTTCTTGAACTATTTGTATCTAGTCACCCTTATGAACTTTGAAGGTGTCCTATGCATTTATGTTTTGCTACTCCATGAGGGACAAGTTGAATGCCACTTTGCTATGTTTTATATATGTGAAACAAACAAACGTCTTTCAATGCATTGTTATTCATGATCTTTGTTTGTATCCTCTCATGTTGCAACATAATTACTATGTCCTATTGTTAGAACTTCATCTTTCATGCTCATGTTTAGAGTACTTTGATCCCAGCTTTCAATGCTTGCAAATGGTTTGATCTTGATTGTGATGGTGCATGTCACCTCAAAAATTATTCTTTTTATCACTTACCTACTCAAGGACGAGCATGAGTTAAGCTTGGGGATGCTTGATACGTCGTAAACGTATCTATAATTTTTAATGTTCTATGCTTGTTTAGTATCTACTTTGCTTTGCTTTCTACACTTTGAGGTATTTTTATACATTTTCTAGGACTAACCTATTAACAAGATGCCATAGTGTCAGTTGTTTGTTTTCTGCTGTTTTTGGTTTCAGAAAAGCTAGTAAGGAAATATTCTCGGAATTGGACGGGACAAAAGCCAAAGTCAATATTTCACCGAGGAGAACACAGAGACCGAAGGGCGACCGGAGGAGGGCCACGAGGCCGCCACACCCTAGGGTGGTGCGGGCCCACCCTAGGGCGCGCCACCACCAGGTGTGGCCGCCTCGGGTGAATCCCTATCTTACCTCTTCGCCTATATAAACCCCCCGATGCCAAAACCCTAAGTATTCGATCAGATCTCCACAAAACAGTCCGTAGCCGCCGCCACCATCGTCCCTATATCAGGGGTATCTGAAGCTCTTCCCGGCACCCTGTCGAAGGGCAGAGATCATCCCAGAGGCCTTCTTCATCACCATGCCAGCCTCCGTTATGATGCGTGAGTAGTTCCACCTTGGACTATGGGTCCATAGAGTAGCTAGATGGTTGTTTCTCCTCATTTGTGTTATCATGCTTATATCTTGTGAGCTCCGTTCATGATCAAGATCATCTATTTGTAAGCATGCATGTTGTGTTTGCGGGGATCCGATGGATATTGAGATTACTATGTCATATTGATTATTGATTCTATCATGTCTTATGATTATCGATTCTATCATGTCTATGTTGTTTGAGATCTTGCATGCTCTCCGTTTCTAGTAGCTATCTTGGCCAAGTATATGCTAGTGACTCCAAGAGGGAGTATTTATGCTCGATAGTGGGTTCATGCCTCTATTGAATCTAGGAAGTGACAGAAATCTCTAAGGTTATAGATGTGTTGTTGCTACTATGGAGAAAACAACAATCTCTTGTCCATGGAACAATTGTATTGTTTACTTTACACACGTTGCTTAATGCAGTTATCCGTTGCTTTCAACTTAATACTAGAGGGGGTTCAGATGATAACCTAAAGGTGGATTACTAGTCATAGATGCAGTTGGATGGAGGTCTATGTATATTGTTGTAATTCCCAATCAAATCTCATAGGATTATGAATGTATAGTATTGCATTGTTGTGCCTTGCCCAGTCCTGTCAATTTCCCTGTTGTAATTTGTTTACCCGGCATGTTATGTTATTTATCTTAAGGAGAATAACTCTAGTGAACTGTGGACCCCGGTCTAATCTTTACCATTGTTACATCATCTACTGCTATCATTTACTTTCTGCAAGCAACCATTACCTTCCACACCATACGTTTAATCCTTTGTATTCAGCAAACCAGTGAGATTGACAACCTCACTGTAAGTTGGGGGCAAAGTCTTGAGTTTGTGTTGTGTAGGATTCCAAGTTGTAGCAACACCTTGGAGTTGATTCCTTGCTCCTACTGGTTCGATAACCTTGGTTTCATAACTGAGGGAAAACTTACTGCCGTGCTTATCATACCTTTCTCTTGGGGTCTCCCAACGAAGCTCTACTATTGAGCCACGTTAGATCTCGGTTCGGTATGTCCCTAGCCATTAGCGGCTGAAAAAAGTCCTCTAAAGGCCAAAAGGGGGTCGGTTAGAGTTGGTTTAAGGATGCATCATTTGAAATCGTCCACGAGAAAATGTGTGTAGAGATAATATGCCTGGCGATGATAGGACTCGTTCGTTCAGAGGCGTCAGCGGGGCAATGAACGGCCAATGCTAAAGATAGGACTTGGTTCCTATTTATCCATTGGTTAGGTTAACCTAACCTATAAAATAGTCCAATGGGATAAATGTTTAATCCGAAAATGTTTTAGGTTATTTAGGTTCGATCCTTTTTACGAAAGGTTAACAGTCACGCCAGCTGTCCCGCTCAGCCAGCTCGCTGTGCCCCGCGCTCGCCTGACTGATGTGTTATGCTGCTAGGTATTAGTAGTGTGTGGCTGCAAACTGGGCTATGAGGCGTGCATTCTAGCTGAGCTAGCTAGCTGTGCGTGTAGTCTGCTACTGCTGCAAGGAAATTTTGTACCTAGAAATTTTTCAATATTGGCCAACGGTTAACAATCTGATCACATCGGAGAGCCGACAAGCCGAGATTTGCATGTGTTTAGCGCTTGCTATTATACATATATATATGTGCTAGCCTACTATTTTGTATTGCATAATGCTACAAATATTCCTAACCTTAATAACCAATTGTTAACCATTTCTAACCTAATAACCTAATGGTTAACCCATTTTAACCTTTTGCACCAAATGGTTCAATAGGTTCGAGTTTGGAAGATAAATGGTTAACCAAATCCCATCTTTAGCCAACGTTGTTTAATGCTCTGGTCAGTTCCTGAAATTATTGCTCCCAACTGTGTGCGTCACGTTGGTGTTCCTGATGTGTAGACACCATTATAAAGATTCCATGGCCCCCATGCCCATCATCTTCGTCTTCCATTGACGCATTTGTCCCACTCAACCTTTGTCTTCTTCTTATTCTTCTTCTTCTTCCATTAACGTCATTATCACACTTCTTTGAAAAGAAATGTCGAGGATCTACCTGATACTTTGAAAACGTATCTATAATTTTTGATGTTCCATGCTTGTTTAGTGTACTTTGCTTTGCTTTGTCTACACTTTGAGGTGTTTTTATATGTTTTTCTGGACTAACCTATTAACAAGATGTCATAGTGCTAGTTGCCTGTTTTCTTCGGTTTTTGGTCCAGAAAAGACAGAAAATCAATATTCTCGGAATTGGACGGGATAAAAGCCAAAGTCAATATTTTACCGTGGGAACACGGAGATAGAGTACGAGACGGAGGGGAGCCACTAGGAGGCCACACCCCTGGTCGCGCGGCTGGGCCCAGCCCGTGCCTGGGGGAGGGGTGCGGCCGCCCTGGCTTCCCCCTGCGTCGCCTCTTCGCCTATAAAGACCCCCGATACCAAAACCCTAAGTACCCGATCAATATTCCACGAAAACGTCTGTAGCCGCCGCCATTATTGTCCCTAGATCGGGGTATCTGAAGCTCTTTCCGGCACCCTGCTGGAGGGGAGATCATCCTGGAGGCCTTCTTCTTCATCATGCCAGCCTCTGGTATGAAGTGTGAATAGTTCCACCTTGGACTACGGGTCCATGTAGTAGCTAGATGGTTGTATCTCCTCCTTTGTGCTTCCATGTTTAGATCTTGTGACCTCCGTTCATGATCAAGATCATCTATTTTGTATTCACGCATGTTGTGTTTGTGGGGATCCAATGGATATTGAGATTACTATGTCAGATTGATTAATGGTTTTATCTTATTGATTCTATCATGTCTGTGTTGTTTGAGATCTTGCATGCTCTCCATTTCTAGTAGCTATCTTGGCCAAGTAGATGCTGGTGACTCCAAGAGGGGGTACTTATGCTCAACAGTGGGTTCATGCCTCTATTTAATCTAAGGGAAGTGACATAAATCTCTAAGGTTGTAGATGTGTTGTTGCCACTAGGGAGAAAACAACGGTCCCTTGTTCATGGAACAAGTGGATTGTTTACCTTACACACTTTGCTTAAAGCAGTTATCCGTTGCTTGCAACTTAATACTGGAGGGGGTTCGGATGATAACCTAAAGGTGGATTACTAGTCATAGATGCAATTGGATGGGGGTCTATATATCTTATTGTATTGCCCAATCGAATCTCATAGGATCATGAATGTCTAGTATTCCATTGTTATGCCTTATGCAGTGCTGTCAATTGCCCTGTTGTAATTTGTTTACCCAGCATGTCATGTTTGTTTATCTTAAGGAGAACACCTCTAGTGAACTATGGACCCCGGTCCAATCTTTACCATTGATACATCTTCCACAGTTACTATTTACTTTCTGCAAACCACTATTACCTTCCACACCATAGAGTTAACCCTTTGTTTTAAGCAAAACGGTGAGATTGACAACCTCACTATTTGTTGGGGCAAAGTCTTGAGTTTGTGTTGTGCAGGTTTCCAAGTTGTTAGCAACACCTTTGAGTCATTTCCTTCCTCCTACTGGTTCGATAACCTTGGTTTCTTACTAAGGGAAAACTTGCTGCTGTGCTCATCACACCTTCCTCTTGGGGTCTCCCAACAAAGCTCTACAGTGATCTGAGCGCATCAAAGACTTTTCGGGCGCCGTTGCTGGGGAGGATAAGGACGGCTTCACAAGGGGAGTCCTCCACAACCTTTCTCTTTACTTTGTTTTTGTTTTTCTTAGTTTCTTTTGCTTGGTTTTGTTTGCCTCTTTTTATCAAAACTCCAAAAAAATATAGTTTAGTTTGGTTTGCTTTCTCTTATAAAAAACACAAAAAATTAGTACTTACCCTAGTTGTCACCTTGCTCTAGCTCACCATGTTGATCCCCAAGTTCACCCTTAAGGACCTTCCAATAGGTAGTGGCTCTATAATTGGGAAAGAGAATATTGAAGAATTCTTTAATCATGTTAGCAAACATGAGGATATTGAGGATATATCTAGGGGTGGGCGTTCGGTCATGACCGAAAATTTGGTCTTTGCATATCAGTCTATTTTGAAATCGGTCTTTAAAAAATAGAGACCAAAATTTACTTGTTATTTTTACTAACCGACAAATTCGGTTACCCAATAATTCGGGTTTGGTTTCGGTCATGACCGAATTGTATGGTAGATATTATCAAATACAAAAGTTGGATAATATTTGGTAAACCATTTGGTACTATTTCAGTTCTAATTTGAATATAAAATACACTTCATATAGTCATATTAATTGGCGGGAACTAACATTCAATAATAATAAAATAGGCTTAATCACGGAAGATAAATCTATAGTTATGGGAAACTAGGGCTTTGGAACTAGGCCGCTCTCACCTAAAGTTTGGTCAGTTGGGTCCATTCGGTTACCTAAAACTAATGACCGAATTAACTGAACTAAATTCGGTCTACAAATTTTTCTACCCATTTTTTGGATCGGTCTCGGTCTTTTCGGGTTCGGTTTTCAGTTATCGGTTTTTCTACCCACCTCTAGATAGATCCATCGCAGAACTTGCTCCTAATTATGAAATTGCTGCAGCTTTTTTAGTTCACATGCTAGAGGCTAGGTTTGTTAACATTAACCCCATGATGCAAATTTTGTTTCTTAAACTAAAAGAAGAAGAGGATGTTGAAAAGAGAGATTTTATCCTAGAAACTTTACTTAAATAGTTCAATGATGTTGCTAAGGAAGCCAAAAAGGTCTTTGAACGTTTTAATATGCTAGGCTCATGTGTAGATGTTATGGGTACTCTAGATAAAACCAAACCCAGAGAGGAAATTAAGATATCCATACCTTTTAAACTTGTAGGAATGCATGAAGCCTTAGAAAAGAATTTTGATTGGATTGTTCCTGAAAACCCATTTGATGAAATCAGTAAACCCAAGAGAGATGAGAAAGGATCCTCTAAAAATCATTTAGATGAGATACCTTTCCTAGTTAAAGAGATTGCGAATATTGATCTTAATGCTTCTTCATTTGAAAATACTTGATTCTTGCTTCTTGTGCCTAACTTAAAGGCGTTAAAGAAAAGTACTTATTAGGAGATAACCCAAAAAATTTCTTGAGTCTTGGAAGTTATTATCTGTAATAACCTCTCCTTATTCTTTTTATTTGCCTTTTGTGCCAAAAATAACCTCTAATGAGAGGGAAGTAAGATTTGGGGAGTTGTTGTCCCGAAACAGATTTTTGTGCTCCACCGTAAAAATTCGTGTAAAATATCTGTATGTCATATTGAGCTGATATTTTCTGAACTAATTCCCCTGTATGTTAGAAAACTTTCGTTAGTTCAACACTTTTTTATTTGAGCAACATAAGATCTTCGAAAAAATAGGTTTCTACCTGTCGGTCTGTTTTGACAGATTTCTGCCATTATTTGCATTTGCTTTTTATTGATTTCTTTTTGGGTTCTTTTTGGTAAATTGATATTTTTGAGGGAATTGATACAATAGCTTGTGTTTTTAGTGAAAGTTTTGCTGTTCTAAAGGTAAACCCAAAGGTATATTATCTTTTGAATACACTAATGTTGCTAATGAAGATTATGTGAAGTTTTGTATGAAGGAAAATTTTTAGGTGTAGAGAAAGAATGATGTAATGAGATGAAGAATGGACAAAAGCTCAAGCTTGGGGATGCCACCTTGTGTCACCCCAAGAAATATTCAAGAGGTACAAGCGTCAAAGCTTGGGGATGCCTTGGGCATCCCCTTCTTCATCAATAAAAATCTCAGGTCTTTCTAGACACTTCGTTTTTATTGTTTCATGCACTGTTGTGTTGTTCTTGGAGCGTCTTAGTTTTGGTTTTTGGTTTTTGTTTGCTTGAATAAAGTAGTTTTGACCCCCGTTCTCGCTATGTTGTTTCAAATAAGTTGATTGATGTTGGAGAGGAGTAGAAAGTTCTGGCTTGAATAGTACAAGAGGAGCTTGCTTTGACTGTGACTTAAACTTTATCATGCCATGCTAGATGTTGTTTTGACCTTATGATTAGTGATTATTTCTGTAGCATGACTTGTTCCAAACAATTAGGATTGCTTAATGTGCCTTGAAGGAATCATGCGTTGTTTTAGCATATAAAAGCATAGTATTGTGGTATTCTCCTTTGATGCTTTGTTTGGGTTGACTTGGCACATGATCACACCATGTTATGACTATGAACCAGTCACCTTAGCCTCTATGGTCATTTAGTTTTTGACTTGTGGTACCACTTTATGCTTTGATCAGTAATGTTTTCTCGCTCTGCATGATTATGACCATTATTGCTCTCTTAGTTGGTCGCTCCCAGTCTTTTACTAGCCTCCACTTGTATGAGTAAGCTCTACTCATGCATCCAACTCCCAAGAAACCAAGTTATTCCAAAGTGTCCACTATAAATTCCTATGCATGGTGTGTTACACCATTCCAAGTATATTCTTGTTTTCATCTATCTTCCAATTAAAAAGTATTTTGTTATATGAAAACTTAGTGATTAAAGCTCTCACGAACTTGATGGAACATTTTATTTTTCTTGCCCCTAATAAACTTGATACATTGTGTCATCATTGTTGTATATACTTGCACTTATATGTTGGAATTAGCAGAACCATGCTGTCACGGGGAACACTTTCAACATTGCACTTATACATTGTACTCATTTTATATCATGCTCTTTTGTCTATGGATGTCGTTGGTGTGAAATTAAAGGGGAGCTTGTAAGTCCAAGGAGTTATGTATGTGTGTTAGAGAAACACCCGTGCCGCCATCCTAAGCCATGCCTAATCATGGCGGAAACTTGCAGCATCACCATAGTGAGCAATCTATGAAGCGTTCTTCTTATAAAAAAAGAGATAGAAAAAGAGATTGAGAAGAAAAGAAAAAAATATGAGAAAAGAGGAAAGAGAGAAAAAAACACCATATTCCCATGGTAAATAAGAAGATTGATGAGATGCTTATTGTCTACTTTCCTTGTCATTTTGATTATGGGATAACTCATGTATGATGTGCAAGGGATACCCCATTGGCGGTTCTCTATGATACACATGTACTTACTATGACAAGAACCTGCAAGTAACTAAACTTGAGTAGCATGAGGATCGGCCCTCGTATTTAAGGGACATGAGATTGCCAAGTTATACTTTGTCAAGCATATACTCCATAGTTTGTTCACTTTAACCTTAATCACTTCAAGATGCTTATGATAGGGGCAATGAGGGCTAAAAGCTAACAAGTGCCATAATTTTTGGAAGCTTTTTATGAAACTTGAAATCCCTGCTTCCCTTGATGAAGGGCCTTTCTTCCACAATTATATTGAGTCTCCACCTTATATCCTTAGGCACCAATTAAGAGAGCATAGTTGTCATTCTTAGTTCTATGTGCATTGTCCCAAAACTTATTGATTGATGCATATTGTTTATATTACTTGTTCTTGTGCTATTTGTATCTAGTCACTCTTATGAACTTTGAAGGTGTCCTATGCATCTATTTGCTACTCCATGAGGGACAATCTGAATGCCACTATGCTATGTTTTCTATATGTAAAACAAACAAACGTTTTTCAATGCATGTTATTCATGATCTTTGTTTGTAACCTTTCATGTTGCATGCATAGTTACTTTGTCTTATTGTTAGAACTCCATCTTTCATGCTCATGTTTAGAGTTCTTTGATCCCAGCTTTCAATGCTTGCAAATGGTTTGATCTTGATTTTGATGGTGCATGTCACCTCAAAAATTATTCTTTTTATCACTTACCTACTCGAGGACGGGCAGGAGTTAAGCTTGGGGATGCTTGATACGTTGAAAACATATCTATAATTTTTAATGTTCCATGCTTGTTTAGTATCTACTTTGCTTTGCTTTGTCTACACTTTGAGGTGTTTTTATATGTTTTTATGGACTAACCTATTAACAAGATGCCATAGTTGCAGTTGTCTGTTTTCTTCTGTTTTTGGTTCCAGAAAAGGCAGAAAATCAATATTCTCGAAATTCGATGGGACAAAAGCCAAAGTCAATATTTTACCATGGGGATCACGGAGCCAGAGTACGAGACGGAGCAGAGCCACACCCCTGGCCGCGTGGCTGGGCCTAGCCCACGCCTAGGGGGGTGCGGCCGCCCTGGCTGCGTCCCTCTCTCGTCTATTTGCCTATAAAGACCCCCCCGATACCAAAACTCTAAGTACCTGATTAATATTCCACGAAACCGTATGTAGCCGCCGCCACCATCGTCCCTAGATCGGGGGGGGGGGGATCTAAAGCTCTTCCCGGCACCCTATCGGTGGAGGGATCATCCTGGAGGCCTTCTTCTTCATCATGCCAGCCTCCGGTATGAAGTGTGAGTAGTTCCACCTTGGACTATGGGTCCATGTAGTAGCTAGATGGTTGTATATCCTCCTTTGTGCTTCCATGTTTAGACCTTGTGAGGTCTGTTCATGATCAAGATCATCTCTTTTGTATTCATGCATGTTGTGTTTGTGGGGATCATATGGATATTGAGATTACTATGTTAGATTGATTAATGGTTTTGTCTTATTGATTCTATCATGTCTGTGTTGTTTGAGATCTTGCATGCTCTCCGTTTCTAGTAGCTATCTTGGCCAAGTAGATGCTAGTGACTCGAAGAGGGGGTACTTATGCTCGACAGTGGGTTCATGCCTCTATTTAATCTAAGGGAAGTGACGGAAATCTCTAAGGTTGTAGATATGCTGTTGCCACTATGGAGAAAACAACGGTCCCTTGTTCATGGAACAAGTGGATTATTTACCTTACACACTGCTTAAAGCAGTTATTCGTTGCTTGCCACTTAATACTGGAGGAGGTTCGGATGATAACCTGAAGGTGGACTTCTAGTCATAGATGCAGTTGGATGGCGTTCTATGTATCTTGTTGTATTGCCCAATCGAATCTCATAGGATCATGAATATCTAGTATTGCATTGTTATGCCTTGCTCAGTCCTATCAATTGCCCTGCTGTAATTTGTTTACCCTACATGCCATGTTTGTTTATCTTAAGGAGAACACCTCTAGTGAATTATGGACTCCGGTCCAATCTTTACCATTGATACATCTTCCACAGTTACTGTTTACTTTCTACAAACCACTATTTACTTCCACACCATACAGTTAACCCGTTGTTTTCAGCAAATCGGCGAGATTGACAATCTCACTGTTCGTTGGGGCAAAGTCTTGAGTTTGTGTTGTGCAGGTTTCCAAGTTGTTAGCAAAACCTTTGAGTCATTTCCTTCCTCCTACTAGTTCGATAACATTGGTTTCTTACCGAGGGAAAAATTGCTGCTCTGCTCATCACACCTTCCTCTTGGGGTATCCCAGCAAAGCTCTATAGTGAGCTGAGCGCATCACTACCTCATTGGCAGAACAGGGAAATCATTGTCCTGGCATTGACCGAAAGGAACTTTTATCTGACAAAAACTTACTCCCTCATGAACAAAAAACTTTTCTTATTACATCTCCTTGAAACTTCTATCTTCTTGCATCCATATCCTTTTAGATCTCTATTTTCTTCCATATCCTTTAGTCCCCTTCCTGGATATTTTGAGATGTTAGAAAGTAAGAAAAGGGACCGTGCGGTAAAAAGAATATATCTTTACTGTAACTGTGAGTTAATCATTGCTGTAAAAAGGAGCATGCTGATGTTTTTGTTTTTGCTTTTTGCTTTTTGCATGAAAGAAACACAAGTAAAAGAAAATGCCAAAAAGTTTTGCATGATGGTTTAGAAAGCTTGACCTTAACTAGCCAGCGTATGAAACAATCGAGGATTATGGTAAAGGGACTTCAGATGGTTTTGGTGATGATAGGGATGGGACATTGTCTGCACCTCCCGGTGGTTCCCCTGAAGGTGCCACTGCAACTTCAACTGGCCCTCGCACTGTGGAAGAACCGGAAGGAGAAGATCCTATGGTTGAGCCTTCGAGGACCGGACAGAACACACATTTCAGTGCTCATACAGGGGTCACACACCCTAACATGCAAAGAAAATGTTCAGAAGTACCATCTAACGATAATTTTGAGATACCATTTTGGAAAAACTAACATGTAAAAATTCCACAAGTGAACAACTACCATACACAATTTTAAACTACCATCCCTGCATCACAATATCTACCATCCTTGCATCCACAAAAACATCCATCCTATCAGTTGAGAAAATGTTGTTTTACATGTGATTTCATTTTTCCTTACACATCATCTCAGAAACAAAAACTACCATGCCTAACTGACCAATGTAAATCACAAAAGTGAATAAGGACCATCCTAGCAAAAACAATGTAAGACTATCATCATGTCAGAGAATTTGTACAAAATCACAAAAGTGAAATAAGTACCATCTTAGCTGAACAATGTAAGAATACCATCCTGCCAGTGTACACGAAAAATCTATTGATTGGAAATGTGCTATCTTGGGAGATGTTACTTCACATATAGTTCCTTCCTCATTGATCTACCATCCTACTTCACATGCAGTCCCTTTCTGGTCATGGACCTACCATTTCCCGAAAACCAGATCAATATAATTTTGTGCTCATCCTACCATGGAAAACCTACCATCCTGACAGGGGGCCATCCTACACACAGGCATGTAAAATCTTGTGATCATCTACCCATGAAAAAACTAACATCCTACACACAGGCTATGTAAAAAAATTATGATTCATCTACCCATGAAAAAAATCTACCATCCCTACACATAGGCATGTAAAATTTTGTGATCATCTACCATGAGAAAAATCTACCATCCCAAATCTCATCCCCATGGAGAAAAAACTACCATCCTAACACAAGCATGTAAGTTTTGGGGGTCATCTATTGTGAGGAAACTACCATTCTATCGAGATCATCTGCCATGAAAAAAAACTGCCACACGAGGGGTGAGCTAACCTATGCAAGCGATTCTCGTGCGATGGAAGAAGCCTAACCGGAAGAACAGCTCGCCACCCGCCCCCCTGCACGATGGAAGAAATCAGAGCGGACGAACAACTTCGAGGAACCCTAGCAAAAATAAGAGTGAATCGGGTTGGGAAAACCAAATCACTGCAAATCACACACCTAAATCGACTCTGTTGATCGCGTAGATATAGATCGACATGACATTACCACGACTGGGGAGAAATCCAGCGTAAGCAAGTGAGAGAGACAACACACGATCTGGATGCGGACGATGTTGGTTCGCGAGCGGCGAGCGCCGCGGGGTGTTGGACGACGCGAGCAGCGAAGGGCGCATCGTCAAGCCCTGCTCCGATGGAGAGAGATCACCACAGCTCACGCGAGATGTCGGGATTGAGACAATAGGGAGGGGACAGGGGAGGCGGCGTGCCTCCAACGACTGAGTTCCCCATATTTGAATGTCCGTGCTACGTGTACCCTAGAAATGCTACACACGAGATATGCCGCGGGATGGGAAGTTTGCTGCGGGACGTCCAATCACGATCGCGCGGGCCCAAATCCGGATCAATAGTACGCTAGATTTTCCGTTTAGGTAAGGCGAATTAATTTTGCAGTGTACTGTCCACGTTGAACCGGTTTTTTTAGTGGTAACTTGAATTCATATGCCAGTTGGGCCTACAAGAGGGCCGGCCCAAAAATCACTCCACCGACATTGGGCGTCCAAGACGGAAGGAGACGATCACTCAAAAAAAAGACGGAAGGAGAGGATGAGGGCCCAAATCGATCGTTCGTTCCAGACTCCCTTCTTCCTCTGCCGCACCGCCGCCGCCGGCCGCCGTCGACGCCCGCTGGGGATCCAAGATGGACGGGGAGGAGGAGAATGCGGGGCCCTTCCGCCGCACGAGCTCGCGTACGCGGCGAATGGCCTCGCGTATGGCCTCCGCCCTCTCCAGCTCGGACAACCGGGCTCAGGTACGAACCGTTCCTCCCTCCCTCGGATTCCACATGTAGAACCTCCATAGCAGAAAACACTGCTCGTTCACTTTTGCTTTTAATTCCGAGTTCAAGTCTGCTTTTCCACCGAGGGAGCCGCTTCTGATCAATATGGTGGTTTCAACTTCGAACGGCGCCAACCCTACCGGAACTCTTAAAAAAAAACAAATTAGTGTGCTTCTTGTCAGTTTAGCCAATAATCATTATTTTAGTTTCCCTAATTTGTATGTCTCCATATCTGTAATGTCATGCAGGCTGCATTGGCTCGTCTTGATGCTCTTGAGAGTGATAATGCTGGGGCTGAGGTGGTGGATCTCAATGATGATGAGTATGGATCTACAGACGAGGAGGACCATGGTCGGTTCCCTTCTCTAATTTTTTCATGAGAACTATTCTTGGGTGTGGCTGTTTTAATTTTCAATGCATTGTGTACATAAACACTCTTTCCAATTTAGAATTGAAGAAGTGAACACTACTAAATTGCAAAATGACTTTGTTTATCGTGCTGCTTGTAGTGTCAAAGATGACATGTTCACATATATAATTTACAGAATAGGCAGCACTTTCTATTTACGATCCTTGGCTCCTTGCAAACAAAATGATGAACTTAGATCATTAAGTCGATCTTTGTAAAAGCTGTCCTTTGGTTTGAACTTGTGTGCCTCTAATGCATTTGATAAGAACAAAAACCCAAATTTTGCACGAGTTGATGACCTATTGACCTCTGTCATGCCCTGATAGCTTATCTTAATATTATTGAGGATCATTGCTTTGACCTTCTGCGTGAAACATTAACCTCACCATGCTGATTTACCATTTCGATGTAATCTTAACATGCTGGAAGGTTGTGTATTTTGCCTGCTTGTGGGACTCTGCATACCCAATCAATTATTATACTCCACATCCAGAGAACTTGCATGTCTTAAAATCTACGATATAAATCCTAATTATATTGTGTTTCTTACTTGGCCTTCATAGTTCTGATGCAAAAGAAGCAGTCAAAGAACATGAAACGCAAGACAAGGCAAGGAAAAGCTTTGGAGAAGAGGGCGGTGAGATCTTTCATGGATGTGTTGCAAGAGGTGAGTAGAATAGAAGGTTTCTATGCTAACTCGGAAGTTGTGATGCAAATTTCTTGCTTGCCACATTTCTTTGTAAGTAGGCTACTTATAGGGTTTTTACCCCTGAACTGTTACAGGCAAATCTGGAGTCCTTGCCACCACATGTCCCAACATATTTGAAGGCTGCTGTGGGTCCACCAAGCACGTCATCCCGACGTCATTACTGCTCTGTTTGTGGGAGTTCTTCAAATTACACATGCGTCAGGTGTGGGACGCGGTTCTGTTCATGCCGCTGCCAAGTCATACACAATGATACCCGCTGCCTGAAATTTGTGGCTTGACCCATCTACAAATCTGTGTTGCTTAGAGTATGCTCCACACGGTTGTGTCACCTAATGGTCTGTACTTCTATCGAAATTTTTGTTGTACATGTCGTGTTAGGAGGTAATAACCCCAATGTGTGAAGAATTACTGCAGCAGTGGCAGCTAGCCAAGTTGTAGCCAGGTTAGATCTTTTTGTATGCAGACAACATTTCTCTTTCAGAAATGTTTTTTGACTGGTTGTTGTATGCTTCAATGCAGTGGAGGGTAAATGGTAGCCATATTTCATTCAGCACCAATTAAGATTTATGTGTATCAGTGGATCTCTTGACGCAGAAAATATTGCTGCAAGTAAGTGTCTCTCTTGTGTTCAACAGTATCTTAGTAACATTGAAAATGTTTCGAAATGAATCAAATGTAAATAACTAGAATGTGGCAACAAATGTGAGGATGGTACATTGCCCCAAAATAATCAGTTGAATGTGAGCAAAAAAAACTTTGATATCTTCAGCAAATTGGTAGGTCTGGTGGAGGTGCCCCCAGGGACTGCAGCTCTCCAACTCCATCCTCCACCAGGAAGGCCATGGCGAGGCCCCAGGTGATGTGCACATCCAGATGGCAGTGCATCAGCCACACCCCAGGGTTGTCGGCGACGAACCGGATGACGGCCCACCCGTTCACTGGGACGCCGACCGTGTTCCTCATTGGCGGGTCATGCAGGTTGAACTTTGCGGTGTCGGTCGAGGCGTCGAAGTTGCTGAAGCCCTCAGCGAGGATGTAGAAGTCGTAGCCATGGATGTGGATAGGGTGGTTCTCCCCGGCGAAGATGTTGGTGCCCTGGAGCACGATCTGCACCACAGAGCCGTACTTGAGCTTGTACAACCTGGTGCCTGGCACGGGCTGCCAGAGCCCGCGGCTGACGTTCTGTGCTGTGTAATCGAACTGCACCGGCGGGTTGGCCGGAAAGTCGGCGGTGAAGACACCGTTGGCGGCGCCGTCGCCCTGGTAGTGTGCCTGGAGGAGGGAGACGGTAGAGGGGAGCACGAAGGAGACGTTGTTCATGCTCGCCGCGAACCGCGTCCCGTTGGGGCCGCCGCAGTTCTGCGCAGCGGAGCAGTTGAAGAGGCCGACGCCGACGGTGAAGAAAAGGTCCTCGTCGACGACCGAGGGGAGCTCCACCGCGTGGAGGTTGCACAGGCTCGTCGTGAACGCGGTCACCGTGGCAGTGTCGTTGTACGCCGGGAGCGTCGGCATCGACGGGCTGGCGGTGCCGCTGGCACCGTAGTCGAAGATGGCGGTGGTGGTGGTGTTGTCGAAGGGCACGCCCTGCGCACTGGCGTAAGCGCGGGCGGCGAGGTAGTACTGGCCCGGTGGCTGGTCGAAGGTGACGAGGACGTCCGTGGTCTGGCCAGGGCCGAGCACGAGGACGGAGGTGTTGTACGGCTTGGTGTAGGAGGCGTCGGCGCCCACGACGGTCATGGTGTGGCCGGCGAGGGAGACGAAGAGCTCCGTGTTGAGCGCAGCGTTGATGAACCGCAGCAGGTTCGTCTCGCCGGACTTCACTGCGAACACGGTCGTGTCCTGGGAGGAGCAGCTATAGAGGTCGCCGGGTTGGCCGTTCACGGTGAGGGCGTCGGAGATGTTGGGAGCTGCACCGGTGCGCGTGGCGGTGCGGATGACGTCGATAGGGTTCATGTCCCACCACTCACCTGTGCACATGCGGCTAGATTATTAGTTAGTACACACAAGAAGCTGCATAAATGTTTGTCGTTTATGACATCGACACATTCGTCATGCTTGTGCTTCTAATAAATTGATTATACATCATATAACCATATACTATTTCATAATAGTTGCATTAGTTCCACTCTGAGTTTAACCGTAGTGATTAATCATATCAAACTTAAGAATGTCTTTTCTGTCCATGTAGGGAAGACTACTCCACATAATTAATCATACTCTCTCCGTCTTGAAATAGATGTCTTAGATTTGTTAAAATTTATAAATCTAGACACTATTTAATATGTGAGCTGATCCAAATTTTAACGAACGTGAGACATCTATTTTAGAAGGAGGGAGTATCAAACTTAGACAGCTGAAAATGCAACATGGCAAAGGTTAACTGGCAAGAGCACGCTGTACGTACATGTTAGGCCTATGGTGCCATGTCGGCCACACATGCAACAGCCCAAATAAGGCTAAAATAATGACGGAAATTTTGATCATGCAAATTCTGCAAGAGGGTACTGAAGGTACTTTTACAGATAATATTTTCTGAAACCCATTTCAAGAGAATATCAGAACATGCATGTTGAAGCTGGTCTTTATGCATATTATTTCTCTCTTTATAATCTCTTTTGAAATTTCTAATATTTAACTATTAACTAAAAGCCTCAGCCAACTAGACATTACTCCAATTACTAGTACTCCATTAATCAGTGTGAATATTTTTGGAAGCTAGAAAGGTGCTAGTAGTATCTCAATTTCTTAAGGCTGAAGCAAGTTTCCAAGAATGAGATGTGCACATGTTTCCTAGCTAGCTACATGAAGGCAGGAAATATAGCCAGGTAGCATGTGCATGTCATGAGTAGAGAAGGATCTCACATACATGCACATTGATCTTGCTACATATATATGATTAGTCAGCTACCTAACTAGCAGCTATCATTTTCCTTGTCAGGGATTCCTGTGCTTAGTTAGTTGCATATATAGGGATTAATCCTGGACGTTTGACTCTCGGGTAAGCAGGTAGCGGCAACAACCAGCAGAAAGCATGGCAAATGATGACAGTTGTTAACACGCGGGAAAAGCAAATAGCACCGACTAATTTCGATACTTTGTAACAATGCATGCATGCACGCATGCGATCCATCTAATTCCTTTCTGTCATTTCAGGATTCCCAGCACATTATTATGTCTATCATTAAATCTTCCTGCTGCTTATTTAGCGAAAAAATAGTACCCAGAGACACTAAATCAACAATAATTATTCCCTAAAAAAATCAACAATATTTATTATAAATCGGAGGGAGTAAATCAAGTGAAGAGCGAGGTTGGGAGATCACTCATGTTTGTTACACTTATATTAGACACCACTAACTTGATGTTGTAGCAATAAGCTAGCAACAAAATTATCCCTTTATGAAAATGAAAAAAACCTGAAACATGTTTCAAACTACAGTTGATAAATCAGGAACTGTATCATAAATTTCGTGTACTCCATCCGTTTCTAAATATAAGATGTTTTATCTTTTTTCTGAAACACATGCATATAAACTATTTTTAGTGTGTAGGCTCACTCAATTTGCTACAAACTTAGATACACGTGCTTTCGGAAAAAGGCTAAAACATCTTATGGTATTTTAAAAGAAAGTAGTAGTACTATTTTGTAAATGAAATAAAATACGAGACACACTGTGTCGTCAACACTGCATCAATATTGTAAACGAAAGATAAGACACACCATGTCAAGGGCATCGTAAATGTGAAGTGCAATGTTATTAGTATGCCGGACTTAACGCAAGAGAAAACTTGATCTTGGAAAATCTGGTGCAAACTAAAGTGACAGTTATATATTTTTGTTCCGTGTCTATTTTGTAACAGGTTTTGTCTGTTTCTTCTCAAAAATTCAACTCGAAACTTTATTTTTACTTTCTCAAAATGGATTGTTGGAGGCATTGACGTGGTGTAGGGGCATACGTACCGAACATGATGGGGGCGATCTCGCCGTGGAATTCGAAGGGGTAAGGGACGGGGTCCCGCGGGCGGATGACGAGCGCGCCGTAGACGGTGGCCCTGAGCCATGAGCTGTGGGCGTGCCACCAGAGGGTGCCCTCCTGCGCCGCCACCGTGAAGCGGTACGTGTAGCTCTGTCCCGGCCGGATGGGGCACTGCGTCACGAACTCCGGCCCGTCCGCCCACCCCGTCCGCATCTGCCGCACGCCGTGCCTGCACGAGCAAGCCATTGTTGCACCTCCATCAAGCTGCGGCGCCATTGCTGACGACCGATCGGCAAGTGGGCCAGCAGGCCAGTACGTACCAGTGGATGGTGATGTTGTAGGTGGCGTTGTTGACGACGCTGACGACGAGGGAGTCGCCCTCGCTCACCTCCACCGCCGGCCCCGGGTACTGCCCGTTCGCCGTCACGATGCTCCGCGCCTTGCACAGCCTCCTCACCGACGCCTCCTGGATCTGCATGCAGGTATAAGCCATGCATGGATCAGAATTCAGAGCTCAAGCGAATTAGCTTCAGCAAGGAGCTAGAGAGAGAGAGACAGGAGCATTACTCACCACGAACTCATGGCGCTGCTCCTCGGCAGTTGCCGGCTGGGAGGAGCAGCAGAGAAGAAGAGCAGCGGCAAGGCCAAGGGCCACAGACACAGAGCAGACTGAACCTGACATTCTGATCAAAACACTCTGCTCTGCTCCCTGCTGCCTGGCACCTTGATTGTGTGCAAGAAGAAAGAATGTATGTGCTGCGACTCCGATCCATGCAGGGGACCAGCGCCTCTTTATATAGGGGCAAGCAGACAGACCACCTGTAGGTCTCTGCATTATCCGGTTAATTCGCACCGGCAGTGGCCCTCGGCTGATCCATACATATGACAACGTCGATTCTACCCTGACTAGTAAAACCTTTGCCAGCTCTGCCCCTTTCTGGTCACCTACTAGTAATATGGTGGAGTGTAGTAAGTCGGTGCGGTAAACTTAAATCTGTGATGATGCTTCCATCACAAGTTAAGCTTTCCCTCGTCGATGATGAGCCCTACTGAACGCCATCATACGAGCTACTCTTCAGAGATCATCCATGAGTGCCAGATTGACTGTGACTGTGAGGCCCATCTTTAATTTGCTATAGATAAGTAAACAAAGGTGGTGCTACTGAATTAGAGGTTGCTCTAGTAATAAACATTAATTAATTCAAAATTATATTGATCTTACTTCCAATTTGGACAATCATTAGAAATGTATTTTGGGTGGAGCCACTAGTCCCACTCCCACATACATCGCAACTTTTTTTTTTAACAATTATAAAGGATCCTGACCTTTTCTCTCATGCTGTTTACAGCCAATATTAGGCTTGGTACAGAAATCTGTCCCTGCAAGAAACCTTTCCGAATCCAAGGCCCCATGGCAACAAAGGGTTGTCTGGTCTACTACACCTTTACTTTCCTGCTCTTTTGACTATTTTAATTATAAGCCATCAATCTTCCTCTCCGCCTCCATGCTTTTCTAGCATATAAATACCTAACTAACTGTGGGTGCTTACTGTCAGGTCAATTGATTAGTCTTTGGTTTGACAGGTAGTTGTTGGGATTGTGTCTGCATTGTTTTTTTGCTTGGTGTAAATTCATTACTTGACCATGCCATGTGAGACCAAATGTACATCAAAGATGGTCCTTTTTAGTAAAAAAGTAGAGACACAGGGCAAACAATTTGCTCTAAAATCTGTTGTGTTGTCAATTTAAATTTGGTTAAATATATTAGACCTAATTATTACATGATATGCAATGTAATTCTCACTAGGTAACTAAATTCTATATAATTCAGAGTATTGAATAATGGTAAAACAGTGTTCTCATTCTGCAAAAAAAAAGTCTCTGTTGCATCAAACAATCCACTTCCACAGATCCCTGATTGGCTAAAGTACAACAAGAAGCATGCTAATGCCAACCACCACATATGCAAATCAAAGGACTGCTCATAGCTTCGCTAGGAAAGGAAAACAACCAACCCCTTTAGCTTCAGCTGGTTTCTTGCAATTCAAGGCAATTTAAAGTCAAACTGTCAACAAAAGCATCAATCTTTATGTGGAAGGAACATGCTATTTGCATAAGGGTGATGTAATTGGTTGGAAAAGTTATACAAAATATTCTAAAAAGGCTTAAGCGTACGATGAAGCTAATTTGGAGGCATCTAACAACTCTCTGACGCTCCACTGCTTGTCCCTTTAAACTAAAAGGTTGTTTCACATGTTAGTGCATGTATTGTTTGACCCATAATTATCTCTTCAAGCTGTACTTGTCAGTAAATCTATGCAGTAACTTAGCATAGCGTAATGACTGGACATGTTCTAAATCTGAACAGTTGGCTACATTGCGAGTCAACATATGAGAAATATCTTGGACAGGAGACATTGAGTGAGGTGGTATACAGGATTGATTGAACTGGCGCGGTGGCCTGTTCGAACACCTGAATGCAAATAATGATGCACTAGTGTTGGGAACCAGCAAGCAGACGGTGACTGAATAGCAAACACATTGCACCAATCATCCTATTATTCTAGTTCTAAGCACTAGAAACACTGATTAATTCACCAACCGAAGGGCCCCTTAAACATCTATCTTAATGGAGAGATAATCGAAGGAAAGGCGCCATCAAGTTAAAACAGATTGTCAGATTTGTTGCAAAGCTAGATATAATGACTCAGTTGGCAAGTTTTCAACATCTCTCCAACAAACTTGCATTGGAGTGCGAGAATTGGCTCACAGGGTTGCATATGGTTGGCAGTATCATCATTTGCCTTTCAGCAAGGAAGATCACATGGTTTTTAGCAGCTAACAGAATCATGACGATGGGTAGTCAACAGTAATGGTCCACCTCTTTTCTTGTGGTCAGCGTGAGTGCACAATTCAGTGCTGAGAGTAACTACCCTCGTCAAGATACAACATTAGTAGGTGGGGGTTAGGAAGGGATGGTGATAAGAATCGGCAAAAGTTACGGTGACAGGTTACAAACAGGCGATCAGACTACATTCCTCCGTGGTCTCCTTTTTCTTTTCTGATCCTGTTGAGTAAAAAGGAAAAAATAGTCGTAGTTTTCCCCCTCTCTCTCTCTCGAACCAGGCTCTCGCCCCGCTTTATAAATAAAGCAACAACCAAGTGGCAGTACGGACATACAAAGCAAAAAAGAAAAACGTACGAGCGTCCGCTGGGGCTACAGCACAACAAGGCCCAAAAGGAAAAGAAAAAAGAGGGGAGCAGCGAAGGTGGTCGCCCAACCCCTCAGGGCGCCGCAGGCGTCGAAGGAGTCGGAGCCGAGAAGGGAGACGCCGCCGTCCTCAAGGCCCGCATGGTGTCGTCGAAGGATGCACGGTCAAGCGGCCGCACCAAGGGTGCCCACTGCTGAAGGAAAGCCAGCAAAGCAAAAATAGAGTCAGAAGTCCGGGTAGGGAAAATCCTCTCAATCACCATCTTATTACGGACATTCCACAACGTCCAGGAGATAGCGGCAAACACAAGCCAGAAGAGGCGGCGTCCCCTTCCAGCCCTGTTCGCCTGGGTCTGCAGGAACTTGGCCAGGCCCAACGCCCCCCGGATGAAACTCCACAGAAACCACGCCGCGGAGCAAGAGAACATAATATGGGCGCAGGTCTCCGGTGTCTGCATAGGGGGCAATGACCATTTCCAGGGCCATTGCGCTTGGCCACCTCGACGCTCGATGGCAGACGGTCGCGGAGCAGTTGCCAGATGAAGATACGAATACTGAGGGGGAGGGGGGCCTTCCACAGTGAAGCCGTCCACCGCAGCTCCGAGCTTGGAAGAGGGCCCGGTAAGCCGACCCCACGGAGAACTCCCCCGATGGCATCAACCGCCACAAGGCCGCGTCTGGAGACTTGGACAGCTCGGGCGGGAGGGCCGCCATCAACTGCTGGAACTCGACCATCTCCGCCGTATTGAAGGTACGGCGAAACAGGATGTCCCAGCGACCCTCGCGAATAGGGCGGGGAACTGGACCCCTAAGGGAACATGAGAGAGCCAAGGGTCCAACCAAAACCGCACTCCCAGGCCATTCCCAACCACGAAGGAAATGCCTAAGCCAATAAGGTGCTTAATCTCCTGAATGGCTCTCCAGAATTGAGAGCCCTCCCGGCGTTCGCAAGCTAAAAGGGGCCAGCCTCGGAGGTATTTGGCCTTTATGAGCTGCAACCAAAGATCCCCGTCATCCCTCATAATGCGTCAGACCCATTTCAACATCAGGGCCACATTGAAGCGGCGCGAGTCCAGGATCCCTAAGCCCCCAAGACACTTGGGGGCGCAGACATCGGCCCACTTGACCATGTGGTACCTCTGGTGGCCGTCCCTTGCCGCCCAAAAGAACCTCGACAACTCCTTGGCAAAGTCGGCATGGGTCCCTTCGGGCAGCAGGTATAACCCCATTTGGTACATGGGAAAGCTCGAGAGGCGGGAGTTAATCAGGACCGTCTTGCTACCCTTAGTCGTGAGGCGCGCTCTCCAGGGTTCAGCTTTTGAGCGAACCGGCGTGACCAAGGGGCAAGGTCCGTGATCAGAACTCTAGTCTCGCGAACGGGCATCCCCAGGTAGGAAATGGGGAAGTCCGCCAGTCTACAGTTGAGGTTGTCAGCAATCCTCTGACCATCCTCCTCAGAGTAACCAAGAACAATCACTTCACTCTTGTCGAAGTTGATTTTAAGACCTGACATGGATTTAAAGCATAGCAGGAGGAATTTGAGGTTGATGATGTCGTGATCCGAGCCCTGGACCATGCTCATGGTATCATCCGCATACTGGAGGTGGGAGATGCCCCCACCCGGAATAAGATGCCCTACCACACCAGTGATGTGGCCAGCGATTTTGGCTCTATCCAAAATCTCTGCCAGGGAATCCACGGCAGCACTGGCAACCCATCAAGGCCCTGGGGCGGAGTTAGACTTCATGGATTTCAGGGCCACAGCCACCTCACCTGGTAGTTTTCCCTCTAAGCAGTAATTTCAACCATGACATGTGCAGAATATTCAGGTAACAGGAAAAGTCCTTGTCAAGCGGTTAGTTCCTGCAGAAACCTTTGCTTATCTGCAGGAAATGCTTTCAGTTAGGTTGCTTGAGTTGACAGACGAGTGTGCCCGACAGCTCTAACAACCGAAGCCGCTCGTTTTTTCACAAACTGCCATGCCTGTCATGTTTTAGCCTCAGCACGGCACCTTCCGAAAAGCTCAGCTACGAACGCTGTCGATTCTTCAGTAGTTGGCGGGTTTTTTTTTCAGCAGCTCAGTTGTTGATGTGGGGTCTTATCTGGATGGGCATGAACTTGGATTCATCCTCAGCGAATCATCGCGTGGAATTTCATTTCTGCAGCCACTTTGTAGTTAGCGGAGTCGTGGTAAGCTACAAAAAGGGTGTTATCCTGCGTGCATTTTGGTTGGCAAGGCAAATGAGTAAGCCGTCAGTTAACTGGTAGGCTGGAGCTTTCGGCTCACCCGAAAGGTCAGGCAGGGATACCGTTACTGTTCAGGAGCATTCTTCCTTGTCGGTTGGTATTTCTGGAAATTATTCGTACATGTATATGTTTTACCCTTGGTTAATCCAAGTTAGTTGAATCCTATTTACTGTTGGTATTGTCAGTTTTTTTTTGAAAAGGGAAAATACCTTGACCTGTCTATCAATCGATGCACACTAACATTTTTGATGCGAAGCTACGTTATAATTGACAGATCTTAGAGACTGGATACAGAAACCAACCAGTAAAACAGAAAAAACATGTACTCGTAGTATTTCTTTCTGACAGATCATAGTGATGTGGGTTGTCAAGTGTCAGCTGAGCCTGGCCTGTTTTCATTTTCTGTTCTCACGATCTATTTCTTTCTGACACACGTATGAACTAGATTGCTTGTGATGGCTCTTGCAGAATGTTAAGACTACATCTTAGTATCTTAGGATGCTTGAATTGAACGATTTACAGAATTTTCATAGTTTGATGTCGATTTGCGACAGATTAAATGCCATCGTAAATATAGTTCACCCACCTCTCTAAAAAAAAAGTTCACCCAGAAGAATCTGGAAAGTATGAAAAGAAATCCACGATTAATATAATTAATTTCAATCGTAACAGTATTTGGAAAAAAATTATACTTGAATCCAGAACTATATGTTCATTGTTTGCATTGCAGCCTGAAATTCTATTCTGAACTAATATACATTCGCTGTTAGGAATGCGCTAGCATGAGCTTGAATAGTTTAGAAGTTCCTCAAAGATTTTATATTCACTTCACTACTATTCTTATCATATTTGGTATGCCATGAGGTTCATGCAATCATTTTTTGTCTCCGATTTCTAAGTCTGAATGTGTAATATTTACTGCCTTATATCTTTACCTATCCAATTCGGGATAGAAAGACCTGGCAATTTGGCACTTTTGCTATCGTTATAGATGAGAAGATAAGAGCATCTCTAACTGACTATAAAATTCGTTTTGAGTCCACGGAAAACAGGTTTTACAGTCCGAATCTTAGCCGAAAAGACAGGACACCGTAAACCGGACATGTATTGCACAAGCCCACCACTTTTCTTCTTTTCCCCCTCTATCTCTGAAAGTGTAAGATGGTTAACCTAGAGGGGGGGGGGGTGGATAGGTTTCTATAAAATTCTTTATAATCTTTTGCAAGTTTTAGGCTTTGCGAAATATAAGTGAGCCTAAATGCAAACTAGGTGAGACAACCTAGATGATGAACAAGATACTTCAAGCTCGAAGGCTATCATAAGGTAAACAACACAAGTAAGAGATCGGTTAAGGAATAACCGAAGCACGCGGAGACGAAGATATATTCCTGTGTTCACCACCTTTGGGAAGGGAGCTACGTCACGTTGGAGAGGTGTGAGGTTCCACGAAGGATTCCTCACGCGCCACAAAGGCTCACCTTTTTCTCCGAGTCTATCCCACGAAGGAATAGCTCACTTACTCGTGGTAGACTTAGTCTTCAAACCCTCACAAACTTTCTACGGAGCAAATCACAAGCCGAATGCCTCCGGGCGACCCTAGCCGCCTAGGGTTTCCCACAAACCCAAGAGTAACAAGCTAACTCGATAAACTCAAGGGGGAATGAACTTTGGCTTGGTGGAAACGTAGATCGGGACCTCCTCTTCCTTTCTACCAAAGGGATTTGGATTTGGTTGGGTAGAATGGGAGATCCTCAAGCTTTTGTATTTCAACAATGGGAGAGAGAGAGAGAGCTTCAAGAAGAATATAAACTGAATGCCTAACATACTCAAGGTGGAAGAAGGGATATTTATACTCAAGGAGAAAAACTAGCCGTTTCAGGCCAATTCCGCAAGGTCCGGTTTTAAGTTCGGTTGGACCGGTTCACACACCGGACTGTCCGGTTCTCAGCTTGAAAAACTGGACTTCAACCGAACATGCTCACTGTACCCAGACCCGGATAGATTCGGAGTAAGTAATCCGGAAATCCCGGTTGAGGTTCGGATTTCCGATCCTGACACCGGAGGGTCCGGTCCAACCGGTCTAAAAACCGGATCTGCAGAAAAGGGCTTGATGGACAGGATTTCTTCTCTTCTCTCTTTGGTGATGGATTAGGTAGGAGAATGGGATGTGTATATGGCTTAGGTAATCATCCCCAACAAGCTCATCGAGAGAACCCATCTTAATAGTGCGGAGCTCCTAACCGGACTAAATTACATAAAAGGGAAAACCCCGGTGCGAAGCTTCGTTGTCAAAATGGGGGGGGGGGGGGTCTCCGATGACCTTTCATCACAGCATCGGACTAGAACCTGTGAAAGACACTAGAAGTACCATTAGTCCACTCTAACTAGGGTGTCATTATCAACCAAAAATAGTATAGGGTAAAATACCCTTTCAATCTCCCCCTTTTTGGTTGGCGATGACAAACCGAGCTAGAGTTCTCAAGGATATTATAAACAACAACAGACATAGTCATAGCATAATATAAATATCCATGGTTCACACACATAGCACAAACTTGTCCAACAGACGGAAAGAAGATAAATAGTTCATACACAAAGCGAAGGGGAAAGCACAATGTCATAAGAAGCAATGAGAAAGCAAGGGGCATTGGCTAACGGCGAACCCCGGAAAACCCCGGCAAGGAACCCGTAGATAACTAATAGAACTCTACTCTTCTCCCCCATAGGCATCGAGACACCAAAAAGGAAGAGGAGTAGAGCGATGCTAACGCAACCCAACTAGAAGAACGGCGGAGGAGGCGGAACTGGGACTTCTTCCTCTTCAGAGTACTCGTCACTATCAGCATCATCATCATTGTCCTCATCATCAACGTTACCCTGAGCAGAGGGACCACTGGGACCACTGGGAGCAAACTGACCGGGGAATTAGCCATAGAACATAACATCATCAAGAGGCGACATCTCATAGTTGACATAGGGAGCAGGAGCCATCTCAGGACCATCTGGTGGAGGAGTGACATTCTGGGTCGCAAGAAACTCATTGTGGTGGCGCCTAGTCTCCTAGCTCATCTCCAAAGCCTCGTGGCTCACATCATAGGAAGAACGGCAGAACGGCACATCTGAAAAAGCCTCTTGAAAAACTTGGCAGCACCACCCTGAGGCCTGGGGTGAGAGGAGGACTCTCCAACGGGACGGCGAGAACCAGTTCGAGTAGAAAAAGATGGCCGAGGATTATGAGCAGCTTTGGTGCGGTGCTCAGGAGGCCGCATCCCAGGAACCTCAGGAGTGTGGGCACGGAGACAAAGATTAAGCATTTCTTGTTCCTCTCGCTCGCCCACCATCACACCAGGCGGTACCACCCGATTGAGCAGCTTCTGAACATACACAGAGAAAGTGGGAGTCCTCCTATCCAAAGCAGCTCGCTGCAACTCACCGTACACAAAGTCACGACCATCAATCTTCCTCAGCCGATCAAGGTGACAGTAGTGCAACATGTTGGAAAAATACCCACGACAGTTAGTGGAATCTCCAACACGGGGAACAAGGGACTGCCGGAAGATACTGGCCAAGGTATGATAGTAGTAATACATGTCAGTCATGCACGGAGGACTCCACTGAGAATCACTGGGATAGCAGAAATCAAGAGTCTCAGTAGGCTTGACCTTCTCACTGTGAACACGGAAGCCTCCTCCCCTACTGGTGTAGCCCATGAAATCGACCAAATCATCATAAGTAGCCTGAAAATGCCACGTGTCAGTCATCCAAGTCATAGTGCGATCCGCATCATCATGAACATAGACTGTGCAAAAGAACTAACGAATGAAGTCAGGGAAGTAGTCCTCCTTGAGACAGACGAGGTCGAACAGATCCATTTTCCTCAGAGCTTCATCAATATGGAAGTAATCAGAGGCTACATACATATTGAACCACTCTAGATTGAGAGCTTGAATGTGGCCACAAGGAGTGACCCGAAACTGAGTGTAAATGTGATCCCACATCATAGCCTGAGTCTCATTCCAGAATTTCTTGTTAGATCCTGTATAGGTGCGATGCTTGAAGCGATAGGGATTCTGCTTGCGGAGAGCCCGATACTGACCAATCTCCATACGCTTCAGATTTTGACAAGGCACATCCTCATCCCCGCCCTGAGATGCTTGCCGCTTACCCCTGTTGGCCTTGAGTTTGATACGCCCAGAATGAGTGCTACCCTCAGGCTCATGTTGCACAGACTGAGTGTTGCTACGAGCCTGCTTGATCTTGTTAGCTACCTTGGGCACATACTCACTATCAGGCACATACTCATCCCCAGCAGAATCAGCCTCTTCATCTGTGAAAAAGGGAGAGAGGTTGGGGAGCACAGATATAAGTACACATGCCAAAGGGAAGGATGGGAGGAAAAAAGAAAAACTTGGATTTGGGAAAGTGCATGGTAAAATAGAGGACATTGCAGAGAGGTCCGGTGCCAGGGCCGAAAAAATCGATTCTAGAACCGGATGGTCCGGTGCCAGGGTCGGTTGAACCGAATGCAAAACCGGACGGTCCGATGTCAGATCTGGAAAACCGGACTCAGACCGGACGGTTCGGTGCTACATCCGGATCAACCGGATGGCAAATCGAGATCCACGAAGGCCAACTATGCAATGCAAAAATTCTTGCCAATGACTCAAGTACTTGTGCAAATACAGTTCTAAGCAGAGCGGGTAGGACATGGAGGAACGAGGGTGGAAAACAAGAAAAAGGTGGACCCCTAACTTGTCAAATCCAACAAAATGTATAGCAAAACATAGGGATTTGAGAAGTACAAGAGGAAAGGGAGCAAAGGGAGTACCCGAGGACATGGCTTCCCGTGAAGGAAAGCACCAAAGAGCCCTTGAGGGAGAGGAATACCAAAAGGCTCCCAAACCACCGCGAGATGAAGAAATTCCTTTGGTGAAAAGCCTCCAAAAGTCCTTCCTCACGAAATGGTGGCCCGATCTATGGATCCTAGGGGTAGAATCACCCTAGGAGAGGAGGAGAGGGTGGGGAGGGGCGATAATGGAGGAGGAAGGGTCGGGGGAAGTGAAAGGGAACTGTGGGAGGGAGGGGGGACCAGGGAGAAGAAGGAGAAAAGAGAAAAAAAGATCTGAACCTCGGTTTTAAGTCCGGTTCAACCGAGATCCAAACCGAATGACCCGGTCCACAGGTCGAAAAACCGGAACCCAACCAAAAAACGGTACTGTCACGAGCTTCGGATAGACTCGGTTTAGCGGATTTTCCGGTTTTTTGATGCTGGCATCGGGCGGTCCGGTCTGGGAGCCGGTTCAACCGGGCCAAAAATTGAACAATAGAAACGACACCGGAAAAAATTCAGATTTTTTTCTTCGAGGATGGCATGTGCATGTAGAGGAAGATAGTAGACTCCAAAAGGGTAGAGGGAGCAGGTGATCAAGGCATGCCTATTGGAAATAACCAATTTCAACCTCACAAATAGTAACAATAGGCATGATTCGAGGATATCAAGAGCTAGAAGGAAAATCAACATAAAAAAACTCAGAGAGCCTCAAGATGGAAACCATTGAGATGCAAAGGAAGCTAGGAGATTGCGGGGGATTTCTCCCCCTATGTTTAAGCACATGTGTCATGGCGCCTCAAAGATAGATGCTTGGACTCATATCATGACACGAGATCAATTTATGTTGCACACATAGGTACGCATCAAACCAAGACATGGTAAGATGGCTATCCCTACATGTGCTGCACAACTAGGCTACATAGCACATTAAGAGCAAGAATATAGTGCAAGAAGCAAATCAATCCAAGTTTTGGGGATCTAGGATACCGAGTTCTCGCCTCAACATGACAAACCGGGCTTCATCCAAAGGCTTTGTGAAGATATAGGCCAATTGGAACATGGTACCCACATGAGTGAGATTGATATCACCATTTGCGACATGGTCACGTAGGAAGTGGTGGCGAACGTCAATATGTTTGGTACGGAAATGTTGGACGGGGTTATTGGCGATCTTTATTGCGCTTTCATTGTCACATAGAAGAGGCACTGTACCAAGAGACACACCATAGTATTTCAAGGTTTGCCTCATCCATAACAATTGAGCACAACAAGATGCCGCGGATATGTATTCGGCTTCGGCGGTGGATAGGGCTGTGGAGTTTTGTTTCTTGGAAGACCAACTCACCAACGACCGACCAATAAATTGGCAAGCCCCGGAGGTTGATTTCCGGTCAACCTTATCACCTGCCCAATCAGCATCCGAATAGCCAACAAGCTCAAAGGTTGACCCCTTTGGATACCAAAGACCGAGAGTAGGAGTGAGAACAAGGTACCTAAAAATCCGTTTGACCGTCATCAAGTGGCACTCCTTGGGAGCGGATTGAAAACGAGCACACATTCCAACACTTAACATGATATCCGGCCTAGAATCACAAAGGTAGATCAAGGAACCAATCATAAAACGATATACCTTTTGATCCATTTCCTTCTCACCAACTCCAAGGCCAAGTTGTCCATTTAGTGGCATGGGTGTCTTCATGGGATTAGCCTTGGCCATCTCAAACTTATTGAGCATATCCTTAATGTACTTCTCTTGAGAGATGAAAGTGCCGTGAGGAAGTTGCTTTATGATGAAGCCTAGAAAGAACTTCAACTCCCCCATCATGGACATCCTAAATTTCATAGTCATCAACTCGGCAAAAGCTTTGTTATGAGATTCATTAGTTCCACCAAAGATAATATCATCAACATAGATTTGAACAATAAATAAGCCACCCCCTTTAACCCGTTTGGTGAAAAGGGTGGAATCGACCTTACCCACGCTAAACTCATCCATGAGTAGAAAATCCCTAAGGTGCTCATACCAAGCACGAAGAGCTTGCTTTAGTCCGTAGAGAGCCTTATGGAGTAGATACACATGGTTGGGATAGCGTGTGTTTTCGAAACCCGGGGGTTGAGCTACATATGCAACCTATTTCAAGGGACCATTAAGAAAATCACTTTTCACATCCATTTGATAAAGCTTGAAGTTATGGAAAGATGCATAAGCAAGCAAGAGACGAATAGCTTCAAGACGAGCAACGGGCGCAAAGGTGTCCTCATAGTCAATACCTTCTATTTGGGTATATCCTTGTGCCACTAACCTTGCTTTGTTTCTTGTGATGACCCCGTTCTCATCTTGCTTGTTCTTGAACACCCACTTGGTCCCAATGACATTGATGCGATGATCTTTAGGCCTATCCACTAGATACCAAACTTCATTGCGGGTGAAAAACTCGAGTTCTTCTTGCATGGCAATGACCCAATCCGGATCCTCCAAAGCCTCATGAACCTTAAGGGGCTCAAATTTGGACACAAAGGCATGATGCCCACAAAAGGTTGTGAGGTTCTTCTTCCTGGCATGGGTCTCGATCCCTCTTGATATGCTTCCAAGGATATTGTTGACTTGAAGTCCACTTGCAATGGAGGCGGCCTTAATCTTCCAAATTGTGCCTTCATGATCAACAAATTCATCTTTTGAGAGGCGTTGATCATTGACACCATCTTGAGATTGGCTTTGAGATGTAGGTTGATCTTCTACTTGGTCTTGCTCAAGGGTTTGAGGGCTTGATTCTTGTTCTTCGGTTTGCATGGCATCTTGAGTGAGATGTTGATCTTGTGATGCATTTGATGGATCAACTTGGGTAGAGCTTGGCTCTTCTTGAGTTGAGCTTGATTCTCCCCCATCATCTTGTTGAACATGAATGTGAGACATCTGTGGGCAAGATGTGCCCAAGACCCATCAACTTGATGACTTGAGAAGAATCACCATCACCTACATCACAAGAAGAAACTTGCCCCTCATGGGAGCCATTATTCTCCAAAAACTCCACGTCACGAGATACTTCAACACAACCATTGGTCTTGTTGTAGTATCTATAGGCATGAGAGTTTTCCGCATAACCAACAAATATATCCTCTATAGTTCTAGATTCGAATTTACCGAGCTTTTCCTTTTTGTTCTTGACGAGGCACTTGCATCCAAAGACACGAAAGTAGTTAACATTGGGCTTCTTACTTGTGAGAATCTCGTATGGAGTCATGTCAAAGGGAGCTCGGAGGAAGATCCAGTTCATGTAGTGAACAGCGGTAGCAATAGCTTCTCCCCAAAAATTGTGAGGGGACTTGAATTCACTCAACATTGTTCTTGCCATATCAATGATTGTCCGGTTCTTACTTTCAACAACACCATTTTGTTGAGGGGTATAAGGAGCTGAGAATTCATGCTTGATCCCCTCATCTTCAACAATTTCTTGCATGGTGTAGTTCTTGAACTCGGTGCCTTTGTCGGTTCTAATGGTCTTGATCTCCACTCCATGAGTGCGTTGAGCTTGCTTGGCGAAGATCATGAATTCCTTGAAGGTCTCATCCTTTTTCTTGAGAAGAAAGACCCAAGTATACCTTGAGTAATCATCAACAATGACAAGACCATATCTTCTTCCACCAAGGGAGTCATATCTTGATGGCCCGAAGAGATCCAAATGGAGAAGCTCCAAGGGTCTTGACGTGGCCACCTTGGTAAGGGAAGGATGATGCTTCCCAATTTTCTTTCCTGAAATGCAAGCACTACACACACGATCTTTCTCAAAGGAGATATCGGTTAGTCTAATAATATGCTCACCCTTTAGGAGTAGATTGAGATTTATCATGTTGACATGACCTAGGCGACGATGCCAAAGCCATCCCTTGTCAGCCTTGGCCATTAGACATGTAGGAAGAGATTGGCTCTCTTTCGAGAGGTCGGCCACATAAAGGTCATCTTCCACATGTCCAATGAGAACCAAGCTGAGATCATCACCCCTAAAGACCTTCACAAAAGTTCTAGAGAAATAGGAGTCATAGCCGGCATCCGCAAGATGTTTAATTGAAAGCAAGTTGTAACCAAGGTTTTCAACATGTAAGACGGTCTCTAGAGTCAAAACCTTGGAGATTACCAACTTACCATAACCTAGTACCTTTCCTTTAGAGTTATCTCCAAAAATGATGCTTGACGTTGAGTTGACATCGTGAATGAATTGGTCAAGCCCACTTCTACCTCCGGTCATGTGATTGGTGCATCCACTATCAAACACCCATTTTGGTCCACCAGAGGCATAACCCTACAAAATCAATTCTTTGATTTAGGAACCCATTGAGTAATGGGTACCCTAGCATTAGCAACAAGATCCTTAGGTACCCAAATTGAGTACCACCTATAAGCATAACCATTTCGAGGGCCAACATATTTGGCATATACATCTCCTTGAGTGCCCTTACATAGCACATAGGAAGGATTAGACTTTCCCGCATACTTGTGATTGGGATTGCCCCTCATGGCTTCCCCATTCACCACATTCCTTTTGACTTGGTCAACCACCTTGTCACCTTCTTTTACAAAGGTTATCTTCTTTGGTGGAATGGCATTGCTCGTGTTGTTCTTTGGATCAAAATCGACACCTTCCTTGGAAATTCTCGTCTTTTGACGGGATAAAATCTCATCTAGGATCTTTCCCTTGGAGGTAGGTGCACGGCGCTCTTTCTCAAGTTGCTCTTTCAACTTTTTATTTTCCTCAATGAGGTGAGCTTGATCAAAGGTAGAGTTAGAGGTACAAGAATCATTTTCAACAATAATTGGGTCCTTCAATGTACCAAGAGCCTTCTCATAGGACACCCGAAGTTGATCATGATTCTCTCCAAGTTTTATGAGCTCACGCTTGACAAGCAAACTAGCCTTCTCAAGGTGCTCAAGGTCCTTGGTAAGAGAAGAATGAGAAACTTCAAGCTCTTTCTTTGAGGCATCAAGATCTTGGGACAATGAGTTATCCCTATCAATAGTGTCCATGTCTTTTGCTTTATCAATTTCAAAAATTTCAATTTGTAGTTTAAGAAAAGAATTGGTATTCTTTTACTCACAAAGCTCTTGCTCAAGAAGATTGAATTTCGTTTCTCATCATCAATATGAGATTCCAAGCTATCAATGGCCTCATCACGTGAGCTAACAAGTTCCATTAATTGCTTGACTCTAGCACGAGCAATGGGAGGAAGAGACTTCATGATAGCATACATTTCTTTATATACTCTTCACAAAATTCATCACTATCACTATCATGATCACTCTCAAGATCATCGAAGACACTGGATAGGGATGGAGGAGAGACAATTACCTTGGAGATTCTTGCCATAAGACAAGAACTGGTGATCTTGGGAATAGGAGAACTCTCGATGTAGTCCTTGGCGTAGTCGTAGGTGAGAGGTGAACCGGGTTCGACATATGCCAAACCGGTCACACCCACCACTTTCTCCTTATCCCCACACTCCACGTCGGATTCGTCCTTGGAGCTCCTTGCCATGAGGCAAGTGGCGGTGACCTTGGGAGTAGGAGAGTCGTCGGTGTAGTCCTTGGTGTAGTCATAGGTGAAGAGAGACCCGGGTTTGGCGAAGGCCAAACCGGCCACTCCAACCACCTTCTCTTCATACTCTTACTCCTTGTTGGATATGTATTCTTGACCTAGGAAGACCTTGCCATCAAGCCTATTATTCCTCTTGTATCTTTCATTGATGGGGTTGGGCTTCAATCTTGGTTTGGCACCTTCTTCATACTTGGGATTGTCAAGCCTCTTCTCATATGGACATTTGTCGGCAAAATGGGGCGACTCATCACAATTGTAGCACGTCCTCTTGTTCTCACTTGATCCCATTGAACTTCTCCTTCTTCGGAACTTCATGTTCTTGGTGAAGAGAGCAAGTTGAGAGAGCATATCATCAACTCCATCAACATCGCTTTCTTCATCACTATCAACATCTTCTTGCACATGCTTGGCCTTTAATGCTAGAGAGTGGGAAGACCCAATAGCATAGTTGATATCCTTGATCTTTTGCCCTTCAAGTTATCCGTGGCAACTAGATAAGAGACTAGATCATCAGGAGTGAATTGATTAGCTCTATCAAGGAGTAAAAGTTCAAGGCAAGATTCTTATCGGTGACCGCGATCATGGAGACAATCTTGGACTTGATAATTTCATCATTCAAATTGAATCCATCATCATACTTCTCACACCCTAGGCCACCAATCTTCACGGGGAGGGCAACAAGTCTCTTGTATGCTTCAGCGATAGTCTCACCATCATGGTTCATGAACATGTTCATCTCTGACTTGACAGCTTCATACTTGGATTTTTGGATAAGAGAGGTTCCCTCTTGGAGAATGACAATCCTATCCCAAAGATCCTTTGCGGTGGGGATGTCGCTGACTTGATCATGGAGAGTGCGGTGAATGGCACTCCTTATCTTGTCACAAGCCGTTGCATTTAGTTGACGGTCATAGTACTCTCCCGGAGTGAGGTTGTTGGGATCATGAGGGTGGAAACCGGTGCATACAATCTCCCAAAGCTCAACACTGCAGCTGCAAAGATGAGATTCCATAGAAGATTTCCAATGAGATAAATGAGTTCCATCATAATGAGGTGCAGGACCCGAACCATTAATATGAGGCATGATGTTCTTTTGCTTAGGATAAACATAAGGGAATTGATTAGGAGGCGTGGAAGTTTTTGACGAGCCACCCTCATGAGCGGACTCAACATCCTTATCCTTTTCGGTGTCCATTGGCCTCCCTTGAGGTACTACCAATGGGTTACCAAGAAAAGCCCCATCGCCAATGGCCTTAAGTTTTCCTTCTAGGTAACTCATTCGAACAAGGAGACCGGAATCTGCCTTGGCCTTTTCAAGGGAACCCTTGGCTAAGATTTCATGAAGCTCCTTGACCGAATAAGTCTTTTCCTCCTCATCATCGGAGAAAACCATCTTTTCTCTAAGGCGGTAAAGCCCTTAAAAGAGCCCTTGGCTCTGATACCAATTGAAAGTGTAAGATGGTTAACCTAGAGGGGGGTGAATAGGTTTCTACAAAATTCTTTATAATCTTTTGCATGTTTTAGGCTTTGCGAAATATAAGTGAGCCTAAATGCAAACTAGGTGAGGAAACCTAGATGATGAACAAGATACTTCAAGCTCGAAGGCTATCACAAGGTAAACAACACAAAAGAGATCGGTTAAGCAATAACCGAAGCACGCGGAGACGAAGATGTATTCCCGTGTTCACCACCTTTGGGAAGGGGCTAAGTCACGTTGGAGAGGTGTGAGGTTCCACGAACGATTCCTCACGCCCCACAAAGGCTCACCTTATTCTCCGAGCCTATCCCACGAAGGAATAGCTCACTTACTCGTGCTAGACTTTAATAGTCTCCAAACCCTCACAAACTTTCCACGGAGCAAATCACAAGCCGAATGCCTCCGGGCGACCCTAGCCGCCTAGGGTTTCCCACAAACCCAAGAGTAACAAGATAACACGATGAACTCAAGGGGGAATGAACTTTGGCTTGGTGGAAACGTAGACCAGGACCTCCTCTTCCTTTCCACCAAAGAGATTTGGATTTGGTTGGGTAGAATGGGAGGTCCTCAAGCTTTTGTGTTTCAACAATGGGAGAGAGAGAGAGCTTCAAGAAGAATATAAACTGAATGCCTAACATACTCAAGGTGGAAGAAGGGATATCTATACTCAAGGAGAAAAACTAGCCGTTTCAGGCCAATTTCGCAAGGTCCGGTTTTAATTTCGGTTGGACCGGTTCACACACCGGACAGTCCGGTTCTCATCCCGGAAAACCGGACTTCAACCGAACATGCTCACTGTACCCAGACCCGGATAGATTCGGAGTAAGTAATCCGGAAATCCCGGTTGGGGTTCGGATTTCCGATCCTGACACCGGACGGTCCGGTCTAGGAGCCGGTCCAACCGGTCTGAAAACCGGATCTGCAGAAAAGGGCTTGACGGACAGGATTTCTTCTCTTCTCTCTTTGGTGATGGATTAGGTAGGAGAATGGGATGTGTATATGGCTTAGGTAATCATCCCCAACAAGCTGATTGAGAGAACCCCTCTTAATAGTGCGGAGCTCCTAACCGGACTCAAATTACATAAAAGGAAAAACTCCGGTGCGAAGCTTCGTTATCAAAATGGGGGGGGGGGGGAGGGGGTCTCCGATGACCTTTCATCACAACATCGGACTAGAACCTGTGAAAGACACTAGAAGTATCATTAGTCCACTCTAACTACAGTGTCATTGTCAACCAAAAATAGTATGTTAGGTTCCGCCCCAGACCGCGTCCGCTCGCCCCTGTGTTGTCCCGCCCCAGACCGCGTCCGCTCGTTGCTCGCCGATGGCCGCACTGATCTTGCCCCTGGCCACGCCCGCTCGCCCTGGCCACGCTGAGCTTGCCCCTGGCCGCGCACTGCGCCGCCCTTGTCGCGCCTGCCCGGCCTAGCCGCGCCACCGGAGCGTGGCGCACGGACGGACAATTTTGCAAAAGCGGAGAGGATTTTACGGCTGAAGGGACAATGTACGGATGGTGGCCGGCTGACGTGAGCGGTGGAGAAAGTAAGGTTTCGACCTGTAACCGCCCTTCCGAGAGCTACATGTACCTTCTGCCAAAAAAAGAGCTACATGTACCAGCCGCGGGATTGGTTCTCGGGCCAATGTAAAAAAGATTTATGGGCCAAGCCCTTTTATAGGTTCTGCTAGCCAGAGAAAATCACGATAAACTGTAAAGTCGCTAGACTTTTAAGGGTTTGGATCTATTTATATTATCCGTTAGTGATGCTTTAAGGTCCTTCAGTTTCTACAATTCCTGTGAGAAATTTCTTCATTTCTTCTATGTGTTCTTTTGTATTTCTATTTCCTATCTAGAAACTAATGTTCATTGGAGATCATATACACAAGGAAATCCAAACTTCCACTATGGAGAGTTGAGCTCGTGCCGCCATTGGCATCCAGGACTGAGCCAACAAAATCCAGAGACCTGTGGGAAACTCTAAAATGGGTCTCTATTTTACTAAAATAATAACTAATAAATAAATATAATATATATGGCATAATAATTAACATAGAAATTATACTCCTTTTCTGTCTTGCATTAGATGTCGTAGATTTGATAGATTTGTATTGGAAAATTGGACTTGTGATTCTCGTAGCCCATCGTTATGTTTGGAAGAGAAAGTAACCACGTTGTTTAAGAAAGTCAAATGTTCTGTAACAGTGATGATTCGCTTGACATTTCTTTATTCCTAAAGATCAATTAAATAATGGAAACCAACTCGAAATGAGAAAGATCAAGAAAATGGAACTAATCAGTTGGAGAAATGGAATCCTATAAGAGGAAGGAATGACCCCCTGTTCAAGTGGAGAAGTGGGTGCAACATTTACGATCTTTAGGGATTGGTGCAACATGAAAAATAGAAGTTGTCAACTATGATGAAAAGATGTAAATCTAGATAAATTTACAATATCTATTTTGAGACGAAGTGAGTAATAAGAATTATGTCTATTCAACTCAATGGTATTTTTTTAATTTTCTATGAAATAAAATCTTTGTAAACTCATGGTAAAATCGTCTTAAGATAGAACACGGAAAACCAAAATGGACCGACCAGAGAGAGAGAATGCCGTGCTGTGTGGGGGTGGGGGTGGGGGTGGGGATCGACCTTCACACGTACACAAAACGAAAACAATCTCCCCCACAAACCGAATGTACCATTTTTAGAGGCTCTTGTCGAATGTACCATTTTTTTAGGGGCTATATAGAGGAAAATCAAAAAATTTGGGCCCCCAAAATTTTAAGGCCTGCGCAGCTGTACGTGCCGCACTTCCATGGCCCCGGGCCTGTTGGCATCCATAGGTAAAGCATATGAAAGTTTTATTGTGGTACTCTTATTTTTGGCACTTCTTAGAAGATTAGTTTGCTGATATTTTAGTGTCGTGAAATTTCCTCATGTTCAGTGTGTTCAAACCAACGTAAATGAATTGGTTGAGGGGACATGTCTCACCCTGCAGGAGAATACAAAAATTGCCCACGGCTAAATTGGTTTTATGATACCATAAAAAGTAGTGAAAAATAAAATAATTGGTTCTTTGAATCTATCTCACTTGCTAAGGGGAAAACGGATCTAACTCCCGGGTCGCCTCGCGCGGGGCGGCTCTGGAGGCGCCGATCCCTAGGAAAAGGCGCCCGCAATATCCTCTCCCTCGGCCGCTGTTGCCGGCGGTGGCGGCCGCGCCTGGCCGTCGAAGGCGGCGGGCGAGGGAGGCGCTTCCCCGACGGGCCCCCTCGCACGGAGGCGGATCATCTCAGGGGTTGTGAGGGTGGCGTCGCATGGAGTGGCGGCGAGCCCTGGCGGGGATGGCAGCGGCGATACGGAGAGGTGGCACAGCAGCGCGACTGCAGGTGTTGGCGCGCAGCGGTCGCCCATCTCCCCTACTGCTTGTTCGTTCCTCCAGGGCGGTGGAGTGGGTCAATCTGGTGGAGGAGGTCCGGCGATGGGTTTCAAGACCTAGATCGTCTCTCTTTCCCTAATTGCCTGCTCGATCCGTTCTCCGGAACCGGCCGGCGGTGTGGGGATCGCTGTGTCGGATCTAATAGTGGTGGTGGTCCTTTGGTTTCTTTTGCACGAAGACGGAGATCTGCTTGATGTTTGCCCTCGTTGATCTAGTCTGGAGAGGCGGGTTCTGGAAGGTTTCGCCGGCGAACTCCCATGGGCGTATTGTAGGGGTTCGTAGCATGGAAAACAAAAATTTTCTATCGCATACAAACAAACAAGCCAAGATCTATCTACTAGATTGTAGCAACGAGTCGATGGAATAACTTACCCTCGAAGATTCCAAAGCGGTTAACGAGAGCAGATTCTCGTGGGTGATGTAGTCGTACTCTTTCCGATCTCAAGATCGCGTAGACGATCCTTCCGGCGCTGCGTTCCGGCAGCGCTTCCGCAGTCGGTCACACGTTCGGTACTCGACGAAGACCTTCCTCTCCCTTGTTCCAGCAGGCAGCGGAGGTTGTAGCACTCTCCTCGCGATTCCGGCAGCACAACGGCGTGGTACCGGAAGTAGAGGGAAGATCCCGCAGGGCTTCGCCTTAAGCCGGAGCGAGTATGGTGGATTATGAGAGAGGGCTATTAGTGGTCTAGAGATTTAGACACACCAATTAGAAGGCTCTAAACCGTAGGCTAAAGCAATTAGAAGCTCTAAACCAAAACGGCTCTAAACCGGAGATTAGAGGTAGAAACTTGTGTATATCAAGGAGGAGCCCTGCCCCTCCTTTTATAGGTGGAGGGGCTAGGCGCGCCAGGGAGGGAGGGAGTCCCTCCCCAACTCGGCCTAGGCTGGCCGCCGGCTTGGAGGAGAGGGACTCCTCCTTCAAGTTGGTTTCAACCTCCTCTTGCTTGTTTCCCACAGTTTCCTGTTTCCCACAGTTTCCTGTTTTCCACAGTTTCCTGTTTTAGCCGTTTGACTTTCAAACTGGCAATTTGACTTTCATGTTTTTGGAACAGCAAGAACACTTAGTACATAATGCAATCATTCAATGACACATTCATGTACCCTTCCCCCCCCGGAGTGCCGGACAATCCGGATCCTTCTAGAACATACCCGATGAAAACACCGGAATCATTCCCGAACTCCGAAACGGGACTTTCTTTATATGAATCTTATTCTCCGGACCATTCCGGATCACCTCGTGATATCCCGGATCCCATCCGAGACTCCGAACAACATTCGGTCTCTTTCTCATAATACCATAACTACTCAAACAACGTCGAATCCTTAAGTGTGTCTCCCTACGGTTCGTGAATTATGCGGACATGATCGAGACACTTCTCCGAACAATAACCAATAGAGGAATCTGGAAATTCATATGGCTCCCACATATTTCTACGATTACTTTGCGATCGAATGAACCACTTACATACGATACCAATTTCCCTTTGTCTCACGATAGTTTACTTATCCGAGGTTATGATCGTCGGTATCTCTGCATACCTAGTTCAACCTCGTTACTGATAAGTACTCTTTTCTCGTTCCCGTGATATGTGATCCCTTGTGAGCCAGTCACATGCTTGCAAGCTAATTGGATGACATTTCACCGAGAGGGCCCAGAGTATATCTATCCGTCATATGGATGGACAAATCCCACTCTTGATCCATGTGTTTCAACCAATACTTTCCGAACACTCAATGCCACCTTTATAGCCACCCAGTTACGGTGTGGTGTTTGATGTCATCAAAGCATCCATCAGGTAAAGGTGATATGCATGATCTCATGGTCGAAGGAATTAGGTTACTATGTATCAAAAAGCATATAGCAATTGAACTATTTAAATGACTTGATCTTTATGCTACGCTTATCTATAGGAGTATGTCCATCACATCATTCTCCTAATGATATGATCCTGTTGTTAATAACATCTCTATGTTCATGATCAGGAAACCATGATCATATATTAACCAACAAGCTAGTTTAACAAGAGGCTTTACTAGGGACTCTTATTTTAGTTTACAAATCACACAAGTATTAATGTTTCCGGTTAATACAATTATAGCATGGTATGTAAACATTTATCATAAGTGTGAAGATATGATAATAACCACTTTATTATTGCCTCTTGGGCATATCTCCAACAGTCTCCCACTTGCACTAGAGTCAATAATCTAGTTTCAAATCTTTGTGTATTCAACACCTATGGCTTTCCGGTGTTGTATGTACACGATTGCTAGTGGTCAACTGATCTCCGGATCTGACACTTCCAGGTCCGTGTGTAATTGCATGTCTTTGCGTCTCTACGCATCACTCATTCTCTAATGAGATGGCTTTGTATAAATTTGGTCTTTCGGTGTGACCTTTAGCTCTTTGGGGTTAAAACATGTTGATAATATTGTCGCACAATATATCTTCATAGTATTATCCCACTGTGAACTACACCTAGTTTGATAACAAACTACTTGACACAAATGCCCTCTTTTGATGCTAAAATAGCAGTCATATACTTAGCCTTTTGTTGCAGTATCTGTCACAATGTCTTAACTTTGGAACTCATCCAAATCCATTATGGAACTCACTTTCCATTATATTGTGCCACCCTTAGTTTAGATTGAGATAAACTTAATTTGTACTTTGTGACAAAACTAGTATCAATGTAGTACTTTTACAATGAACTAACCATCTATTTGTCACTTCTACAAATATTATACTCTTAGTTCTTCCAAAAGATCATAAGAATATCCTTACTATTGTCCAATGATTATCTTACGAATCATTCTGGTATATGCTCACAACATTTAGAGCATAGGACATATCTGGATTTGTACATATCACAGTATGATTGATATAAATACTCTTTATGATTTCATACATCAAGTATCAATCTATACTTGATTATTTGATTCACTTTACCAAATGTCAATACACTTGAATATATCATCAACATTGAACTCTTTCAATCCTTTCTGTGCGACAAGAACCTTTCTTGTAGTTTCTATATTGAACTCATTCAATATCTCGTCTATGTACTTCTGGCACAACCATATTAGCGTCTATTGATGCCAAATATTTAGGTTTTGCCTAAGTCTTTCATCGGGATGAAATTCTTAATATGTGTTAATAAAAGATACATTATTTCCAATCAACAATATGTCTTCCACATAATGTATTAGAAACATGTCTTAGTGCTCCCACTTAATTTCTTGCAAATGCAAGCATCTCCATCGTCTCTGATGAACTTTTAAACTCCTTTAACAGTTTCATCACAGTGAAGATTCCAACTCCGCGATGCTCACTTTAACCATTGAAGTTTGCATATGCTTTTAGCATCCTTTGAATTAACAAAACCCCATGGACCGTGTTATGCACATGTCCTAGGTAACGATTCTATTAGAAGAACTTGTTTTGTTTATTCAACTACCATATAACAAAATTATATGTAGTGGTTGCTACATTAATCCGTCTAGACTAAATATCACTATGAAAGATAAAATCTTGTCATAGTCAACCTTTGAACATTTTGTGAACTCTTTCCCAACATGTCGACTATTTCATAGATGTAAAACATCCATGTCTATTTCTTTATAGATCCAGACACAACTGTAAGGTCTTACACCTTTCTCGAGGGTCCTTCAAGTTCAAAACTTGATTTCTCGTGTATGGAACTATCACGGATTTTATGGATTCAAGCCATTTGACGGAGTCAGGGCCCATCATCGCTTCTTTGTATGTAGTCGGTTCATTATTCTCAAATAATGATTCAACCCTCAAATCTTGGTATTTGATTGTTTACCCGATCTACTTATTTCAATAGGAACTTAGATCTCCGTGACCACAACCTTTGAGGCACGTGAGCCATGAGCATTGTTGCTGCCTCCGGAACACTTTTCGGCGCTGCGCAACTCTGCACATATAGCTAAGGTTCTTTTAACCTTATCAAAGTTCTATTGTCCTCCCACTTAACTTTTCACGAAAAATTCCTTCTCAAAGAAACTTGACGTTCTAAGCAACAAACACTTTTGTCTCCGGTGTTTATGGAGGAATACTTAACAGTTATACAAAGACAGGTTCATCTGACTTTGGTTGCACACATCTTTCTTATGCATAGCATACCAATGTTTAAGAAAGGATAAATTGGGTTTTATCCCAAACCATAACATATGGTGTCATTTCAAACGGATTATGATGGAGCTCTTTTCAGTGGAAAAACGGTAATCTCTAAAGCTTTTAATCTTTAAAATACAATGGCAGTTTTATGAATTATACCTTTGATCTTACCATGTCAAACAAGGTTTAATTACATATCTCGAATCCTCCATACTCTTATGGTGTTTCGGGAAATGCAAATCCACGGAACGATTCCTTAAATCTTAGGTATTATGCTAAACTCTGTAACTCAAATATCTTCCTTTATGATCTTATCATAAACTATTTATATTCTTGTTACAATGATTTTGCACTTCATCTCGAAAGTCTTTGAACCTTTCCAAATATTTCACACTTCATCCTTATTAAGTAAATATTCATATATTCACTCAAATTTTCGGAGAAGGCATATGAAGTTGAAATCCCCCGCTCTTGACTACACATAATGGACTTCGTACAACAATATGTACAAATTCCAATAAGCTAGTCTTTCTTTCCCTTTTGGCCTATGAACGAAGTTTCAATTATCTCTAGGAAAGTTTCACAAGCGTCATTTGATCAAAAATCAGAAGACTCCAAAATTCCATCCACATGGAGTTTCTTCATGTTTTCTTTCCATTATAATTTAAACGGCGATGTCACTTTCTAAGTGATCTTTCAATCAATTTGTCTTTCGACATTTTTAGCACTAGTTTTATGGATGTGATTTCTCCAACGAGATTTGTGAATCATCCATCTTTTATGGATTACAACAATTATTTGAACAACCCTTTTGTTCTCATAATACCTGATAAAACAAATCTTGAAGGCAAGCTTTGATGTTTAACGAGCAACACAATAACCCTTTATTTGTTCTCGACGAACATCATCACATATTCTTTTGCTAGTTACTTAGGCCATTGTAGTTCATGAATTGTGTTGTTTCGTATGACGATTCACACCAACAAATTCAGTATCAAATACTTGAGAACCACATTGTTTAATAAGCAAAGAATATAGCCATAACATGTATATCATCTATATACTTAAACTGAACAATTCTAGTCTTTTCTTTTCTGCCATATATTTATGAGATTCTCTTTCAATATTTCCTTTTCTGTTTGAAAGAATCTATCAATATCAATAGTGGAGTCATACATATGACACATAGTCCAAAACATGTATAGTTAAATACCAATGTCTTTGGACTTGCACTTTGAAGTAGATCACCATCATCAAATGTTTGGTGTTCTTCCAAATTCCTTTCTTTAGTAATCTCTTGGTGTAGTAAACATTTTACCTACATCAAATACTCATCCTTATCATGGAATCGTCCATGATCAAGCTACTTTTAGCTTATAACGATGAATTATGAGTATAATGTTGCTATCCAAAACCTTTTTGGAGGATTAGGACAACAAGTGTCTCCAACCTTTTGCAAATTCTCATCAATTATGAGAACATGACTTTTGTCATATTATACTCTATCATGTTGCAACCAAAACTTCGTTTCAGATATCACAATATCTTCCACACATCATGATTTCTGAAACAACTCTTTCAGATCCTAGATAACCTTGATATTAAGACAATCCTTTGAATATCAAGAATCATGGAGACAAACATGATACTTATTTACTAACACTTGGAATTGTTACTCTTGATTTAATACTAATTATTAAACTTCATGGAGTAACTGGAACTTACTGAAAGTTTGCAATAGGACTTTTAAACTTTAGATTAACACTTCAAAACAATACGATACCAGTTCGTAAAGTAACTAACCAGAATTCTATAGTTCTATCATCTCAATTATAACTAAGCGCAAGGTGGTAAACGGATGCCAATGACTACAACAATTATGCAAATTCACTTTGATTTAGTTTATGATAAATTGAGTTCTAATTAATAATTAAATTAATCTAGGTGAACTCCCACTCAAAACAATATCCCTCACATTGTTTTAGTGATCACACAAACCAAATCCACCACATCAAAACCGATCATCACGAGAGTTGATATAGCTTCAATGGCGAACAATCAACATGTTCATCATATCTAATATATGACTCATGCTCTACCTTTCGGTAATCCGTGTTCCTGAGGCCATGTCTGTACATGCTAGGCTCGTCAAGATCAAACCTTAGTTTCTGCATGAGAAAATCTGGCTTGCTCACGTTGTATACACTTGCAGAATCTAACACACCCGATCATCACGTGGTGCTTCGAAACAACAAGCTTTAGCAACGGTGCTAACTAAGGGTGAACACTTTATGACTTGAAATTCATGTGCATGAGGGATCATCTTATAATGCTACCGTCGTCTACTAAGCAATACAAGATGCATAAAGGATTAACATCACATGCAATTCAATAATATGTGATATGATATGGCCTTTCTTCTTTGTGCTTCCGATCTCCATCTTCTAGCACGAACATGATCTCCATCATCACCGGCATTGCATCAAGGTCAATGACGCTTCTCTATGGTTGTCGTCCACCGGCTTCAACTATTACAACTACTTTGAATAGACACGCGGGTCTTAACAGAAATTAAAGACAACCATATGGCTCCTGCCGGTTGCCAACTTACAATAAGGAACATTGCATACATCATATATAATCACAATCATGGCCATATCACATCACTGCACACCCCTGCAAAACAAAGTTAGACGCCTCTACTTTCTTTGCATATTTTACGTGGTTTGGGGCTTTCAATAAGTGTCGTTCTAACTTACGAACAAGAACCACAACATTGATACTAGTATTGTTAATCACCCGTTGTAAATTGGATCTTAACTATGCTAGGAGAAACAGGCACCCGCAAAGCCACTTATGCAATACAAGTTGCATGTCAAGCGTGGAGCAAGTCTCATGAACGATGTCATGTAAGGTTAGCCCGGGCCGCTTCATCCCAACATACCGCAAGATGCAAAGTACACAAGAAGCAATCAACAATAAAAGCATCAACGCCCACAATGACCATTGTGTTCTACTCGTGCAACATATCTACATATAGACACGGCTCTGATACCACTGTAGGGGTTCGTAGCATGGAAAACAAAAATTTTCTATCGCATACAAACAAACAAGCCAAGATCTATCTACTAGATTGTAGCAACGAGTCGATGGAATAACTTACCCTCGAAGATTCCAAAGCGGTTAACGAGAGCAGATTCTCGTGGGTGATGTAGTCGTACTCTTTCCGATCTCAAGATCGCGTAGACGATCCTTCCGGCGCTGCGTTCCGGCAGCGCTTCCGCAGTTGGTCACACGTTCGGTACTCGACGAAGACCTTCCTCTCCCTTGTTCCAGCAGGCAGCGGAGGTTGTAGCACTCTCCTCGTGATTCCGGCAGCACAACGGCGTGGTACCGGAAGTAGAGGGAAGATCCCGCAGGGCTTCGCCTTAAGCCGGAGCGAGTATGGTGGATTATGAGAGAGGGCTATTAGTGGTCTAGAGATTTAGACACACCAATTAGAAGGCTCTAAACCGCAGGCTAAAGCAATTAGAAGCTCTAAACCAAAACGGCTCTAAACCGGAGATTAGAGGTAGAAACTTGTGTATATCAAGGAGGAGCCCTGCCCCTCCTTTTATAGGTGGAGGGGCTAGGCGCGCCAGGGAGGGAGGGAGTCCCTCCCCAACTCGGCCTAGGCTGGCCGCCGGCTTGGAGGAGAGGGACTCCTCCTCCAAGTTGGTTTCAACCTCCTCTTGCTTGTTTCCCACAGTTTCCTGTTTTCCACAGTTTCCTGTTTTAGCCGTTTGACTTCCAAACTGGCAATTTGACTTTCATGTTTTTGGAACAGCAAGAACACTTAGTACATAATGCAATAATTCAATGACACATTCATGTACCCTTCCCCCCCGGAGTGCCGGACAATCCGGATCCTTCTAGAACATACCCGATGAAAACACCGGAATCATTCCCGAACTCCGAAACGGGACTTTCTTTATATGAATCTTATTCTCCGGACCATTCCGGATCACCTCGTGATATCCCGGATCCCATCCGAGACTCCGAACAACATTCGGTCTCTTTCTCATAATACCATAACTACTCAAACAACGTCGAATCCTTAAGTGTGTCTCCCTACGGTTCGTGAATTATGCGGACATGATCGAGACACTTCTCCGAACAATAACCAATAGAGGAATCTGGAAATTCATATGGCTCCCACATATTTCTACGATTACTTTGCGATCGAATGAACCACTTACATACGATACCAATTTCCCTTTGTCTCACGATAGTTTACTTATCCGAGGTTATGATCGTCGGTATCTCTGCATACCTAGTTCAACCTCGTTACTGATAAGTACTCTTTTCTCGTTCCCGTGATATGTGATCCCTTGTGAGCCAGTCACATGCTTGCAAGCTAATTGGATGACATTTCACCGAGAGGGCCCAGAGTATATCTATCCGTCATATGGATGGACAAATCCCACTCTTGATCCATGTGTTTCAACCAATACTTTCCGAACACTCAATGCCACCTTTATAGCCACCCAGTTACGGTGTGGTGTTTGATGTCATCAAAGCATCCATCAGGTAAAGGTGATATGCATGATCTCATGGTCGAAGGAATTAGGTTACTATGTATCAAAAAGCATATAGCAATTGAACTATTTAAATGACTTGATCTTTATGCTACGCTTATCTATAGGAGTATGTCCATCACATCATTCTCCTAATGATATGATCCTGTTGTTAATAACATCTCTATGTTCATGATCAGGAAACCATGATCATATATTAACCAACAAGCTAGTTTAACAAGAGGCTTTACTAGGGACTCTTATTTTAGTTTACAAATCACACAAGTATTAATGTTTCCGGTTAATACAATTATAGCATGGTATGTAAACATTTATCATAAGTGTGAAGATATGATAATAACCACTTTATTATTGCCTCTTGGGCATATCTCCAACACGTATCATGCCTGGAAATTGCTGGATCGGAAGGTATTCGGTCGTGCGCATCTTGTTTTTCTGGCCGTTTGGTTTCAGCTGGAGCGTTGTGAAGCTCTGTTTTTTGTTCCCACCAAGTGCCTTTCTTAGAGCCATGGTGAAGTCAGATACGGAGAATGTCAGGAAAGCGGAAATATGAGGTAGCGATGGTGATTTTTGTTCTTGTGGCGACGGAGATTTGGCTGCGTGATCTGGGACTCGTTGCAGTGACTGTTGGTACGGGAAGACAACACAGGGGAGTTCCGAGTCTTATCTTGCAGGGTGAAAATCCAAGGTCTGGCCTTAACTAGTTGTGCCTGGCAATGACCTTGTTGAAGGAATTGTTTTGTGAGCAAGGACTTTCTCCAGGGTGAAAACCTATGATCTTTGATCAGGCAACGACGATTTTTGGGCACTGTTTCCTTCTTGAAGGCGTTGTTATTGGAGTGGGAGACTACTAGTGTTGTTCTGATGGTGTCAGTGTTGTTGCTTTGAGGATTAATTATTTGTAGCGGGACTTTTCTTTTTTGTAAATTTTCGTTATTTTTTCTGAGCTGTGTGCATCCGTAGGGCCGCTAGGGCATGCGTTGTTGCAGAGGCTGGGTGTAATTGGTATCCCTGTGATATTAATATATACTCTTTTCTAAAAAAATCTCACTTGCTAAGCCCAGTAAAGAATTCAATAGTGAAGTCAAGTTTCATGTAGCTTTGGACCTATCTAAAGCCTATGACAGGGTGAACTAGGATTTTCTAAAGTAAGTGATGCAAAGGTTGGGGTTTCCTCATCGGTGGGTGGACTGGATAATTTCATGCGTCACCTTCATGGTTAAATTCAACGAAACCCTCCTAGATTCATTTTCGCCTTCTCGAGGCCTTAGACAAGGTGATCTTCTCTCGCCATTCCTGTTTTTATTGGTTTCAGATGGTCTATCGACATTGCTACAACGAGAAGTAAGTACTAATGGTATTGAACCTGTTAAGATTTGCCATAATGCCCCGGGAGTATCTCGCCTCCTTTTTGCAGATGATAGTCTACTACTCTTTAAAGCGCAGGTGACACAAGCTATTCACATTAAAGAAATCCTGGACATGTATGCCATGGCGGAGGTCTGGGACTTATCAAGTGACGGTCTATTGCAGCCAACTGGAACTGAATGGCTTCTACAACTTCTAAACTTGATACCTGAAAGCCAACATGACCCAACGCTGATGACGATGTGGTGGACTTGGCATGCTCATAATGAGATAACCCATGACAAGCCATGTCCCCCCATCGAGCGATCCCATAGATACCTAGTAAGTTATCTAAACTCCCTTATGATGATCAACTAGTTTCCTAGTGTAGATGTGCTGAAAGGGAAGATGGCGATTGACCCGGAGCATGGCTTCAAGAAGGTGGGCGCAAGCGTCGATGGAAGACAGAAGGTGAGGAAGAAGTGGAGCAAGCCAGCGAACGGCGAAGCAAAGCTAAACACTGATTGAGCCTATACGGAGCTAAGTGCGGGCACATGAATGGTCATGCACGACGACAAAGGAGAGGCCATTTTTGCTGCATGCCGATCGCTACAACGATGTAACGATGCAAATGAAGTGGAGATCATGGTGATCGAGGAAGGGCTGCACCTTGCGCTGCATTGGTCCTAACTAAACTCCACGGTTGAGATGGACTGCTCTGAAGCGGCGGAGCTGATCAAGGAGGGCACCCCCAAATACCTCGTCTTATGCGTTTAGAATCAGGGCTATCCGTGAACTCCTAAGGGAGAGGAGTACTATAGTGGTCAAGATAAGCAAGAGGCAAATGTAACTAGTCATGAGTTAGCTAAGATGGGTAGAACCCAGGGTAGAACGGCGGTGTGGCTGAGAAATTCTCCTCAGGAAATTCCCGAGGCACTTGCAAATGATTATATTCCCATTCCTGATTAATATATTCTCTTTTCCCCCGCAAAAAAAAGAGTTTCCTGCAGCTTAGGAAGTCATCTAGTCAATTAAACAATCTTGTTTTGGCTACTGTTGCTTACATACTTAATAGAAGAAAATTGCTTCACGGACTTCTTCTCCGAAGATTATGAATCAACATGTGCAATCAAAACATAGTGGAATCAACATGCCATCTTCTTTGGATGTCAATTTGCCCTGGCCTGCTAGATATATAAAGCATGGAGCATATGGATGCTACAATGATTATATTTTCAGCGGAGTATTGCCTAATTTATATACATATGCGGAAAAACTTTCAAAGAGTTATGCTTTGGTCCCTCACATAGGTAGAAGAACATCCTACAAGCATTTAACGACATGTATCTCTAACTTTTAGGTAACATCATGCACTTTTTTCCATGTACATATTATTCCTTCTTAGTAGATTTGCGGTAAGCCTACTACTCCCTTTACAAAAAAGCATAGTTAAATACAAGCATTTGTATCCATCCATTCAAATAATAGTATGCATCTATGTGTCTCTTTTCGTGCTCTTTTTGTGCTTTATGTTTACATGCACGACATGTATACACAATAAAAAAAACTTGAGGGACTATAGCAACGCACGAGCAGTCAACTAGTGATATCATAATATTCATGTGGATGCATTTGTATTGAACTATAATATCTCTATGTTTGTTTCTTTATTTACATTTGTGATTCAAGTGAAGTGGCCAAAGTAACTACATCTGGAACCGTGACTCTAAGAATTCAGGAACATATATTTCTAGGTGATATTTCTTTCACCTCTAAAATTTTCTTGAGAAAGAAAAAAAATATTTTTTTCATCTCCCGAAATGGGTCCATCCATCCATCTAAAAACCACACGATTATTAGTGATTTATTTATGCAGGTGCACCATCGATCGACGAACACATTAATCACACATACTACGATGGATTAACAGCAGTACGTAGCAAATAAAAATTCGAAGCGAAAACTAAATAAAGCGCACCGGCCCAACCAAAGCACTACTAGCAATTCTTGTCCGCCTTAGCGAGCTTGCATTTGACCTGCTGGAACACGACGACTGCCCCCGCCGGCGCCTCCCCGGGCGACACCAGCTGCAGCTTGAGCGGGCATTTGGCCTCGATCTTGCACTTGGTTAGGCGCGCCGTGTACTTGACCTCGCCAGACACCGCCACCTCCACCTCGAACACCCCCGTCGCGTTCTCCTTCCTGAACTCGGCGGCTCCCGCGTTGCCCAGCGCCACGAAGGCGGCGTCGGAGCCGGACGTGATCCGGTACAGCACCGTCTTTTTGGCGCCGTGCGTGTCGCCTTCGCCGGCGAGCTTGACGCGATCGAACCGCTGGCCGTCGAAGGAGTAGGCGGCCTCCAGAGGCTCAGTGTACTTGATGCTCATGGCCCAGTTCGGGTTGCGCACGGTGAGCGCGAGCGACAGGTTGTACGCGAACGCCGTCGCCGGCGTGCTGACGAGCGCTAGGCGGGAGAGGGAGGCGTCATCGACGACGACGACGACCTGGCGGACGAAGGCAAACGCGGCGACCAGGACGACGACGAGCGCGACTACTATGAGTATGGCAAGACAGAGGAGGAACCACCAGATGTCATTCCATCTGCTGCCGCAGTTGTCGCAGCATTCGTCGTACTCCGCCATGGACGTACGGTGGCTGGTTGATCAGCTAGCTACACCTAGCTAGGAATAGGAGTGTGTGTGAACTGTAAAGGGAGGTGTTTGTTATTCTTTGGAACTTATAGTTCGGCAGTCGATTTGAGGATGTTGAGGAGGATGTGCTCATATATATATATGAGCCCATAGTTTTGATTCACTCGATTTATTTCTTTTTTATTTTTATGAGTTGACTTGACTTCAATGTACTTCAAGGTCGAGTACGTTACTGAAGGTTATCCGAAGAACTCGTTACATGCCACTCATAAGTATCTCGATTTCTTATACGCCGAGGCCAATAAAAAAAAGACGACCCGAGAGGCAAAACCCTAGCCATCTGGAACTGTGCCTCTTCGAGCTTCTTCTCGTCGCCGCTGATAGCCGCTGCCAGGAAAAGCCCGTGTGGCAGGGGGGCGACGGGGCTTCTCCTTGTATCCTGCTTGGATGGAAGACTTATGTGTCACGTTCGGGTCACCGCCTCGGCCATTGATAGCGGCTGGACGGGGAATCCGTATACACCACGGTGTTAGGTCTCTAGGAGGGTGGTGGTCGGCGGGCTCAGCTGAGCTTTGGGACAGGGTCGGGGCCCTGTGCCTGGATAGGCTAGCAACGACTACCTCCAAATTCGTATGGTGGATGTCTTCCTTTTTTTGGCGCTGCCATGGTGGTGGCGGGGGACGAAGGTGGAAAACGCTGTGTTAGTTTTGATTCACTCGACTTATTTCCATTTTCTTTCTTTGAGTTGACTTGACTTCAATGTACTTCGAGGTCAAGTCCATTACCGAAGGTTATCGAAAGAACATGCCACCATAAGTATCTCGATTTCTTATACGTGGATGCCACTACAAAAAAAACACTCTTTGTGAGCCCCGACGTCGTCCGTCTTAGACGACCAGAGAGGCAAAACCCTAGCCATCGAAACTGTGCCTCTTCGAGCTTCTCCCCACCACCGCCAATAGTAGTTGCCAGGCAAAGCCCATGTGGAGGAGGGGGCTACTAGGCCTCTCCCTATGCCTGGCTTGGACGGGAGGACGGCTGCATCACACTTAGGTCACCGGCTCGACATGGACATCAGCTGGACGACGACATTGCATACACCCATGGCGGCATGTCTCCAGGAGGGTGGTGGTCGGCGGGCTCTGTTGAGCTTTGGGCTAGGGTCTGGGCCGTGTGCCTACTTAGGCTAGCTAGGACCACCTCCAAATTCTTATGGTGGATGGCTGCCTCTTTTTCGGGCGCTGCCATGATGACGGCGGAGAACGATGGTAGACAACGTTTCGGCGATTCACAAGTTTCTCTAAAGGTGGAATTCTATTTCTGCCTTTTGCAGGTTCTTTGTGCAAAATTGTTTGACAAACATGTTTGTCTCTTGTGGTGGTCATATGCGTAATTTCTATAAACTAATTATCTAATAAAATATGTGGTTACTTAAAATAGTAATATATCATGTTCAAATATGCAGAACAACATGTTTTCTATAATATTTTTTGACAAAGAGAGTTTTGTTTAACTTAATAGTTCGCATCAAGCCGATGCAACCAAATTATACACCGAACAACGTTTTTCCTGTAATATACCGAAGGACAGACATCAATCATCAGACGCTATCAACTTGTTGCTATTTAGACTTCTGAATTAGACTTGTTGCTATTTATACTCTCACCTCGTATAATAAAGAATATTATTACAGCCAATATCATTATATATTAAGCGTAATAAGTAATACTAGTATTTTATGTTTTATAGTATTATGGGAGGGATGGAGTGACATATAACCTCATTAGTCATCATCTTCTGTGAATTTCATATTAGATGGGGCCCTTTTGTTAACACCGGTTCTCTTTACGTGCGGAGCTTAGTTATGCGCGGAGCCTGCAGAGTTCGATTTGATTTAGAACGACCAATTGATCGAGCTGACGATCGCTCCGATCGTCGCGATATAAACTTAAAATTACAGTAGAGCTTCAAATCTAAATGATGACAGCGCTTCAATACAATGGGACAGGGACAAGTTGTACTAACGTCCGCATCCAGACGCGTTACGCGGTCGCGACGCGGGTCAACCACACCGCGTTAAGATGCTCCGTGTCGCCAAGACGTTATTACTCGGTCGTTGTTTTGTTCATTTCCTTCTTTATTATCCAAGAAAAGAGAAATTATTTAACGGATTTTTTTTTAGAAAAAAGTATATATTAATATTACAGGGATACCAATTACACTTAGCATGCAATAACACATGTCTTATCGACCCCACGGATGCACACGACCCAGAAAAAGAAAAAAAAGAATTAAAAAAAGAAAACCCCCGCTACAGAGAACTAATCCTCAAAGCAATGACACTAACACCATCAGAACAATATCAGTAGTCCTCCACTCCAATAATAACGTCTTTAAGAAGGAAACAGTGCTCAAACGCCGTCGTTGTCCGATCAAAGATCATATGTTTTTACCCTGAAAAAAGTCCTCGCTCGCAAGACAATGCCAGACACAAACAGTTAAGGCCAGACCTTGGATTTTCACCCTGCAAGGTAAGACTGGGAACTCCTCACGTGTTGTCTCCCCGCAACAACAATTGCTGCTACGAGTCTCAGGTCACGCATCCATTTCTCCGTCGCCACAAAAACTGAAATCACCATCGCTATCCTCATATTTCCGTTTTCCTGACATTCTCCGCATCTGACTTCACCATGGCTCGATGAATGTCACTTGGTGGGAACAAACAACAGAGCTTCGCAATGCTTCCGCTAAAACCAAACGGCCAGAAAAACAAGGTACGCACGACCGAATACCTTCCGATCCAACAATCTCCAGGCATGATTCGCCCATGGAGTTCGCCGGCGGAGCCTTCCGGAACTCGCTTCTCCAGTCCAGATCAACGAGGGCAGACATTAAGAAGATCTTCGTCTTTGTGCGAAAGAAACCCAAGGGGACCACCTCCTTTATTAGAGTCGACGTAGCGATTCCCACACCGCTGGCCGGTTTCCGGTGAACGGATCGAGCAGGCCGACCTTCGGCGCTGATGAGCACGTAGGCTGAGCACCGCCGCTAAGGGCACGCCTTCGCCTCCATCCTGCAGCACCACGTCCGCCGCTTCCCCCAGATCCCGGCCAACGCCGCCCATGGCCCTCGCTGCCCCGGCCCAGCAGCGGCCGGCCCCGAGCACGAAAACCATCGCTCCACGCAGCCCTCCTCGCCGCAGCAGGGTGATGCCGCCGCGCCGAAAACCGTGCACCTAACCAGACGCCGCCGCCCCCCGCGCACGCGTGCCACCGTCAGTCGTCGATCTTTGCCCACGCCGAGATCTGGCGAACCAGGGGGAGAAGAGGGGCCCCGCCGCCACCGACCCCGAGCGGCTTCGCCGCCGGCGTGTCCCAGCGGTGGCGAGGAGGGAGGAGCGGTAGGGGACGGGAGGCCTGGCGGCGCTAGGGTTCCCCCCGGTCGCTCGCGGGAGTGACGCGAGAGGGTATGGGAGCGCTAGGGTACTCATAAAGATGCTTGGAATAATAAAATTGGGAAAATAGCAAATCTATACCTAATAACAAAGTACGGAGCGTTTCTGTCGTTCGTACATTTTTATCCCGATTTTGCCCCTTCAGAATCGGATGTATTACCTATTCTGCCACCGCTAAGTACCGTTTCGTCGACTCGTGGTATTCACACCCCAACCGAAACCTAACGCACCTTATCTGCTCCTCCCTCCAGCCCTCCCTAGGTTTGTTCCCCCCGCCACCGGGTTGAGACCCAGCGACTGGAGCCGCCACCCTTCTCCATATCCATCAAGAGGAAGAGGAACCCCACCATAAACCTCACCCATCTCGGCTGAGCACCAGAGAGCCTGCGATTGGGGATGTATATGCCCTACAGCCAGCGGCCAAGCTCTCAACGTCTTAGAAAATTCCCCAAAATCCTGTCCAAATCAGTACCGGTGAGCTCGTGGCCTGCTGAGGATGGAGAGGCCAAGAGAATGAGAGTGGGTTAGGCTCCGGCGATCTCACGGCTAGGGATGGAGATGCCCTACAGCCGGCGATGGATCTCGCAACGTCTTGGGGGCTCGAGCTCCTCCCTAACGATGGCCTCGCAAGAGGATGCGGGTTTGGTGGCTACCAGATCACCCCCTCCTCGACCTCACCAGGGGGTGGCAGAGATGGTAACCTAGTGAAGCGATCCAACCCGTTAAGAATTGGATCATGTGTTTACGGTGCTAGTCCCTTGGATCGATTAGCTAGCACACACAGTTTTGATAAATAAAAGAGTATCAATGCATCACATTATTACAACGATTGATCCAAGAATATAAATATTACAAAATTTCTTAGCCCATAGCTAGCTCAAATAATAGTTCAACAAATAAACAATATATAAAGGCTTCATCACTCCACAAGTAACTCGCTGACTGGAGATTCACAACCTAAACGAAAACCTTACACATCGTCAGAATAACCTACAACATAAAATGTTGCAGCCACGTAGGGTCAATATATTTGAATTGTATTGGCAAGATATCACTGTTTTGTGGACACAAGTGACAACCTATCATATACATGCACACTTTGGCTAGTAGAGTTCAGGCTATTTGCGGAAAGTAGCATTTTCTCCTACCTTTTTAAATACTGTTTTAGTTCTTCAAAATAACTAAGAACACCTCGAGTCACTCGAGAGCTCCTAAATTATGGACACATTGAGTCACTCAAGTGCTCATATAACCCATTAAGTTCACCCATCAAGTTTTATTAGAGAAATTGGAATGAATGAGACTTTTCAACTACGCCGGAAGAAGTTACTCATAATTGTCCATTACCGAGGACACGACTAAGCACTTAGTTCTTAAACCATCTGTAGAGGATAGTACACTTTACCCACATGACCCGATCAACCCTTTTGAGAGAAGACCATGACGAGACCTTTGGGAAACAGAATCATGAGCCTAACCCCGGACTGTACCATCCTATAAACATCTACATCTGCTAGTCACGGTAGGACATGATCCCATAACTTACTCAGTCAAGTCAGAGCCCATATGATATGTTGCTGTACATGGAAGTTACTAATTAAGACCGTCTATTATCTCTTTGAAGCCTGGGTGGAAATCCCCACCAAAATCAACAATCGATGACCCAATCAATGCCATTCCACCCAGGTGATTTGTTAATTAAGTGGTTTTATCTTCAGCAAAAATATAACTTTCTCATACACATATGTATCATTAAAACCACCCACACATCTAATAGCATTGCTAAGCAATCTATAATACGATGGCTATCAAGGAATCAACTGGGACCTATGACAATTCTATTGAGTACTCACACCATAGCATAGCATATATAATATAAAACATTTCCTTCAATGCAAGCTACTGAAAATACATAAGAAAACAATAGGAGATTCAAGATAGTGACATTTGCCTCAATTGTAGTAATCGTTCACACAGTCGTCGCAATCACAATAATCACACTCCGGGCAATCTATCACGAAAAAGAAATAAATACAATCAACATATAGTAGCACAAACACAACCAAAACAGTATGCATGCATTTTTAGAAAAGAAAACGAGATCAAAAGCTTTTCATAAACATTTTCTATTTAACAAATAGGCTTTTAATAGGCATTATTGGAACCTGAAAGCATTCAATATAAATAGTCTCATAAATTTTGGAAACCATGCTACTGGATAAGTAATGTTCATAGCTTTCATTTGCCACTGGTTTCACCTTAAAATGATTTATATAATAAAATTTATAGCCAAAATACTTATTTAAGAGATTTAATCATAGTTAATTATTTTGTACAGTAACAAAATCAACTAATGATACAATGACGTAGATTACAATTTGATGAATCCATAGACACCAAATTTGCCAATTTTGGAGTTGTGTATATTTTCCTATGAATTTTATAACATTTGTTTGATTTAAATATTCTAGAAAATATTCATTAGGCAAAGTGCATATTTTATTGCATGATAAAATTCTACACATTATTCTAAATTCAGGGATATCTTATTCGTACTTTCTGACCAATAATCAATTTTCTACGATTTTTTATAATGTTGCAGCATTTTGTGTCTATTTTAGAAAACCATTACACAATCAGTTAACTGCTACGCCATGTGGCGCGACCTGATTGGTTGCGAGCGCTGAGTGGACAACAATGTGGCTCTGACCGGTCATCAGTCATTGGACCAGTCAACCAGTCGATCTGGATCGTTGGTGGAAGGTCGGACGACCCTGGGCATGCGAGCTTGGTGCTCACCGGTGAACTGTTGCGGGTGGCGGCGGTTGGTGTAGGCGACGACGATGGCGAATGCTCTGGCGCTCTCCGGCGGCGGTGAGGTGGTACACGAGAAGAGGGCGACGATGGTGGTCAGTTAGATGGTCTTAGCGGTGGCTCGAGCTTCTGTAGACGATGACAAGACACGACTGGAGTGTCTCAGCGTCGTTGAAGCTCCGACGGCTCCTCCTGCATGCTCGGGTGGTCGTAAGGCGATAGGAAGGGAATGGGGTGAAGCGGATGAAGAATTTTAAGAGGTTTATAGGCGGGAGGGAGGCTAGGTAGCGTCGAGGTCGACCTCGGTCTAGAGCTCCGATGGATGCGGGCGGCGAGATTCAGAACCTCCATTTTATGAATCTAGGGTTTCGGAAAATGAAAAAAACAAAGATGGAGAGTGCGGAATAATTTATAGGGGTTGATTCCCTAGATAAGGTTGAGAAAAAGAACGGAATTGATGCGGAAATTGTGGATTTGGGCTCAGGATCGGTTCGTGCTCGGTGCAGTCTCCGTCGGGAGGTTGAAGACGCGTGGGAGGGCCCCACGCGCCAGTGAGAGGGAGAGAGAGGGGCGTGGGCTGCTGCTCTGCTCGGGTGGGCCGGCCTTGGGCCACTGCGTACTACGTGTGGGCGTGGGGGAGAAGGAGAGAGTAGGGGCGGCTCGGGTTGGGCCAGGCCGGGTAGGTTAGGTTAGTTGCTTTTTTTTTTGTTTTTTTGCTTTTCTTATTTCCTTAATATCTTTTTGAATATAGATCCAAATGAGACCAAGCAAGTTTGTAAATTTTTCTAAAATTCAGCACATTATTTTAGGACTACTAGTGAATGTATTCCTGTACAAATAAATACAAACACATATAAAATTCAAATGAACCCTAATAGATGCATTCAAAGGATTTCAAAATAGGGTTTTGAATTTGTATTTTTTTGGAATGTTCCATGATGCAATGCATATGAATTTCTATGAAATTTTCCATTCTAAAAATCTAGGATGTGACAAACTAACCCCCTTAAGATGAATCTCGTCCTCGAGAT